>CM040124.1:42923540-43523540 GCA_022559845.1 Amorphophallus konjac
ACATCCGATTTGAACATTATATAAGAGGCTCCATGTCGAGCGTAAAGAGGGTTGGTGGTTGTTGATTATTATTATTGTTGTTGAACGCCTTGAACCCAAAAGATCACCTCTTTGCACTTCATCCTGCTGCATCTTGGTGTTTTTCTGCATCCTATCGGGCTTCATCCTACTGCATCCATCTTTCTGCAATCCATCCAACATTATTCACGGTTTCCCTTTACTCTCATCAGGGAGAGCAGGGTTATCTATATATCGTGTTTGTTTCGTTCGTCTCGTTTTTTCATCATATTATTATTGTCCTCTGTCGTTATTTCTTGCATTAAGCATTTTTTTTCCTTCCCTAATTCTCTGCTAGGGGTTTATAAAAAACAAAAAAAAGAGGTGCGCATGTTGATGTCTTTTCATCATTTTAGGTTAGCTTTGGATTGATACTATTGCACTTTGGCTGATCCCCCCCTCTTTTGCTTGTTTTTTCATTGTCTTTTTTTACAAGGTAATCAATCAAGAAAACCCACTTCATCGGCCGGCCGATTGAAGTTGGAGGAGGAAATCCACATTCATCCCGCATCCCACTCTTCACCAGGTACACGCGATCTCATTTTCTTCTTATTGAGGTAAACCCTCTGACGATCACAACTCCCCTTTAGCACCTCGTGCTATATTCTTTATCACATCTTATACATGTTGTTGTCATGTTATTTATTTTTTCACTCCCAAAAGTGAGGATTTTTAATCCGATCTACACTATCCACTACGACAAAGATTGAATCATGCCTTTTTGAGTCCTAGGTAGGCCTAAGACGAAGTCCATGCTTAAGTCCTGCCAGGGACGATCAGGGACAGGGAGTGGGGTGTATAGGCCAATGTTCTACCTTGTCTGTTTGGCTGAGGCACATATCCGGCATTGTCCTACAATTTTGGCTACGTCCCTTTTGAGACTTGGCCAATAGAACTGACCCTCAACCAAAGCAATGGTCTTATGCATCCCAAAATGCCCAGCAAGGCCTCCTGCATGTAACTCCCAGACCAGGAAATCCCGTAGAGAGGTTCTAGGTATGCAAAGTCTATGGTCTTTGAAGATGAACCCGTCCTCTAAGATGAATCCTTGGTGTTCCCTAGGTGAGAGGGTGGACAGAGTGGTATGGATTGGACCAAAGTCCGGGCAATCAGAGTACTCTTCCTTGAGTCTTTCAAATCCTATGACTTCCACCCGAATGGTAGCTAGCAAGGAAATTCTCCTACTGAGGGCATCGGCAGCACGGTTTTCACTTCCAGCCTTATGTTTGATCACAAATGTGTAGGCCTGGATGTATTCGACCCATCGGGCATGCCGAGCATTCAGTTTCTGCTGGGAGCTGAGGTATTTCAGGGCCTCATGGTCGGAGAATATGACAAATTCTTTGGGCAAGAGATAGTGTCTCCAATGCCGGAGGGATTGCACCACGGCATAAAATTCCTTGTCGTAGGTGGAGTATTTCATCCTGGCATCACACAACTTCTCACTAAAGTAGGCCACTGGGTGCCCTTCCTGGCTGAGGATCCCGCCAATTCCTACCCCGGAGGCATCACAAGTCACCTCAAAGACTTTGGAGAAGTCAGGGAGGCATAATACAGGGGCTTGGGTCATCCTTTCCTTGAGCTCTTGGAAGTCCCTAGATGCCGACTTGGTCCACACAAAGGTCCCCTTTTTAAGGCAGTCGGTGATAGGGGCTGTGATTGTGCTGAACCCACGGATGAACCTACGGTAAAAGGTGGCTAATCCATGAAAACTCCAGACTTCCTGGAGAGTGCGAGGCTCCGGCCAATCGAGGATGGCTTGGACCTTTTCAGGGTCCATGGATACCCCTTCGGTGGAGACAACATACCCAAGGAAGGTAATGGATTTTGTCATGAAGTGACATTTTCCAAAATTGGCAAAGAGGCTTTCCTTCCTAAGGGTGGTGCAGACTTGCCTTAGATGATTGAGGTGGGCTTCTTTGGACTGGCTGTAGATGAGGATATCATCAAAACAGACTACCAGGAAGACTCCACTGTAGGGCCTAAGGACCTCAGTCATAAGGTGCATAAAGGTGCTTGGGGCATTAGAGAGCCCAAAGGGCATCACCAGCCATTCATAGAGCCCATCCTTGGTTTTAAAGGCAGTTTTCCATTCATCCCCGAGCCTTATCCTAACCTGATGGTAGCCACTTTTGAGGTCTATCTTGGAGAAAATGGTGGCTCCAGCTAGCATGTCAAGCATATCGTCAAGTCTAGGTATGGGAAACCTATATTTGACCGTGATCTTGTTGATGGCCTTACTGTCGACACACATCCGCCATGTCCCATCTTTCTTTGGTGTGAGGAGGGCTGGGACAGCACAAGGACTTTTGCTAAGGCGGAGGAAGCCTTTTCTAATGAGTTCCTTCACTTGCCTCCTCAGTTCAGCATGCTCAGTGGGGTTGAGGCGGTAGTGGGGAAGGTTTGGGAGGGTGGCCCCTGGGACCAGGTCAATAGCATGTTGGACATCTCTCATGGGTGGCAGTTGATCGGGAAGCTCCTCGGGGAACACATCCTTGAATTCTTCTAGGAGAGGGTGTATTTCCACAGGGTGGGGATTGGAGGGTGTTGCCTCCCCTAGACAAAGGACAACAGCACACAAGGGTGTTCCTTGAGCTAGTTCTTCCTCGAGTTCTTTCCTAGAGATGAGGTGGAGACCCTTGACTGGCCCGGTGGGATTGTCAGGGGTGGAGTTTTGGGCTGTTGGTTGGGTTGGTGCAGGCGAGACCCCGGGGTTTTGTGGTGGTGTAGGAAGGATCCCCTTAGTGGGTGGTTCTTTTCGAGGAGGGGAGGGGTTAAGGCGGATAGTCTTCCCCTCATGTTCAAAAGCGCATGTGTTCGTTTTCCCATAGATGGTAGCATTGACATCATATATCCAAGGTCTCCCCAGTAGGATGCTTCCTACAGCCATAGGTATGACGTCACACCATACTTGTCCTTGGTAGGCTGAAAAGGTGATGGTGATAAGACAACATGTGTTGACGGGTAGGGAGTGATTGTTTATCCATGATACCCGATATGGCTTGGGGTGGGGTGTCGGGGTAAGCCCTAGGAGCTTGACGGTGTCCGGGGACACGGCGTTGACACAACTCCCATTGTCTAGGATGACCTTCCTAACATGATCCCCGATTTTGATGAAGGTGTGAAAAATGGAAGTCCTCCGCCAGTCGTCCTCCTGAGGTTGGGTAAGGGTGCACCTTATTACCCCTAGGTGGGTGGAATGGGGGTTATCTTCTATACCTTCCTCAAAGAATTGCTCTTCATACTCCTCTTCCCACCCTAAACCAGCCTCGTATTCCACAACATTATCCTCATGGGTTTCCTAGGATGTGGTAGGTCCGCCCTCAATAACCAGGCTCGACAACCCTTTGGAAGGGCATTGGAAAGCTATGTGGCCATAACCATGGCACTGAAAACACTTAACCGTACTACTCCCTGGGGTCTTCCCTTTGGAAATTTCCTCCCTTCGGGGAGGAGGGTTGGGTGGAGTGACCTTTGTGGGGGTAGGGTTGGTTGGCTGGGGGTAGGGCCGAGTGGGAGTTCCTCCACTGGGAGGAGGTGTTCTTAACAGGGGAGGGAGGTTGGGACGCGGTCCCGGGCCCTTGGAAGGGGCAAACCTAGGGTTCCTAGAAAACCTTTCTACATCACGGGCTATTTGATAGGCAACCTCAAGGCTATGGGCTTCCCTCATGAAAAGTTCTCATTTGATGTGGGGAAGGAGACCATTCCTAAACCGGGATAGAGTGATGGCGGGTTCTTCGACGACACCACACCTTAAGAGGTATGAGTCAAATTTCTCTATATACTCTTCCACGGTATTGCCCTCCTGGGTAAGACTTTGCCACTCATCAAGGAGGAGTTGGCTATAGGAATTGGGAAGGTATTTGTTCTTGAGTTGGGTTTTCATGTCAAGCCAAGTGTCAATGGGTCCCTCCCGTCTAATCCTCCTTTGGCTTTCTACCTTCAACCAATATGTCTTGGCAAGTTTGAGAAGGTGCATCTTGGCCAACCTAACCTTTCTCTCCTCGGACATTAGATACCAATCAAAATATTGGTCCATGCCATGCTCCCATTCTGCATAGGCACTTGGGTTATGGGACCCATCAAAATTCGGGGCATCAACCTTGATCATTCTTAGGAGGAAGTCATCCGGATCCTCTCGTGGTCGCCTCTCATGGTACCGAGGTTGTGGGACTCTCTCCTGTTCTCGATACCACTCATTTTCTAGGTCATCCCTCTCATGTTCAACCCGTGGAGGAGGAGCTCTTTGGATATGATTCCTAGGTGGGACCCTAGCTTCTTCTAATCTCTCTAATTGGGTGGAAACACCATTCAATTGCTCCGTGAGGGCTTGGATGGCAGCCTCAAGTCGATCCATAGGAGTTTGGGGAGCTTCCCTGGGGTTGTTTTGATTGCCATGTAAATTGGGATCCATAGGTGGGTTGGAATTAGAAGGATCGGCCCGGTATATGGTACCCCTACGGGTGGACATGCACAATGATGACAACATGGGATATAAATGCAATTGCCCTTGGACCTAGGCTTGTAGAGACAAGTCTAAAACTTGCTCTGATACCAACTGATGTGACACAACTATGGGGTATGCAGCAAGCAGATGGAATCTTAGGACCTATTCCGCATTCACAACCACATAGCAATTAAGTTGATAAATCGGGGCCAAATCGCCGTCGCACACACACGAGCCCGGGGTGACAAAATGATGCTAAGGGGAGGTGATGGATCAAGACCCTTGCTGGTAGAGTGCCAGCCGGGCTAGGGTTGCCCTCCCGAGGGTACGTAGCCCACGCTTATGTGGCTGGCCGGTGCCAATTGGGGCACTAGGTCCCACTCTCTCACTGCCCACGATAACCGCTCGTAAGTGTGGCACGTGGGGTCGGACACTCTCTCGCTTGCACAACGGAGATATGTCTACGGATATTAAATGAACAGACACTAAAGAGTAATGGAGCAAAGTTTAGAGCTCACCTGGTTGGTTTGAAGAAACCAACCCCGTTCGGAGACGTGGGCGAGCGGGGAAGTGTGGATCCGGCACACTGCGCCGATGTAGCTTGAGCTGTTTATTACATACACTACTCCTCACGCAGGAGGGTTGGACTAAGGGTGGGTAAATAAAGCTTACATCCAAACACTACCTCCACGCAGGGAGGGGCGCTAAGCCGGCCAGGCGGGAGGGGGAAACTCGCCGAAGTTGTAGGAGAGGAAGCCAACGTTGGGTCTGCTCACTTGCTGTGAGAGGAGACAGGCAGCCGCTGTTGCAACCGTAGTTCTTACTCAGAAATTTTTCCGTCGACGAGACCAGGGGGAAATTCTTTGTAACAAGAACTGGGACGCCTCTGAAGTTTACTGAATTCTTCTGTCTTCATCGCTGGCTGCGGCGGAGGCTCAAACAGGATGAAGGAATCTGGGGTTGACAGCTTCAGATCTGATGCAGCAGGATGTAGAGATTGTACCGTTGGCTCCCGAGCTCCGAATCTCGAACCGTCAGAGTAGCTGGAACCGTGGATGAACTCTCTTCACAGAAAAATCAGTGGGGAGGCCATCTGAGGTCGGGATGGCCTGGGGGACACCGATGAGTGGGTGCAAGTTGCTGAAGACTAGGGAAGGCAGATCCGCGCGACTGAAGGGGAAAAATCAGAACTTTGGCTCCTGGATGCCGAACGTAGTTCTGCTTCTTGATCCTGGTCGGGGACAGGTGGAGGAAGAACTTTGAAGAAGGAACCACGTTCTGAATCCTCGACTGTGAATCGTGGTTCAGCTTCTGGTTGAACTCTGGTGCTCTGCAGATGGAGCTTGGCGCAGTCGAGGGAGAATGACTCTCCCAGGCAGCCCCGAACTCGGAATGGTACGATTCTTTCTCGCCTGCGTAGTGGACTGGACGACCTTTCTGGAAATGTATGGTACACCTCTGGATGTCACCTTATGAATCCCGGGAAGCTTCTGCAAGTAGTAACTTTTTATGCCACCTGCAGACTGTCAAGGTAAAGAGAAAGGATGGTGGTGGAACTAGTGATAGGGGTGGGGATTGGCAATGGTGGAGATGGTGGGATGGATGGTTGATGGGAGAGGAGTGTTTAGGGGTGTGGAGGGGAGAGGAACAGGGGATTAAGGAGTCTTGGAGGGAGGTGGAGTGGAGGGGCCGCAGCTATCAGGTGGGGTGGTGGGGGTCGGCCAAGGGAATGGGGGTGGGCTAGATGAGGTGGGTGCGCAACCAGCAGGGGGGATGGGGGTTAATTCGCCCAGGGGATATGAATGAATGGTGTGGGGAAGTGGTATGGCTGCTTGGGGGAGAGGGAAGGTTGCCTTGGAGGTTGAGAAGGTGTATGGGGAATGGGAAGGGTTGCCTAGGGTGGAGGAGGTATTGAAGGGAGTTATGGGCCTTGGGAAGATGAAAGGGCGGAGGGGTGAGGTGGCAGCTGAGGTGGCAAGGGGGAGGGGAGGTGAAGGGCCAAGTTCGCCCAAGGGAGGGGAGAAGAGAGAGAGTGGGGTTCGCCCCCTAGAGAGAGAGAGAGAGAGAGGGAGAGAGAGAGAAAGCTAGAGAGAGAGAGGATTGCACTTATGCTCAAAATACTCAAATATTCATTACCCATCTCAAGGGGGGGTTGGGGTCCTATTTATAGGGATCCCAACATTTACAAAAAGTCCCTGGAGAATATGCTAAAAGCAAATAAGCAAGGGGGTGTGGGAAGGAAGAGGGCGCCCATGGGCCAGGCCCATCTAATTGGGCTCATATGACCCCCTAGCCTAACAAACATAGATAAATAACATGACAATCTAGGGACATGACTCAAAATAAAGACAAGTACATCAAAATGACTCAAGAAAGGAGAAAATACATCAATATGTCCTCAGTAATAAACTCCCGTGTCGCCGTAGGCCCATCAAGTCGTGCAGTCGCACACTACCCGTCTCCGGAAGGGAGAGAGGTGTCGAGCCAAAGGGAATTATGGGTGATGTCCCCATCACGGGTGCTGCTGCACGGGGGTCCAGGAGGCTTCCGAGGGACCCTCACCTTAGGGGAGAGGAGAGGGACGCCTAGAGGGACGAGCATGAAAATAATAGCAAGAGTTGGCAAGCTAGTGGACCCGCCCCCTCTCTATGATTGTGATGTTTATGACAGCTTATGTAGAATTTATGAATGGAGTGATTTGATTTTCTGCTGCTTGTTTGTTCTCTTGTGCGTTCCTTCTTCCCTACACTTCTTCTCCTTTGCACTGTTCCCATGTGATGGGTCTGTCGAGACTCCACCCCGAGCGGAGAATCACGTCTTGTTGTGGCCATTTTCCACGGGAATCTGCCATCGAAGTCAATAATGGCGGTCCTAGTCCCTTTTCCCGGATGTTGTGTCAAATTTTGCGGACGTCCTCCAAAACATGATAGGGTATCCCTAGACAACATAGGGGGCTAGTCGTCATATTCTTCGTCCAATCAATCACCCTGTGCGAGCGGTGAAGTGACACACGGGACCACATGGTAGGTGCCTCATTGCGAGGGCTATCATTAACAGGTGACGGAGGCAATCTTGGCCTGCACTCCTTCCATTTCTATAAATTCGTGTCCCTTTTATCCTCCCAGGTATATCGAGAGCTAACTCGAGGAGCACAATTTCTCACGGGAGAGGAGGAGTTCAAAATTCCGAGATTTGGATGGAGGGCGAATCTTCCCACTCCTCGAAGAAAAGCAGGTCCAGTGGTAGTAGTTCCAGGAGGCTTTCGGACCTCGAAGGGCACTTCAGCGAAAGGGCCCAATCACAACTCGTAAGCCAAGTTTTCCTGCCCCCCTTATTTTTCATTCTTCCTCCCTTCCTCTCTTTCTGACCAAACCTCCTCTCCATTCCCTGCATGCGTAGAGTGTGATGAAATCACAGATCTCATGGGAGTTGGTAGTGGCAGCATACCGAGGTCTCCCAGATTTTCAGAAAGCCAGGCTAGACGTGATGAGTTTTGGCACCTTTCTTCGGATCGAGCCGATCCAGCTCGACCTGGTCCTGATCCAAACCTTGTGTGAGAGATGGGACCCAGTGAGTTGAGCATTCCTGCTGCCCTGGGGGCACATGGTGCCCAGCTTGGAGGATGTGGTCCGGATCACAAGCCTGAAGGTGGAGGGCGAGGCAGTGACCGAGGTCACTTATGCAGATTACCGAGAAGGTGCCCAGAAGTTACTGGGTTTGGACTTAGATGGTCGGAAAAACAGGTCGGTAGCTAGGGCGTCCCTCATGGATGCATTAGGGCTCACCGACACTCGTCGGCGGGACGATGAATCCTCAGAAGAGTTCATGGAAAGGATGGAGATAGGATGCCGTGCCGTGTACTGTACAGATTTCGGCAACTGGGAAAGATGCAACATAGATTTGAGGAGATTTCTCCTCTTCCTTTTGGGGAGATTGGTACTGAGCTCGAAAGGGGATGGTATCCAATGTCGCTTCCTGGAGCTGCTATCAGACCTTGAAAGAGTAGGATACTATGCCTGGGGAGCTGCCATGCTGGCGCACTTGTTTGCAGGCCTGTTCCAAGAAGCGGATCGTGAGATGGTTGTGAGTGGTTTTACACCATTCATCTAGGTATTTTTGATTTTGCTTGTTTTGCATTTTTTTTCTTGTTTTTGCAAGGTACTGATGACCTGCGCCGATCAGTTGTGGAGCTATTATTACCTCCCCATGGGGAGAGCTCGTTATTGGCGACCCGCGATGGTGCCGCTAGCCAGGCGGTGGGAACCCATCATGAGTGCGGCACCCCTAACCTACCAACTGATGGTGCTAAGGCGGGAGCTACAGGAATTCCCTGCAGCGATGGTAAACTGGAGACCCTACTCAGACATGGTCGAGGCCGACCAGCCGTGGGTTCTAACAAGTCGTGCCAGGTTTGGACGGGAACTGTGGATGCACTGCCTGAATGAAATCGAGCCGCTTCGGCTACGATTGGTTATGAGGACTTTAGGACTGGCTCAGGAATGGGTGGATACGGCTGCGTCACCTCGTGTCGGAAGAAAGACGCGAGGACCGGCGACCTGCATTGATTGGCGCGTGCGGTTCCCTGAACAGTATGAAGACTGGCAACGGGGTGGCACGATTGTAGAATCGCAGGCACGGGATAGCGAGGATTACTTGTGTCTATACAAGACAAGGTACGCAGAGCGGTTCCAACCCCGGGGATTTGTGGAGGTAGGTTTCCCCTTTTCCTCTTTTCTTCTTTCTCCTTTTTTTTGGTTTTCTGGTGAAAATGCTGACTCGTATGGCTGCAGGATGTCCGGGATGCCATGATAGCGAATTTACGAACTCGCTTGGCAGAGATGGAGCAACAATTGGGAGATGCCCGCGGAGCTACGAGCGCCTTGGTAGGTGTACAGTGCGTTCCTAATTAAAACCCCAGATTCTTGATGTTGGTTGCTAATTCACACGGTCGTAGCATGCCCAGATTGGCGCGGCTTCCCAAGCGGTGGGAGTAGGTGGTGCCTCTTCCAGCTTGTGGATTCCCACCTCAGAACTTGACTTGCTTCATGAGCAACTTGCTCACGCCACGCAGCGTGCTGCGGAGGCAGAAGGGATGCTCTGTATAGAGGTAAAAGTTTCAGTGTTGAGTTCTCTTTGTTTACGTCTTATCGCGTAGCTGAGATGGCACACTCGGCAGGAAAAGGAGACGGAAGAAGCGCTTGCCCAAGCTGCGTAGAGGGCGGCTAGGATAGCAGAGCTAGAGAGGGAACTGCAGCGTCATCCTGATGACGGCTCCTCTAGGGATGCTGTGGAACTGAGGATCACTCTCCAGTTGGAGAGGGAAGACCGCGAGAGAGAACGTGCAGAGAAAGAAAGAGATGCAGAGAGAGAAAGAGCCAACAGATTGACTGAAAGGGAGGAACGAAGGGCCATGGAGGCCCAACTATTCGAACTCCGGATCAGCCTTGGTCTTGCTGAACAATGGCTGAGAGATGGTGAGGAGCGCTACCGAAGAGCACGAGAGCGTGGCTTTCGTGTTGGTAGCTTCTCTGCTGCTTCCGTGGATCAACGCCGGGATGTGGGAATAGGAAGGGGAGTACAGAGCGGTAGGAGTACCGCTTTTCGTAGTTGGGTAGCACCTTTGAGAGCGTTTTGCCCGGAGAGTAGTGGGACGAGTAATGCAGAGAGAGAGGGCGGAACTTGATGTAATTTTTTTTGGTTTTTGGAATAAAATACAAGGTTCGGTTTGTTTGGTTTTCACCTTTGCTTCAGTTGCCTGAATCCCTGCACATATCACTGAAACAAACAAATCAGAATTTCTGTTCTGACTTGGCCCCTTGCTCAATAAGCAAATGGTCACTGTGACTGTCCTTGATAACTGGTCAAGGGGCCAAGCCTTTATTTAAGGAAGGCGAGAGAAAGATGCAGTGATGATAAATGCGACAGGCAAGCACACGAATGCAAGCGGTATTAAAAGTGAGATGCTGCATGCAAATGCAATTATGCAAAATTGATTTGTTTTCTTTTTTATATTTGGCATTTTTTTGTTTAATTTTATCATAAAACAGATTTTTTTGTTTACAAATATGTACATTTTCTCTTTTCCATTTTTTGTTATTTTTATCATTTCAATTTTTTTTTGCTAACGCCTAGTAAGCACCCAAATGGCACCTAACCTACGTGAGAACAGGGGTTTCTTATTAACCTCCCAAGTATCCTAAATGCACATCTAGGTTGATTTGGGCCTCTAGACCTCTCGAATGATGATCCCACCGGCTAAGACTTACCCTGATGACAATACCGTCATGCCATGCTTAGGCTCCCAGTCGCTTCCGACCACAGGGATTCACCCAAAAGGTGTTTGAGGTAAATGATTTGCCCGACCTAGGTCTGTTTCCTCACAACTCTAGATGGTATATGATGGAACACCCTGGAACCCTAACGACCAACCGCGCGACGCTGACCCGGAATCAGACGCCGTCGCACCCATAGGTGACGCGCTTGCATTGGCCTAAGCCCGAGGTTAAACAAGAAGACATCAAGGTGGTAAACAGGGGTCTTGACCAGCCAGAAATACGGAGACTCCTTCGCAGCGATAGCTTTTGCTTTTCAAAGTAGGCAACCAAATGTGTATATTAAAATAAGGTCGCAGACCCTGGGCAGTTTTCACCTTTCAGAAACTCCATCGAACCTTCATCTTTAGAGGGAGAAGGAAGAGTGTAGGGGATAAACCTCCTGAGAGGACCAGCAAAGCCGTTAACCCGGCGAGTGAATAAGGGCCCATTAACTCTTTACTTTCGGACAACTTCGGACCAAATCTCGAGCATTTATATTCCACGTCCCCTTTTATGGATTCAGACTTTTGCTTTGAGGGGTTCCGTTTATCGCAACAGGCACGGTCACGACCAGGCTTTTCTCTTGATTTTGACTTTGTATTTCTTTTTGTGAGGGAGATATAGTCGTTTGACGTTTGTGGGCTCCCTTTTCGTATGCCTGCGGGGACACTGCCCTCTTCTCGTGCTCTGATCGATGCTCGAGGAAATGGATCCTACTCTTACCTTTTTGGGTTTTGAGTTTCGGTTTCTCATGCTCTGCGTTTTAAGGGCGCCGACTGTCTCATTTGGTCGAAGAGAAAAGAATAAAGATTATAGCTTCCGGAGATCTTCTGGGTGGGGCCCCACCGTAGGTGATGCTACCGACTTTTTTGAATAAAATACATAAGTGAGCACATGTTAGCTTCCTTCGAGCGAGCATAGGCCGACGTGGCCGGACAGGGATCTCCACGGTTCTGGCAAACCAAGACCCGGTGCCTACCAAGCCTTAATGAGCCCTATCCTAACATGAAGGTTAGATGCAGTGACTTAACTACATGGTGACTGCCAGGCATCGGCATTTTGAGTTTTCCATATTTTTAGTGGTTTTCGGTATTTCTTTATTTTTGATGTTTTTATCTTTTCATCATTTTTTTTATTTTGTGCTAAGGGTAGTATTTCTTAAGATAAAGCCCATTCCAAGGGTGGGATAACTCGGTCCCTTCGGCGTTGACTAGCTTGTAGGCGTTGCCAGGGTACACGGCTTGAATTACAAATGGTCCTTCCCAATTGGGTTGGAGCTTAGAACGCGGCCCTCCAGGTTTGACAAAAATTCTTTTTACGACCATCTCACCGACTTTGAATTTTCTCTCAATGACTTTCTTTTGGTAAAAGTGAGCGAGTCTATTTTGATACACACGTGCGTGTTCGGCAGCGGCCAGCCGCTTCTCATCCAAGAATTCCAACTGGGCAAGGAGTGAATTACGACGATCGTCGAGGGGAAATTCCTCGTCCAATTATATCTTGAGAGAAGGGATCAGAGTCTCGTACGGGACTACCGCTTCTATACCATAAGTAAGGACAAACGGAGTCTGCCCGGCGGGGGTATGGATTGAAGTGCGATAGGCCCATAGGGCTTCGATAAGTTTTTCTGGCCAGTCTGAAAACTTACTAGACTCGCAGGTTTTTTTGATGATTTTGAGTAATGTTTTATTGGTGGCCTCCGCTTGGCTGTACCTTGTGGGTAATAAGGCGATGAATGATGCAATGCAATTGCTTACCTTTTGCAGAGGTCATGTAGGTCCCGAGAAATGAACTGTGGCCCATTGTCGGTGACGATCGTGCTTGGGACGTCGAATCTGGCGAGGATGTTCTTCATGATGAACTTGCAGACTGTTGATGCCTTGATTTCCGCGTAAGCTTCGGCTTTGGCCCATTTGGTGAAGTATTCCGTCGTAGTAAGGATGAAAGATTTCTGCTTGGTGAGGAAATTGGGATCACCTAGGGGACCAATGATGTCGAATGCCCACATGGAGAAAGGCCACGGGGAGGATATTGGATGAAGTGAGGAAGATGGTGAATGGATTTTATCGGTGTGAAGTTGACACTTGACACACCTACGGACATAGACAGCACAATCTTCTTCCATAGTGGGCCAATAAAAGCCTTGGCGAATGATCTTCTTGGCGAGCATCTGACTATTCACGTGGCCACCGCACACACCCGAGTGCGTCTCCTCTACACATTTCCAAATCTCATCGTCACCAAGACATCTTAACAGAATACCAGTAAGGCTTCTCCTATAGAGTAGACCTTCAACCAATGTATATTTCTGAGCCACCCTTCTTATGGCTTTCTTGTCCTCTGCGGTGGCCCCTTCAGGATAAGACTGATCTTGGCAGTATTTGATGATTTCATAGAACCATGGTTTCTCTTCATCAGCCAGTTCTTCTTCAGCCTCTGCCAACATGATCTCCCTCTTCTCAAGGATATCTTCCTGCAGGATCTTCCTTGCTATCCTGTCTTTGATGTTTACGTAGGAAGCATCATCGATTACAGGGGCGTGAAGTTTGTAGATGGAAATGGACTCAAACCATCTTCCTAGAGGGAACCTTATGGATGATGCCAATGAGGTGAGGGCATCGGCGAGAATATTCTGATGACGAGGGACATGAACAAAGATCAGTTTTGTGAACAGTTTGGCAAAGGCAGCAGTGAGTTCTTGGTATGGCTTGAGTTTGGGATCGCGAGTGCGATATTTAGTGAGCACCTGGCGAAGAATGAGTTGACTATCACCTACGACTCGCAACTCAGTGATACGAAAAGAATGAGCGAGTTCTAGGCCAGCTAGAAGAGCTTCATATTCGGCTATATTGTTGGTAACTGGAAATTTGAGCTGGTATGCCAATGGGAATGTGAGGCCTTCAGGCGACAGGAGGGCGACGCCGATTCCTCTCCCTTGAGAATTCAGAGCTCCATCAAAATATAGCGTCCACATTGGCTCATCTGATTGGTTGACGGACATTAGTTCCTCATCTGGAAACTCTGATTGGACGGGATCGAACTTGGGAAGAGGATGGTGAGCGAGATGCTCGGCTATGGCATAGCCTTTAATCGCCTTTTGCTGGATGTAGGTGATGTCGAACTGAGAGAGAAAACTTTGCCAGCGTGCTAGCCTATCCGTAAGGACGGCTTTCTCCAGAAGGAATTTGATAGGATTCATTCGAGCAATCAAGTGGACCTCATGAGCCAAGAAGTAGTGCTTCAATTTCTGCACTACCCAAACGAGGGCAGCACAGGTTTTCTCCATGACGGTGTACTTCTGCTCACAGGGATTGAGAAGTTTGGACAAGTAATAGGTTGCCCGTTCCTTGCCTTCTTCATCAGCTTGTGCGAGGACGGCTCCCACGGAGTCATCCAAGACTGAGACGTAAAGGATCAGAGGTTTTTCTGGTTTGGGTGGAATGAGAACGGGTGGACTAGCCAGATATTCCTTCAACCCTTCAAAAGCTTTCTGACATTTAGAATTCCAGTGGAATTCTACTCCTGGCTTGGTCAACTCGTAGAGAGGTCTACACCTTTGTGAATGTTGGGACACAAACCGACGAATAAACTGCAACCTCCCGATTAAACCTCAGACTTCCCTCAAATTCTTGGGAGGCGGCATATCCCTGATAGCCTTAGCTTTGTCGGGATCTATCTCGATCCCTCTTTTACTCACAATGAACCCCAGCAATTTACCCGATGACACACCAAACACACACTTTTTCGGGTTCATTTTCAATTGGAACTCCCTTGACCTCTGCAAGACCTTAGCCAAAACTTCTGGATGTTCCATCCTGGTCCTTGATTTTACCAATAAGTCATCCACATACACTTCCAGATATATGTGCATCATGTCATGAAATATGGCCATCATCGCTCTTTGGTAAGTAGCTCCAGCATTCTTTAATCCGAACGGCATGACCACGTAACAATATGTTCCCCAAGGGGTAGTGAATGACGTCTTTTCCTGATCCTCTTCTGCCAAACGAATTTGATTGTATCCTGAAAATTCATCCATGAATGAGAGGGTTTCGTAGCCTGCCATGTTATCAATCAACACATCAATGCGAGGCAAGGGAAAATCATCCTTTGGACACGCGCGGTTAAGGTCCCGAAGTCGATGCAAATCCTGACTTTCCCATCTTTCTTCATGACCGGGACAATGTTCGCCACCCATTGAGGATAAAGGACGACTCTAATGAACCTGGCTTTGTGGAGCTTATCGACCTCTTCTTTCATTTTCAAAGCCATCTGAGGGTGGAAACGCCTTAACCTTTGTTTTACCGAGACGGTCCCTGGTTTTAGGGTTAAACGGTGTTCGACCAAGGTTGAATCTAGACCCGGCATATCCTCGTAGCTCCATGCAAACGTGTCCTTATATTCCTTGAGAACCTCAATTAATGCCTCTTCTTCAGAGGGTGGTAGGTTGTCACTTATGAGGATGATCCTAGGGTCTTCCTCAGTTCCCAAGTTGACTTCTTTGGTGGATTCTTCTACGGCGGTTGACGGCTCGTCGAATCTCCTCATTCCACTAGCGTATGCGCCCGCCGCATCCTCATATTCTTCACCCTCATCTTCAGTGGGGCATTCTTCATCCGTGATCTCGTAGACTCCATACCCTTCATCAAATGCACAGTCGCCCTCACATTCTATTTCCGGTAGCCGGATGGGATTTTCTAACAACTGGGGGATGGCAAGAAGGGCCTGACACCTGGCGGCTAAATCCAGAAGGAATCGACGAGGGATCTGCCTACCCTTGGATTTCTTCCTAGGTACTACCCTTGGCCTATCATTCCTAGATTGACTGACAATATTTACAGAAGAAGAGGAAGACGAAGAGGATGGTGTAGAATGTACAGGAGAAGACCCCTCAGAGGAGGGGTAGAAAAGGTCGCTCATCGGACCTTGGACGGGTGGTCCGCAGGGCGGTACGCACCCGTGGGAGATGTAGGAGGTTTCCTCAACGAAGATGTGTTGTTGGGGAGTTTGAAAATTGACGTTTTTTTTTCATTTTCATTTTTAATGACAAAGCAGTGAAAAGAGATTGGAGGAGAGAGAAAAGTGGTTATGGCTAGAGGATTGTGAGGCTCATAGAGCAGATCATGGTTGAAGACCTGGCGCGGGTTGAGAAGTCCGCGTAGGTACGTAAGCAGAGAAGGGGACCTGGGAAGATCATCAGACAATTGTCTGGCCCAGAAGAAGATATCAGCAAAGGCTGAGACGAGTGGATGGAGAAGATGGCGGCTAATGAGCCGTCGACGGCAATGTTGAGGACGGATGAAGATCCGTCGATGACAGGGTCCTTCTGGCGAGGACGAGGATAGTTTGGAACCTTGGCAAGAGTGGTAATATTCTCTGGTATTCCGGAGATCAATGGTGGTCCTTCAAGCTGCGGAGACGAGAACATCCTTTCCAGTGCAACGGAAATGTCCCGTATGTCGAACCATTTGTTCCACTCGCATTCCGGATCTTTGATCTTGCCTCTTTTGGTGATCCTCGGATATTTTTCAGCCAAATATACAGCATGTGAATCCCCATATGCTTCTCGTGGGTAATCTCCCATCTGAACAACGGGCCCTCTGTTGAAGTGGTTTGATAGAGTCCATGTGAGGGGCTTCCAATCCGCCTTGAACGGTCCTTTGAAGCCTAGGCCAAACCTGCGGTTCGGCCTAATTTCCTTTGGCGGTTTGAGCCTACCCTGTAACTGTGCGCCCAGACCTTTACCCTGTTGGTAGCCGATGTTCCTCATAATCTCCCACCCTTTAGAGTGAAAAGGGAGATATGATGTTGCTGTTGTCCTGACCGGCTCCTTTGGTGCTAGTGGAACGTGAGATGAATCACGCACGTCCAGTAGTGACAATATGGGCCGATGAGACGGCCAAACAGAGGGCAGTGAGGTGTTGATAGCATCCACTGTGTGAAGGACAGGTGTACTGACCACTTTAATAATCCTCCCATTGTAAGGAAACTTCAGGCACTGATGGTTGGTGGAAGGCACAACGTCCATGGCTTCGATGTAAGGGCGACCCAGTATAGCCTTGAATGTGGGGTCCATGTCGAGGACATAGAATTCCGTGGGAATTGACATGGGGCCTAGTTCTGCCTTCAGAATAATCATCCCCTACGGCGGCCTTTTGCTATTGTCATAAGCCGTGACCGTGATCGAGGAAGGTCTTATTTGTTCCTCGTTGACCCCACACAACTGAAGGGTGTCATGGAGATCACATTTATGGACACACCCGTGTCCACAAGACACGGGTTTATGGATACCCCATTAATTTTTATTGAAATGCACAATGCATATTTCCGAGCTTCCTTGGGAGCGAGCTCGTAGTTGTGGAACATGATGGCCGGTTGTGTGTCTGTTGGGGTCAGGACGGTCGAAATCTTCTCCACGGGGAGGTCCTCATTAACCATGACTTTTTGAAGATATTCCATCAAGGCCGCCTGGTGGGATGTGGATCTTTGAAGTAGCTCCAGGATGGAGATCCGAGCAGGCGTCTTGTCCAAGTGTTTCAATAGATCATACTGTGTTCCAGGGATAGCTCTTTCTGGTTGTTCTCCATCATCCTTCTCTGGCTGAGATTGCTCAGGATTCTGACTGTTGTGGGGGAAAACCCTGTGAAAATCCTTCCACTCCGGAGCACCATTGCCTGCGGCTTTTGTACCTCTGTGGGGGTAGCAGTGGGTTTTAACAGGGATTTGAGGGGTAGTGGTGGAGGAATGGTTGATGAAGCAGGGGTGATGACGGGAGCAGGGATTCTGATGAGGGGTTTGTTAGGTGGAGGCATGGTGGAGGTAGAGGGGATATCGCGCGGATTATGAAGGATAAGGGGTCTGGAAGGTGAGGTGGAGACGAAGTAGAAGTGGGTAGGGCTTGAAGCGGGCAATGATTTTGAGGTGGGTGATGGTAATGAGTGGTTTTGAAGGCATTAGTGGTGATACGGTGGAGAAAGACGGGGTTATGTATGGTTGACGGATGATAAGGGGTTTAGAAGGCGTAGGGGTAAATGTGGTAGAGGTGGATGGTAAAGTGGGGGAGTGGGAGAAGATGAGAGGGTGTGAAGGCGTAGTGGAGAGTGTCGGTTGATAGGGGATCGGGGTACGGATGAGAGGGCGTAATGGTAGTGGAAATGGTGAAGGCGATACTGACGCGGGTTGATGAGAGAGAGGTGCTACCCGGGCAAGGCAAGGGTGTTGCGTGATGATAGGATTGGCGGTAGAAAGAATGGAGGTACTTTCCTGGTGCCACACCTGCTCTCTCCCGACTTCCGGGAAGGAGGAGATGGGGTTAACCTGATGATTGGGCTGTTGGTGCTCCGGTAATGGATTCTGGATTATGCCCATGTTGGGCTGTTGTTGTGGGGCCTGCTGAGGCTGTTGTTGTTGTTGTGGTTGCTGCTGCTGCTGTTGTAACTGCTGCTGTGGCCTATGAGGAGGTCTCCTAGCCTTGAGAGCGGCGACGTATCGTCTCATTTCATCCCAATCTATTTGATGTTCATCATTCATATCGTGGATGTAATCTTTGAAATGGAAGCAGTAATCTACTGTGTGTCCTGGCTGCCTGTGGTAGACGCAGTATTTGGAGGTATCAACATTTGGGGGCCACACGGGCCTTTCTCTGGGTAGGGCGAGTTGGTTTGATGCCATGAGGGCATTAAAAATGTCTGCTAAGGTTTCTGGCAATGGTGGATAGTAGGCTCTCTTGGGACCGAGCGGCCTCCTTTGTTGCTGTTGGGGACCATAGTTCCCCGGGGGTGGAACTTGGTTGTACTGAAGCGGTGGTTGTTGTTGCTGAGGTTGTGGTTGTTGTTGCTGGGGTTGACGTAATGGAGGCATATTATCCTGGGGTGGATTATTTTGGGGTGGAGGACGAAGAGGGAAAGGACCTGGTTGGAGGGGAAGTCGGGGCATTTGTGGAGGCCTTGGGTTGACTGCATAGTTGGCATTGTTGACCGCACCCACTTGCTCATTTGTCACGACCCCTTCTGTGGCTCCGCCCGGGACACCAGCGCCTGTCTTTCTGACCACTTTGGGCTTCGGTGACTCAAACATGTTCATAATGGGGGAGTCTTTTAACTGGGTTTGGATGTATCGGGCCCTTTCATAGAGTTCCTCCATTGTAGTAAGTTTATTCATGGCCAGGACGTGTCTGAACTGTGGGGTTGCATTAGACACAATCATCTTCACTTGTTCGGGCTCGGAGAGGGTATCCCTTATTCTTTCCGCCAGAGACCTCCATCTATCAGCATAGCGGACAAAATCCTCGTCGGGCTTCATCTTTTCGGCCACTAGGTCGGTAATGGAGAGTGAGGGACCGACCCTATCCCTATATTTCTGCAAGAACCTTCTCTGGACTATTTCAAAATTCTCGGCCTCGCGGGGCTCCAAAGAATAGAACCACTCAAGCGCGGGACCATCCAATGATCTCCGAAAGAGGTATGCCAGGGACCTCTGATCGTTTTGCCAATAGGAGGACTCATACATGAAATCCTTGAGGTGAATGAAGGGGTTGCCGGTACCATTGTATCTGCGGTACGTGGGCATTTCGGAGGGAGGAAGATGAATGACGGGAAGGATTGGCAAAGCAACCTCCGGGGTGGCTTTCACGTCCACCATTCTTCTCAGATTTTGAAACTGCTCGTCCATGCGATTGAACCTATTGAGGAGCGATTGGGCGAGCTCCTCTGGAGGTGAAGGTGGCACTTGCCACTGGGGGAGAAACTGTCTCCCGGAGACTTGAGGGGGAACCCCGAATGAGAGGGAGCTGTCGGACCGCCGACAGTTGGCCCTGGCTGAAGCGGTATGTGGGGAACAACGGGAGTTTGAGATTGTGACGGGAACTGGAATGAGGGTGGTTGTTGGCTCGCTTGTCCTTGAAGCGAGGGAGACTGGATGGCTTGCGCCAATGAAGGAGATGGAATGGCCTGCACGGACTCTTGGAGAGGTGCGATGGCCGGAGTTGATTCCTGGGGCGTGGGGGAAACAGATTTCCCCTTAGAATGGCCTGGAAGGCCCGGAGCTGTTCAGAGGTAAGCTCCGTGTTGGCGAGGACGCCCAGTAAGGAAGAGATATCCTGTGGTGGGGATGTGTCCCCGGCAATAACCTGCACCTCATGCGAGGGCTCATGAGAAGGACCCGAGTCCATAGCATAGACTCGCGGGTCGGCTGACAAACCACGACTAGGGTGGTTCTCCTCAAAAGACTCGTGAGCCATGCTCACAGTTTTCCCAGAACGCAAAAACATACACTAGCAAGCAGGTAGCAGAGATTATCAAACAAGTGGATGCCTTTACGCCTTTTTTTGTGTTTTGATTTTGATGATTTTTTTTGTGTTTTAGCGAGATCCGAAGTTCACACAAAATAGGGACCCTAGTTTATTTTTGTTTCACCGCCGTGTCAGCTAGGGTCTCTCGTCTCACCACGAATGGAATGACTAACTCCGGGGAACTTCAATGGTACAACCAGCCCAGTGAACGAAGAGGAGATTCTTCGATGTCGGGGACTTACGGAGGTCCCAGTGGAGGAGATTCTAGTCCGTTGAGAGGAATTCTCAAACGGAGAGTCCTTCCTTCACCGGGAAAGGGTGATCCTTAGAAAAAATGAAAAAGGATATAAAAGAGGGATGGATGTATGCAATGGAATGCTGACAGAGATATAGAGTAAGAAAATAACAGAAATAACAAACATATAATAAACACCCAACCAATCACAACTGACAGTGCTGCCGTGAGCACAACGGGGGCGCGCGAGGGCGCCAAGGTGGAGAGGCACGGATGGTGCCGAACTTGCAAGGGTAGCCAAAAGGAAGCAGTAGAGGTCCCACCGTGATCGCCAATCTGTGAGCGACGTCACGCGGTTCGGGGAGCGGAGAAGACGCGGAGCGCGCGGGCTCCTCTTTCGTTTGCTGCAACACAGAAATAAGAGAAAAGAGAAGGGGCCACCACGGGAGATTGCTCCGGCGGGGCGAGCGGGATAAATTTAATATAGCAAGATATGGGGGTTAAACGGCCATAGCGGGAAGTGACTCGCCGTGACCTCGGGGGACGGGAATGGTGCAGAAATTAAATAGCAAGAATTGAAACGGCCATTGGGGAAGTGACTCGCCGCGGCCTCGAGAATATGAGCAGATAAGAAGATAGCAGAATATAAAGAGAATATAAAGAGCGAGAATTTAAACGGCCATTGGGGAAGTGACTCGCCGCGGCCTCGAGAATATGAATAGATAAGAATATAACAGAATATAAAGAGAATTTAAACGGCCATTGGGGAAGTGACTCGCCGCGGCCTCGAGAACATGAATAGATAAGAATATAACATATAAGAACGGGAATTTAAACGGCCATTGGGGAAGTGACTCGCCGCGGCCTCGAGAATATGAGCAGAATATAAAGAGAATATAAGAACGGAAATTTAAACGGCCATTGGGGAAGTGACTCGCCGCGGCCTCGAGAACAAGATGTGATCGCCAGGGGCCAAAAGACCCCAAAATAAAAAAAGTGATCGCGCCTACCTCAAGAGCGGGAGATGGAGGGTTGCTTCTTCCTCCCCCTTCGACCGGCCGTCTGAGAGGGCTTTCCTTGGGTACCCTTGCAAAACAACGACAAACAAATAACAAGTGGATTAGAAAGATGAAGGTGTAGTATTCAAATCATTGCGATAAAAATGACGAAATGATGGCAAGACACACACCTGGTTGGTGTTATCTTTTAAACCCCTCTCGGACTCGAGTAGGAGGAAAATGAGATGATGGATGCAAGAAGTATATAAGAAGAGGCGCCCTTATGAAGGGGGATAGAGGATGCAGTATGATGAATGTAAAGAACTATGAGAAAAGGGAAGAAAGGCTTATTGGATGAGCCGAGGGTGAGATCCGGCGGAGCTCCGGCAACGTAGGGACGACGTGGAAGCGCGGTGGATGAAGAAGACCTTCCTCTCGCGAGCGTGGGCACCCGAGAAGCCGGTAGAACCTCCACCTACAAAAGACCCCACGGGTTAGAAATGACTCCGTAGCCTCTGGGCTTCGGCAGCCTATCGGATCTCTTCGAAGCTCTTCTAGAACTGAGGGGGTGGGCCTCTATTTATAGGGCTCCGGAGGGTGGAGGCATCCAGGACCCTAGACACCTCCATCAGGGCCGAACTAATATTTTATTCTATTTTTATTTATTTTTTCGGAATACTTTTGTGGAGGCGTCCAGGGCCCCGGACGCCTCCAACAGGTCCACCGAACACCACCGACGGCCGCACACGATTTGGCACAACGCGTGATTTTGTGAGCGGCGCCTCGTGATTCAGAAATGGGCGCGTCCAGCTGCCTGGACGTCTCCATAATTTAGATTTTTTCACACACGACAAACCGTCGTTCGGTGGCCGGCACCCGTGAGAGAGTTGATGGAGGCGTCCAGGGGCCTGGACGCCTCCATAAATATATATTTTTTTATTTTTTTGTTTTGTTTTTATGCCAAAGCTGGCATTTTATATTTTTTATACTTGTTTTTATGGAGGCGTCCAGGGGCCTGGACGCCTCCATTTTTGTTGTTTTGTCTTTTTATGCCAAAGCTGGCATTTTAATTTTGTTTATATTTGTTTTTATGGAGGCGTCCAGGGGCCTGGACGCCTCCATTAATATATTATTTTTTTATTTGATTTTGGGCTATGAAAAATAAATAAAAAAATTTAAAAGAATGGGGGCGTCCAGGGGCCTGGACCCCCCCATAAAGACCCACCCGGGTCCTCAGTTCAGGCGTTGGCGGCCGCCCGGCGGACATCCTTCTTGATTCCGGAACCTCCTGATGCGTCTGACTTGTGTTGATGCCGTCTGAATGCCGTGACGAGACGATTCCGGATGTCGGAAAAGGCTGAAGAAGACCCAAGAAAAGGAAGTATTTAAGAGATTCGAAATGCGTAAGCCGTCGCGGGGCGTTGTATAGTAATATGAGACTTTCTCAGGAGACGTCAAGAATGGCGTGTCTACAACCGGTAGACCTGTTAACCGAACCATTATATGCAAATTCTGCCAATGGTAATATGAGATCCCAATCCCCTCGATGATCCCTGACAAGACATCTCAAAAGGTCACCCAGAATCCTATTGACCACCTCGGTTTGACCATCTGTCTGGGGATGATATGCAGTGGAAAACTTGAGGTGAGTACCCAACATATGCCACAGTGTCTTCCAAAAATAACTGGTGAATCTAACATCACGGTCAGACACTATGGTACGAGGCAACCCGAACTTGCACACCACATGAGTACGAAAAAGGTGGGCTACCCTCGAAGCATCCGAAGTCTTCGAGCAGGGAATAAAAAGGGCCATCTTTGAGAATCAGTCAACAACCACATAGACCGAATCATGCTTCCTGGAGGTACGTGGCAATCCTAAGATAAAATCCATGCTAACATCTTGCCACGGGGCATCAGGCACGTGAAGAGGTGTATAAAGGCCCGAGCTTTGCTTCTTCATTTTGGCCGTAGTACATGTACGTCACTGAGCCACAATATAAGCAACATCACGTTTCAAGCTCGGCCAATAAAATCTATGCTCAACAGCCTCGATAGTCTTGTTCTGACCAAAGTGGTCGGCTAGACCTCCCTCATGTAGCTCCCAGATTAAGAAGTCTCGAATCGAAGTTTGGGGAACACAAAGCCTGCCTCCTCGAAAGAGGTAACCCTCCTGAAGCACATAATCATCAAGGTCTCTCGAGGGTCCGGCCTAGAGAGTGGTATAAATCTTACTGAAGTCAGGACAGTCAACATAGGCCTCTCTCATCTTCTCTAACCCTATGACCTCGGCACTCATGGTGGTAAGCAAACACGCTCGCCGACTCAAGGCATCGGCCACCTTGTTCTCCACTCCATCCTTATGTTTTAGCACAAATGTGAACTGCTGGAGATACTCAACCCAACGGCTGTGACGCGCATTAAGCTTCTTTTGGGAATGGAGGTACCTCAAAGCCTCATGATTGGAGTATAAGACAAACTCCTGATGTAATAGATAGTGCCTCCAATGCCTAAGAGCCTGAACAACTGCATAGAATTCCTTATCATAAGTGGAGTATCGCAGTTTCGCGTCATTCAGCTTCTCACTAAAATATGCGACCGGGTGGGCCTCTTGACTCAAGACTCCTCCAATCCCAACACCCGACACATCACAAGAGACCTCAAACACCTTCGAAAAATCTGGCAATCGAAGGATAGGTGTCTGGGTCATGCGCTCCTTGATGTCCTTGAAGGCAGCAGTTGCGGCCTTCGTCCACACAAATGTGCCCTTCCGGATACAATCCGTGATCGGGGCGGTGACGGAGCTAAATCCACGGATGAAACGACGATAGAATGTCGCAAGGCCATGGAAGCTGCGGACATCAAGGACCGTACGGGGTTTCGGCCACTCAACAATGGCCCGGACCTTCTCCGGATTGACGTCGACCCTAGTACTAGACATAATAAAACCCAAGAAGGTAAGCTGAGGTGTCATGAAGGCACACTTCTGTGGGTTCGCATACAGCTGTTCTCGCCTAAGAAGTAGACAGATCTGCCGAAGGTGGTCTAAGTGGTTCCTCGTGGTGCGACTATAGATAAGAATATCATCAAAGTACACGACCACAAAGACTCCAATGAAAGGTCGAAGGACCTGTGTCATGAGTCGCATGAAGGTGCTAGGGGCATTGGTCAGCCCAAAGGGCATAACCAACCACTCATAGAGACCATCCTTGGTCTTGAATGCAGTCTTCCACTCATCACCTGGCCTAATCCTCACCTGATGGTAGCCACTCTTAAAATCGATCTTCGAGAAGATAGTGGCACCGGCCATCATGTCTAGCATATCATCTAAGCGAGGAATAGGGAACCAGCACTTCACTGTGATTTTGTTGATGGCACGATTATCAATGCACATTCTCCACATGCCATCCTTCTTTGGGGCGAGTAATGCGGGAACAACACATGGACTCATGTTGTCCGGAATAGACCCTCTCTGCATCAACTTATCGACCTGCCGTTTTAGCTCGGCATGTTCCGTAGGACTCATGCGATAATGAGGAAGATTGGGCAATGAAGAGCCTGGAATCAGGTCGATAGCATGCTGAATATCCCGCATGGGTGGGAGTCCCTCGGGAAAAATATCAGCGAACTCCTGCAGAATAGGAATGACATCGGGTGGGAGTTCACCCTCGGAGTTCGGCTCCACCTGTTAGACCGTAATAGCAAATATATGGCAGCCCCGACTAGCCTCCTGCTCCGTTTCTCGGGAGCTAATCATCATCAACCTCCTAGTCGAGGGCTCGCCTGGGCCAGATGTAACGGTCATAGCCCGAGCTGGGGATGGGGTACTGGGCCCAGGGATGGAAGGCTCCTGAGTACTAGGGCCAGTAGGACCCCTAACTGATGGGCTCTTGGGCTGATGGGGGTGGAGAGTAATCCGTTGGCCGGCATGGTCGAAGGTACAGGTGTTCGACCGACCATGGAGTGTGGCATCCCGATCAAATAACCACGGCCTACCAAGAATAATGCTGCCCACCTCCATGGGGAGGACATCACACCAGATATAGTCACGGTAGGCATGGAACTGCAGTGGGACCAGACACCGCAGCCTGATCGGAATGGAGGTGAAATCCACCCATGATACTCGATAGGGGCAAGGATGATCCACGGGTGTAAGACCAAGACTGGAGACAATGCCCGTGGAGATTGCATTGATGCAACTCCCACTATCGATGATCACTTTACAAACTTGTTTGTCCAGCCGACAGAATGTATGAAAGATAGTGGTCCGTCGTCAGTCATCACTGACCTGTGGCTGGGTGAGAATACACCTGACGACCCCCAAGTGGGTATCGTCCGGATGCTGGGAATCCTGGCCATTACCTTCGACCTCATACTACTCGTCAGCTAGCTCCGGATCTGCTTCATAGCTGACTAACTCGAGGTCCGTAGGGGTGGTATCCTCGGCCTGTGCGTCCCCAATGACAAGAGACTGGCGGGTGGGACACTGGTTGGAAAAATGGCCAAACCCATTGCAGTGATAACACTGCTGCCGTGATCCACTAGGCTCCCCAATCATGGGTCCTTTCCCCTTATCCTCCCGACAGATAGGAGGTGAAGGCAACAAAGGACGGACAGGAGGTGCAGGTGCCGGTGGACGGGCAGTGGGTGCCGTAAGATGTTGGGGACGAGGAAGGTCCCTCGGTGATGCGGGATGAGACCACGGACACGACTCAAATGAGGAATGCAGTCCTCGGACTCTAGGTGAGCTTGTGATTGTCCCTTAACGAGGGAAGCGTCGGACGTGCACGGTTGAGAAACCGGCAAGAGCTAGGGTGGTCAATTCGCACTTTCGTGCCCAGATCGGGTCACTGGACGGCTTCACTCTCTCTCGCAGCAGCGGTGATATGAAAATATATAGCAAGCTAGGTCCTAAAACATGCTCTCTAGCAGCGGCATATAAAGCATATATGAGATAAAGCAAAATGCCAAGTAAGGGAGCGAATGCGATACCTCCACGCGCTCGGCGTGGGGAAGACGGACCCGGCCGAAAACCGTGCTCCCGGAACAGTTAATACATGAAGATTACAGCAATGAGTTACTGCCCACTCTATGCATGGAGGTAAAGGGCTACACAAATGGGCCCGGGAGGACCGAAATAGGGTTGACGGGCGGCTTCTCGCGTCTCTTCGGCAGCACCCGAACTTGTGACTGTGGGGCCCACGTGCTGTCCGGAGGGACTGTGTGGGGCCCGGTGGCACCACAGTGGTGGGGACACTTGGGAAGCGTTCCCTGAGCTGGCGGCACGCTAGAACGTCGACCGGAGGCCTGGCGGCTCCGATCGGAACCGGTCGGAATAACCGGCCGCGGATCTGCCGGTTCTATCTTTCAGCGTGCGACCCGACGAGATTGCTCACTGCGACCAGCCCCGACGTCGGAATGCGACGAAACTGGCGCCGTTGGAAAGCTGCTTCGACGGGATTCAACCTTATGGGATTACAGAAAAAAAATAGCTATGTACTTCTCGTTGGCGAATTTTGATAGCTGCTGTTGTACAGTGCCCGAATTCTCAGATCAACAGGGAACTTGTCTGAGAACTGGCATTGACTGATAGGTAGACCTCTGATTCAATAGTTGTGTTCTTCAGAAAAGTTGTAGGAAATTGAACAAGGAAGACGGAAATATTTTTGGTGACAGGTTTGGAGGTGGCTACGAATTGTTATGATTTGTATAGTCGGATCTGGGAACTGGCTGACAGCACTGTAGATGGCTTTGAAAATGAATTTTGAAAAATTGATGGATGGCTGATCAAAAAATAGAAAAAATCATGGAGTGAGGGAACGGTGGACAGAACTCCTAGTAAAATTGGGAGGGTTTGGAAAAATCAATAAGATGGTCGGAGCGGGGGATTACAGGGGTGCTGTCACACAGATCTGAAACTGGACAGAACTGGGAAACAGAAACACACGAAATTTGAAAAATAGTAAATGATGGAATTCGGACAGAGTTTTTTTGTGGTGGTGGGGATTGAAGATAGGAACACACCATAAAATATTCAGATCAAGAAGATCTCGGGGTTGATAGCTGGAATTCTGGGAAGGAGCTTCTGCCCAGGATGGACAGAACACCGAAGTCGTCTTCACGGCGGCACGAACGACGGCGGCGGCACCAGAGATGAACTTGGAGATTGAGGGGGAGGATATATCACTCTAGAATGGGGGTTGGGGATGAAGAAACTAGAGGGAGAGAGAGGGGAGGTCGAAATTCACTCAAGGGGGGGCTCTTGCACAATACTTTTTTCTCATTTCATTAATTCTAGAATAATAGAAATACATGACTTATATAATAAATAAAAAAAGACCATGAATACCCTTAGATCTAGGATCTGGAGGGGCATTTAAGGGACTTCATATTTGATCCAAATAAAATAAAAAATGAAATTCCTAATTAATTCTAATGGGGGGACAAGGTAGGTGAGGTAGGTAGCCTACCTTTGAATTTTTAATCCACTTGTCTCCCATGTGGTCAATTGGCATTCCAACCTTCTAGATGGCCACCTAGGATGGTTGACCAGCCCCACATGGATGACATGGACCAATGAGAAAGGGCTGAGGGCCCCCTTGCTAGTCCTACTGGTAAATTATATAGAAACCCATACAATCCGTGGGAATGACGCATTGGCTTACAAAGCCGTACAATTGCGCATATACTTTCCCATGGATATACAAATAAATTAAAGGACATAAATACAAAATAAAATGTACACGCTCGACGTCGATTCCCATCAACTCTCCCCGAGTGGGAGGAACTCGACCTCGTCGAGTAGGGGTATGGATGCTCGAGTACTCCGGCGGATCCGTCACTTTGCCAAGTAACGCGGGTACGCTTCACTCCAAGTGATCGTCACCTGCTCATCCCATATATACTCGATATGCGCAAACTGCTATGGGCTAAAGGTGGACACTCCGGGTGGGCCACTCTCAAAAGGGAAGGAAGCAGCTCGAAGACTCACTAGGAATCACCGCTGAGTCCCTGTAGGTGACTAATCCGGGTATAGATGTAGAACCGATCCTATACTCATCGAGTGAGTCCACTCGCCTCTTACTCATAAGACACATGCACAAGACACATGCAGACTCACCATGCACTAACACACATATGCAAATAACACAAATAAGAAATAGACTCATGCATGACTCTAGACAAATCTATGGTTAGTCCGACACGTACATGGATGACGGCGGACCAGGACACCCGAACGTATGCCATGCATGCATCTGACGTAACCGGTGGTTGACATCATGCGGAAATCCTAGACCTCCTAAGGTGGTCCATGCATGAATATGGGATGTGGATGTGGGAGGAACAGGAGTATTACCCCTAGATGATGGTGTATCTTGTAGGTGTACGGGCTTGGTGGGCATAGATGACCCAGCCCGTGGGGTAGGAGTGTGATAGTGGACTCCCTCTAAGAAGTGAAGTATGTATGGAGGGTCTAAGGATCCACTAGGGAGTGGGTCAAAGGGATCGAAGAAGGTATGACCCCTTGTGGTGGGTTCCCACAAGTCACGGTCTCACGTGTAGAAGTTTTGAAGGTGTGGATAGTCACCTTCTTGAATTGTGACGGGTGGGACGGGGATCATAGGCAAGAAGTATGATTCCTCCCTCGGACAAAATGGTATGAATTCGGGCTCGTCCGGTAGCGGAAGAAGTAGAAGAACCTCCGTGGTGACACAACCCACGGTGCACTCGGAGGTAATGGACCCGAAGGCCGGATGGGTGAAGCTAAGACTAGCGGGTTGGTCAAAGCCTCGGGCCAAAAGATGCGTCAACTCCCATTGTGAATCTAATCCCATGACAAGATCATCCAACGTATCAACATGGTGACTAGATCAAAATGTGGTATGGAATGAGTTGACCGGCACTAAAGGTAAGGTGGGGTCCCTGAAGGGGAAGGGATGTGGGACCAAGCCATCCTTGAGCCAACTAAGAAGCGGCTCGGCTATGAAAAGCGTACCCGTCAGAAACATGGGTGGCTCGGGCTTGGGTGGTTCCAAATGAGAGGGTTCCGAAGTAAGTTCGGAAAGAAAGGGTGGTGAGCATGGGTCCGTAGGCGGAGCGGACTGATACGAGTGGACGGGTGGTGACACGGAGATGGTCGACCGAAGGATGTTGTGGAAGACGAACTTACCGGGTAGGTGAGGTGGATATAGGGTGCAGGTCCTCGTATCCCGGTCAAAGATCGCTCTCCTCTCTTCCAACCAAGGTCACCCTAACATAATGTATGGGCCTGTTAGCGTACCAAGGTTGCACCATGCACCATCGCAGTAAAGAGTGGAGCCGATCATCCTTTCAAACTCGACAAAAGTAAAATCCCCATCGCGGATAATCTTACCCACCTTGGAGAGGGACTCCACGATATCAAGAGAAACCCAATTATCTGAATCCTTATGAGAGAAATGGAGTCTCGTTGTGGACCCATTGGGGAGGGTAGCTTTAGTAACGAGATGAGTGAAAGCTAATGGTCGGGCCATGAAGGCGTTGGATTGGGCCACAAAGGATGTCCCTTCGGACGCATGGTCTTGGGGAACGGCCATGGGTAGAGGACATGGACATGCATACACACGGTAACAAGACACTAGACCGACTATGCAAGTTTGGAATGCATGCACACTAAGGACCCTAGACGTAAACCAAGACTCGGTACGTGGCAGAGATAACTGATCCGAAGATCACTCGCGCAAGTGTGCGACCTTTCCGATAGGCGTAGCCTAACATTCGGACAACACCTTTTGAGATACCAGGTTATTGGGATGCAATACAAAAATATACTTTTTTTTTGTTTTAAAACAATGTTGACCCTAAACACGACTTAGACAATGTTTTTTTTTTGACACCCTAGACTCAAACTCGCTCGGATACCAAATTGATGCGGGACGAGACCACGGACACGACTCGAATGAGGAATGCAGTACTCGGACTCTAGGTGAGCTCGTGATTGTCCGTTAACGAGGGAAGCGTCGGACGTGCACGGTTGAGAAATCGGCAAGAGCTAGGGTGGTCAATTCGCACTTTCGTGCCCGGATCGGGTCATGGGACGGCTTCGCTCTCTCTCGCAGCAGCGGTGATATGAAAATATATAGCAAGCTAGGTCCTAAAACATGCTCTCTAGTAGCGGCATATAAAGCATATATGAGATAAAGCAAAATGCCAAGTAAGGGAGCGAATGCGATACCTCCACGCGCTCGGTGTGGGGAAGACGGACCCGGCCGAAACCTTGCTCCCGGAACAGTTAATACATGAAGATTACAGCAATGAGTTACTGCCCACTCTACGCAGGGAGGTAAAGGGCTACACAAATGGGCCCGGGAGGACCGAATTCGGGTTGACGGGCGGCTTCTCGCGTCACTTTGGCAGCACCCGAACTTGTGACTGTGGGGCCCACGTGCTGTCTGGAGGGACTGTGTGGGGCCCGGTGGCACCACTGTGGTGGGGACACTTGGGAAGCGTTCCCTGAGCTGGCGGCACGCTGGAACGTCGACCGGAGGCCTGGCGGCTCCGATCGGCACCGGTCGGAATAACTGGCCGCGGATCTTCCGGTTCTGTCTTTCAGCGCGCGACCCGACGAGATTGCTCACTGCGACCAGCCCTGACGTCAGAATGCGACGAAACCGGCGCCGTTGGAAAGCTGCTTCGACGGGCTTCAAACTTATGGGATTACAGAAAAATAAACAGCTCTGTACTTCTTGTTGGCGAATTTTGATAGCTGCTGTTGTACAGTGCCCGAATTCTTAGATCAACAGGGAACTTGTCTGAGAACTGACGTTGACTGATAGGTAGACCTCCGATTCAGTAGTTGTGTTCTTCAGGAAAGTTGTAGGAAATTGAACAAGGAAGACGGAAATATTTTTTGTGATAGGTTTGGAGGTGACTACGAATTGTTATGATTTGTATACTAGAAGTGAGTCGGATCTGGGAACTGGCTGATAGCACTATAGATGGATCTGAAAACGAATTTTGAAAAATGGATGGATGCCTGATCAAAAATCAAGAAGAATCATGGAGTGAGGGAACGGTGGACAGAACTCCCACTAAAATTGGGAGGGTTTGGAAAAATCAACAAGATGGTCGGAGGGGGGGATTACAGGGGTGCTGTCACACAGATCTGAAACTGGACAGAATTGGGAAATAGAAAGACACGAAATTTGAAAAATAGTAAATGATGGAATTTGGACAGGGTTTTTTTCGTGGTAGTGGGGATTGAAGATAGGAACACACCATAAAATTTTCAGATCAAGAAGATCTCGGGGCTGATAGTTGGAATTCCGGGAAGGAGCTTCTGCCCAGGATGGACAGAACACCGAAGTCGTCTTCGCGTCGGCTCGAAGGCGGCACGAACGGCGGCGGCGGCACCGGAGATGAACTTGGAGATTGAGGGGGAGGAGATATCACTCTAGAATGGGGGTTGGGGATGAAGAAACCAGAGGGAGAGAGAGGGGAGGTCGAAATTCACTCAAGGGGGGGCTCTTGCACAATGCTTTTTTCTCATTTCATTAATTCTAGAATAATAGAAATACATGACTTATATAATAAATAAAAAAAGGCCATGAATACCCTTAGATCTAGGATCTGGAGGGGCATTTAAGGGACTTCATATTTGATCCAAATAAAATAAAAAAAATGAAATTCCTAATTAATTCTAATGGGGGGACACGGTAGGTGAGGTAGGTAGCCTACCTTTGAATTTTTAATCCACTTGTCTCCCATGTGGTCAATTGGCATTCCAACCTTCTAGATGGCCACCTAGGATGGTTGACCAGCCCCACATGGATGACATGGAGAAATTGGAAAGGGCTGAGGGCCCCCTTGCTGGTCCTACTGGTAAATTATATATAAACCCATACAATCCATGGGAATGACGCATTGGCTTACAAAGCCATATAATTGCGCATATACTTTCCCATGGATATACAAATGAACTAAAGGACATAAATGTAAAATAAAATGTACATGCTCGGCGTCGATTCCCATCACTCGGGGGTGGAGGGCGAGGCCTAGGAGCGAAAGGCTTGGGACGAGTGGGCTCCTAAGGTCGGGCAATGGGGGCCCTCGGATATGTCCCAGAAGAGCCACAGGGCTCGACACTACGAAGGGGAAAGGAGCCCAACCGATGGGGAGACTCGAACTCGGCCTCGAATTGCTCCAATTCGAGAGCAACCTGATATGCTTGTTCCAAAGTGGTCGCATTGCGGCGAAAAAGTTCATATTGATAGTTTGGCCGCAGACATCTCCGAAAGTGTGATATGGTCATGGTGCTCTCTTCCGTAACTCCACACCGCAAATAATACTCATCAAACTCAGCAGTGTACTCGGTCACGGATCGGTTCCCTTGGGAGAGACTTTGCCATTTATCTATGAGACGTTGGCGATATGAGGCAGGAAGGTACTTCTCCCTTAATTTCATTTTCATGTCATCCCAAGTGCCGACCGGGGGTTGACATCGCTGATTTGGCAGGCTCTCCACATTGGTCCAATAAGTTTGGGCCTGCCCATGCAGCTTCATCTTCGCGTATCAAACTCTCCGGTGGTCCGTCATCTCAAATCACTCGAAGTACCGGTCCATGCCGGCCTCCCAATCTAAATATACCTTTGGGTCCAAGGGCGTGCTAAAAGTGGGAGGGTCCGCACGCACGCCCCAAAGAATGCGGTCGTCATCATCGTCATCACGATTCCGTCGTTGATTACGACGGCCATTTCCCCCTTACTCATTATCATATGCATAGTCAGCCACCTCATGCACCTGTTGCCTCCCAACATCTACCGCCTGAGCTTTTGGCACAGCAGGTTGCTGGGCCGGCTCTTGTTGACCATTGGTCGGCGCGGGTTGCGCCGCCGCTAGGGCCCTCTCGAGGACGGTAATCCTCTCTACAAGACCCTAGATGGACTGGTCTGAAGTTTCGGCCCGATCCTCGAGGGCTTTCATCCTCCCTTCTAGATGCGTCCCTACACCATCTAGACGCGTACTAAGGCCATCCATACACGTGTCAAGACGATCCATATTGGCTCAGAACATCTCGGCCATCGAGGACTCATCAGAGGTACGGGCTCGGGAATCTGCCATAGGTGGTGGTTGCGAGTATTGGGTACCTCGACGGGTGGGCATGCAACGACACATGAAGTAGGAGACACAAATTGATGCAAACACCGACTAATGCACCTAGACCTAAACCAATATCCGGTACGTGGCGGAGTTAATCGATCCAAAGATCACTCCCGCAAGTGTGCGGCCTTCTCGATAGGCGTAGCCTAACGTTCGGACAACACCTTTTAATATACCGAATTATCAGGATGAAATGAAATTTTAAAACACTTTTTTTGTTTTGAAAATAATGATGATCCTAGACTTGACCTAGACCGTGCAAGACTTATGCAACAACTACCCTAGACTCAACTTGGCTCTGATACCAAACTGATGCGGGACGGACACGGGGACCAACTCTAAGTGATATGGACCTCGGACTCTAAATGCACACACGACCAGCAACATACGATGGAAGAGACATTAGGCCCGACACTAAGAGCTCCTATGGGCTATACGTCGCTAATAGAAACGTAAGCTCACTCGTTGTCCCAAGCGAGGGAAACACGGATCGTGCGTGGTTGAGAAACCGGCAGAGTTAAGGGTAGTCCGACTCACTTCCGTGCTCGGATCGAGCCACGGGACGGGTCACTCTCTCACTCACAGCGGTGACATGGACTCACGGGTTAGAATCCTACGCTCTCACAGCGGCATATGACCATATACTAGCTAAGCAAAGTAATGCCAAGAAGTTATGATCGTACCTCCATGCACCCGGCGTGGGGAAGACAACCCCGGCCAAAACTAGACTCCCGGTTAACAAAGTTTTACTGTGGTACAACAATTTGACCCACTCCACGCAGGGAGGTAAAAGGTCACATGTGGGGCCCGGGAGTCACGCGAATTGGGTTGACGGGCAGCATCTTGATGTCGCTCCATCGGTGCCGAAACCCACGTTTAGTGCTGTCCGGACGGCACGATCTACGGGTTCGTGGGGCCTACGGACTGCTCTGTCCTTCGAGTCTGATGGGGTGGGTCCCGCTGTAATGGAGACCCCTGATGGCGCGCCTGCCTGGAAGACGGTCGGGCGGGAACGTCGGTCGGAGGCCGATCGGCTCCGATCTCCAAGCTTTGGAGTTGCTGCCCACGGACTGGTTGCTTCTGTTTTTAGGTGCGCGACCCGGCGAGATCTGCTACTGCGATCACTCCCGACGTCGGATCGACGCACAATAGATATCGTTGGAAAGCTCTCTCGAAGTCCTTCGACCCTGTGGTACTCAGAAAAATTCACCGGAGCTGTGCTTATGATGGGCGATTTTAGAACCGGCCTGCTCTCAGTTTGAGATCTGACTGGGCAGAAACTGAATTTCTTGAGAGTTGGCATTGACCGTGGGGTAGCCTTCCGATTCAGATCTTAAGCTCTTCATAAAGATTGTAGAGGGGAGAGAGAGAAAAACGGAAATAATTCTTATGACTTATTTGGTGGATATTTGGGTGGGGAAAAGTATTTTATATTGGCAGGTGGTCGGATCTGGACAGGGGCAAACACAACTGAATTGGATATGGAGTTGATTTTTAGAAAATAGGTGGATGCCTTTTGAAATTCCATGAAAATTCGTGAGTGGAGGGGATGGTGGATAGAACCTCCAGTAAAGTTGGAGGCTCCAGGAAAAATCAAAACGTTGGTCGAAGATGGGAAGATCAGGGTTGCTATCACAGTAGACAGAAACCTGGCAGATCTGGAAGGAAAAGGTGGACGAAAATGGAAAAATAGAAATCGGAATCTAAAGGCCAAACCAAATTTTATGGAATGTGGGTTGGATCCCTAGAACTCACCCTGGAATTTTGGCACTCAGAAGATCTTAAATCGTAGAGTTAAAATTCTTGGAAGGGGCTGCTATTGGATGAAGACATAACTTCGATAAGGTGGCGGTGGCGGTGCGACGACGGCTCGATGGCGGCGGCGGTGATAGATCTGAGCTTCCCACTCAGAAGAGACTTAAAAGAGAGGCTTCACACCTCTGGAAGCAGCCTTCACAGCTGCAAGAAGGGGGAGAGAGGAGGGGTGCACACCACTCAAGGAGGCTCCAAAGAAATTCTCAATTTTTTTGGCATTAATTCTCATCAAATGAAAATACAAGGAATATATATGAATCACAAAAAGACTTCAACTATCCCTAGATCTAGGGTTGTGGAGGGTAAAAGAGGGAGTTCAATTTTATTTCTCCCATGTGATTTGGAATCAAATAAAATAACAATTCAAATCCTATTAAACTACAATAGAATGGGGTGCCCCCTTGACTTTGGTGCCCATTTTTTTTTGAATTTTGCACTCCTTTGTCCCCCCCTTGGTCCAACCCTTCTAGAAGCCCACCATGAAGGTTTGACTGACCCCACATGGGCCCAAGAGATGAGTTGGATCAATGGGAGAAGGGATGGGGGCCCGCGGGACCCAAGTGGTCCCATTTTACAAATAAACCCCTCTTACAATCCAAATTACAATCCAAGTAAAGTTGAATAAAATACATTATACACAAATAAAGTCCCAGTAAATACTATAAATATCGAGACTCAAGGGGGAGTCGCCAGACTGTCTCCGAGCCAGATAGAAGCCGCTGTAGCTCGGGTGGTGCTCCGCGTACGGTACCGGTAGCTCGCCGACTCGTGCCGCTCGTGTGCTCTGGTGTCCGCACCAGTTTAGGCGCTTGTCCAGGATGACGGCTGTCTGGTCCTCCACTTTCAGTCCGTGCGCCCGAAAGAGAACATATAGCCATGTAGTTTCTTTGTAATTTTTGGGCCTTCATTCTTCCCTCCTCAAGAAGGTGCGGTCTTTTTGAGATCTCCGGGCGTACTCTAGGAATAAACAATAGACCCAGGCGTTGAAAAAGTGCAGCGGGCCGATGAAGCGGGCCTGACGGGGGAATTGGTGTACACTGACATCTCCCAACATCTTAAAGATGATACACTATGCAGTTGGGCACAGCGATAACTTGATGCCCCATGCCATCTGGCAAGCGGGGTAAATGGCATCTGGCCAGATGACAGTCTCATCTCTATATGGCAGAGTAAAAGAGCAAAGCCAGTACGTGAAGAAAGCTGCACAGTGGGTCATTGGGTCAACCCCTGCTGGGTTCGCACCACTCCAACGCCCTTTGGAAGTTGGGAGCGTCACCTTGGCCCTGCCTTGGACTCGCTTCTTCCGGACCACAGAAGCGCCGACATAGGGAAAAGCTTCACATTGCTTCGGCCCATCAAAAAAGTACTTCAGCCACAAGCTTAGCCAAACCCTCTTGCGGTCCCCACGAGGAGGCTACTTCCCGCCATGGGATGATTGATACAGTTCCTGGTACGCCTTCATCAGGAACCGGTAAGAATACCCCAATGCATAGACCCCATTCCCGTCGGTCTTGTCCTTAATCAGGTCAGGGAGACACACCTCCTCATACGGCTCCCCATCAATAGGCAAGCCACTCAGCTGATGCAGACTCTACAAGTCCAGCGAAGTCTCGCCCTCCACGGTGTAGAATGTGTTTAGCTCCGCATTGAAGACGTCCATCATCCCGCAGCAGAGACCTTTGGAGACCGGGTAGTCGTACCGGGAAGCATAGACGTTGTGGTAGACCCCGGCCCGGATCAGATCAGCAAGGGAGCGTAGTTGAATAATACATGTCAGTGAACTCCACCGCTCCCTCCTGGAAAGAGGGTGCAGCTTGAACCTTGAGCTTCCCGAACCAGCCTACGGCGAGCTCATGCTTGAATCTGATAGCCAGACAGTCTAGGAGGTAGGGCTCCTCCCGGTACCCCCACTTCTGTGGCGCTAGGAATAAACCAAAGCGGGGTTGCTCCTTGTGCACCCTCCCTACTGCATTATCCCAACGGGCAGGAGTAAACTCCGGTGCCCGTACTAGCTTGCCTTCCACTGGGGTCACCACTTCCAGACCCAGCACGGGGTTCCACTGCCTTGGCTAGCCCACCAAGTACATCGGTACGCTCCGATGGACGCTGTACCACAAGCTGTCCCGAAACTGCAAGATGGCACGTTCGGCACTCTGGATGGTCCTAAAGTCTCTCTTGTCATGGCGGCGAAGATACTTCAAAAAGTGGAGAAGGTGTTTGTCCTTCAGATAGTCCCTTTGGTAGTCACCGTCTCGATCAAATGTGAAGCTGTTGTCGGCCAGTCCAACACGGCTAAGGTCCAGAGTGTCGGTCTCAGAGTCAGAGGATTCGGCCAGCTTCGCCACCTCTACATGTGCCTAGTCAAGGTCTTCCACATTGTGCCATGTGATGGCAGGGACGGCCAGTGAGAGAGCAGTCTTGGTACCGGGAGTAGCGGGAGCAGAAGAACCACCAGGAGCAGCCATTTATCTGCAAGGTATAAAAGACTTGGGGTCAGAACAAATCCCGAGCAAAGACAAGAAGAAACAACTATAAAGGGGCTACATTGAAATTAAAATAAACGAGATGCCGGAATTTTTGACAAAATTTTGACAGAGTCTCCCCTAGGCCGGAGGCGTAAGGGGAAGACACGGGTGCGCGCCCAGAAGGAGTGATTGCCCCAACAAAATCACAGTGTGCCCCAAGGGCGACACTAGAGGCTCCTTCAGTTCACTGTGGTCTCCCCGTGCCAGCACACTCTCCTTCGGTGCCTACCCGGCGCACCCCGTCGGTGTCTGCCCGGCATACCCCCTGGAGGCTTCCCCGGCACAGCCCAACACTCTGCTACCCGGCATGCCCATGCGCCACTTTCCCCGGCACACCCGTGCCCTCACTCTAGCGGCACACCCGTGCCAACCTCCACCGGCACACCCTGTGCCCCACTCAACCCGACACACTCGTGCTTGATTTACCCCGCACACCCATGCCCTGGGTCCCGCCGGCACACTTTGTGCCCTCGCCATCGGCACACCGTGCCTCCCCCTCAACGGCACACCCCGTGCCCCCATCCCAGCGGCACGCTTCGTGCCCAGCTCTACCGGCACGCCCCCGTGCCCTCGCCGCCGGCACACTCCGATGCGCACCCCACGCCGAAGAGAAAAAAAAGAAGAGACGAAGGAAAAGAAGAGAGGAAGAAGAAAAGAAGAAGAGAGGAAGAAGAAAAGAAGAAGAGAGGAAGAAGAAGAGAAGAAGAGGAAGAGGAGAAAGGAGAAGAAGACGGCAGGAGCCTAGGGCTCCGTCGTCCCCGAACGAAAGAAAAAGGACGTGAAGAAGAAGAAGGGGTGGAGAAAGAGGGAAGAGAGAAGGAAGAGGGGAAAGGAAGGGGGAGCCCCTCCGTGGCGGCCTCCTCACCCCAGCAACAACGACGACGGCGAGCGGCGGTGGCGGACGTCGGAGGAAAAGAGAAGAGGAAGAGAGAAGAGAGAGATGGCGGTGGTGGTGACCAAAGAGAGAGAAAGAGGGAGAGGGGAGTTTGAAAACGAAAGGAGGGGAGTTCGAACGCCACTCCCCCACCCCCCTTTTTATAGGGACTTAAAAAAGGGAAGAAAAAGGAGAGAAAGAAAAGAAAAAAGAGAAGGAATAAAAGAAAAGAAAAGAAAAAAAAAGAGAAAAAAAGAGGAGAAAAAAAGTGAGAAAAAAAGAGAAAAGAGAAGAAGAGAAGAAAAGAAAAAAAAGGGAAATAAGATAGTATAATAAATAATAAATAAATATGTAATAGATATACTAATATCCATGTTATATACCTTATATACGTTGATTCCATGAATACACCCACGAGCACCGTCTGGCTCATCCTTCGCCCGCGCTGCCCGTGGGTGGGGGGCATTTGTGGACATATAAAATTATACGCCCATATGCCCCACTAAGTTCCCACATTGGTATCAGAGTCAAAGAGAGAAGACCCAGGGAGACTGGCCATCAAGGACCTCGGAGGATATTACCGTCTGGCAAATCCTCACATTTGCATGGGCGCATTAAATGACAAAGAAAACACAAGATACCCCTTCTGAATTTATACACTACTATGGACCCACCCTCAAGTCCTTAACGGGCAAGAAATGTCCCAAAGAGTGCACGACTGTGAGTCCCTGAAGCAGAGGCAGAGGCCCCTTTCAAACGGCACACTTTGTGCCCTTTCAATGGCACACTGCCTGGAAGGCACTCAGCGGCACACCCCCGGTGCCCTCCAGCGGCACACGCCCTGCCAACCCTTCGGCGGCACACCCTGGTGCCCCTCCTAACGGCACACTCCTCAGGTGCCTTCAACGGCACACCTTTAGCGCCTTCCAGCGGCACACCCCTTTATGCCCATTCCAACGGCACACTCTCGTGCCCGCCAGTGGCACACCAAATGCGCTCTTCAGCGGCACACCTTCGGGTGCCCCAGCGGCACACCCCTCATGAATCTTCCAACGGCACAGCGCCTTGCGCCCCCGAGCGGCACAACATTGAATCCTCCAGAACGGCACAAGCCGACAGAATGCACAACGGTCACTGGGAGAGCCCCTTGGCGCGGAGCATGGTCAGCTCAACGCCAGCTAGTCCCCTGCCTTGATGTTGCCCTCCGGTTGGTCGAAGAAGATCTCCACCTGACGAAGATGAGACTTGGGTCAACCTCAGATGGCAGTACCATCATGAGGTCCCCCCCGTCAACACCACACCTATAAAAGCCCCTCACAGTGGAGAGAAGAAGAGATACAAAGAGAACAGTGCGAAGACAACAACAGGCGAAAGGAGAAGGAGAAGAGAAGAAGAAGGTAGAAAAGGGCTAGAAAAAGAGAGAGAGAGAGAGTGAGCTACATGTAGAGGGGAGGGGAGGAATGCAGTGGGGAATGTTGAACCCCCTCCTTGAGTAAATGCTTAAATGTGATATTTTTTGATGATGACCAAACACTATATGTATATATAATGTCCTTGAAGTGTTCAAGCATATAAAGTCTTGAAAAGCTCAACATTCTATTGAGATCTTGGAGCTAAGGAGGTTAAAGAACAACCTCAACGGGTAAGCTTCTTAAACTCAAATTGCAAGGCTACATCTAATTCACAAGTTATGTCTTTACAGGGCAAGGAACGTGCATAAGTACTTAAGGAGATCGAGGACGGTCGGTGAGATCCACTTCAACTCATTGGCCATTGATTTTGTGGTTTGATGTTCATTATTTTTGATCTCAAGGGTTATATTGGTTTGGGTCTTTCTTAAGCTTAAATATATTGGGTTTTTCTTATTCATGTCTTAACAACATTCCCTCTAATGTTTTAAAAACCCAACTTGAAACCCCCTGACTTGTTCTTAGACTTATTTGGATGTTCTGGAACAAGGGTCGACCCATTAGGTCGACCCCTAGGTCCCCTGGTTCTGTCAACTTGGGCCTTTTGAACTCCAGCTGAAAGGGTCGACCCATTGAGTCGACCCCCAGCCGCAAGGGTCGACCCCAAGGGTCGACCTCTGGTAACTTAAATTAAAACCCGGCGGGTTCCTTCACTACACCTGCAAGGGTCGACCCCAAGGGTCGACCTATTCACGTGAGGGTCGACCCCAAGGGTCGACCCCTGATAACTTTATTTGCAAACCCGCGTGGACAACCCCCGAGGGTCGACCCCAAGGGTCGACCCATTGGCCCAAAACCCTTTAAACCATCACGAGGGTCGACCCCAAGGGTCGACCCTTTCAGATACGGTCCTGAGCCGTTTTCTTTGACGTGCGTGCGCATGCACCAAAAGTCATACTAATCAAACCTAACATCCCTAAAACGTTCCAGGAATTGTGGATCTGGTCTCTAGGTTGTCTTTGAACGTTCCAAACTCTTTATATACATCTTATTGGGGTATGAAACCCTAAGGGAGAGAGGCATCTAAAGTTGTGTTATTTTTCTAACCCTTGTGAGTGCAGATTTGCAACAGTAGCTCAAGGGCCTTCTTCCACCTTGTTCTGAACCTGAAAGTGAAGGGAAGAAGCTTGAATCAAGCCTCCACATCATCCCCAATAGCAAGATGCGTGGGATATCAAAGCTGCAACCTTGTTTGTGCGACATAGGCTCATTCTTCCTCAAGGATCGATCTTCCTCCTGCAGAAGCATTCAATTACCTTCAAGGAAGTGAAAGGGGGAGCTTCAACCACGATAAATCATTCTTCACTCCTTACTCTTAGATTTACTTTGTGTCTACTTGAGCATTTGATGTAAAACTTGATTCAGATCTGTGTGTGTTTTATTCGTGTTCGGAAACACGAATGTGTGTGTGTATGTGTGTGTGGTAGCCCAGATCGGGTGCCGCGTGTGTGTGTTTGCTGTTTTACACGGTGTGTGTATGTGGCTCACTTCATAGTGAAGTCTTGATCCTCACGAGTGAGGGGTGAACGTAGGGGACACAGCAGTGTACCCGAACCACCTAAAAATTTAGTGTGTCTCTTGTGGTTTGTTCTTCCGCTTCCTTAATCAAGTGGGCTTCACGGTGAGTTAAGCATACACCAATTCCATTGTCAAACACCTACTATTATCCACACGCATTCACAAGTCTGTCCATGTTCGAGTGAGATCTAGTGCTTGTATGACTAATTAACTTAGTTTCTCTCCAGTAAAATTTTAATTGGCCAATCAATTCACCCCTCCCCTCTTGATTGCCGCCTTTCGGGACTCAACAATTGGTATCAGAGCTTTGGTCTCTGTTTCACTCGACCACACGATCGTAGAGCAGATACCATTATATGGCAAACAAGGGGATGATGCCCGAAGGGCATTCGATCCAAAGACCCCCGTTCTTTGATGGATCAAAATACCCTTATTTGAAAAATAGAATGTATGTTTTTCTACGAGCCCAAGACTATGACGTGTGGCGCGTCATTAGAAAGGGTATGTACTCTCTGTCTCAAAATGAGGATGAGTGGGATGATGATGATATAAAGAAGTGTTCAGCAAACTTCAAAGCCATGAATATAATACTAAGTGCCATTCATCCTAATGAATACTCACGCATTTCCATGTGTTCTTCTGCACAAGAGATGTCGAACGAGTTACAGTTGATCTATGAAGGAACATAGGAAGTAAAGGAAACCAAGACGAATCTGTTAGTCCGGGATTATGAGTTGTTTATGATGAAACCAGAGGAGTCCATTTCTGATATGTTTGCAAGATTGACAGAAATCACGAATGGATTAAAGGGCCTTGGTAAAGAGTATTCTGACAAGGAACTCGTCAAAAAGGTACTAAGATCCCTATCACCACAGTGGCATACAAAGGCCACTGTAATCGAGGATTCAAAGGATCTTAGCACTTTGACTCTGGATGAGTTGATAGGCTCCTTGATGACTTACGAAATCAACATGAAAAGGAGTGAGGACGATCACAAGAAAAAGAAGGTAGTCACACCATTGACCCTAAAGGTGAACCCACAAGAATCAGAGGGCAGTGACAATGATTCCACTGGCAACACCGAAGATGCGGAGTTGGTTGCCATGATCACAAGAAGAGCAAGAAGATTCGTCAAAGAAACAAGAAAGTTTGGTGGTCAATTCAGAAAAGGACCAAGGAAGCAAGGTCCTAACAGAGGTGAGAGTAGAAAGAAGGAAGAAGTTATTTGCTACAAATGTAAAAAATCTGGTCACATGCGGGGTGAGTGCCCCGATCTCATGAAAAAATTCAAGAAAGGAAAATTCAAGAAGCCAAAGGCCATGGTGGCCACATGGAGTGATGAAGACGAGGTCGAGTCCGAGAAGGAAGATGAACTGGATGAGTTGGTTCAGAATTTGTATTTCATGGCAAATGAAGACGAAGCCAATAAGGTAAATTCTGAAACTGAATCTCTTACATGTGAACTGTCATGCCCAAAGCCTTTATTACAGCGGAAGACTCGCTCGAGGAAACGTGAACAGCCAGCATGGTAAGCCTCTTGCAAGCAAGAATAATCAGAGCGCAAGATAATCACACACATAAATGCAATTGCACAATATTTTAATCAAAACTCCAACTTTATTTCATTGATAATCAATATTCAAATACAATGACTCTCATCTTCTTCCAATCTATCAGACTCAAGAAATAGGAAAATTACATAGACTCAATCTAAACAATGTAGACTCCCTAAGTCTTCACTCTCAATTTGATATGACTTTCATTCGCTCTCGGACCCGCTACTTGTATAACTCGAATCCGAATTTGTATCACTTCCATCTCCTGAAAAAGATTAGAAATAGGTAATGAGTAAACTTGCCCAGTAGGTATCTTCACATCAACATGATTAGCACTATTAAAGTAATTAACATTTTAGCTCGAAATAATAAGGTAAAATCATGCGAATGTAATCAATCATGCGAATAACAAAAGTAACAAAGATGATCGTTTAACATAGAATGAGAGTGAGTATGAACTAACAAGAATGTAACAAGTATGAACAAGAATGTAGCATAGCCTTTCAAGAACAAGAATGTAGCGAGAGTGCACTTTCACTTTTCACTTTCATAACCATAAAGGTTACGCACTAGAATGTCAATCATGTAGCAATTCACTATATTTTTACGAGTGCTCATGCATTTCACTTATTTATAAAGAAAGTACTCCCAGCGCAATGCGACGCCAGTAGTATCATACCCCAGGGTTTATAATAGTATGTTTTCGGCAATCAGCCGAGGGGACTAGCATAGAGCCCTTGGACACAATCAGCGCCCGAACTGCATCTTCACGTATAAATCAAGCTACTTCCATGAGTGTAACAATAAAGCATGGCCAATAATATAACAAATTCAATCAATAGGCTCATGACAGTAATCATCAAAGAATCTAATGCTTCAATTAAGAATATGAGAGATCAAGAATGAATTAATACAGTGTTATGCTTATGGTAACAAATCGGCAACATAACGGTACATTTCTTTAACTTCCATTCATTATATTAAGTTTCTTGATCGATATGATAAGTCCTAGACCATTATCAAGCCATCTAGGAACTTAGAATATCAACCCTTTGGTCAAACCTTGGGTTAATGAAATATAGAACGGTGACGGTCTTCTACTGGGCCGTTACATGACTTGACGGTCGAGCCTTGATCTGTTAGAATGGACTGAATCCAGAACCAAGAATTGGCTCCAATTAAACATGACGGTCATATATTGGGCCGTTATATGAGCTTGACGGTCCAATATAGATCCGTTACATTGCTAGAACTGGAAAACATCGATAGTGCAATCTAACAAAGGGGCTTTAATGGTACAACCAACTCGGCGTCCTAGTGGGAATCCCAGGCTCCCAGAGAATTACAGAGGCCTTGAAATAATATTTCCTAGTCCATCAGAAGGAATATCCAATAGAGAGATCCTCAAGTTCAAGAATATGTTCCTATAGTGCAAAGTGTGAACTAATGGAGAACATACCGGAATATGTGTCATGTACTTAAAGAAAATGACTCCATTGATAGAGAGAGAATGTGTAGCAACGTGAAACCAAGATAAAACTCCGTCCATACACCATTGAAAATCATGATTTAGAATACAAAACTATATAATTTTGGCACATGAAATTAACATAACTTAAAATAACTTAAGATACCTTAATCATGTAATTTCTATTATGAATCAGTAAATAAACTTAAAGTCATGATAACAGGTCCAAACTTAGCTATCTAAGCTTATTTATAAGTAAACTTAACTGGTTACCATTCTGCCTCGGGCAGACAGAACACAGGGGTCTGACGGTCTAACAAGAGCGCGTCACAGTACTTGTGACGGTTTATCGAGGGGCAGTTACAATAGTGTAACGCTCCTGTTACGGTGCGTCAGAGACAACAGAGTAATTAAAATGCAACAGAGGGTGTGACGGCTTATCGTAAGGCCGTTACAGTGTTGTGACGCTCCTGCCCTAATCCGCCAGAGCTTCTGCTGACAGTAATAGATAAAAAGATCTAAGTTTTCAACTTACATCATGTCTGGAAATCATATATAAACTTCCACATGATAGAATGAAGGCTAAGTTAATAGTATGCTTGGGTTTTCTATGAATTTGACAAGAAAGTTCTTTTTTAACTTAATTAGGGCTAAGAATATATATGTATGCATGACCTATTAAAACATAAAATCCATGATTTATAGTGCATGAAATCAAACACAATCAGAGGACTTTTATCCCTAACGAGATGTTTTTGCCAATCATGAGATGACCTACCGCTTAACTGGGCTTTAAACTTCTAATTTGAGTCTGAAAGACGTGCCCTAGTTCTCCCTTTCTAGTGAGTTTCCAGCAACTTCACGCTGCTCTAGCTCCTCAGCATCTTGACCTAAGGACATGAAATTTTGCGGGTAAGAAGATGATACTATTGGGAATAAAAAGTTCTAAAGATTCAAACTGTAATCACCTCGTTTAGGTTTCCTAATTTCCTGATCTTCAGTGCTCTTTCGTTCAGTTTCCTGGGTTGCTATGGTCGAACCAGCAACTTTGGAGGCTTCAATCTCCTTGGTTGGTTGATCTCCTAGTACGAAATTTGGAGAGCTATTAGTCTAATGTATTATAAACAAAATCTTCTAAAGAACTTACCTGAAATTCTATCTCCTTACCTTGATTCCACGTGAGCCAAAGTAAGGGTCGCTCAGTTCAGAACTAGGGTCTATTTATAGGGTTTTGGCTAGGGTTTGAGGATTAGATCAATTCTAGAGTCCTTGTTAAAGCTTAGATCGACTTCTAAGAGTCCTTAACACCTCTACTAGTCTTCCCATCTCGATCCCTAAGAGATACGCTTAGCAAAAATCCAATCTTTTGGCTGGTTCTTCACTTCACGGAACTTACAGAGTGTAACGCATCAGGTCTAGTGCGTCACATGCTATAGCGGTCGCCCGATAGACCGTTACACTAAACATGTGCAGAGTTTCAACTTAATAAAACTCTTTTATTCGTTTATCCTTCTAATTATCTATATAAAAGAGTATTTATCTTTAAAATTCTTTGGATAGGCTAAATAACCTTCTAGAATATGGGCCAAACTTAATGGGCTTGGTCTTTTAAACTTTTGGGTTTAAATTATCATAGTTGGATTAATTACTTAACATAAATTGGTCCTTATAATGATTTATTTAATCCAATATTCATTAATTAATTCATTTGGACCCTTACTAATTCCATAAAATTCTTAATTATATCAGAAATATTTTATAAAAATTCTAGGGCCTTACACCCTCTCCCACTTAAGAAAATTTGGTCCCCAAATTTATAATATGGGTTTTTACGTAGAGTGTACGTACTTTAATGTATTAAAATTAACGTAAGGCAAATGGGTTAAGAGGGTACCTTTAATCATCTCACCTCCCTCGTCCAGAATGGCATTTAATCGACCTCGCTTCCCATGTCTGTTGTTATCCCTTGAAGATTGCTTGTTGATGAGAGGACACATGGGAAATCGATGTTCCCGGCTTCCGCACTTGAGACAAGCGCCGAGTCGTTTCTAACATTCTTCTGCCGAGTGCCCAAATTTTTCACAAAATGAGCAAGGTGCCACGGCTTGCTCCTTCTCTTCTTTAACTTTCTTGTTCGTTCCATTTCCATTTCCATTTCTTTTCTCGCTACCGTTCCCATTACGGGACCTCTTAATGTGACGATTTTCACCCTCATCCACTTCTCTCTCTTCTTGCCTATCATGTTTTCGGCTTGACCTTTCTCCTCGAAGCCTTTCCACCTTTTTCATGGTTCTTTCACATAGATGCGCTCTGTGAACCATCTTGGTATAGGTGCGGATATTCTGAGTTCCAAGTTGTTGGATGAATCTGGGCCTTAAACCATCCATAAATCGGTTGGCTTTCAATAAATCTGTGCTTATCAAGTGAGGAGCATAAGGTGCTAGTCGAGAGAATTGTAATTCATATTCTACCACGGACATCGTGCCCTATTTTAAGGAGGCAAATTCCATACCCTTCCTCTCCTTTACATGCTCGGAGAAGTACTTGGCTCGAAAAAGTGTAAGAAAATCCTCCCATGTATGAGGTGCATCTGTAGGTGGCGTCGGAATGGATTTTCACCATGTACGAGCATCCTTATTGAGTTGGAACGTGGCAAGATGAACTTTCTTCTGGTCGGTGCATTGCATGACATCGAATATTCGATTCATCTCGTCGATCCAATTTTTCGCTTCATCTGGGTTAGAAGATCCAGAGAATAGTGGGGGATTTAAACTTCAGAAATTGTCGTGCAAGTTACCCGTGTCAGCCCTTCCACAAGCTTGGGCCACTGTCTGTAGGGCTACGGTAAGTCCTGCAACAGTTTGCTGCATCTCATCCCACTTCACACGATGAGCCATTGGGAATCAAGGTACCTGAAAATATGGACATTTTAGTTATTTAGAGTCGGGAAGATTTACCCTAAGATAAATTCTATATAACTATCTTAGCCCGGGCTCTACCCAATCCTCACATAGGTATGGGAATTTCTTCCTTAGTTCATAGGTATGGGTCCTTAAACCTTGGACTTATCATATGACATGATTCTTCTCCCTAAGTCCTGAGACTTAGGCTCTGATACCAACTTACTGTCATGCCCTAAGCCTTTATTACAGCAGAAGACTCGCTCGAGGAAACATGAACAGTTGGCATGGTAAGTCTCTTGCAAGCAAGAATAATCAGAGCGCAAGATAATCACACACATTAATGTAATTGCACAGTATTTTAATCAAAACTCCAACTTTATTTCATTGATAATCAATATTCAAATACAATGACTCTCATCTTCTTCCAATCTATCAGACTCAAGAAATAGGAAAATTACATAGACTCAATCTAAACAATGTAGACTCCCTAAGTCTTCACTCTCAATTTGATATGACTTTCATTCGCTCTCGGACCCGCTACTTGTATAACTCGAATCTGAATTTGTATCACTTCCATCTCCTAAAAAAGATTGGAAATAGATAATGAGCACACTTGTCCAGTAGGTATCTTCACATCAACATGATTAGTACTATTAAAGTAATTAACATTTTAGCTCGAAAGAATAAGGAAAAATCATGCGAATGCGATCAATCATGCGAATAACCAAAGTAACAAAGATGACCGTTTAAGATAGAATGAGAGTAAGTATGAACTAACAAGAATGTAACAAGTATGAACAAGAATGTAGCATGGCCTTTTAAGAACAAGAATGTAACGAGAGTGCACTTTCACTTTTCACTTTCATAATCATAAAGGTTACGCACTAGAATGTCAATCATGTAGCAATTCACTAGATTTTCACGAGTGCTCATGGATTCCACTTATTTATAAAGAAAGTACTCCCAGGGCAATGCGACGCCAGTAGCATCATACCCCATGGTTTATAATAGTATATTTTCGGCAATCGGCCGAGAGGACTAGCCACGAGCCCTTGGACATAATCAGCGCCCGAACTGCATCTTCACGTATAAATCAAGCTACTTCCATGAGTGTAACAATAAAGCATGGCCAGTAATATAACAAATTCAATCAATAGGCTCATGAAGTAATCATCAAAGAATCGAATGCTTCAATTAAGAATATGAGAGATCAAGAATGAATTAAGATAGTGTTATACTTATGGAAACAAATCGGCAGCATAACGGTATATTTCTTTAAATTTCATTCATTATATTATGTTTCTTGATCGATATGATAAGTCATAGACCATTATCAAGCCATATAGGAACTTAGAGTATCAACCCTTTGGTCAAACCTTGGGTTAATGAAATATAGAACGGTGACGGTCTTCTACTGGGCCGTTACATGACGTGACGGTCGAGCCTTGATCCGTTACAATGGGCTGAATCCAGAACCAAGAATTGGCTCCAGTTAAACGTGATGGTCATATATTGGGCCGTTATATGGGCCGGACGGTCCAATATAGATCCGTTACATTGCTAGAACCAAAAAACATCGATAGTGCAATCTAATAAAGGCGCTTTAATGGTACAACTAACTCGGCGTCCTAATGGGAATCTCAGGCTCGCAGAGAATTACAGAGGCCTTGAAACAAGATTTCTTAGTCCATCGGAAGGAATATCCAATAGAGAGGTCCTCAAGTTTAAGAATATGTTCCTATAGTACAAAGTGTGAACTAATGGACAACATACCGGAATATGTGTCACGTACTTAAAGAAAATGACTCTATTGATAGAGAGAGAATGTGTAGCAACGTGAAACCAAGATAAAACTCCGTCTATACACCATTAAAAATCATGATTTAGAATACAAAACTATATAATTTTGGCACATGAAATTAACATAACTTAAAATAACTTAAGATACCTTAATCAAGCAAATTTCTATTATGAATCAGTAAATAAACTTAAAGTCATGATAACAGGTCCAAACTTAGCTATCTAAGCTTATTTATAAGGAAACTTAACTGGTTACTATTCTGCCTCAGGCTGACAGAACACAGGGGTCTGACAGTCTAACAAGAGCGCGTCACAGTACTTGTGATAGTTTATCGAGGGGCCGTTACAGTAGTGTAACACTCCTATTATGGTGCGTCAGAGACAACAGGGTAATTAAAATGTAACAGAGGGTGTGACGGCTTATCGTAAGGCCATTACAGTGTTGTGACGATCCTACCTTAATCCGTCAGAGCTTCTGCTGACAGCAATAGATAAAAAGAGCTAAGTTTTCAACTTACATCATGTCTGAAAATCATATATAAACTTCCACATGATAGAATGAAGGCCAAGTTAATAGTATGCGTGGGTTTTCTGTGAATTTGACAAGAAAATTCCTTTTTAACTTAATTAGGGCTAAGAATATCTATGTATGCATGACCTATTAAAACATAAAATCCATGATTTATAGTGCATGAAATCAATCACAATCAAAGGACTTTTATCCCTAACGAGATATTTTTGCCAATCATGAGATGACCTACTGCTTAACTGGGCTTTAAACTTCTAATTTGAGTCTGAAAGACGTGCCCTAGTTCTCCCTTTCCAATGAGTTTCCAGCAACTTCACGCTACTCTAGCTCCTCAGCCTCTTGACCTAAGGACGTGGAATTTTGAGGGTAAGAAGATGATACTATTGGGAATAAAAAGTTCTAAAGATTCAAACTCTAATTATCTCGTTTAGGCTTCCTAATTTCCTGATCTTCAATGGTCTTTCGTTCAGTTTCCTGGGTTGCTATGATCGAACCAGCAACTTTGGAGGCTTCAATCTTCTTGGTTGGTTGATCTCCTAGCATGAAATTTGGAGAGCTATTAGTCTAATGTATTATAAACAAAATATTATAAAGAACTTACCCAAAATTCTATCTCCTTACCTTGATTCCATACGAGCCAAAGTAAGGGTCGCTCAGTTCAGAACTAGGGTCTATTTATAGGGTTTTGGCTAGGGTTTGAGGATTAGATAAATTTTAGAGTCCTTGTTAAAGCTTAGATCGAATTCTAAGAGTCCTTAACACCTCTACTAGTCTTCCCATCTCGATCCCTAAGAGATACGCTTAGCAAAAATCCAATCTTTTGGCTGGTTCTTCACTTCACGGAACTTACAGAGTGTAATGCATCAGGTCTAGTGCGTCACATGCTGTAGCGGTCGCCCGATAGACCGTTACACCAAACGTGTGCAGAGTTTCAACTTAATAAAACACTTTTATTCGTTTATCCTTCTAATTATCTATATAAAAGAGTATTTATCTTTAAAATTCGTGGATAGGCTAAATAACCTTCTTGAATATGGGCCAAACTTAATGGGCTTGGTCTTTTAACTTTTTGGGTTTAAATTATTGTAGCTGGATTAATTACTTAACATAAATTGGGCCTTATAATGATTTATTTAATCTAATATTCATTAATTAATTCATTTGGACCCTTACTAATTCTATAAAATTCTTAATTATATCAGAATTATTTTATAAAAATTCTAGGGCCTTACATAAATGGCAGATTGCTTATGAGTCTTTGTATGAAAAATGCAAAAAATTCAAATCTGAAAAGAAAAATTTGAAAAGGAAAATTGATCATTTTGTGCATGCTGTAAAGTCTTGTGAGAATTGTCATGCTTTAAAATCTGAATATGAAAAGTTGAAACATGAAAATGAAATTTTTGTGTCTAAGATTGAGTTATTTGAACATGAGAGTTCATGCATGCGAGAGGACCAAGCCACCTTTACCAAAATGCATGAAGACTTAAAAAGAGATTTAGAACAAGAAGAGCTGGAAAGAAATGCATGCATTCAAGCCAAAGAAATGGCTGAAAACAAGGTTCTGTCATTAAAGCAAGAAATCAATGAGTTGAAGGATGCCATTAGCATTCTTGAAAAAGGAAAAACATTACAATCTGAAACACATTCAACTCATTTGTCTCCCAAAAGTTCATCCCCATCCTCGTCAAAAACACATGTGGATAATTCATTCTTGAATGAAGGCAGAAGGAGAAACAAGGATAGAATTATTACTTCTTTTTATTGTGGAAAGTTGGGCCATGGCATGTATGATTGTATAATTCTAAAATTTGATGATGAAAACTTTGCTAGAATGAGAAATAGATCATACACATCTCAGGTCTCTAACCATCGTGGACCCAAGCTTGCTTGGGTACCAAAATTTGCATAAGCACGTGTGTTGTGTTTGTAGGTCTGCATGAGAGCTCAAAGGAATAGATGGTATTTGGATAGCGGATGCTCTCGGCACATGACGGGAAACACGGATTTGTTTGCGGACCTGCATGAAAAGGATGGTGGGACAGTGGCATTTGGTGGTAAGGATAAAGGCAAAATTGTCAGAGAAGGTAAGATCGGAAAGAATCAAAATCATGCAATTGAGAATGTCTTGTTAGTAAAAGGGTTGCATCACACTCTTCTAAGTATAAGTCAATTGTGTGACAAAGGATGCGATGTGATATTTGATTCTAACCACTACACTATTGTGAATAAAAATACTCATGAGATAAAGTTCATTGGTTTTAGGCATAACAATGTATATATGATTGATTTGGATGAACCCTCTCATAAAAATATATGTTTGACTACAAGGAGTTCCGATGATACTTGGCTTTGGCATCGCCGACTTGGGCATGCCAGTTTTAATGTCTTGTTGAAATTGTCAAGAAATGATCTTGTGGTTGAATTGCCTAAGTTGAAGGTAGTTGATGAAGGAGTTTATGGGACGTGCAACATGGGTAAGCAAACAAGGACATCATTCAAGTGCAAGAATGATGTAACTACATCAAGGCCCCTTGAGTTAATCCACATTTACCTTTTTGGACCAAGCAGAAGACATAGATTGGGTGGGAAATTGTATGGCTTTGTCATGGTGGATGATTATTCAAGATTTTGTTGGGTTTACTTCCTTTCACATAAAAATGATGCCCGGACACAATTTGAAGCATTTTACAGGGTAGTTCAAAATGAAAAGGGGTGTTGCATCAAAGCCGTGCGGAGCGATCACGGTAAGGAATTTGATAACCATGAGTTCAGCAACTTTTACAGGGTTCAAGGCTACACGCATGACTTCTCCGCACCAAGAACCCCCGAACAGAATGGTGTTGTTGAAAGGAAGAACATGACGCTAATTGAGATGGCAAGAACCATGCTAAACGAGAACAACTAGCCGAGGTACTTTTGGGCTGAAGCAGTGAACACCACTTGCTACATTGTCAATCGTGCCATGGTAAGACCACTATTGAAGAAAACCCCCTATGAGCTGTACCTAGGTAAGAAGCCAAACATCTCCTATCTTAGACCGTTCGGTTTAGTTTTGTAGCACCCCTAACAATTTGAGGAATAAAACTTCCTAAATAAATTAAACTTTTACATAGAAATAATTAGTTATACACTTACACATTAACAACTACAAAATAAATAACCTAATTGAATTAGCATCCAAGGTGATGACCGCTATTCAAACATACAAAACACTATTCATTCCTCCATTTGAAATATGTAAAAAAGGAAATTGCGCCCTCTTAGAGAGACGCTAATTATTAACGGCGCCCTATATGCTAGACGCTAAAAGCCCGACAATATTTAACTCCACAGCAGACCCACATACCCACATGAGTTCTCTCAAGGGCCAACACAAAGCCATGCACATATGAACCCAACCCACCTACCTTTATATGTTTGAACGCATGGTGTAGTTTTAGGGTTTCGTTTACAAAATAGCAGGCGGCTGCTAGATAGGAAGGGAATTATTAACACATGGAAATAATTAGAAACCTTGCTTCCATTCGTTTACTACCACCGTTTGGCAAATCCTCTCTATAAAAACACCTTGCCAGCGAACGAGCCAAACCCTGTTGTTGCATTTGAGCCGCTGCCAAACGTGCCATCACCGTTCTTCTACTTCCTGCTACCGTGCCATTCGTCAAGGCCTGCGTCTTCCTTCTCCCTCTTACGGTTTGTCTGCTACGTGAAGAAGCTTGATCTTCTTCCTTTCTTCCTCCTACGTATCGTCTTCCTGCCATAGCCGAACGCGGGGCACTCATCTTCCTCTTCTTCCTGCTGACTGCAACGTGAAGGCGCGAGCAGTTTGCTCTTCTTCATCCTGTTGGCAGACGTGAGAAGGGAGAGCCTCCATCATCTTCTTCCTCCTACGATTGCTCTGCTTAAAACAGAGTACCGTAACATCATCCTTCTTCACTGCTCATCCATTCAAACCACTAAAAAGGTAGGTTTTCTCTACTCCTTTGACCCAACTAAAAATTAATCTAGTTAAAACGTATTAATGCATGCATCGTTATGATGTCTTAAATTTTGGAAATCATCATTCCTAGTTTCTGATTATAAAGTGATCCGCGTCCACACCCGTGGCTGCTATTTGAATCAGCGCCTAACACTATGGACGCTGTTTAATCCTGAATATTGCATGCTATTTCCTGATTTCTGTGAATTAGCGCCCTTCGTAAAGGACGCCCATTCTTTTAAGCGCCTGTGAAACAGGACGCTAATACCTGATTTTACGAGATTGGTCTACAGAAATAATAGATGTTTAATAAACGTGCATGAAATAGAAACAGCGCCTGATACGTCAACCGCTATTTGCTATGAACGCCCTACAGACAGGACGCCAAAAACCATGCAACATTTGATTTTATAACAAACATAGTATATGATTTCCTGTAAACTGAAACTAATCTGCGCCTGTTAAACTGAACGCTATTATAATTACATTTTTGAATATGATATCCATGCCTTGAATCTACTTTGTGGAAAGTATAAAACGTTGGAAATGAGCGCCTTCCTGGAATGACGCTAATTGTATTGAAAATGAAAATACCTTAAATAATGTGCTCCTGCCATCACAGACGCTATTTGATTTAGCACCTGCCATGCAGTACATGTTAGGGTGCTAGGCCCGGATACAGAGGGGGGTGAATGTATCCCTCTATGAAAAATGGCCAAATAAAAACTAGGATGCTAGAGATAAACACAGAATAGAACCAATTCGATTCAACTCAAATACAAACACTTGGAGCGCGCCTATTCAAGCATCTAGCGGAAGCAAAGCAAACAATCTGACCACTGCTCAATGGATTTTTTAGGTGGTTCGGTCCTCCAGACCTACATCCACCCCTCACTCCCAACCGGAGTGAGGCTTCACTAGCAAATGCTAGAACCAAGCAGACTCAGTCTGCAAACAGTTGCTGCCACACAGCTTGACCAGAGGAACAGCCTCCCCTCTTCCTCCCAACCGGAGGGACACCCAAGTGACTCCCAGCCACTTGGAAACTAGAGGTCGCTCTTCCTCCAGACTAGGAGGGACCCCTGGACTTGCAACCCACAAGCCCAGAATCGGAGACAAGTCTCCCTTCTCCTGAATCCACAGGAGGAACCCGACCTCAGTCCAGAGGATCGAAAGTACAAAGGTAATCAGAAAAACAAAGGAAAAAAAACAATAAAGGAAAATAACTAGCAATCAGAAAGCTGTAAAAGATGAAAACACAGATGTGGCTCTCAATGGAGCTGACTGGCCTGGATCTGATCCACGGTCCAGTAGGAACTAGTCTTCAGATGAAGCTTCTTCTTTCTTTTCCTTTTTCTTCTCTACTTCCTTCTCTCACTCGCGAGCTCTCTCTCTTTCTCTTTTTACTTCGGCTGCTTCTCTCACTCTGCCACTCTTCTTTTTCTTCTTCTTCTCTTCTCACTGGATCGAATACTCTCTACTGCTCTCAGACTCGATGTATAGACTTTGCTCCTTTTCTATCGATCAGCCTTCTTTAGTGGAAGAAGGCTCATATATATATAGCAGCAGCAGCAGCAGCTCCTGGGCGCGTGGTTTCCATGTTTTCCCGCCCAAGGAATTCGCTAGAACCGAGGCAGCTTCATCCACGTGTCAGCATCTGCATACCTCGTCCTCCTGGGATCACGAGCCAGGTCATTAATCTCGGTAAGAATCCCTGTCAGACATAGCATCGGATAAGTCATCAGTTTAAGTCTGAACACCCTGTACAGACTCTGTGAATGCAAAGCATTTGTATAGACTTCAGAGATCAATATAGCAAGTGTGTACAGAGTGAGGGAGTGTACAGACTTACTGAATAAAATGCATGTGAAGGCAGTGTATAGACATGTGAACAGTGCGCATGAATGGCAGTGTATAGACATGTGAACAATGCAAACGAATGGCAGTGTATAGACTTATGAACAATGCATATGAAGGCAGTGTATAGACTTATGATCAATGCAAACGAGTGTTACCAATGTGTACACTTTGCAAAGCTCAGCCACCGTGTAGACTTCACAAAGCCTAAGCAGTGTACAGGCTTGAAACGAGTGTGCTGAGAGCATTGAAGACTCAAGTCATAACAACTGACTGTATAGGGTTGTGGTCGGATAACCCAATGTGTAGACTTGATGGATAGGCTCATAAAAGGCAGTGTATAGACATGTGATGAATCAATGCATACGAGCCTTACCATTGTGTAAACTTAACAAAGCTTCAGCCACTGTATAGACTTCACGAAGTCTAAACAGTGTACAGACTTGGAACCTGTGTGAGACTCTTAATAAGACTGTGAGCAGTGTGTAGACTTGACATATGAAGACATCCGCTATTCAGACTTGAAGAACATTCAGCAATATGCAGACTTCAATGAATGAGGGAGCAATGGCAGACTTCAGGATGTATAGGCTTGTGAATGCAAATGCAATGTACAAACTCTCCAATGTATGGACTTCAAATATGTGAAGCTATGCGATGTGCATACTTTGAAGAACAGCAAGTGGGTAAGTGTGTACACTGAGAGAGTGTATAGACTTGGATATCTTCATGCGAGCACAGTGTATAGACTTGCAGTTAAATGCATTAGATAACCAAGTGTGTAGAGTGTATACACTTGAGAACCTTCAAGCGTCCTCGGTGTACAGACTTGTAACAAGCCTATCGGATGTGTAGACTTCGATGAGAGCAATGCATGAGCACCCAAAGTACATACATCCTGTCCTTGCAGCTGAACGACCCCAGTGTATAGACTTGACTGCTGCGAGCACAGGCTGTACATACTTGGTGTGAAGAACACAAGCCAAGTGCAGTGTATGGACTTTATGCAAGAAAGCAAGTGTGCATAGTATAGACTTGAGTGATGAGTGGACTTTCAATGAAGAGGCTGTACAAACATGATGAAATCACGATGTGTAGACTTGCCAATTATAGCTGGTCGATGTACAGACTAGAACAAGGCTAAGTCTGTACAGACTTGAACAAACAAAGTGTATAGACTTTGGCAAAGCAACGTTGGTAAAACTACCAATGTGCAGACTTTCAAAGCTGATCGTAGGTAAAGAACCCAATGTGCAGACTTGGAAGTGCAACGTAGGAACAGATGCCAATGTACAAACTTTGGCAAATAACGATGTACAGACTTGCACAGTTCCAGCTGAAGAATGTATAGACTTTACCTATTAAATGTGGCTGTACAGACTTGGAGAGTTGAAGCCAATGTACAGACTTGTTGATATCAAACTGATGTACAGACTTGCAGATGCGAAGCCAATGTACAGACTTTGAAGAGAAGACAAATGTATGGACTTTGACGGAGTGAGACAGTGTTCAGACTTTGAAGTTACACTGTGGATGTACATACTTGGAAGATCATGGAGTGTTTAGACTTGAAAGTCTGAAGGCGATGTATAGACTTGCCTAAGACGCAGCATGAGACGCTGGCTGAGACAGACGCTGTACAGACTTCGAATGCACTAAGACGCTGAACAAGACGGACCGATGTACAGACTTCTAAGTGCTGATGAACTATGTATGGACTTGGCTTGAGATGCAGCATGAGACGGTGCAGGATGTATAGACTTTACAGTTAAAGCACATGCCACTGTATATACTTGCATGAGACCGTCAGTGAGACGCTCAGCAATGTATAGACTTGAAAGAACTCCAATCGATGTATAGACTCTGAAATGCTTGAAGAGGATGTACATACATCAGGAGATGCTGCATGCCAATGTATAGACTTCATGAAGAAACACACGATGCAATGTGTGGACTTGGTGACACATGCAGACAGATGAGTGTTCAGTCTATGCCAGCAAGCTACACGGTGTGTAGACTTAGAAGTGCCTGCAACTGTGCAAAGTGCAACCAGTGTATGGACTTGTGTGTAGACTTAGAAGTGCCTGCAACGGGCGTTGTACACACTTGCTGCCTGATGCAAATGTGCAGACTCTATAAATGCATATGAATGCTTTATGCAGCAGATAACCAGTCTGAACATATGAAAGACTGAATGAACATTTGAATGACAGACTGAATATAAGAATGACTGAGTTATGATCTGATAAAATGACTGCATATAGAATGACTGAATAAAACCATGGTGATTCACAGTGATTAACTCACATTGAAACCAATCATCACAAACCCCTAAAGCCAATCATCAAAACCACAAGCCATAGGGGCTAGGGGCATAACAGTACACTGTTTCTCTTGATCGAATGGTTTACTCTATTTCCAACCCCACCGTGGGCACCGCTTGGCACTCTCATCCCATTCCGTGGATGAGGTCCCTATTTTGATTCTATCGATTACCCTCAACTCTCCGAGGTGATTGAGCCCTCTGTTGGACATTCCATTCCTTCGGACTGACGATTTCATCTTAGAGACCTCCGTCAGTCTCCGCTAGCCTTGGATTTCCTCAAGGCAGCCGAGCAGGTTGTACCCTAAAAACCTTATACACAGTGTCATAGTCATGTCCCTCTAAAGAAACATGACGTCCAGCCCTCATGAAATGCCGTTTCTGGCTTTTATGGAAAATTTACACTTTCTGGTAATTTGCGCCCAATGTAGCAGACGCCATTTACAAATAACGCCCTGTTTGGAGGACGTTATTTACTTTCGTGCATATTTATCTATTTCAAGAATGAGCGCCCATTTCTATGGACGCCAATTCTATTCAGCGGCTTCCATGACGGACGCCATTTACCCAGTGTTATGAAATGTCTCAAATTTTAAGGTAAGTCATCTCTACACGCGGTATCTTCCTTGAAATTCCAAGTTCCGTGAATCCACCTTATTATCCTACAATGATCTATTCATTTGAAATTCTTGGCTACTATAAACTATAGTGGATGTCAAATGATACAACCAATGACTGTGCATATAGGGCTCAATCTAGTCCTGGGAGGAGCGCCTGAAAGTACTTGTGCCCATGGGAGTTAAATGATTACGGTGTGGCATTGCACCGGAGTGCATGACTATCTTGATTATGACGTTCCACAATCTCTCTCTCGTGCTGGACTTGCGTGGCCCGGAATGGGTAAGTACTTGAATAAATAAGTAGCCACTATCTCGTGACATGACTCGATACTACATGCTTGGTCCCCTTGAAGAATTTTACTTGATATACATGCTATCTTGCTAGCATTCTTGATATTTCACTCTCGTTATTTACTTACATTTTTCTCATACATGAACTTGCTACAATTACATAATGTGTTAATCACTTAAATCTAGTCTTGGTCTAGAGATATAATTCCTACTGAGCGTTCACTCATCAAGTGTTTTCCAATATTTTTCAGATAACTTGGATTTTGACACGAAACCAGATGGGGATGATCAAGAGTGATGAGCGTAGAGCTTTCAAGTGTCATGCTGGATCCTGCTTCCTAGACACAGCATGTCTGGAAATCATCTTGTTGTCAACAGCCTTCGTGCCAAGTCCCGCTACGTCGTGTCTTTTCCTTGATGTCATAGTCATGTCGTCTTTATTTAATGAGTCGTGTTGTATGAGGCATATGTCATCAGGATAATGTTATTCCTTTTAAGTCTTCCGCTGTTAGTAACGTTTTTAGTATGATGGATTATTGGTATCAATTTATGGATATTGTCATTATGGATTAGTAATGTCTTATGTCTTATTTATTTTGTGCACTTTGTCGTGCTGTTGAAATTCTTATCGCTCTGATTGACATGAATGATATAAACTCGTCGCGTCCTCCGGGTTCCTTCCGCGCTCGGGGCGTGACAAGTTTGTTACATTCACAACAATGGTAAAGTGGACTTGGCTAAATTTGACCCCAAAAGTGACAAATGTATATTTCTTGGATACTCTCTCAGCTCAAGAGCCTATCGGGTGTATAACTTAAGAACTCTTGTAGTTGAGGAAAGTCCTCATGTTATTATTGATGAATCATCTTCCAAAAATACTAATGAAAAATTTGATTTGCAGGACGATGAATTGAATGATGGTGATATCAGGATGATGGAAGGAAAAATTGAAAAACAATAAGTAAAAGAACCACAAGAAGATGATGGAAATCAGGAAGCTCTGGTTGAAGAACAGTTTCCAAGGCAATGGACTTTCGAAAAGGACCATCTGCCGGAGAATGTGATCGGCAATATTGAAGACGGAACAAGAACACGAGCCTCCTTCAGGGAAGTTGAAAATTAGGACTATATTGCCTTACTTTCCCAGTTTGAACCTCACTCTATAGAAGAGGCCTTGAAAGATGAGTCTTGGATCATGGCTATGCAAGAAGAACTACACCAGTTCCAAAGGAACAAAGTGTGGTTCCTCGTGCCATGTCATAGAAACCACTCAGTGATCAGAACAAAGTGGGTTTTTCGAAACAAAATAAATGATCAAGGAATGGTAACTAGGAACAAGGCCAGGCTAGTAGCTAAAGGCTATAGCCAAGAGCTTGGAATTGATTTTGATGTGTCTTTTGCTCCAATAGCAAGACTCGAGGCAGTGAGAGTTCTATTAGCATTTGCATGCTGTAACAATATTAGATTATTTCAAATGGATGTTAAAAGTACATTTTTGATTGGCTACATACAGGAGGACGTGTACGTGGAGCAACCACTGGGGTTTGAGGACATGAAGCATCTAGACCATGTGTACAAGCTAGACAAGGCACTCTACGGTCTGAAACAAGCACCCCAGGTATGGTATGAACGGTTAAGTGATTTCCTCATTCAAAATAGATTCAAACGAGGTAATGTTGATCAAACCCTTTTCACGAAGTTGAACGGTAAGGAAATCTTAATTGTTCAAGTTTACGTAGATGATATTATTTTTGGCTCCACCAAAGATGCTCTCAGCAAAGACTTTGCTAAATTAATACAAAGTGAGTTTGAAATGAGTCTTATGGGAGAGCTGACATTCTTCTTGGGATTGCAGGTCACACAGACGGCTGACAGTATGTTCATACATCAGAAGAAGTATGCATTGGAGCTGCTGAAAAAGTTCAACCTGACCTCTACCAAACAACAACCAACTCCCATGTCCACCTCAATAAAAATTGATCAAGATGAATCAGGTAAATCCGTGGACCAAAAACTCTTCAGAAGAATGATAGGTTCTCTATTGTATTTAACTGCCAGCAGGCCCGACATTCAATTTGCTGTGTATTTGTATGCACGATTTCAGTCCAATCCAAAAGAATCACACATGTCGGCTGTTAAACGAATTTTCAGATATATTGCTGGTTCAAGTAATTTAGGACTGTGGTTTTCGCGTAATTTGAGCTTTTATTTAGTTGCTTATTCCGATGCCAATTATGTGGGTTGTAAAGTGGATTGGAAAAGCACCAGCGGGTATTGCCAATTTATTGGGGCATGCGTGGTCTCATGGGCCTCCAAGAAACAAAACTCAGTGGCTCTATCAACTGCCGAAGCCGAATATGTGGCTATCGGGAGTTGCGTTGCCCAGGTGCTATGGATCCAACAACAGATGATTGATTATGGCATTTCCTTCAAAAATACTTCCATCTTGTGTGACAACACTTCAGCCATAAACTTGTCAAAGAACCCAGTCCATCACTCTCGCACAAAGCATATTGAAATTAGACATCATTTTCTCAGGGATCTTGTGAGCAAGGGTGATGTAGAAATCAGGTTCATTGAAACAAACCAACAAATTGCCGACATTTTCACCAAACCTTTAAGTGAAGAAAAATTCACAACATTTAGGAGAGAATTAGGGGTTTGTAGGATAGACAAGTCTGAGTCATGATCATTTGCATAACTATGTATATACGTCATTGCATAGCATGCATTTGCATTAGTATGGTGCATAGTTGCATTTCCCCTTATCATGCATGTGCATTATGATTGCTTGAAAAATAAAAAAAAAATTATATATGTGTGAAAAACCATGATTGTGTGTATTGCATGCCTTCTATCTATAGAATACAACCATGTCATTGAAATTTCTATGGCCGATATTCCCTTGCATTCTTGAATGCCAGTAAGAGAGCAAAACCCCTAAAAATCTGAAATTCGGAGACGTTAGATAATGAATGTCTACTATGATCCAAGATTTTCTTGAAATAAGTTCCCCAATGCATTAACTCATAAAATAACTCAAATTTCTTGATTCCAACATGATATTCACTTTGGGGATTCGAGCCATATCATTGTTGACCATCCATTACACTTAAAACATCTTTTTGGCGAAAATCAAAGGAAGGGTCGACCCCAAGGGTCGAGCCACGAAGAAGGGACGACCCCAAGGGTCGACCCTCATGATAATGGATCTTGTCTGGGGCCGGGGTGAAAGGGGTTGACCCGTTGGGTCGACCCGTTACGGTCGGGCGGCGTCCGCCGCGTCCCAACCGTCCTAAAAGGGGTGGAAACCCTATGTTTCCACCCTCCCATCTCATAAAACCCCCAAAGCCCCCTTCTAGACCTAGCCACCACTCCTTTCATGCCCTCAAATCCCCTCTTGGCACCCACACTCTCAAGCCCTAGCAGCGGATCTCTCGGTGGCGTCCCATGCACAACTTTCTTCCTAGCGATTCCAACGCGTCTTCCTTGAGCTTCACTCCCATTGAGGTATGTTCTTGATGTGTGGAGGATCATAAGTCTATGTGTATAGCCTTCCTCTCTCGTTGAACCATCTCGATCTACAACCTCATAAGCCGGTTCCTTCGGTCTATGTTTAGATGGCCCCAAAGAGGCGTTCTTCTCGCAGCGGAGGGGAGTCTAGTGCGGCCATCGCACGTCGTGGTAAGGAGGCTGCCTACAGCAGAGGATCTACGCCTTCGAGCAAGGTCTTGGACAGAAAGGTACTCCGACCTCGAGCGGTCTCATTTGCCAACCTTAACCGCCATCATCCGAGTTTAGTGGATGTTCTTTGCAGTCAGCCAAATTTGGACTTCTTCATGTTTGAACATTGACACATTTATCCGAATTTGGTGCATCAATTTTATAGCAACTTAACCATGTCTGGGGAACATCCGATTATTTTGGTAAATTGAAAATGTGTTATACTCTCCACAGAATTTTTAGGAGTGGCATTTAATCTCCCTCATGAAGGCTTTACATTTGGAGATATTGTGGTTCCTGAAGAAACAGTTTATCAAATGATGACATCTGAAGAAAAAGGTGAAAATTCTCTTGCTGGTTTAAACGCCAACCATTTTCCTCCCCTGCAGCATATATTACATAGGATGATCACTACTATCCTGCTACCGAGAGGAGGAGGCCATGACAAAGTGACAGAGATTCATATGTTCTTATTTTACTATCTCTTGGGTGGTATTCCAATTAATTTCCCAATTATGTTTTTAGTACATATGTGTAACAGCATGAAGCACAAGAACAAAACTCTTCCATATGCCGCCACACTTACTGCTATCTTTGCACACATGGACATAAACCTCTCTAAAGAATCTTCTCAAACCATTAGAGAGGCTGATATATTTACCATTCATTCCATTTGTCATAATATGGGCTATGAACTGTGAGATGGTAACTTGGTCCGGACATTGAAAAGTGCTGCACATGAAATCAGTTCTGAGGAGGAGGATGACGATGATGCGCAGGCCAGTGCGCAACACCTACATATTCTTGTTAAGGAGATGCCTTCCGAGGCGGTTCAGCTGCTCATGGATCGTTTGAATACTATTGATGACCGTTTAGACGATTATGGGGAGACAATGGAGGCTATGCAACATGCTCTCGCTGATCTGAAGCTATCCCATCAAGAGCACTCTCAGTATATTACTGATACTTTGGCTAATCAATCCCACATGCTTGAAGAAGTCTTCGAGTATATTAGGCGTCCGCCAAGCTCACCGACTCCGGATGATGATTAGACGGCTATGCTCTTGCAGAATGGCACACTTCCTATCCCTTGTCACCCCCTCTTTTTGATGATGCCAAAGTGGGAGAAATTTTGATATATGTGTGCCCAAGCTATTCGGCTACGTATATGTTATTGTGTGATGTGTGCTTGCATGCATGTATTCTTACATCCCATTTCTATCATTAGCAATGTTGCATGTTATGTTAGATGTTGCATGTTAGTTATGTTGCATTTTTGTTGCGTCTCATGCATTGCATCTTGTCATTTATGCTTGAACTCAGACCTTGTTTACCTTTAACTTGTGTTGTCGGCAAAGTACTTTGGAACATATTTTTGCTCATCAATCTCACATCGTTGGCTGGTCTTGTGTTTCACTATTATAATGATTCTTGAGCAGTTCATGTGATGCATGAATAGTTGAACAATGCTTCTTGAGTTTTACTATTAATATGGAGATTGAAGGTGGATGCTAAATCATTTTGAAGTATTATGCTTATGTGAGGCATATAGTATTTTGTCATCATCAAAAAGGGGGAGATTGTTGAACCCCCTCCTTGAGTAAATGCTTAAATGCGATGTTTTTTGATGATGACCAAACACTATATGTATATATATTGTCCTTGAAGTGTTCTAGCATATTAAGTCTTGAAAAGCTCAACATTCTATTGAGATCTTGGAGCTAAGGAGGTTAAAGAATGTTGTGCCCCTTAGGCAAAAGCATATGCTATGTTGTTTTGATGATAGCAACACAGTGAGAGTATCACAGGTGCATTCATTACATTGAGTCAGTCATTGTGTTTAGCATACATTGCATTTGTTCTCTGTATAGATGCACTGCATTCTGTCATATAGCTCCAGTTCAATATCTGCTATGTGCATACATTGCATCAGTGCACTTAGATGGGTCGACCCCCCTCTTAGATTGGTCGACCCCCCCAGACTCGCATGTCTATACAATCATGGCATTTGTGCAACGTTTGTTCTGAAATCTATACATTGCATTGCATGTGTCTGTTAAGAAGTCTGTACATCGCCTTCTTGTTCATGCATTGCATCAAAGTCTATACAGACTTGGTCCATGCATAAGCATAGCAAGTCTATACATTTGTAGCATGAACATTTGCAAAGTCTATACATCGCTGCATCATTCATGCTTAGAGTCTGTACATTCTTCAGGTGCATCGGTGCATTGCTTCTTCTGTGCATACACTGCACCAATGCATTAACAGTTGCTGCATGCATTAGCATATACAGAGTCTTTGTAGTGTCTGGCTAGCAAGTCCATACGCGGCTCATGCATATATAGTGTCTGCACGCTGAAGTCTATACATTGGCTTGTTCATTCATCTAAGTCTGTACAGCGCCATGTTCATATGCTTCCAAGTCCATACATTGCACTTTAGCTTGCTCGAGGTGAAGTCTGTACATCCATCAGTGAACTTCGAAGTCTATACATTGGGATCTTTACCTACGCTCAGTTCTGTAAGTATGTACATTGGGCTTTCACATAAAGTCTATACATCCTAGAACTGTGCAAGTCTGTACATCATTGTTTTGCCAAGGTCTATACATTGTGAACTTTCAAGTCTGTACAGACTTTGCCTTGCTCAAGTCTGTACATCGTCCAGTTGTCTTTGGCAAGTCTCTACATCGTTCATGAAGTATGTACAACGGGCAAGTCTGTACATCGAGATGAAGGCTGGATAAGTCTATACATCGTCTGTCTTCCTTAGAGTCTCATGCATAACATGAAGTCTGTACAACCGTCTGCATGCATTACCCTTCAAGTCTGTACATCATCCTCTGTCTCACTTAGCGTCTCATGCTAAGTCTGTACAGTGGACAAGTCTATACATCATGCATGCATCGTCTCTCAAGTCTGTACAGGGTCTGCCTAGAATGCATTGTTCATCAAGTCTATACACTCTGTGTGTCTGCATCGCATTCATCAAGTCTATACACTCTTGTGTCTACATTGCATTCACGCTAAGTCCATACACTGCATTTGGGCATTGTTCTTCAAAGCAAGTGTGTACACTGCTTTCTCATGCATGCAATCAAAGTATGTACAGCATGTGTTCGCAGCGGTCAAGTCTGTACATTGCTTTGTCATGCACATAAATGTGAAGTCTATACATTGTTTCAGCGTTGCTTTCACAAAGTCTGTACAATGCCTTAGTCTTCTACACACTGCAAAGTCTATACATTATCTTTGCATTACAATGTCTATACACTGCTTGATGCATCTAATGAAGTCTATACACGCTGTCGACATTGAACTGATAATTCTCTGTCTGATAGGTGCTGTTCGTGAAGCTAATGAAGGGCACGTGATCCGAGGCTGGAAGGGCTGACAAGATGACACGTGGCCAAAACACTTGGGCGGGAACTGTGGAAGACATGCGCCCAGTGCTACTCCTACTGTGACTGCTTATAAAAGGAAGCCTTCGTCCACAGATGAAGACTGATCGAATGCAGAAGCCTTGAAAGAAAAGCAGAGAGCAGAGAGCCCTTCGATCTAGTAGAAGAGAAAAAGAAAGAGAGAAAAGAAAGAGAGTTGAGAGAGTGAAGAGTTGAGAGATTTGTTCCTCAGATCGTTGGTTCAAAACCCGATCTGAGTTTGCTCACTTGTTTGAGCTATATTCCCTGCAGGGATACATTTCCTTTTCATTTGTTTGCCTTTTTGTTTTGTCTTCGAAACTCTTGTGTTCAAGCTGTTAGTCAGCGTTTGCAGAGGTGCTGCCTCTGGACGGGTCAAGCTGTAATCCCCAGCGGTTGCAGTGGAGGATTCCACTGGACAGCAAGCTGTGAGGCTCAGTGGATTGTAGGCAAGCTGTAAGGCCCAGCGGTTCAAGCTGTGAGTCAGCAGTAATCCACACTCGGGTTGAGTGTGGGGTGGATGTAGGTCTGGAGGACCGAACCACCTAAAAACCTTTGTCTACTGTGTGATTGTTCTGTGGTTTGCATAGCTTCTATATTTCTGTCCTTGCACAGTAGATGTTTGCTTAGGACTGTTCTTTATCTGTTTTAGCTAGTATTCGCATTGTGCCCACTATCTATTCAGTAGAAGTTTTCATTCCGCATGTATTTCTGCTACAGTAATTTTTTATCGGGTGTTTGATCTATTCACCCCCCTCTAGATCACCATTTAGCGTCCCAACAATTGGTATCAGAGCCTAACTCTTTGTGCAGGACTAACATCCTAAAGAGGAACGGCGATGGAAGCTAGAGGGTTAATAGCAGAGGGACAGTCTACTACGAAGCCACCATTCTTTGATGGATCCAACTTCCCATATTGGAAGAACCGGATGCAGGTCTTCCTCAGAGCCAAAGACTACGAGATCTTGAAGATTATAAGCAAAGGTCCCTACGAGCTACATGAGAATGAGGAATTGTGGACCAGAGAAGAAATCAGGAAATCTACTCTGAATTGGAGCGCCATCAACGCCATTCAATGTGCACTCCATCCCACTGAATTTGATAGAGTGTCAGCCTGCAAGACGGCAAAGGAGATGTGGGATACTCTTGAGGTCATTTATGAGGGAACGTCTCAAGTGAGAGAGACACGGGCTAATATGCTAGTGACAAAGTATGAAGCATTTCGGATGAAGCCCGGTGAGACAGTGACCGATATGTATGCTCGTCTGACCATCATAACAAATGGTCTAAGAAATCTGGGAAAAGGCTATACCGATCATGATGTTGTGAGGAAGATTCTTCGATCGCTGACTCCGATATGGCATACCAAAGCAACTGTGATTGAGGAGTCAAAAGATCTACAGAACATGAAACCAAATGAGCTGATAGGCTCTTTGATGGCGTACGAGATAAATCTTCTTGAAGCTGAAGAGCTCGAATACAAGAAGCCTATTGCTCTGAAGGCTAAACATAGCTGTTCAAAACGGTCCAGATGCAATGGATCATCCAGTGATCAGAGCTAATATGGATCAGATTTTGAAAAGGATGAACTAGCTATGATTACAAGAGAGTTCAGAAGATTTCTTAGAACTGAAGGGAAAAATGTCTACAGAAAATACCACAGCAGGAAGCAAAACAGGTATAAAATTAACCTTGCTGAAAAATCTGATGATAATACTTGTTATCATTGCAGGAAGACTGGCCACATGAAGGCTGATTGTCCAGAGTCACAGAAAATCAAAGGAAGACCATGGAAGAAAGCACCAAAGGGAAAGGCCATGGTCAGTACATGGAGTGATGAGGAAGAAGGCACGCTGAGCACTTCCTCAGATAGTAGAAAATCAGAAAAGGACATCTGCTTGATGGCCAGAAATGGAGAAGAAGAAGAAGAGTCTGATCAGGTATCATCCCTTTTCGAACAATACACTATTTCTGATTGGGAAGATGCTTATGGAGATCTGTTAGATAAAGCTAATGATATTAAGAAGGAAAACAGACACTTGAAGAAGAAAATGAATTCTCTGGTTAATGATAAAACACTTACTGATAAAGTTGCATGTTTACAATCGGAGAATGAAAAATTGAAAAATGCTTGTTTTGATTTTGATGAATTAAAGCATGTTCTGATTGATTGTAGGAAAGAAAATAATTTGCTGAAAAATGTTATTGATGAATTGAAATTGAAAATTCAGAAGTCTGAAAATGAAATAAAGATTTCAAATGAAAAATATGAAGCTGTTTTGTCAGTGAATGCTGAATTAAAGAAAACTATTGAAAATCTGGAAAATGAAAATTCTGACAAAATGAAAATCATTGAAAGCATGACCCAAGGAACAAAAAATCTAAATGCCTTGCTAGGGTCAAAAGTTAATTTCAGAAAGGAGGGGCTCGGTTTTAATCCCTCAGCTAAAAAGTGCTTTGAATTTAAAACTGTTTCATTAATGGGAGAAGAGAATAAATGACCACTCATAAAAATGGTCAATGAAAAATCTGCTTTCAAAAATGTAAAATCAAAAGTGTCCAGTGCTAAGGACAAGGGAAAGCAGAAAGTTGTTGAGCCTAGAGCTGCATGCTCTTCACCCAAGGATAAGTCCAAGGCTAGGGGTCAGCCAGCTAGCACATCAAAACCCCAGCCCAAGGCTGCTAAGTCTCCATCACCATCAACTGCTCAGAAAAAGACCCAGTATAAGTCAGTAAAGAAACCTAGTGGGTCAAAGGTGGGAGGGAGACCTAGTGTAGCTAGAAACCAGTTTGCTCATCCCTATTTCCCTAGAGCCCAAGTCTATCATCACAATCATTCACAACCATTTCATAGGTTTGAGTGGAACCCTGCATACATGAGGTCTAGGTATCAGAATTTCTCCACTTGGCATCAGCCCTATAGACCTCAGCCAGCTAGGAGATGGGATAGTCACTTTAGGACATGGAGTCCTAGTCATCAGGGTTCTATGGTCAGCCTAGGACCAATTTGGGCCACAACTTCCAGTACACTCATTGGCGAAGGCACTGGCAGGAAAACAACAATGTTTTAAATAAAGTGAATGCCATGACTACACAAAAACCATCACAGCACCAGAAGAAGAAAGCTAAACCTGTTGGTGCTGAGAAAAAGAAAAACAACAAAAAGAACTCCCAAGCTGTAGAATCCACCAAACCATCCATTTTCACACAAATGTGGATCCCTAAACAGCTGTTGTCATGTTTTCACTCTCAAATGTCTGGATCTGTCTTGGGGCCCAAACTATCTTGGGTTCCAAATTCTGCTCCCTAAGTGTGCTTGCAGGTATGCCTAGTAGCCGGGAACAAAAGGGTGAAACAGGATAGCTACTCCAGGCATATGACAAGAGGCAGGGCCAAAAATTCTAAAAGCTGAAAGAGATTGGAGGCCTTGTCAACAATCTGATGCAACACTAAGGGCAAAAATAAATTAGTCAGGTAAAGCAGGTAAGTGATTTACATTCAGAATTGAATTGAGAAAGTCATGTTGATTTGATTGCTTAATCTCTGATTTTCTCTTCTTGTCTAGCTGATCAGTCTGCATTCTAGGCTCAGCTACTGAATTGAATTCTGCATAAATTTGATGCTCTTCTTCTGCCATCTATTGCACTGAGCTTGTATGGTTCATTTAGTGCATATAGTTGATGCATGTGTCTAATGTCTGCATTTATCATTTGCATCACGAAAATTGTTTAATGCATTTTGGACTACTTAGTACCGCATTTCTTTGCATGACAACTTTGGTATAATTAATGGTAAGCTACTAAAAGGCAGGGAAATCTGCCTGGAGGTTCTTACTATGTCTGAGATGGTCCTTGAGACTAGGTTCTCCGCCAAGTACCAAGGGTCAAGTCTGCATGTAGAACAGTGTGTTGCATAGCACATTTTTTTGCATCTTGGTGTCAGGGGGAGCTGAGAGTTCTGTTCAATTCTTTGAATCCTCTTCACTTCCCATTGTCCCCTTTCAATTCACTCATAATCTTTGACATCAGATGCTCTTGGACCTTATTGCCTATTGCTATCACTGTTTAACAATTGCCATCTTTTCCCTAACCTTCACTGAACAACATCATTGCTTCTGGTTTAGTGCATTAAGCCGTGGTTATTGCAATTGTTCATTTATAAGAATTACACTTACAAATTGAAAGGAACTAAAGGTTTAACCTTTATAAACTGAAGAGTTAAGTGTCTGCACTTCAGAATTTGAGATAAAAGAAAACTTTTATAGCTCTTAATCTTTGTCTCATGGTTAGAATAGAAAAAGTTTTTTTTACCTGAATGTGTTAATCTGGAAATGCCTAGAAAAGGTACATATAGTGTGTACTATTTTTTTAAAAATAATCACTCTAAAACAAATAAGGGCAGCAGTAAATAAGATCAACAATGCAAAGAGCTGAACACAGTGACAGAGCAATGGCTGAATTGCACTGAGAAACTGTGATCTCATCCAAAGAAGTAGGAGAATTCATATGTCATGAAGTGCTTCAGACTACCTCTGTTCACAGGGTCAAATCTATAGGTGGAGTCCTCACCAAGTAACTGGGGGTACTGGCCTCTGATCAAGGTGTACCCTTAATGTCAAAAGTGAAGATTGTTCCTTGTAGGCCATGATCTGAAATAGATCTAGTAGTTTATGCCTAGTAACTGGGGGTACCTACCTCTGATCAAGGTGTACACCTAATGTCAACAGCATAAATGCCTCTGGTCAATTCACTTAGCTCAGTTTCTGAAAAATCAAAAGTGAAAAACAAACTGCTGTAACCCTTTGAAAAATAAAAGTCATTGAGTGTAAATTGTTTTTCTCAATACATATTCAAGTTTCCTTTCTTGAACTTCCATGTTTGATCACAAAGGGTATTATTTCTGACTTATCTATTAAAACCATGTGCCCTACATTCATTGCTATAAATGGAGTCTATAACTCTTTTTTCAGTGGTCAGCTGCTTTACTCTATCTTTATCACTGTTAAACCTGAATTTTTGTCAAGATTGTATATTGCTGATACTTATACTTTAATAGTTGTTTGTAATCATGCTCATTTTCTGAACCACTGCTTCAGCTGTTGTGTAGTGACCCCTTACTCTATTCATGTTCCTTCCCTACCTTTGATCATCTGTTTCATATGTCCATATTCCTTCTCAAAGGGGGAGCAATAATTCAGGGGGAGTTATTCATTCAGGGGGAGTTTGAGCGGTTATGCAATGTATTCTACATGTTGCACTCATTTGTGTAGTGACCCCTTACTCTATTCATGTCAAAGGGGGAGAATATTTGGTTGGTGACTCACTGTCACTTTGTTGCCATCATCAAAAAGGGGGAGAATGTTGTGCCCCTTAGGCACAAGCATATGCTATGTTGTTTTGATGATAGAAACACAGTGAGAGTATCACAGGTGCATTCATCACAGTGAGTCAGTCATTGTGTTTAGCATACATTGCATTTGTTCTCTGTATAGATGCACTACATTCTGTCAGATAGCTTCAGTTCAATATCTGCTATGTGCATACATAGCATCAGTGCACTTAGATGGGTCAACCCCCCTCTTAGATGGGTCGACCCCCCCAGACTCGCATGTCTATACATTCATGGCATTTGTGCAACGTTTGTTCTGAAGTCTATACATTGCATTGCATGTGTCTGTTAAGAAGTCTGTACATCGCCTTCTTGTTCATGCATTGCATCAAAGTCTATACAGGCTTTGTCCATGCGTAAGCATAGCAAGTCTGTACATTGGTAGCATGAACATTTGTAAGTCTATACATCGCTGCATCATTCACGCTTGGAGTCTGTACATTCTTCAGGTGCAGCGGTGCATTGCTTCTTCTGTGCATACACTGCATCAGTGCATTAATAGTTGATGCATGCATTAGCATATACCGACTCTTTGTAGTGTCTAGCTAGCAAGTCCATACGCTGCTCATGCATATACAGTGTCTACACGCTGAAGTCTATACATTGGCTTGTTCATTCATCTAAGTCTGTATAGCGCCATGTTCATATGCTTCCAAGTCCATACATTGCACGGTAGCTTGCTCGAGGTGAAGTCTGTACATCCATCAGTGAACTTCGAAGTCTATACATTGGGATCTTTACCTACGCTCAGTTCTGCAAGTCTGTACATTGGGCTTTCACATAAAGTCTATACATCCTAGAACTGTGCAAGTCTGTACATCATTGTTTTGCCAAGGTCTATACATTGTGAACTTTCAAGTCTGTACAGACTTTGCCTTGCTCAAGTCTGTACATCATCTAGTTGTCTTTGGCAAGTCTCTACATCGTTCATGAAGTATGTACAACGAGCAAGTCTGTACATCGGGATGAAGGCTGGCTAAGTCTATACATCGTCTGTCTTCCTTAGAGTCTCATGCATAACATGAAGTCTATACAACCGTCTGCATGCATTACCCTTCAAGTCTGTACATCGTCCTCTGTCTCACTTAGCGTCTCATGCTAAGTCTGTACATTGGACAAGTCTATACATCATGCATGCATCGTCTCTCAAGTATGTACAGGGTCTGCCTAGAATGCATTGTTCATCAAGTCTATACACTCTGTGTGTCTGCATCGCATTCTTCAAGTCTATACACTCTTGTGTCTACATTGCATTCACGCTAAGTCCATACACTGCATTTGGGCATTGTTCTTCAAAGCAAGTGTGTACCCTGCTTTCTCATGCATGCAATCAAAGTATGTACTGCATGTGTTCGCAGCGGTCAAGTCTGTACATTGCTTTGTCATGCACATAAACGTGAAGTCTATACATTGTTTCAGTGTTGCTTTCACAAAGTCTGTACAATGCCTTAGTCTTCTACACACTGCAAAGTCTATACATTATCTTTGCATTACAATGTCTATACACTGCTTGATGCATCTAATGAAGTCTATACACGGTGTCGACATTAAACTGATAATTCTCTGTCTAATAGGTGCTGTTCGTGAAGCTAATGAAGGGCACGTGATCCGAGGCTGGAAGGGCTGACAGGATGACACGTGGCCAAAACACTTGGGCGAGAACTGTGGAAGACATGCGCCTAGTGCTGCTCCTGCTGTGACTGCTTATAAAAGGAAGCCTTCATCCACAGATGAAGACTGATCGAATGCAGAAGCCTTGAAAGAAAGGCAGAGAGCAGAGAGCCCTTCGATCCAACAGAAGAGAAAAAGAAAGAGAGAATAGAAAGAGAGTTTTGAGAGTGAAGAGTTGAGAGATTTGTTCCTCAGATCATTGGTTCAAAACCCGATCTGAGTTTGCTCACTTGTTTGAGCTATATTCCCTGCAGGGATACATTTCCTTTTCATTTGTTTGCCTTTTTGTTTTATCTTCGAAACTCTTGTGTTCAACCTGTTAGTCAGCGTTTGCAGAGGTGCTGCCTCTGGACGGGTCAAGCTGTAATCCCCAGCGGTTGCAATAGAGGATTCCACTGGACAGCAAGCTGTGAGGCTCAGGGGATTGTAGGCAAGCTGTGAGGCCCAGCGGTTCAAGCTGTGAGTCAGCAGTAATCCACACTCGGGTTGAGTGTGGGGTGGATGTAGGTCTGGAGGACCGAACCACCTAAAAACCTTTGTCTATTGTGTGATTGTTCTGTGGTTTGCATAGCTTCTATATTTCTATCCTTGCGCAGTAGATGTTTGCTTAGGACTGTTCTTTATCTGTTTTAGCTGGTATTCGCATTGTGCCCACTATCTGTTCAGTAGAAGTTTTCATTCCGCATTTATTTCTGCTGCAGTAATTTTTTATCGGGTGTTTGATCTATTCACCCCCCTCTAGATCACCCTTTAGCGTCCCAACAATTGGTATCAGAGCCTAACTCTTTGTGCAGGACTAACATCCTAAAGAGGAACGGCGATGGAAGCTAGAGGGTTAATAGCAGAGGGACAATCTACTACGAAGCCACCATTCTTCGATGGATCCAACTTCCCATATTGGAAGAACCGGATGCAGGTCTTCCTCAGAGCCAAAGACTACGAGATCTTGAAGATTATAAGCAAAGGTCCCTACGAGCTACATGAGAATGAGGAATTGTGGACCAGAGAAGAAATTAGGAAATCTACTCTGAATTGGAGCGCCATCAACACCATTCAATGTGCACTCCATCCCACTGAATTTGATAGAGTGTCAGCCTGCAAGACGGCAAAGGAGATGTGGGATACTCTTGAGGTCATTTATGAGGGAACGTCTCAAGTGAGAGAGACACGGGCTAATATGCTAGTGACAAAGTATGAAGCATTTCGGATGAAGCCCGGTGAGACAGTGACCGATATGTATGCTCGTCTGACCATCATAACAAATGGTCTAAGAAATCTGGGAAAAGTCTATACCGATCATGATGTTGTGAGGAAGATTCTTCGATTGCTGACTCCGATATGGCATACCAAAGCAACTGTGATTGAGGAGTCAAAAGATCTACAGAAGATGAAACCGAATGAGCTGATAGGCTCTTTGATGGCGTACGAGATAAATCTTTTTGAAGCTGAAGAGCTCGAATAAAAGAAGCCTATTGCTCTGAAGGCTAAACATAGCTGTTCAAAATAGTCCAGATGTAATGGATCATCCAGTGATCAGAGCCAATATGGATCAGATATTGAAAAGGATGAACTAGCTATGATTACAAGAGAGTTCAGAAGATTTCTTAGAACTGAAGGGAAAAATGTCTACAGAAAATACCACAGCAGGAAGCAAAATAGGTATAAATTTAACCCTGCTGAAAAATCTGACGATAATACTTGTTATCATTGCAGGAAGACTGGCCACATGAAGGCTGATTGTCCAGAGTTACAGAAAATCAAAGGAAGACCATGGAAGAAAGCACCAAAGGGAAAGGTCATGGTCAGTACATGGAGTGATGAGGAAGAAGGCACGCTGAGCACTTCCTCAGATAGTGGAAAATCAGAAAAGGACATCTGCTTGATGGCCAGAAATGGAGAAGAAGAAGAAGAGTCTGATCAGGTATCATCCCTTTTCGAACAATACACTATTTCTGATTGGGAAGATGCTTATGGAGATCTGTTAGATAAAGCTAATGATATTAAGAAGGAAAACAGACACTTGAAGAAGAAAATGAATTCTCTGGTTAATGATAAAACACTTACTGATAAAGTTACATGTTTACAATCGGAGAATGAAAAATTGAAAAATGCTTGTTTTGATTTTGATGAATTAAAGCATGTTGTGATTGATTGTAGGAAAGAAAATAATTTGCTGAAAAATGTTATTGATGAATTGAAATTAAAAATTCAGAAGTCTGAAAATGAAATAAAGATTTCAAATGAAAAATATGAAGCTATTTTGTCAGTGAATGCTGAATTCAAGAAAACTATTGAAAATCTGGAAAATGAAAATTCTGACAAAGTGAAAATCATTGAAAGCATGACCCAAGGAACATAAAATCTAAATGCCTTGCTAGGGTCAAGAGTTAATTTCAGAAAGGAGGGGCTCGGTTTTAATCCCTCTGCTAAAAAGAGCTTTGAATTTAAAACTGTTTCATTAATGGGAGAAGAGAATAAATGACCACTCATAAAAATGGTCAATGAAAAATCTGCTTTCAAAAATGTAAAATCAAAAGTGTCCAATGCTAAGGACAAGGGAAAGCAGAAAGTTGTTGAGCCTAGAGCTGCATGCTCTTCACCCAAGGATAAGTCCAAGGCTAGGGGTCAGCCAGCTAGCACATCAAAACCCCAGCCCAAGGCTGCTAAGTCTCCATCACCATCAACTGCTCAGAAAAAGACCCAGTATAAGTCAGTAAAGAAACCTAGTGGGTCAAAGGTGGGAGGGAGACCTAGTGTAGCTAGGAACCAGTTTGCTCATCCCTATTTCCCTAGAGCCCAAGTCTATCATCACAATCATTCACAACCATTTCATAGGTTTGAGTGGAACCCTGCATACATGAGGTCTAGGTATCAGAATTTCTCCACTTGGTATCAGCCCTATAGACCTCAGCCAGCTAGGAGATGGGATAGTCACTTTAGGACATAGAGTCCTAGTCATCAGGGTTCTATGGTCAGCCTAGGACCAATTTGGGCCACAACTTCCAGTACACTCATTGGCGAAGGCACTGGCAGGAAAACAACAATGTTTTAAATAAAGTGAATGCCAGGACTACACAAAAACCATCACAGCACCAGAAGAAGAAAGCTAAACCTGTTGGTGCTGAGAAAAAGAAAAACAACAAAAAGAACTCCCAAGCTGTAGAATCCACCAAACCATCCATTTTCACACAAATGTGGATCCCTAAACAGCTGTTGTCATGTTTTCACTCTCAAATGTCTGGATCTGTCTTGGGGCCCATACTATCTTGGGTTCCAAATTCTGCTCCCTAAGTGTGCTTGCAGGTATGCCTAGTAGCCGGGAACAAAAGGGTGAAACAGGATAGCTACTCCAGGCATATGACAAGAGGCAGGGCCAAAAATTCTAAAAGCTGAAAGAGATTGGAGGCCTTGTCAACAATCTGATGCAACACTAAGGGCAAAAATAAATTAGTCAGGTAAAGCATGTAAGTGATTTACATTCAGAATTGAATTGAGAAAGTCATGTTGATTTGATTGCTTAATCTCTGATTTTCTCTTCATGTCTAGCTGATCAGTCTGCATTCTAGGCTCAGCTACTGAATTGAATTCTGCATAAATTTGATGCTCTTCTTCTGCCATCTATTGCACTGAGCTTGTATGGTTCATTTAGTGCATATAGTTGATGCATGTGTCTAATGTCTGCATTTATCATTTGCATCACGAAAATTGTTTAATGCATTTTAGACTACTTAGTACTGCATTTCTTTGCATGACAACTTTGGTATAATTAATGGTAAGCTACTAAAAGGCAGGGAAATCTGCCTGGAGGTTCTTACTATGTGTGAGATGGTCCTTGAGACTAGGTTCTCCGTCAAGTATCAAGTGTCAAGTCTGCATGTAGAACAGTGTGTTGCATAGCACATTTTTTTGCATCATGGTGTCAGGGGGAGCTGAGAGTTCTGTTCAATTCTTTGAATCTTCTTCACTTCCCATTGTCCCCTTTCAATTCACTCATAATCTTTGACATCAGATGCTCTTGGACCTTATTGCCTATTGCTATCACTGTTTAACAATTGCCATCTTTTCCCTAACCTTCACTGAACAACATCATTGCTTCTGGTTTAGTGCATTAAGCCGTGGTTATTGCAATTGTTCATTTATAAGAATTACACTTACAAATTGAAAGGAACTAAAGGTTTAACCTTTATAAACTGAAGAGTTAAGTGTCTGCACTTCAGAATTTGAGATAAAAGAAAACTTTTATAGCTCTTAATCTTTGTCTCGTGGTTAGAATAGAAAAAGTTTTTTTTACCTGAATGTGTTAATCTGAAAATTCCTAGAAAAGGTAAATATAGTGTGTACTATTTTTTTAAAAATAATCACTCTAAAACAAATAAGGGCAGTAGTAAATAAGATCAACAATGCAAAGAGCTGAACACAGTGACAGAGCAATGGCTGAATTGCACTGAGAAACTGTGATCTCATCCAAAGAAGTAGGAGAATTCATATGTCATGAAGTGCTTTAGACTACCTCTGTTCACAGGGTCAAATCTATAGGGGGAGTCCTCACCAAGTAACTGGGGGTACTGGCCTCTGATCAAGGTGTACCCTTAATGTCAAAAGTGAAGATTGTTCCTTGTAGGCCATGATCTGAAATAGATCTAGTAGTTTATGCCTAGTAATTGGGGGTACCTGCCTCTGATCAAGGTGTACACCTAATGTCAACAGCATAAATGCCACTGGTCTATTCACTTAGCTCAGTTTCTGAAAAATCAAAAGTGAAAAACAAACTGCTGTAACCCTTTGAAAAATAAAAGTCATTGAGTGTAAATTGTTTTTCTCAATACATATTCAAGTTTCCTTTTTTGAACTTCCATGTTTGATCACAAAGGGTATTATTTCTGACTTATCTATTAAAACCATGTGCCCTACATTCATTGCTATAAATGGTGTCTATAACTCTTTTTTCAGTGGTCAGCTGCTTTACTCTATCTTTATCACTGTTAAACCTAAATTTTTATCAAGATTGTATATTGCTGATACTTATACTTGAACAGTTGTTTATAATCATGCTCATTTTCTGAACCACTGCTTCAGCTGTTGTGTAGTGACCCCTTACTCTATTCATGTTCCTTCCCTACCTTTGATCATCTGTTTCATATGTCCATAATCCTTCTCAAAGGGGGAGCAAAAATTCAGGGGGAGTTATTCATTCAGGGGGAGTTTGAGCTGTTATGCAATGTATTCTGCATGTTGCACTCATTTATGTAGTGACCCCTTACTCTATTCATGTCAAAGGGGGAGAATATTTGGTTGGTGACTCACTGTCACTTTGTTGCCATCATCAAAAAGGGGGAGAATGTTGTGCCCCTTAGGCACAAGCATATGCTATGTTGTTTTGATGATAGAAACACAGTGAGAGTATCACAGGTGCATTCAACACAGTGAGTCAGTCATTGTGTTTAGCATACATTGCATTTGTTCTCTGTATAGATGCACTGCATTCTGTCAGATAGCTTCAGTTCAATATCTGCTATGTGCATACATAGCATCAGTGCACTTAGATGGGTCAACCCCCCCTCTTAGATGGGTCGACCCCCCCAGACTCGCATGTCTATACATTCATGGCATTTGTGCAACGTTTGTTCTGAAGTCTATACATTGCATTGCATGTGTCTGTTAAGAAGTCTGTACATCGCCTTCTTGTTCATGCATTGCATCAAAGTCTATACAAGCTTGGTCCATGCGTAAGCATAGCAAGTCTGTACATTGGTAGCATGAACATTTGCAAGTCTATACATCGCTGCATCATTCACGCTTAGAGTCTGTACATTCTTCAGGTGCATCGGTGCATTGCTTCTTCTGTGCATACACTGCATCAGTGCATTAATAGTTGATGCATGCATTAGCATATACCGAGTCTTTGTAGTGTCTGGCTAGCAAGTCCATACGCTGCTCATGCATATACAGTGTCTACACGCTGAAGTCTATACATTGTCTTGTTCATTCATCTAAGTCTGTATAGCGCCATGTTCATATGCTTCCAAGTCCATACATTGCACTGTAGCTTGCTCGAGGTGAAGTCTGTACATCCATCAGTGAACTTCGAAGTCTATACATTGGGATCTTTACCTACGCTCAGTTCCACAAGTCTGTACATTGGGCTTTCACATAAAGTCTATACATCCTAGAACTGTGCAAGTCTGTACATCATTGTTTTGCCAAGGTCTATACATTGTGAACTTTCAAGTCTGTACAGACTTTGCCTTGCTCAAGTCTGTACATCGTCCAGTTGTCTTTGGCAAGTCTCTACATCGTTCATGAAGTATGTACAACGAGAAAGTCTGTACATCGAGCTGAAGGCTGGCTAAGTATATACATTGTCCGTCTTCCTTAGAGTCTCATGCATAACATGAAGTCTGTACAACCGTCTGCATGCATTACCCTTCAAGTCTGTACATCATCCTCCGTCTCACTTAGCGTCTCATGCTAAGTCTGTACATTGGACAAGTCTATACATCATGCATGCATCGTCTCTCAAGTCTATACAGGGTCTGCCTAGAATGCACTATTCATCAAGTCTATACACTCTGTGTGTCTGCATCGCATTCATCAAGTCTATAAACTCTTGTGTCTGCATTGCATTCACGCTAAGTCCATACACTGTATTTGGGCATTGTTCTTCAAAGCAAGTGTGTACACTGCTTTCTCATGCATGCAATCAAAGTATGTACAGCATGTGTTCGCAGCGGTCAAGTCTGTACATTGCTTTGTCATGCACATAAACGTGAAGTCTATACATTGCTTCAGCGTTGCTTTCACAAAGTCTGTACAATGCCTTAGTCTTCTACACACTGCAAAGTCTATACATTGTCTTCGCATTACAATGTCTATACACTGCTTGATGCATCGAACGAAGTCTATACAAGGTGTCGACATTAAACTGATAATTCTCTATCTGACAGGTGCTGTTCGTGAAGCTAATGAAGGGCACATGATCCGAGGCTGGAAGGGCTGACAGGATGACACGTGGCCAAAACAATTGGGCGGGAACTATGGAAGACACACGCCCAGTGCTGCTCCTACTGTGACTGCTTATAAAAGGAAGCCTTCATCCATAGATGAAGACTGATCGAATGTAGAAGCCTTGAAAGAAAAGCAGAGAGCAGAGAGCCCTTCGATCCAGCAGAAGAGAAAAAGAAAGAGAGAGAAGAAAGAGAGTTGAGAGAGTGAAGAGTTGAGAGATTTGTTCCTCAGATCGTTGGTTCAAAACCCGATCTGAGTTTGCTCACTTGTTTGAGCTATATTCCCTACATGGATACATTTCCTTTTCATTTGTTTGCCTTTTTGTTTTGTTTTCTAAACTCTTGTGTTCAAGCTGTTGGTCAGCGTTTGCAGAGGTGCTGCCTCTGGACGGGTCAAGCTGTAATCCCCAGCGGTTGCAGTGGAGGATTCCACTAGACAACAAGCTATGAGGCTCAGTGGATTGTAGGCAAGCTGTGAGGCCCAGCGGTTCAAGCTGTGAGTCAGCAGTAATCCACACTCGGGTTGAGTGTGGGGTGGATGTAGGTCTGGAGGACCGAACCACCTAAAAACCTTTGTCTACTGTGTGATTGTTTTGTGGTTTGCATAGCTTCTATATTTCTATCCTTGCGCAGTAGATGTTTGCTTAGGACTATTCTTTATCTATTCTAGCTGGTATTCGCATTGTGCCCATGTTGACACATGAAAATGACAAAATAATAACAATATATACATATATATATATATAAATAATGTCAACATATTTTTCCTACTAAATCATCTTATATTCCTTATTTTCTAGGGATAGAGGAAGAGGCGGAGAGGCTACAAGGGCCCATTAACCCCACAAAGGCACCCAGACCATATCAAAGTTTAAAAGGACGTCGAAGCCCATACTGAAGAGGGGGCGCGCCGAGAGCACCATACAAGAGGAGCGCGCCGATGCTTCAAGGGTTTTGTGACCCACTATAAAGGCTGAGGTTCGACAAAGAAACAAGAGAGCGGAGGGTGGGGGAGACAACAAGAGAAGAAGGCCAGCGGCGGACGGGTGATATAAAAAAAAAGACAGAAGAAAAGAGAGAGCCACCAACTCATCGAGGGAGAAAGAGGGAGGTTCGTCCAAGGAGGAAAAGAGAGGGGTGGGTTTCCCCCTGCAGGAAAGGTGGGTCTCCCACCATGTAATGACCTTCGGGGCTACATTCTTCCCTCTCCCCCATTTTTTTTATGTAATTCTTCTTCTAAAGTTGTCTTTCTGATCCCATGTATGAGCTGCTGATAATGAATGAATTGAATGAAATTGGTTCTGACTGTCGATTTCCACGGGTCTTCCCTCTATGTCCATGTCGATGCATCTCTTTTTCTTTGTCACCTCTATGCTCATTGTAGACACGCCAAAATTGACGCTATGTTGATCAAATCTCATGTCACTATGGTAACGCCCCAAAGTGAACTTCAATATTTCTATAATATAAAGTTTTTTTATTTTTGTGTGTTTTGTGATTTATTCTTGGGTTTTTGATTCACGACTTAGAGAGGGGCGTGTTTTAAATAGCGACCTAATATGGGGCGTTTTCTTAAGAAAGGACGACCACAGGTACGGGCGTCAATTCCTGGTGTTTTACGAGTCCCACCCTGATTGGAAATCAATTATTAACGTCCTTCCATAGGGCGTGTTTTGTTTAATGCCTTTGCTTCAGGCGTCTTTTCTCAATTTAATCCAGGAAGTGACGCCTTGATCCTGGTCGTGTTTTGAATTAACGCCCTGGGGCAGGTCGTCAATTCTGAATTGACGCCCTTTGGTAGGTCGTGTCTCACCCTTTCGTGTCCTGCTTGAACTCGCCTTTCCTGAAGAGTTCCCTGCCTTTCTCGGTCACCTTGCTCGATCTGGGAACTAGAGTCCTTGCCGTTAACGACCATTGCCTATTCTTATCTTCCCAAATCTATGTTTATCTTGATCGAGACCCTATAAAAGAGTCCCCTGGTTGATCTCGCGCGAGGTTAACGAGTGCACAGAGATAGATAGAGTTAGACAGAGACACAGAGAGGTTAGAAGCAGAGCTGTGGTTGTCACAGAGGTTTACAGGTGCTAGTGATCAAGATTGAGAGATTGATTTCTCTTCTGCTTCCTCCTGCTGCTCCATCCGAAGCAAAGTTTCGTCCCTCTATTGTTTACAGGAACAGCAGGGATCTTTTCTTCTCTTCGTTGTTATTGTCTGTTCATCTTATCATCATATAGCCTTTTCCTTGCATTAGTTTTATTACATCTCTCCTCTCCCTAATTCTCTAGGGGTTTTAAAAACAAACAAAAAGGTGCACGCTTTATGCTCTTCTTTCATCATCATCTTTCATCTTTGAATTGATACTACACTCATGTTTGGCTGATCTCTTTTCCTTTTGCTTGTTTGTTCTTTGTTCAAAGGTAATCAAAGAGGAAAACCCCCTTCATCGGCCGGCCGATAGAAGGTGGAGGAAGGAACCACATCCATCCCACATCCTATTATCACCAGGTATTCACGATCATCTTTTCTTCTTATTGAGGTAACCCCTCTCGCGATCACTCTCCTTGGTAGCACCACGTGCTCTTTTACTCCCTCTTTTATTATTCTTCTTATTGCTTATGCTTTTATTATTATTTTATTTTAAAAGTGGATTATTTTCCATGATTCACAAATTGGCGATCACGGTGGGACATCCACTATTTTTCTTTTGATTACCATCTCCTTTTGGCACCCACGTGTGCCCTTTCCTATTGGCACCCACGTGTGCCCTTTCCCCTTTGGCACCCACGCATGCCCTTTCCCTTTGGTACCCACGGTACCCCTCCTTTGTGCCCCACGGGCACCCTCCACTGTGCACACTACACACTCCCCGGAATCAGCCAGCTTGTGATTAATTTATTACTATTTTTTGAATTAACGCCTTTCACAAAGGCGCCTTTTCATTTAACGCCTTCATCCAGGGCGTCGGTTTTCTGTTTAACGTCTTCCACGAAGACGTCTTTCATCATATCTGCTGCTTCTGTGAATTTGCGCCCTCCCCTCGGGCGTCTTTTTATTTGGTAGCGCCTCGTGCCAAGGCGCATTTTTCGTCGATCGTGCGCACCACTCACATTTGACGCCCTCTGGCAGAGGCGTCTTTATCATATTTAGCGCCCCACATCAAGGCGCGTTATTTCATTGTCTGTGAGCCTCTCCCAGTGATTCACGACAGCTACGCTGTCTTCTCTTTTGTTGGTAGCGACTGCCGCTGCGTCGCCTTTTTCCTGTGTGTTTACAGAGCTTTGCTGTTTCTGTCTATTCATGATGGATTCATACTTACATTGATTATTTGCTTATATTACTGTGATTGGCTTATCTTATACTGCATTTTGTGGCATTTGGTTGAGAGACCTCCTCTCTTTACACTAGGATTCCACACACCTTTCTAGGAATCGGGACAACCCTCCATTGAGCATTCCGTCTCTTTGGACCGGAAATCCCTTTTCCAAGACCTCCGTAAGTCCCCGCACCTGTGGATTCCCTCACGGACGCTGGGCTGGTTGTACCCTTGAAGTATCCGAAGTTTAGAAGAACCTATCGTTGGTGAGAAAAGAGAAAGAACCTAGCGGACACGGAGGCCACACTTGGATCTAAACTAGGTTTCACTTTGCAAAGAAGAGTGAATTATTCTACAATTTAATCCACTTTAATCTTAAACATAACACTAAAATCTGGCGTTCATCTCAACTTGTTTGCATAAACTTGGTTGAGTTGATTTGCTTAAGCTTGTTTTGATTGGGTGATTGATTGTGTGATAATTCCTTCATTAAGCTTTCTCTCCATTTAAGCATGCAACTCCGTTCAGGTAAGATTATCAACATGGCAAGCTACGGATATTCCTATGATGATGTGGAGGAGAACGTTTTTGGTCAATCATATGAGGTTCCCCAAGATTCTATCTATCATGAAGGGAATTACCCTCCCCCTCATTCTCATTATCCTCAAGTTCATGTGGTTGATACCACTACTCAAGAGGTTGTGCCCTCTTCTTAGGCTTTACCCTCCAACACTTCGGGGAACCCCTCCCCATCTTTCAATGTTACTGATTTGATTAATGCTCTATCTCAATTAGATGACTCCCAGCGGCAGGCAGTTCAGGCCGCTTTGAATGGGAAGTCCGTCCCCTCTTCATCCTCCAATCCCCCTCCGGCCGAGAGTGGCCATCACCTCACTAATGACCAGGCGGTCTTGCACAAACCCCCCTCTTGTCCACCAACGCCTGGTGCGGCCATGCCAGCCCAACAGGCAAGCTACTCAGCAGTTAGGCCTCAATTTCTCCAACCTCCCCGAATTCTACGGACGCCTATACCGAATTCTTTCATTCAAAATCCGGCCCCGGTCGAGTCCGACACCAATATTCTGCTGCTCCAAAAGTTGGCCAGCATGGAAGAGCAACTGAAGAAAGTTACTGCAGCCAAGAATGCCCCGGAGATCTCTCTCCCTACACTGCCATTTTTCCATCTGCCGCCTTCTGAGATGCCGAATTTTCGGCGATACAATGGAACTGGCAATCCTTTTATTCATTTGAAGGATTTCATGTACGAGACCTCCTTTTGGCAAGATAATAAAGCCTCTTTGGCTTATTTTTTTAGAAGATCTTTAGAGGGGCCAGCCCTCAAGTGGTTTTATTCCTTGGAACCCGCAGATGCTAGCAATTTTGATGTGGTTCAAAGGAAATTCTTGCAGAAGTATAGGGATCGGGTTGGACCCTCCCTTTCAATTACAGATTTGGTTGCAGAGAAAATGAAGCCCGAGGAGGACTTCATAATATTTGCTGATAGGTGGCGATCAATGGCCGAAAAGTTGAAAGATACGTTGTCTGAACCGGAACAGGTTAAGATGATTATATCCAATGCAACCCCTCAGTTCCGGCACATATTAGCCATGAACAGATTGACAACCATGGAGGAGCTCTATGAAAGAGCTCGTTATATCCAAACCCAAATAAAGGATTCGCCCATCATGGGCATGTTTGAACCAAAGCCAAAGTTGTTCAAGAAAAATACAAATGTCAACAATAGCGGGCCCACGACTGAGGGCACCGTCATCAATGAGCAGGTTGGCGCGGTCGGAAACCCCACACCTTTTTGCCAATCTAACCCACGACCCCCGCCACCTCCACAGCAGAGCACTCTCTTCAACTCGCCACCACAACACCAATTCGCACTCCAACCTTCCTTTGCTCCGCAACAAAATCAAGCGCCCCGCGCAGACCCTCCAGCTCTGCCACAATACCACCAAGTACCGCCACCCACTAACTATGGACCGCAACAACAACAGCAAAGGAGACCACTAAGCCCAAAAAGGGCCCACTATCCTCCACTGCCAGAAAGTCTCCCGGATATTTTCAATGCCTTAATGGCCGCCAACTTGCTCATGTTACCAAAGGAAAAGGCAGCGTGGCCCGCTAATGTTGACACGTCCCGCTACTGTGTCTTTCACCGCTCTCCTGGTCATAACATTGATCGTTGCTTCCACTTCAAGGATTACATTTATGATTTAAATGACCAGGGTGGCATTAATTGGGATGAGATGAGACAGTTTATCGCCGCTATGAAAGAAAGAAAGCCTCCTCGGCAATAGCAGGCTCAGCAGCCACAGCAACCAGCTCCACAGCTGCAACAGCAAGCTCCAACACCTCAGCAGGATATGGGGATTGTCCACAACCCATTGCCGGAGCACCCGCCAAATCAGCACGTGAACCCTGTCACGTCTCTCCATAAGGTGGAGAGAGGACAGGGATGGCATGAAGAAAACGCCTCTGTCGGGGCATTTAATCATAATCCAAATCAGCCTCCGCGCCTTTTACGCACGCTTCCTTCTTCTTCTACTCCCCAATTGAGCCAAGCTCTTCTACGCCCGGTTAATCCACCTGCTCCCACAAATCCTCCATCCTTGCGAACCCGATCTCTCCTTACCCGCTTACCACCTCCGCAGCCTACCACGCAGCAAACTCCGCTATCCATCACCAACCCTTCACCTTCGCCGTCTAGACCACTCCTTATCTGCCCATCACCAACATCCACCACCACTACTCCTTCACCGGCAAGGATCCCCCCACCATCAGCTCCCCCATCTTTTATACCCAGATCTCTCCTCATTCCACCTATTAACTCTCCCCACACTCGGGCACCCCTCCTTACTCCTACGCCTCCTACGGGGGCTTCTTCATTAAACTCCTCACCAACACCCCCTACGGGGTCTCCTTCTTCAAACACCCCTCCACTGCTTCTTAACGCAAATACACCCTCCTCTTCTTCCAACCCTCCTTCTTTACTTGCCCCGACAGAGGCGCGGCAAAACATGGCACCGCTCCGCAGTGGACGGATGTTCCAGCGCATCTTTCCCCAAAGAGAGCAAGAGCCCGTGCAGGGGCCTAATGAATAAGAACAGGAGCAAGAGTCCGTGCCCGGCACTCAGTATGATTTGTTAAAACATCTTGACCGGACTCCAGCAAGAATTTCCATTTTAGAGCTGATCAAAAGGTCAACCACTCATCAGATGGCCCTGAAAGAATATTTGCAGAAGGTCATGGTCAATGAGGACATTCTGGTCGAGCAGATAACCATAGTATTAACGCCCGCTAGCAGTCAGCCGGCGATTACTTTTCATGAGCATGAACTGGCACCACTCTCAGCAAGGAAATATGCTCTATGCATCACGGTTGATATCAATAAGGTGGCGATGAAACAATGTCTGGTGGACACTGGGGCATCTATCAATGTATTGCCGCCGAGCACTTTGAAGATGTGCGGCATTCCTGAAAACCTGATTCGGCCATCTACCATAACAGTCACAGCATATGACAATACCAAGAAGCCTCCTCTAGGCATGATCACATTAAAAGTCAGTTTGGGCCCGGCCACAATCACTGTTGATTTTCATATTTTGGATATGGATCCAACATTTAATGGTATTCTGGGCCGCCCATATATTCAACAGCTCGACGCAGTGCCCTCCACAAATCATCAATGCCTTAAGTTTCCACACAAGGGCCGCATCATCAAAGTTACCAGTATGCCAATTCTGCCAGAGGAAGATATACACTTGGCTTCATTAGTTCCTTCTATTTGACCTGCCAACAAGCCGTTGCTATCAATGATAGACCTCCCTCACCCACGGCCAATGTTGCCCGAGACAGTCACGACAATTGCTATGACACCCTTGCCTTCCAAGGGGAAGAAGAAGAAAAGCATGATAAACACCCCTGGCTGGAAAATCCTAATGAAAATGGAGTATCAAAACGGCAAAGGACTGGGTACCAATTGTCAAGGCAGGACTAGGCCTGTTAAGCCTCATAAATTGATTAGACGAGGTGGCCTGGGCTACAAAGGGCCAAACAAAAATGAAGATGGACCATGGGCAGTTATGACATCCACCTTGAAGACAGATCGCCAGCCGCTTACTTGGACATTGAAGACACATTTTGTCACGGGTGGCATTCAGAATCATGAGCAGACTACAATAATCACCTCCATTCTAGACTGTCAAGATGTTCATGCTAGACAGTTTGCTCGTCATATTGCTCCAACTGGCCACATACAAAGCCCTGGAATCTTTAAGGCCTGATAAAAGAAGGAAGATGGATGATCCAGAGTGTGATTGGTACAGATGGTTCGATATGTATGATATTACTATTACCTTGAGCAGTCTCTTTATGCCGACTGATCCGGAATGGCCACCACTAATACATGAATTGATTGAAAAGCCGGCTGTGATTACAGATAAGAGGCAATTGCTGAGTGATTATACGGACACTGGAGAGCCAGATGTTCCATATGAAGAAGGATTTACAATAGACAGGCTGTGGGCCGGCCTTTTCTCTCTCACTTCCATGCATCCGTCTCTTCTAGCTTCTCTACATTCTCAATTGTTCTCTCGCGTGCCGAGACCGCTGCCAATTATGATCAGCTTTTCTTCATATTCATTACAAGTTTCTCTCCCGATTCCTCCCTTGCTCCTCGAGCAATTCTCCAAACTCTCCATCACACCCCCGCGTGGGTCATCTCTGATTCAATCTTTCTCCAAACTTTCAATCTCCACTCCTCCTGTTGTTCTCCCTTCACATTGCTTTCTTCTAGAAAAGGATAATAAAAATGAAGATAAAGATGAAAATGAAAAAAAAATGCCAAAATTCCAACTCTTCAATCCTCCATCTCCGTTGAGGAGACTTCTTATCTCTTTTCTGAGTGTGTCCCGACCCAGGGGTCACTCTTCCATGACTCATTGATAAATCTTTCCTCCCCCTCTGGTGAGGGGTCTCCTTCTGTACCTCCTTCTGTATCCACTTCTTCACCTCCTTCCTCCTTTTCAGCTTATTCTAATCAAGCTAGTTGTTCCTCTTCCTCTAATAAAATTCATGGGGTAGATTTTCATAAGAAATCCAAGGGTAAGCAGATTCCCCGTAGGTTTCTATTGGAGTTAGCCAGAAGATGCCAGGCTTGTTTAGCTTTTCCCGAATTCGTGGAGAATCCGATCATCCTGCCAGAATTGGAATATGAGGATACTAATGTTTCTTATGAGGGTTTTGGTGTCTATGAAATCATGAATGATGAATACCCTATTGAAGAGGGGGATGAAAGTTATGAAGAATATGAGGACGAGGCTGATGCTTTTGCCAGTGGCATGAGAAGATTTGATGAACCATCAGCCTCAGTAGAAGAGCCTACCAAGGAAGTTAATCTGGGTACCAAGGAAGACCCTAGGATTGTCCTCATCAGCAAGAATTTACCGCCCTCCGAAGAGGAGGCGCTTATTTTGGTACTTCAAGAATACAAGGACACGTTTGCGTGGAGTTATGAGGATATGCCTGGATTAGACCCTGCGCTCATTGAACATCGGCTTACACTTAAGCCAGGATCTGTCCTGATCAAACAACGGTTGAGACGTTTCCACCCTAACATGGCTCTAAAGATGAAAGAAGAGGTCGACAAGCTTCATAAGGCTAGATTTGTTAGAGTTGTCCTCTATCCTAACTGGGTGGCTAACATCGTCCCAGTCATGAAGAAAGATGGAAATGTTCAGATTTGTATAGACTTTTGGGACCTCAACCGTGCGTGTCCTAAAGATGACTTCCCCCTTCCTCATATTGACGTTTTGATTTATAATACGGCAGGATTTGAGACTCTCTCCTTTATGGATGATTTTTCGGGTTATAATCAAATTCGCCTGGCTGAAGAAGACCAAGAGAAAACATCATTCACTACACCATGGGATACATATTGCTATGTGGTCATGCCTTTTGGACTCAAGAATGCTGGAGCCACCTATCAGAGGGTAATGAGGGCAATTTTTCATGATATGATCCATATTTATATTGAGGTGTATGTGGATGACCTGGTAGTGAAATCAAGGACAAGGATTGAGCATCCTGGGGTTCTAGCTAAGGTCCTGCAAAGATCACGAGAGTATCAATTGAAAATGAACCCCAAGAAGTGTGTATTTGGCGTTTCATCAGGAAAATTGCTTGGATTTATTGTTAGCAAAAGGGGAATTGAAGTTGATCCCAACAAGGCGAAGGCCATCAGGGACATGCCTCCTCCCAGGAATTTGAAGGAAGTTCGAGGATTAATCGGGAGGTTACAATTTATTCACCGCTTCGTCTCCCAGCATTCACAAAGATGTAGGCCGTTTTACGAGCTTACTAAGCCGGGGGTCAAGTTCAATTGGGATGAGAAGTGTCAGGCAGCCTTTGACGGATTGAAGGATTATCTGGCCAATCCTCCTATCCTGAGGTCACCAATTCCAGGCAAACCACTTATCCTCTATGTTTCTGTCCTTGATGACTCCGTAGGTGCTGTCTTAGCTCAAGTGGATGAAGAAGGTAAAGAGAGGGTAGCATACTACTTGTCTAAACTTCTCAACCCTTGTGAGCAGAGGTACTCAGCCATGGAGAAGACTTGCGCTGCTTTAGTCTGGGTAGTTCAGAAATTAAAACATTATTTCTTAGCTCACGAGGTTCACCTCATTGCTCGCATGAATCCGATTAAATTCCTTCTTAAAAAATCTGTTCTCACTGATCGATTAACACGCTGGCAAAGTTTCCTTTCACAGTTCGACATCACTTACATTCAACAGAAAGCAATCAAAGGCTACGCCATTGCCGAACATCTTGCTCACCACCCTCTCCCCCGATTTGATCCTGTCAATTCGGAGTTTCCAGATGAAGAACTGATGTCCATCAATCAACCCCACGATCCTATGTGGACATTACACTTTGATGGAGCTCTAAATTCCCAAGGAAGAGGGATCGGCATGGTTCTTTTAACACCAGAAGGGGTCACCATCCCATTTGCTGCTCAGCTTACTTTCCCTGTCACAAACAATATAGCTGAGTATGAGGCCCTTTTGGCCGGCCTTCAAACCGCTCATAGATATGGTGTTACCCAATTACGAATTGTTGGTGATAGTCAGCTCATTCTGCGCCAGGTGCTTGTCAAGTGCCGCACTATCAATCCTAAACTCTAGCCCTACCAGGAACTTGCTTCAGCTTATGCCAAACTCTTCACCAAGTTAATCTTTGTTCATGTCCCTCGAAGCCAAAACATCCTAGCCGACGCTCTTGCCTCGTTGGCCTCTGCTCTAGTCTTCCCTCCTGAGCGTGATTTTCATGTTCCTCTCATTCATCAGCGTGACACTCCAGCTATTAAGGATCGTGCATTCCTCGATATTAGGGACAAGGTGCTCGAGAAGGTCAGGCGAAGTGAAGCTCTTAAAGGCAAAGAGGTCATGTTGTTAGATTGGGAAGAAGAGTTGGCTGATGAAGAGAAACCTTGGTATTATGATATTGCCAGGTATTGCAATGATCAATCCTATCCCGAGGAGGCCACAGCAGAAGAGAAGAAAGCAATTAGAAGAGTGGCTCAACGTTATGTTTTGGTTGGAGGAGTGCTCTATAGAAGAGGTCTCACAGGTGTGTTATTAAGATGCCTCGACGATGATGAATCTTGGAAAGTTGTGGAAGAGGCGCATTCAGGAGTGTGTGGTGGTCATGTGAACAGCCAGATGCTAGCTAAGAAGATCCTTAGGCTAGGTTTCTATTGGCCAACTCTAGAAGAGGATTGCTCCATCTATGTTCGAAGGTGTGTTAAGTGCCAACTGCACGCCGAAAAAATTCATTCTCCTTCTTCTTCACTCCATCCTATGTCCTTCCCATGGCCTTTCTCCATGTGGGCTTTTGATATCATTGGACCTCTTGGTGATTCAAACCTCCTGACCAAGCAAAAGTCGTTCATCCTGACGGCAACGGAATACTTCACCAAGTGGGCGGAAGCGGAAGCATTCGTGGAGATCAAAGCATCAACTGTCTGCAAGTTCATAATGAAGAACATCATCGCAAGGTTCGGCATCCCAAATACCATCGTCACCGACAATGGACCTCAGTCCATCTCTCAAGAGCTCAAGGATCTCTGCAACAGGTATAACATTGCATTGCACCATTCTTCTCCCTATTATCCGCAGGGCAACGGCCAGGCAGAGGCCACTAATAAAACTTTAATCAAAATCGTTAAAATGACGTGTGAGGCTAATAAATTTTTGGATTGGCCAGACAAGCTAATTGAATCTCTCTGGGCCTATCACAATTCCATTCGTACCCCTACTGGGCAAACCCCTTTCGCCCTTACTTATGGAATGGAGGCGGTAGTCCCTTATGAAATTCTCATTCCATCTTTGCGGGTACAATTGGACAAGGAACTCTCTATTGATGAGCGTCGTGATTCACTCCTTGCCCAGTTGGAACTCCTAGATGAGAAGCGTCTGGTCGCCGCTGAGCATGCGCGCGTTTATCAAAACAGGCTGTCACGTTTTTATCAAAAGAAAGTAATTGAGAGAAAATTCAAAGTCGGTGAGATGGTAATCAAGAGAATCTTCGTAAAACCTGGTGGGCCCCGTTCAAAACTCCAACCAAACTGGGAAGGACCATTTGTTATAAAAGATGTTTATCCTGGCAATGCTTATAAACTGATTAATGCTGAAGGACAAGAGCTAACTCATCCTTGGAATGGTCTGTACCTTAAGAAATACTATCCCTAATTCAAAATTCAAAAATAATAAGAAATTTTCCAAAATCCAACAAAAAAAATAGAAATTTCCAAAATCTATCCAAAAAACAAAAAAATAGAATTTTTCCAAAATCCAAAAAAAATAGAAATTCTCCAAAAAGAATAAAAAAATTTTTGAAGATGGTTGCCATGATTGCAAGGACGCAAGGTCCGAAAGGTTAAAATTCAGTATTCAATCATCAGTCTTGTTGAATTAAAATGGGGTCGACACCCACACACACTACACGCTTACCCTTGAACTCAAGCGGTGCAAAATCCGATGGAAAGTCAAAACCTGACTAAAGGTGAAGACAATACCCATTCTTTTCCTCTTAGGCCCGTAAGGGAGGAAGGAAGGTCTCGGGGTAGACCCGCCAAGCCTATCCGTCGCCCTAGTAGGTGGAAGTCAGGGCCCAAAAGGGAACAAAATGCCACTAAAGCCCAAGTACAATTAGGTTTTTCTTTTTATCAATGCAAATCAATTCCAAAGTGGAAGTCAAATCATGAAAAGAAAAGCATGTCAAGAGGGCAAAGTCCCCGCAAGAAAAACCTTGGGCGTATGCATGCAATATAAAAGAGGCGAAAGGCAACAAAATTTCCCTATGCCAAAGACCGAACCCCAACAGGCATAGGGTAGGGGAGGTAGTTTTACCTTGAGCTTTTCAGAATCCCTTGTGGGCTTCCTTATATATTCTTCCATCTCTTTCTTTGTGGTAAGTCATAAACCAGCAGAATGGCCGAGACTGACCTAGGAGATTGCACCGGGCAAGATCTTGCGTATAAGTTTAACCACTGGCACGTCGACCCCTTTTGATTAATCAAGAAAGGTCAATGAATCCTCAATGATGACCGTATAGGACCCAGTGCCCTAGTAGCTTGGTCAACCTAATGCTGAAAGCAGGAAAATTAACGCCTTTGAATGAGGCGCCTTTTCTGAAATTAACGCATGTGGAGAAGGTCGTCCTTTTTTAAATAACGCCCTTGTGTGGGCCGTCTTTTCAACAAAATTCAAAAATATTTTTCAAATTCACGCCGTCACCTAGGGCGTCTTTTGTTTGAATAACGACCTAATCTAAGGCGCGTCTTTTGAAAAATAAATAAAAAAATAAAAAAAATATAAAAGAAAAGAGGAAATGGGGTTTATTCTTCATGAGCGTGCTTGCATTATTGCATAGGGCATCTTGATTATTGTTTGCATACGTATGCTTGCGTGTTGCATCTCCCTTTATTGGTTATTTCATTTGCCTTCTTTGATTAAAGGTTTGGCCCCTTGACCCGCTATCCAGGTCAAAAGTAAAGGCACCCCTTGCTTATTGAGCAAGGGGCCAAGTTGAACTGATGAATTAACCTGTTTATTCAAGTGTGAACCACAGCTGCAGGTACAGGGCATAGTAAGGTAAAACAAAGAACGTGGAAAAGAAGCAAAGTACACAACCACAAGTACACAACTACACAAGTGCTCAGGTAACAAAAAATGTCAATCTCATATATATATACATCATGAATATCTGAGTACAGGTGTGAGGGTGGAGGAGTACAAGTAAGTCTCTCAGCTCTCTCCTCCACCCTCCTCTCTCCTACTCTCTACCTCGTCCTCGCCGTCCCGAGGAGGCGCTGGTGGAGGGGGCATGGGCCCCCGTGAAGAAGTTGGAACTCGAACCTGGCCCCCTGCCTCGCTCCTCTCTCGAAGAGAAGAACCCGCCACAAAGGTGGAGCTGGTGAAGGAGTACCCCGCAGCACGCACTCGCTCACGCCCTCGCTGGAGACGCTCCTCAGACACTCGTAGCCGCTCCTGAGAAAGGACCAGCTGGGTCCTCGAGTCTGCCAGCTCACGCTCGCGTGCTGCCACCTGCTCCTGGTACTGGGCACGCTCTGACTACTGTAGCTCGTGGTGACGGGCACGGTCCGCCAAGTGCTCCTCTCGCTCTCGCGCGCGCTCTCGTCGCTCCAGCTCAAGAGCAACCCGCAACTCTGCCACGTCCTGAGGCAGCTCCTCTCGTCACCTCAGGGACCGCTCCAGCTCTGTAATCCGCTGCTCGCGGATCGCCAACTCTGTCCCAGCTAGGGCAGCCTGGGTACGTGCCGCCTGTAACTGTCTGGTCTGCAAATAGGTAAACAAATCATCAGTTCCCTTGTACAATAATTCATGAAATAAGCATACATGACGGAAAGTAAATCACTCACCTGGGCAGTCATCGCCTGCTGTCCCTCGCAGACGCAAGTAAGAGCGGCTCGAAGCTCCTCAGTCTGAAAAGAAATGATTTCATCAGTGCACAATGCAATATATAATCAATAATTGAATGAGGTTTGAGTTTTGGATTTACCCGTGAGGCGAGGTCGCGCTCTGCAGCCTCGGCCCGTGTGACCGCTCCCGCTAGCTGCTCTGCTAGTGCAGTCACCTCTGCACTGGGTCCCCTCGAGCTGGAGGCCTCTCCCGTATCTCTCCCTGCTGCTCCCTGCTGGGCACGCTGCATTTATTAAGATCGTCAGTGGCTAATCATCAATAATTCAACAAAAATTCATTTGCATATAGAAATAATTAAAACACTCACCAGGGTCTCGAGGTCGGCCCGTGTGGCAGCTAGCTAGTCCTCCAGGCTGTGTAGGTGGGCCTGGGCATCCATCGCCGCTATGTCCCGTGCATCCTGCATTCATTACATATTAGTCACATAAGCGTTTGCATTTAATTTAGAAGTAATTGCATTCATACATACCCCTAAGACCCTCATCTGGGGTCGGCCGGCGTAAACCTCCCAGTAGCGCCGGAGGTACTCGGAGCTGTCGGTTGCCTGGGAAGTGACTCAGGTCCCGTCTCGCCGCCAGTCGGCGTACTGGTCCTCGAACCGCACCCTCCAGTCGATCGCCTTCGTGCGACCGCGTGTCTTCTTCCCGATCCCTCGCGGTTCCCCTACCTCTATCCACTCCTGGTGTAGGCCCAGGGTCCTCATCACCAGTCTAAGCCGTAACGGCTCAATCTCGCTCAAGCAGTGAACCCAAAGCTCATGCTCAAAGCGAGGTCACCCTGCTACGACCCATGGCTGGCCCTCGTCGGTCATCCCCTCGTAAGGCCTCCATCGCACCTGCATCCATGAACATGCATGTCATCTCATCATACTCATAATAAATTCAAATAAACATAAAAAAAATGCATCATTCATACCAGCGAGGGAGGGAAGTCTCGGAACTCTCTCCGTAGCACCCACAACTCGTAGCCGAGTGGGGCGCCGAACACAACCGGCAGCCAGCGCCGTGCTAGAGGGAAAGCACCCTCACCTCCTGGCCGTGGATCGGCGCGCCCCATGGGCATGTACAGATGGCTCCAAACCTGCATCCATGCATTGCATTAGTAAGGCATTCACATGCATAAAAAAAAATGAAAAGAAAAAGAAGAAAAGAAAGAAAAATATATAAGTGCATACCTGAAGAAAAGGTGAGAAGCCACTGACGGTCGTCTCTCATCCTGTCCCCGTGGATAGGTCGGCTAGTAAGTGCGCCAGCAGCGCCGCTCCCCAGGCGTATCTGCCGACTCCCTCTAAATCCTCGAGGATCCCTAGGAACCGGCAGTTGATGACGTCGCCCTTCGTGCCGAGCAATAGCCTCCCGAGCAGCAGCAATAGGAACCTCCTCAAGTCTCGGTCTGCTCTCTCCCTGTCAGCTGGGTCCTGGCAATAGACTGCCCTAGCCCCATCGATCAATCTCTGTGAGAACTACTCTAAAGACTCCCCTGACCTATGCCTAGCATCCCCTAAGCCCATCACTGTAGTCAGGTCGGTGCGGAAGATAGTCCTACACTCGCTAGGTGTCTCGTAGACCATCTCTAGCCCTAGCAGCCTCTGGGCAAGCCCGGTATAGTCTGGTAAGGTAATCCCGCTCACTGCCTCCCCGTCTACCCTAAGTCCCGTGATCCTAGCCACATCCTCTAGGGTAGGAACCATATGTCCCCAAGGCATCAGGAATGCCCGGCTAATCCTATCCCATCTCTCCCTCAGAACCTGGATAAGTGGTAGGTCGGGTCTGACTGGCTCTATGCTAAGGAAGGCCTCGAACCCCATGGCATCTACCCTGGCTCTCTGGAACTCGGGGAGGCCGTAATATGCTGCCCGGACCATGACCCAGGAGATTCGTGTCCTCATCAACCCCTGCATGCATGAAGAAAGAAATTTTGGCTTAATTAATCAATTATTCACTTTAAATGTTTGATGTAATTAACGACCATATCCTAGGTCATTGTTTATCTAAGAGACGCCCCGGTGGGAGGCGTGGTTTTGAGGTTAATTTCTAAATTCTTAAAAGGTTTTCCAAATGACGTCCGTCATTTGTTTAAGTAACGCCTCTGAATGGGACGTTTTTCTTAAATGAGTTTTGGGTTTTAATAATTTATTCTGGAATTAATGAAATGGACGACCATCCCTATGGTCGTTATCTGTTGAATTGACGCCCCGATGGGGGGCGTTGTTTTCCAGGGTTTTGAAAATAAAATAAAAACAGCATGCGATATAAATCATGGACAATAAAGTATATAATTGAACAAAGGCACGGAATTAACAGCATGATTGATATAAAAAATGATAATTCAAATGGACGACATGCTCTTGGGCGTGTTTTCATGATGTTAATTATTTTTCAGAAAATAAAATGAATTCACAACCCAAGGTTGGGCGTCTTCTTTTTAATCCGCGACACCCCTGGGGGCGTCTTCTTTCTGAGTTGCAGGTTTTCTAGCCCGAGGGCTATGGAAATTAAGGTAAAAATAAAATAAATTTTAAAAAAAATATATAAAGATTTGGGTTTAGGGGCTTACCTTTTGTCGTCTAGGCCCAGTCAACTCTCCCCAGAGTTCGGGCCGTGGCTGCCGTGGCCGTCGGAGTTGGCCACGGCGAGGCATGGCCACCGTCGTTGTCTCTTCTTCTTCATCTCCTTCCTCTTCGCCTTCTCCTTCTTCGTCATCACCACCTTCTTGTTCTTCCTCATTTCCTCTTCCTTCACCTTCATCTTCTTCATTTCCCATGGCCTCGTAGCCGTATTCTCCCTCGTCGCCGGCCATCGCCGCCGGATCTTCCTCGGCCGCCGCGGGGGGAGCATCCTCATGGGCATCTTCGCCCAAGTCCACCACCTCTGGGGCCGAGACCCTCTGTCGCTTAAATCCACTGGCCATGGCTAGGGTGTAGAAGAGAGAAAGATAGAGAAGGGGAATGAGAAGGATGGGGGAGGGTTTCGGTTAGGGTTGCAGTGGGAGAGAAGAGAGAAAGAGGGAAAGAGGACGAAGGAAGAAGAAGAAAGGAGGGAAAGTTAAGTCGAACGGTCAAAAAGAATTAACGACTTGAGGAAGGCCGTGTCTTATGGAATTAACGACATTGCTTAAGGCGTTATTTTTGTTTGCATGGGGAATGATAACCGTCGTCAGACGCATTCAATGGGGATTGATTGATGCGATGGGAGTGATGATTACTGTTTCTGAGTAACGACTATCATTAAGGCGTTATTTATATAAAGCGTGGCTTTGCTGAAGGCTTTACTTTTGGAATTTCAACGAATACTTTTTGGAATATAAATCGAATTAATGCCTTGTCTTAAGTCGTTATTCAGTTAACGCCCACAGGTGACGGCGTCAATTATGAGAGATCAATCGTTGAAGACGACGTGTGCTGAGGCGTCATTTATGGAATTAACGACATGGGTTGAGTCGTTATTTTCAGCAGAATCGCAGGCTATTGGAAGAATTGATCAGAAACACTGTGTTATTGGCTCGATCAGAATATCATTATTGTTTATTGATGGAAAACATTACACTTTGGGCCTCAAGCTTCTTAAAGCAATTACATAAGACTTCCACTGATATCTGTCTTCTTCTAAGTTTTCCACAGGATGATGAGCCTTGTTGATTTTCCACAGAGCTTGGATAGTTGTGCACTCTTCTCCATCTTCATTGCTACCGAGGTCCCGTGTCTTGATCGGAGGGAGATGAGATGGATCTTCAAGCATTTGCCGTGGAAGCCCAAGTTGAGGAAGGCACCGATGTGAGTTATACAGAACGAAATCTGAAGCGCCTATGAGTCGAAGGTCCATGCTGGGAGAGAATCGTGCGCAGAGTTCTTGAGTCTTGAGTATTCCCGGGGCGCAAGTAAAAAGGTTCTTTGGCATTACCTTGAGATGTCCTCTCCATTCCACTCTCTTTTTGATTTGAGGTATCCGGTTCATCACCCTATTACTTATTCCTAATGAGCCGGTCATGTAAGAGAGTGGGCTTTTTGAGAAGATTCTAGAAGGTTGTTGGGTCTCCTCACATGGATCGAATTTGAAGTGGAGATCTACCCAACTTGAGAATGCTAGCATGCACCCATAGATGGGTCTTCCCATTGCCGTAGAGGTAAGCCCGCTATAGAGATAGGCTAGAATTGCCGGTCCCGCTCTCTCTCCTTCCCATAGGCTCACTATTGCGCTTAATTGGGTTTCTTCCAAGAAGTCTTCCGTGGATGGAAATAGGATTGCTCCTGCTAAGCACACCACGAAAGCTTTTGCCACCCGCTCTATTTCTTCATCTTCTTTAGCTTGGTCGGATCTCTTGTACACCCAAGAAGCAAGCTTTAAGAGATTGATTCCTTTGGAAGCTTTGATTTGGTTCACTAAGTTTGGGATGGGAATTAAACTTGTTAGTAGTTTATGTGAAGAAATTTGTCTTGGCATGATGGCCATCTTTTCCTCATCTCTTAGCTTCATCTTCTTTAAGCCTAAGATCATCTCTAGTTCTTCTAACAAGATTGAGGTCTCAAAAGTGGTATGAGTGGAAGGGTGCCATATTTCAATTAGAGCTCCTATGGCAGCCCAATCAAGGTGAATCTGGTCATAGTGTTTGGCATGGGTGATTAGGCCTAAGAGGTGCCATCTTGCCAAGTAGACCCTCATGTATGAAGAGAACTTGGAGAGAAGAAGAGGTAGCCACTTAATCTTTGTGAATCTCCTGGCTCCCGGAACATTTGGATAATCCTATAGGTAAAAGAAAGGAACAGAGAGAAGGATGAGAATACAGAACAGAAGGACTATGAAGATATGAAAAATTGAAACAGAAAGAAACAATTCCACTTTACCTGGTTCATGGCAATTCGACTGCTTATATGCTCATTGATTTCGGTTAGTCTGAGAGTGGAACTCTTGAATCTCTTAATAGCTCTCTCCATCTTCAGTCTGCAGGAAGAACTTGAGCGGTCGCAGCACCTGTGAACAAACAAAAGAAGCAGAAGAAGCAGGAATTCGATGAACGTGCTTTGATTATAAGGAAGTTTCTTCCCTTTTATAGAAGTTTGGAGAGTTTAATGCCCGTTCGGAGTTACAGGTCGATTACCGTTAGGATTGGGCTTAGATTTCGAGTCGGAGACAGAAGCGCGTTGTTAATTAACGTCCTCTTTTGGGGCGTCAATCGTTGAATTGACGACGTGACCGAGGTCGTGTTTTATTTCGCGTCTCCAGGCGGGTCATCTTTTTTCTTGAACTCTCAGTGCATTTAACGCCTTGATGAAGGGCGTGTTTCATCTTTAGACGCCTTGATGTCAGTCGTCTCTTATGAATTTGACGCCATGAACTCCAGTCGTTATTTTTGACTTGCATATTTGATTCTCCATGTGCTTTGATGAACTTAAGTGCTATCTTTTAATTGGAGTTATTTTGGTTAAGCACTTATGATCATATTTTGCTTTGCTTGGAGAAGAACTAATGAGTTTTCAAGTGCAGAAGGTTGCAGAGTTCAAGGAGCATGGGTCACTCATGGGAGCATCATCATCCCATTCTTGTATTTCTTTCCTGTAAGCATTGTTACTATATGGTATCTACGCTATTATAGCATATCAAGGACCTTGTGGTTCTGATGAACCTGGAATTTGAGTTCCCCTTCATCAAAAATAGTGATAGTTCCAGGAGAATCTTGATCACACGGATAGGCCGTTGAGTCATTCAAGGTCTGGGACGATGGTTCCACTTTTTGAGTTGATGCGCGGACAAACGGGCTTCGGCTTAGTGTCAGCTCAGAGATCTGGATTCTTAACCTAATCTAGATGGCTTAACAATATTATCCTTGATTATTTTCTATTTTAGTTTGTTTTATCTTTTTTCTTTTAGCCTAGCATGCATCATGTAGGACTTTGAGCTTCGTGCTGAAAGTCTTCATAGTATGGCAATAATGAAGGTCACTCGCTCTTGATTGAGTTGACATGAGATATTCCACTCCAAATTGAGTACTTTATTCTCTCTGAAGCCGCTCAGGCTAGTTCCTTGAAACTGTTCCTTTGCTGGATCTTCATCTCGATTCCCTTTATTTTTCTGTAAATCCACCTTGGTTGTAGCACGTCCACATTGGCTAGTAACCGCTCTCCAATGGTGTCTCCCTGTCGTGCCCACGCGCACATTTTATTTACTTAGCTTAGTCTCCTATTATCCAGCAAATCGATGCTTTCTTGGAATCACCTAGAGTTGTTTCACTTTGAATCTTGGAAAGATTTCTAATGCTTAGTGTCTGAGGCGTGTCACATCACACCTTGACATCTACTTATCAGTTCGTTCCACTTCATTACACTTTTACCTTCATTCCGTCTCACTGCCTTCCAAAGCAGACGCCAAGGCGGGGCAGCTGTAGACACGCCAAAATTGACGCTATGTTGATCAAATCTCATGTCACTATGGTAACACCCCAAAGTGAACTTCAATATTTCTATAATATAAAGTTTTTTTATTTTTGTGTGTTTTGTGATTTATTCTTGGGTTTTTGATTCACGACTTAGAGAGGGGCGTGTTTTAAATAGCGACCTAATCTGGGGCGTTTTCTTAAGAAAGGACGACCACAGGTACGGGCGTCAATTCTTGGTGTTTTACGAGTCCCACCCTGATTGAAAATCAATTATTAACGTCCTTCCATAGGGCGTGTTTTGTTTAACGCCTTTGCTTCAGGCGTCTTTTCTCAATTTTCAAATAAAGAAGGTTTTTATTACCAAAATTTAATCCAGGAAGTGACGCCTTGATCCTGGTCATGTTTTGAATTAACGCCCTGGAGCAGGTCGTCAATTCTGAATTGACGCCCTTTGGTAGGTCGTGTCTCACCCTTTCATGTCCTGCTTGAACTCGCCTTTCCTGAAGAGTTCCCTGCCTTTCTCGGTCACCTTGCTCGATCTGGGAACTAGAGTCCTTGCCGTTAACGACCATTGCCTATTCTTGTCTTCCCAAATCTGTGTTTATCTTGATCGAGACCCTATAAAAGAGTCCCCTGGTTGATCTCACGCGAGGTTAACGAGTGCACAGAGATAGATAGAGTTAGACAGAGACACAGAGAGGTTAGAAGAAGAGCTGTGGTTGTCACAGAGGTTTACGGGTGCTAGTGATCAAGATTGAGAGATTGATTTCTCTTATGCTTCCTCCTGCTGCTCCATCCGAAGCAAAGTTTCGTCCCTCTACTGTTTACAGGAACAGCAGGGATCTTTTCTTCTCTTCATTGTTATTGTCTGTTCATCTTATCATCATATATCCTTTTCCTTGCATTAGTTTTATTGCATCTCTCCTCTCCCTAATTCTCTAGGGGTTTTAAAAACAAATAAAAAGGTGCACGCTTTATGCTCTTCTTTCATCATCATCTTTCATCTTTGAATTGATACTACACTCATGTTTGGCTGATCTCTTTTCCTTTTGCTTGTTTGTTATTTTTTCAAAGGTAATCAAAGAGGAAAACCCCCTTCGTCGGCCGGCCGATAGAAGGTGGAGGAAGGAACCACATCCATCCCGCATCTTATTATCACCAGGTATTCGCGATCATCTTTTCTTCTTATTGAGGTAACCCCTCTGGCGATCACTCTCCTTGGTAGCACCACATGCTCTTTTACTCCCTCTTTTATTATTCTTCTTATTGCTTATGCTTTTATTATTTTTTTGTTTTAAAAGTGAATTATTTTCCATGATTCACACTCATCTCTCATGATCTCATGTCACGAGTGCTAGTTGGTTTTAACCAAATTTTCCGACGTCGTCCCCGTAGATGTCTCAAACGGAGGTCAGAGACTGTCGAGTGTGTGGCATGCTCTCTGCTTCTTCCCCAAGTGGATGAGGTACAATGAGGTGCTCAAACAAATGGTTTTACGATACTCTGTTTTGGCTGCAGCTTGCTTCGTTCTGTCCACCGAGATGGTTCTGTTTGGCTCAAGTGCCATATGTATTGATTTCCATGCTCCACGAAGCACTCTGATGCTCACAATTTGGCTCAAGGGAGCTAAATTAATGGGGTTTTACCCTCACATTATACCATTTGACCGTGATGTTTTCTTCTAACCCTACTGACTCTTGGAATTCTGCCACCGCATGTCCTCCAATGGTTTCTTAAGGGGATATCAATAAATACCATAATAATGGACATTGTCCCGTCGCACCTAGATCCTCTTGGATCTCGGGCTACGCCCATCTTTCTTTTGGCTTCCATCTCGGCACTCCGTGGATGGATGTCCTATGTTCCCACTTGGCATAGACCAAGATAAAGGGGATATGCTGCCAGATTTACTCCGTATATTAATATATCATATCTTGCATCACGTGATCATCTGCATGCACCTTCTATCCTGCGAATGAATGAGCATACCTATCACATTGGTTTTGCCCCTGGGATCCTTCTACTTTGGCGATTAATCAAGGGTTGTCCTTCTTTGGAAGGGTGTAATTAACGTCATAGCCTTTATGGTATGACGGACTTCCGGTCCCGACTCAGACTTCACAATCGACTGACTGAGTCAGATCGAGCGCATAATAAATTGTCACTCCGGTGACTGGCACGCCTAATAAATCAAATAAATCAATAAACAAATAAAACAAATAATTATCATAAATAATAATAATAATAAATAAATAAATCCATTCCCACAAGCTGGCACACCCGGTGGGACCGAGTCTCCCTTCATCTCTTCGCCAAAGTAGAAGGCCTGGAGACCTTCCCCAAAATATTGATCGTCTGCTCATTCTGATTTGCAGTGAGCTCAATGGCTTGCGGACTTACTGCACTGGCTTTCGGCCCCCAAGTGGTCGCTACCCACGCGGAGCACGGGTACCTGGCGGTGCCCACTACTTTCGGGACTCTGCCACCGGTGGTGGGGTTCCCTAATTTTCTCGAAGTCACCTTCATCGGCTTGCTGATGACCGAGGAAGAGGAAGCTGACAAGACTGTTGCGGCCAAGGCCGTAGCTCCTGCAAAGGCGAGCTGTCCACGGAGAACCACTCCATCTCGCCGAACTATCTCATGCTTTGTCCACCACGTGGACTACCATGCTGTCCCCACCAGTGACAAGGCATCCGGGCGCAAGAAGAAGAAGAACCAAAGAAGAAGAGTTGTTGCTATTTCCCGAGGCTGACTCTCGGCTTCTGGGAAGTCTGTTCTAATTGGTGGCGTTCGTGTTTATCTGAACGGCCACCATGCTGAAGCTTTGCCGGATCATATCATCCCGGTAGTTCCCGTTCACAACGCCTTCCAGGCTTTAGCAAGCCAGAAGGCCAATCTAGACATGGATGTCCGGGGGAAGCTTGCTCCCAAGCTACCAAAATTCAAGTAAATTTGGGTTCTCAAGAGGACTCGGGGTTCTGCTTCGACCACACAAGATTCAACATCAACTGTCAAGGACCCCAGGTGTGGGGGCAATAAAGCTACACCAAAGGAAGAAGAGGTCATGCCAGTGGTCTCTCCGCCCGCTCATAGGATCTGTGCCAGGCAGACCAATGTTCTCTGACGTTCGACAAGATTGAACGGAGCTACTAGACTATCACGGCACTCCTACATGCCGTCGATACAAGACCAACTGTCAATTTCTGCCCTCTCTCAAGGGCATAATCAAGAAGGAATGGCCCAGGTGGTCCGAAGTTACTTCTATGGCTTGGAAAGTTCTTCCCTAAGTCGACAGAGACTACTCCGCGCCATCAGCGCCGAAAGAAAAGAAGAAGGAAAAGAAAGAAGAATGGCGTCATTCATGCACATCAATGAATATGAAGATGGCTTGCAAGCCAAGTACTCTGAAGCTTCTCCAGAGCATGAAGAGAATAAAAGGATATCAATGTTTGAAAAATCAACCTTCCCTAGTCAAGTCAAGAAGACAGTCTGGGGGCAAAGAAAAAGAATCCAAGTCTTCACTTGTAACATGGCAGGGGTGGCTGGCAGATATGGGGCCCTACCCGAAGAGTCAGAAGAGTTGGCCAAGTAAGCTGAAAGGCCCGGGCTAATGACAAGAAGAGGCAAAGCTGCAAGAGAAATGCTTGAAGCAGCCAAAGAGAAGCAAGCTATCACTACTTCGACTGCCGACATGGGGGCTTCTAAAGAAGAAGAGATTACTCTGCCAGCCTCGTTTGAAGATGTTTCGGGCGAAGCATTCAAGGGTACCTCTGCTATGGCAGCGCAAGACCCAACGGAAGTTTCGGGAGTGGTTCTATATTGCTGAAAGAGAGGTCACACTGGCCGAGCTGGATGCATCCAGGCAAAGACATGATGAGTCAGATCTGGAGTACATCAAAAGATGGTGGAATCTCAGTATGAGATGCAAGCGGCCGCCACATCCAGAAGACGCGGTGCAAATATGCAAGCAGAATCTGAGCCGGGAAATCCTCAGCAGGATGATCGGAATTGAAATACGGTCTTTCGACCGGCTAAATAATGTGGTCATGGAGATTGAAGCCTTCATCTCCAACTCTCCCTCTACTCCAACTGCTACAAGCCAAAAGGGCAAGTTTATTGACGAGTGGCCATCGCCCAAGGAAGCTCACACAATTAACTTCAAAGCAGTTCACTCAACAAGAAGAAAAGAGAAGGAGTGGCTAACCCTCCAACTGGTAATCCAGCTGAGTAGCAAGAAGTCCCGTCCTTGCAGGCCAAGATGAAAAAGCTCTACTCTTTCCCCAAGGAGAGGACTCGGATCTTCTTCGAATGGGCTGTCGCAAACAACAAGGTTACTCTACCAGAGCCGAAGAGACCGGAAGATGCTAGAAAGAAGGATCATCCTCGCTTCTGCCCATATGACCAGATGGTTGGGCACCATATTGAAGATTGTTACGTCTTTAAAGACGCTATTGAAAAGTTAATCAAAAGAGGGGAGCTACAACTGGGTGACTATAAGGTTGATCCTCCTCGCCCGCATGAGCTACCTGCTATGGAAAGAGCAATCAATACAGTGTCTCTATGCCAGCTGTCGTCTCAAGAGACAGCCATAGTTCGCATCACACACCAGGTGCCAACTACAAAAAGGCAAGAGAAGAATAAGTCAAGAGATAGAGGGAGCGGCGTTGCCCTCTCCTGCAATACCCTATCGGCCTTGCCTAGTGCGAGCCGAGTTGCTGAAGAAGATGACGAAGAAATATGCTACACATCGGTAAGGGCAAGTCAAGTTGCAGCACCTATCTCTCACCATCAACCTCAGGAAGGGTGGGGGCATCCTCCACCGCCTGCTGAGAAGCATGCTATTATACCCCTCCTCAACATGAGAGCATGGGGGCAAGAACATCCACTCATACAGGACCATATGTGTCCCATGCCGACAATGAAATGCTGCTAGTCCCACCTGGAATCAGCACGGGAAACAGCACTCCCAGCTTCTACCAAGCTAACTCTGCTCTGATGATGGAGCTCTATCAGAAAATACAAGAAGTAGAGACACTAAGAAAAAGATTGACTGAGATGGGCTTACTCCCAGTCACACTCGGGCAGGTAGGACCTTCATCCGAAGCCCTACGAGGTGACGCTAAATCATTTGAAGCCTCACTGCAACCAGCTATGCCACAGTCAACACAAGGCCACGACGGGAACGCCCTCCCGCGGCAGCTATACCACGCGGCCCCCGTGTACCCCTCAGCTCTCCAGACACGTCAGGGGGCAGCTTCCACGCCTCATGCAATGCCGCCTCTACAATCAGCTGGCTTGCGCCGGAATCTAGCGACGACAGCCATAACAAACAAGCCAGTAATAGAACAAGCAACTGAGATAAAATCCGCTGAGGAAGAAGTCACCAAAGCAGAGTTATATATGATCCAACAAAAAGATGATGAGTCTACTTCGGACTACATTCAACGTTGGAAGAATCTCAGTGCGAGATGCAAACATCCGCCAAGCTACAAGGACGCTGTCCAGCTATGCAAGCGCAATCTGAGGAAAGAGATCCTGCAAAGGGTAATTGGCCTCGAAGTCAAATCCTTCGACCAATTAGAAAATGTGGCAATTGAAATTGAAGCCTTTCTGGCTAAATATTGCCCGGCTTTTACACCTCCACTTCAAAAGCACAAGCTAATTGAAGAACAGCCGGCACCAGAAGGAATAGAGGCAGCTGACTTCGTAACCTTCGAGCGTCAGTGGAGGAAAGCACAAGAGGCAACTGGCTCCTCCTGTACCAAGGTTGCTGAACAAAAACCCCCTTCACTAAGGGCAAGAATGAAAAGACCATACTCCTTTCCACAAGACAAGACCCAGCGGCTGTTCGAGTGGGCCCTTGAGTACAAAAAGGTCATCCTCCCGGAGCTCAAGAGACCAAATGACATCGAAAGAAAAGACGACCCTCGATTTTGCCCCTACCATCGGAAGAGGGGACATCTCATCAAGGACTGCTATATGTTTAAAGACATCATGGAAGACTTAGTCCAAAGTGGTGAATTACAACTTGGAGAATATAGGGTGGATCCACCTCGCCCTCACTTGATGCCCATTTTCAAGATGATGGCTAACATAGTTTCCGTACATTGATCGGGATGGTACACCTTCTAAGATGCATCCTGGGGTCCCTCCGTTGTGGCGAGAGGCCGAACGAATCCAATTGTTGCACCGTCTCCGGGACAACTGCTGAAGACCAAAATAGAAATAAACCCAAGAATAAAGGAAAAGATGATGCCTTACCGCTCGGTGTGCTGCCCTCTTTATTCAAGCCATCAGCTCAGGAATGGAGTCCGCTCATATCAGGGCCAACTGCAAAATGATAAAGATGCAAGGAAGAATCTCCTTCCGAATGAAATGACCCGGCACAACGTAGCCGTTGCTCTATATGCTCCAGCACACAATAATGGAGGCTCAACTCTCTCCGAGCAAGGGGGGGCAAGAATGAAAATATGCTCAGCCGCAATCAAGCTCTGAGGTGCCGCTGGGCACAGCAAGACTCTATTCCCCGCTCGGGGGCTGCCAACAAAAGAGAAGAGGGTGGAGTCCAATGGTCGAATTTCCCTGCTATTGTCTGCCTACACAACTACTCGTGGAGCGAACAAGCTACCCAATGGAAAGACGTGCTTTGAGCAACTCGTCTTCATCTATCCACCCTAGCTTGGGGGCATTAAAAGGAGAATGAACTCTCTGACTATCCACCCCAGCATGGGGGCATCCAAAGCTAAAAGAAGAGAGAACGGGATTATTCAGGGCACACCAACATCCCATCGTGAACTGGACAACCCACTGCAGAGGCTAACTGTTTGACAAGCTCGACTGCTAAAGATTTCGAGCTCCTCGCTTAGAGGACCCATTTGCTGCATTTCATTCAATGTTAGAACGTGATTCCTCCTTATCCTGTGAAATGCTTCCCATTAGTCCCACCGGGATTGACCCTCTATCCCAGTGTGGAACCCACATTCATAACTAATACATCCTTGCCGTCCTTCGGCATTTCACCGCAAACAACTACACAAACACGCTAAGAGATACCAAACTTGTCCCACTGGGCTCATAAAACCTGTCCCTTGGCCTGTGGCACTCCGCCCTCGCCAAGCTCTAGGCGTTGCCCATCAGTCCCATTGGATCGGGCCCATAAAACCTCTCCCTTGGCTTGTGGTATTCCTCCCTCGTCGAGCTCTCATCGCCCATCAGTTCCATTGGACTGGGCCTAATAAATCTTTTCCTTGGTCTAGTGGCATTCCGCCCTGACCGAGCTCTACCTACCTTAGTCTGGTGGCACTCTGCCCTAGCTAAGTTCTACCTACCTTAGTCTAGTGGCACTCTGCCCTAGCTAAGTTTTACCTACCTTAGTCTAGTGGCACTCTGCCCTAGCTAAGTTCTACCTGCCTTAGTCTAGTAGCGTTCCGCCCTAGCTAAGTCCTACCTACCTTGGTGTAGTGGCATTCTGCCTTGACCGAGCTCTATATGTCTTAGTCTAGTGGCACCCTGCCCTAGCTAAGTTTTACCTACCTTGGTCTAGTGGCATTCCGCCCTGGCCGAGCTCTACCCACCTTGGTCTAGTGGCATTCCGCCCTGACCGAGCTCTATATGCCTTAGTCTAGTGGCACTCTGCCCTAGCTAAGTTTTACCTACCTTGGTCTAGTGACATTCTGCCCTGGCCGAGCTCTACCCACCTTGGTCTGGTGGCATTCCGCCCTAACCGAGCTTTATCTACCTTAGTCTAGTGGCGCTCTGCCCTAGCTAGGTTTCACCCACCTTAGTTTAGGGGCACTCCGCCCTAGCTAAGTTATACCTACCCTTGGTCTAGTGGCATTCCACCCTGACCGAGTTTTACCTACCTTGGTCTAGTGGCATTCCGCCCTAGCCTAGCTCTACCCACCTTGGTCTAGTGGCATTCCGCCCTGACCGAGCTCTATATACCTTAGTCTAGTGGCACTCTGCCCTAGCTAAGTTTTACCTACCTTAGTCTAGTGGCACTCTGCCCTAGCTAAGTTTTACCTGCCTTAGTCTAGTGGCACTCTGCCCTAGCTGAGTTCTACCTGCCTTAGTCTAGTAGCGTCCCGCCCTAGCTAAGTCCCACCTACCTTGGTCTAGTGGCATTCTGCCCTGACCGAGCTCTATATGCCTTAGTCTAGTGGCACACTGCCCTAGCTAAGTTATACCTACCCTCGGTCTAGTGGCATTCCGCCCTGACCGAGCTCTACCCATCTTGGTCTAGTGGCATTCCGCCCTGACCGAGCTCTATATGCCTAAGTCTAGTGGCACTCTGCCCTAGCTAAGTTTTACCTACCTTGGTGTAGTGGCATTCCGCCCTGACCGAGCTCTATATGCCTTAGTCTAGTGGCACTCTGCCCTAGCTAAGTTTTACCTACCTTGGTCTAGTGACATTCTGCCCTGGACGAGCTCTACCCACCTTGGTCTGGTGGCATTCCGCCCTAACCGAGCTTTATCTACCTTAGTCTAGTGGCGCTCTGCCCTAGCTAGGTTTCACCCAGCTTAGTTTAGTGGCACTCCGCCCTAGCTAAGTTATACCTACCCTTGGTCTAGTGGCATTCCACCCTGACCGAGTTTTACCTACCTTGGTCTAGTGGCATTCCGCCCTAGCCTAGCTCTACCCACCTTGGTCTAGTGGCATTCCGCCCTGACCGAGCTCTATATGCCTTAGTCTAGTGGCACTCTGCCCTAGCTAAGTTTTACCTACCTTGGTCTAGTGGCATTCCGCCCTGGCCGAGCTCTACCCACCTTGGTCTAGTGGCATTCCGCCCTAACCGAGCTTTATCTGCCTTAGTCTAGTGGCGCTCTGCCCTAGCTAGGTTTCACCCACCTTGGTCTAGTGGCACTCCGCCCTATCTAAGTTATACCTACCCTTGGTCTAGTGGCATTTCGCCCTGGCCGAGCTCTACCTGCCTTAGCTTGGTGGCACTCCGCCCTAGCTAAGTTCTACCCACCCTGGCCTAATGGCATTCCGCCCTGGCCGAGCTATACATACCCTTAGTCTAGTGGCACTCCGCCCTAGCTAAGTTCTACATACCTTGGTCTAGTGGCATTCCGCCCTGGCCAAGCTATACATACCCTTAGTCTAGTGGCACTCCGCCCCAGCTAAGTTCTACATACCTTGGTCTAGTGGCATTCCGCTCTGGCCGAGCTCTACCTTGCCTTAGTCTAGTGGCACTCTGCCCTAGCTATGTTTTACCTGTCTTAGTCTAGTGGCACTCCGCCCTAGCTAAGTTCTATTTACCTTAGTCTAGTGGCACTCCGTCCTAGCTAAGTTCCATCTGCCTTAGTCTAGTGGCACTTCACCCTAGCTAAGTTCTACCTACCCTTGGTCCAGCGACATTCCGCCCTGACCGGGCTCTATACCTACCCTTAGTCTAGTGGCGCTCCGCCCTGGCTGAACTCTATCCACCTTGGTCTAGTGGCACTCTGTCCTGACCGAGCTACCTTTACCTTGGTCTAGTGGCACTCTGCCCGGATCGAGCTACCTCCGCCCTGGTCTAGTGGCACGCTGCCCTGATCAAGCTACCTCCACCCTGGTCTAGTGGCACTCCGCCTTGATCGAGCTACCCCTTACCCTGGCCTGAGGCACTCCGCCCTCGTCGAGCTCTTAGACTCTGCCCATCAAGTCCCACCGAGCTGAGTCCATAAGTTTTTTCCTCGGCGCAAGGCACTCTGTCTGCGTCGAGCTCTTAAATATTGCCACCAAGCTAGGCCCATAAACCTTTTCCCTCTGGCTCAAGGCACCCCGCCTTGGCCGAGCTCTCAGATGTTAATCCCTAGCCCCACCGGCGCTATAACAACATAGTCAAATCCATCAATAGTCCCATCGGACAACACAGCCTGCACTATGGGCTGGTCTGTACCAGGAGTACTTTTGGAGGGTACCATTCTTAGCCCTCGTCAGTCGGCTAGGTTTTACCCTTGGCCTAGACCCCACGTCTTCGCTGAGTTGTTTGATTTCGACGTTCTGTCAAGTCAATGCCCATTTATATACCCTGCCCTTGTTTCAGACCTCCCGTCTGAGCAAGGTTTGTTGATTCCGACATCTCATCGGGTTGAGGTCTATATTCTGCCCTTGTCCCAGACACGCCGTCTGAGCAAGGTTTGTTGATTCCGACATCTCGTCGGGTCGAGGTCTGTATTCTGCCCTTGTCCCAGACACGCCGTCTGAGCACAGTTTGTTGATTCCGACATCTCGTCGGGTCGAGGTTTGTATTCTGCCCTTGTCCCAGACACGCCGTCCCAGCAAGGTTTGTTGATTCCGATATCTCGTCAGGTCGACGTCTACATTCTACCCTTGTCCCGGACCTACCGTCTGAGCAAGGTTTGTCAGCTCCGACATATTGTCAAGTTGGCATCTAGATTCTACCTTTGACACAGATCTCCCATTTGGGTCAGATGCATGGGTTGTCTTCGGCAGTCCGTCAAGGCAACATCAATTCCAGATTGCTTCCAAGTCCAACATCCTACCAGGATCCGCTATCCTATCCTCTGGCTTTTGACATCCAGTCGAAGAGAGCTATCCTTGTTGGCAAGCCCAACACCATATCATGCATTTCAAGTATCTTTTTTTTTTTTTGGCTCATCCACCTCGGCTGAAGCCCACTACCATATATCTCACAACTTCCAGCTATTCTATTCCCCGACTCAGCCATGACAGCCGAAGTCGCTATTATACATTTTCAGCCATTCCATCATCCGGCTAGAACTGCTATCACAATTTGTTAATTGTCTCATCCTCCGGCTCAGCCATCCCAGCCAAAGCCGCTACCATAACTTTTCAGCTATCTCCTCTTTCGGTTTAGCCATCATGGCCAAAGCCGCTATCATAATTTGTTGGTTATCTAGTCCCCCGGCTCAGCCATTCTGACCGAAGCTGCTCTCAGGATTTTCAACTACTCTATCTATCGGCTTAGCCATTCTGGCCGAAGCTGCTATCATAATTTTCGACCATTCTATCTTTCGGCTTAGCCGTTCCAGCCAAAGCTGCTATCATAATTTTCAGCTATTCTAGCTTTCGGCTTAGCTGCTATCATGATGTTCAACTGCTCTATTTGTCGACTTAGCCATTCCAGCCAAAGCTGCTATCATAATTTTTGACCATTCTATCTTTCGGCTTAGCCATTCCGGCCAAAGCTACTATTCCAACATCCAACTACTTCATCCCTCGGCTTAGCCATTTTAGGCCAAAGCGTGCTATTAGGGCTTATCCACCCGCCCCATTGCAATGATCAATGCAATGCAACGGCCTAGACCTATCGTCGAAGCCCACTTCCCTTGATTGTGACTATTCAGTCCCTCTCTCCTCAATTTTAACTCACATTCCATCCTCCTAGATGTCGGCTTGGAAGCCAGCTTCCCTACAGCATGTGACCACTATCCTATCTTTCGGCTTAGCCAATCCGGCCAAAGCTGCTACCTCACACCTCAGCTATCTTATCTCTCGTCTTAGCCAAAGCCAGGTATCATGACTCTCAGCTATCTCGTCCTTTAGCTTAGTCATTTCGGCTGAAGCTCGTTATCCCACGTTTCAGCTATCTTAGATTTTGGCTTAGCCTCTTCGGCTAAGACCCACAACCATATAATTCGGCTAAACTACCTTTCGGCTTTCACAAGCTCGATTCCTTACTGCTCTCTGGCTTTCGCAGCCAGCTATCTCTGCTACTTTTTGGCTCTTATAGCCTACTATTCCTGGCTTCTGTAGCCTGCTATCCTGGCTCTTATAGCCTGCTACCTCTGGCTCTCGTAGCCTGCTATTCCTGGCTTCTACAGCCTGCTATTCTGGCTCTTATAGCTTGCTGTCTCTGGCTATTATAGCCTGCTATTCCTGGCTTCTGCAGCATGCTATCCTGGCTCTTATAGCCTGTTGCCTCTAGCTCTCGTAGCCTGCTATTCCTGGCTTCTACAGCCTGCTATTCTGGCTCTTATAGCATGCTGCCTCTGGCTCTCGTAGCCTGCTATTCCTGGCTTCTACAGCCTGCTATTCTGGCTCTTATAGCATGCTATTCCTGGCTTCTACAGCCTGCTATTCTGGCTCTTATAGCCTGCTGCCTCTGGCTCTCGTAGCCTTCTATTCCTGGCTTCTGCAGCCTGCTATCCTGGCTCTTATAGCCTACTACCTCTGGCTCTCGTAGCCTGCTATTCCTGGCTTCTACAGCCTGCTATTCTGGCTCTTATAGCTTGCTGTCTCTGGCTCTTATAGCCTGCTTTTCCTGGCTTCTGCAGCCTGCTATCCTGGCTCTTATAGCCTGTTGCCTTTGGCTCTCGTAGCCTGCTATTTCTGGCTTCTACAGCCTGCTATTCTGGCTCTTATAGCCTGCTACCTCTGGCTCTCGTAGCCTGCTATTCCTGGCTTCTACAGCCTGCTATTCTGGCTCTTATAGCCTGTTATTCCTGGCTTCTACAGCCTGCTATCCTGGCTCTTATAGCCTGCTGCCTCTGGCTCTCGTAGCCTGTTATTCCTGGCTTCTACGGCCTGCTATCTTGGCTCTTATATTCCTGGCTTCTACGGCCTGCTATCTTGGCTCTTATAGCATGCTGTCTCTGGCTCTCGTAGTCTGCTATTCCCAGCTTCTATAGCCTATTGTCCTGGCTCTTATAGCCTGCTATCTCTGGCTCTTGTAGCCTCCTATTCCTGGCTTCTACAGTCTGCTGATCCTGGCTTTACAGCTTGCTACCTCTGGCTCTTTTAACCTGCTACCCTGGCACCCACGACCTGCTATCATCACTTTTCGGTCCTTGTCACCATCGGCAAGACCGTCTACCCTTTCGACCCTTGTCACCATCGGCAAGATCGGTCACTACCCTTTCCGGTCCTTGTCACCATCGGCAAGACTGTCTACCCTTTTCGACCCTTGTCACCATCGGCAAGATCGGTCGCTACCCTTTTCGGTCCTTGTCACTATCGGCAAGACCGTCTACCTTTTCGACCCTTGTCACCATCGGCAAGATCGGTCGCTACCCCTTCCGGTGCTTGTCACCATCGGCAAGACCATCTACCCTTTTCGGTCCTTGTCACCATCGGCAAGACCGTCTACCTTTTCGACCCTTGTCACCATCGGCAAGATCGGTCGCTACCCTTTTCGGTCCTTGCCACCATCGGCAAGACCGTCTACCCTTTCCGGTCCTTGTCACCATCGGCAAGATCGGTCAACCTACTCCTGACCCTTGTCACCATCGGCGAGATCGGCCAACCTACTCATGGCCCTTGTCATCATTGGCAAGGTCGGCCAGCATCTCCTCAAGCCCATTGTCTCATCACCCTTGTGGCTTAAGCCTACTTCAGCAATGACCATCATGTCCCACCGTGATGATTGCTACAACCCAATGACTTGGGCTCCCCTTGAAGCCTGCTTCCCTGCTATCACTGGGTCTGCATATCCTATTCTCCCATTATCTCCTGGCTTTTATAGCATGCCTGCCATGTTACCTTTCGGCTGTCATAGCCGCTTCCCTTGCCAATTGTTGACTTCTATAGTCCACCTTCTATATTCGGGTTAGACTCCCTGTCAAACCCGCTGCCCGTCCTTGGCCAAGGCACCCTATTGAGGCCTACCACTCCACTTTAATCCAGGTCCATCATCTGAATAAAATGGCTCTCGTTGGCCAGTACCAACCCTCTTCGTCCCGCCAGGACTTGCTGCATAAAGCCCTTTTCCAATATTTTGTTATCAATTCTGCTAGCTTTTGAATAACCAACCTGCAGGTATTCGCATCAGGCGCTTGAACAAATAAATGAATATATAGTGACATATACATATATGCATACATATAAAATAATATAAAAAAAAGAGAAATAAAAAGAAAGGAAAAATTGCTTGCTTTCAAAATTTTGGGTGTTTGTTGGCCATGCTTGCATGCTTGCTTATACTATAAGATAATACACCTCCTTCAATTTTCTAGGACCACATCTCCTTGCTAACTAAAGCTGCCTGATTCTAAGCATATATGCGCCACAGCATACACTAAGGGATGAAAAGTCAGTATTGGCTGAGTGCATGCGTCTAGTGGAAAAGTCATAGCTATGTCGCTAACGCAACTCGTGAGATACACCCAAAGCAAAACTCCCACACTTTGCACCACAATGTGTTCAGCGATCTCTTATCATAGGGATGCTAGAAGGTTCTTCCTAACACTATATGTGTGCTCAAACTTCTGCACCCACATAAGGGGTAATCGTAAAGAAATAGCTGTCTGCCCCCCATTCAAAAAAAAAGAGGAAAAAATGATAGGATGAATCCTAGTAGCCGGGAATCCCCATTGAGACATATGAGGAGACTCGCGCCGAACGGTGAAGTCCGCAATAAAATCACTATAAAGAATGAATCCTAGTAGCCGGGAATCCCCATTGAGATACATGAGGAAACTCACGCCGAACGGTGATGTCCGTAATAAAATTACTATAAAAGGATGAATCTTAGTAGCCGGGAATCCCCATTGAGACATACGAGGAGACTCGCGCCAAACGGTGAAGTCCGCAACAAAATCACTATAAAGGATGAATCCTAGTAGCCGGGAATCCCCATCGAGATACATGAGGAGACTCGCGCCGAACGGTGACGTTCGTAATAAAAATGCTATAAAGGATGAATCTTAGTAGCCGGGAATCCCCATTGAGACACATGAGGAGACTCGTGCCGAACGGTGAAGTCCGGAGCTAGAAATAAGCTAAGGGGGTTGCACAGAGCTACCGAAAATCGAGAACCCCAGCTGTGTGTGTAGACGCTAGAGCAATGCTCTAATGTTATCTAGAACATCTTCGTATCCCTACGTCAAAGATTCGCTGCTCGCATACTTGCACTATCACACTATGGAGAAGTAGCCTCGGGTTTAGATCGTGGCTTACGCTGTGCACATGTTCTATGTGATGTCCTCTCTGCGCATGCACATCTCCCTTAGTTGTGCCTTGTGAGCCGCACTCTGTCTATGAATCACAGGCGCTGTCCTTGTCCTATCCCCGATATAGGGGAGCTATTCTATATATCTAGCTTATGCTTGTTGTTGAATGCCTGCATGCTTGCATGAACAAAAAGACACGCTTTCAAACGGGTTTCACCCTTAGGCCCCGCTCGCTCGTCCCTCATTCGCGCCACCTACGGGTGGGGGGCATTTGTTGACACATGAAAAATGATAAAATAATAACAATATATACATATATATATAAATAATGTCAACATATTTTTCCTACTAAATCATCTTATATTCCTTATTTTCTAGGGATAGAGGAAGAGGCGGAGAGGCTACAAGGGCCCATTAACCCCACAAAGGCACCCAGACCATATCAAAGTTTAAAAGGACGTCGAAGCCCATACTGAAGAGGGGACGCGCCGAGAGCACCATACAAGAGGAGCGCGCCGATGCTTCAAGGGTTTTGTGACCCACTATAAAGGCTGAGGTTCGACAAAGAAACAAGAGAGCGGAGGGTGGGGGAGACAACAAGAGAAGAAGGCCAGCGGCGGACGGGTGATATAAAAAAAAGACAGAAGAAAAGAGAGAGCCACCAACTCATCGAGGGAGAAAGAAGGAGGTTCGTCCAAGGAGGAAAAGAGAGGGGTGGGTTTCCCCCTGCAGGAAAGGTGGGTCTCCCACCATGTAATGCCCTTCGGGGCTACATTCTTCCCTCTCCCCCATTTTTTTTTTATGTAATTCTTCTTCTAAAGTTGTCTTTTCGATCCCATGTATGAGCTGCTGATAATGAATGAATTGAATGAAATTGGTTCTGACTGTCGATTTCCACGGGTCTTCCCTCTATTTCCATGTGGATGCATCTCTTTTTCTTTGTCACCTCTATGCTCATCTCTCATGATCTCATGTCACGAGTGCTAGTTGGTTTTAACCATATTTTCCGACGTCGTCCCCGTAGATGTCTGAAACGGAGGTCAGAGACTATCGAGTGTGTAGCATGCTCTCTGCTTCTTCCCCAAGTGGATGAGGTACACTGAGGTGCTCGAACAAATGGTTTTACGATACTCTGTTTTGGCTGCAGCTTGCTTCGTTCTGTCCGCCGAGATGGTTCTGTTTGGCTCAAGTGCCATCTGTATTGATTTCCATGCTCCACGAAGCACTCTAATGCTCACAGTTTCTTTTCTGGAGCAATCAAACCACCCCTCTGTCACGGATTTATTTCCGTCATTTCTATCATGCATTTAATATCTGTTTGCTCGTGAGCACTCGGTCACCGTTGGTTTCTCACACGGCGTCCTCCCAAATCATGAGGGAAAGTAATTTTGCCCGGCTATGATCTGGTGTTTGTGTTTTCCTGATAATTTTCCGTTCACCCGGCAGCTCTTATGAAATCTTAAATCTCAAAAATCCCCTTTTAACTAGTCTCGGCGCCAATGGCTCTCGGCGCCAAACCGGTGCCGATTACCTCCTGCGCCGGGAATCCTTTCCGTTTCCACGCCGAGACCTCTTTCCCATTTTCGCGCCGAGCACGTGAATCCCGCCGTGTCCGCTTCTTTCCTTTCCAACGTTTCATATGCGTGCATGCAATAGGTGCCCACGTAAAGCTTTGCTTTTATAAGAACTCGTCTGAACAAATAAAACCCATTCAATGCATGGCCCCCATTAACGGTATGCTTACACGTGAATAGTGATCGGCCATTCACTAACCCCATTAATACATCTCTGTTGCCTTAATAAGCCCTCACCCACTAATTTTACTAATGTCAGGTTGGCATATAGTGTAATAGCCCAATCACCATGCATGTATATATGAAGGTACATCTATATAACATATGCATGCATAAATAATTCTGTATTGTGCATGGAACCCACTACGTAAAACCCCTTTTTAGCCCATCCATGTTTAAAACATGCACAGTAAATGTGTGCACTAATCAATTTCTAAACAACCCACTAATCATCATAGAGCCTTCGGTTCTTTATTTGGCCATGCATATGTTCATATACCTACACATGAATGTGAGAATAAATACATGCATCTTATTCTTATGGGTCAATTTCTGTCAGGCCATTCATGCTCGATTCCGTGAGATTTGGAGGAGCTATATCAATGGGGTTTTACCCCTACATTTATTTAAATTCAGGTCTAGGGTTTCCGATTTCCTTCTTTCACCCTGTCGGGCCATGGAGTTCTGCCACTGCATGCTCTCCGTTGGTCTCTTTTAGGGGAATATTAATGAGACACCACCATGAGTGGACATTGTCCCACTGAATTTTGATCCTCTTGGGTCTCGGGCTACGCCCATCTTTATTTTGGCTTCCATCTCGGCACTCCGTGGATGGATGTCCCATACTCCACTTTTGGCATAGTCCAAACTAAGGGGAGATGCTGCCGAAATTCATTCACGATCATTGCTTTGTCATATCGTGCGATGTTTTCGTTAAACTGATAAATAAACCCCCTGCTGTGTGACAGAGGCCTGAGACATACTATCTCATGGCCCTTTGCCCACTGTACAAGGGGAACATGATCATCATGAGATTTTCCGTTGATTGTCACATGGTCTCCCTAGACCTTCTGTGGATGAATTTCTCCTCCCCTTTCAGCTTACCTAAACATCATCACCAGAGCCCATGAAGCCCTAATTAAACATAAGAGACCACCTCAATAAAACCCCTCATAACATTTGAAGAAAACCAACAAAATGGCCACCGGCGCCATCTCCCCCCGGCCCCATCTCCTCCCGGCGCCACCTCCTCCCGGCGCCAAACCCATGCCGGGTGAAGGGCACGCCGGGAAGCATGCGCGCCGGGAACCATGCCACGCTGTCTACCCCTTGGCCTCATGTCGCGCCGGGATCCCTTCGTGCCAGAACCTAGTCGTGCCGATTTGCTTTCGTGCCGGAATCCTACGTACCCGCGCCGGTTTGCCACCGTGCCGGAAGCCTACCGGCGCCGGTTTACCTTCGCGCCGGTTCCCATCCGTGCCGGTTCATCTTAGTGCCAACTATTGTTCGAACACTCAACTCCCCAGTAGCCTTAATAAGCCCTAAACTCAGTCTAAACTCGATGTCTCAACCTCATTTGCCTTCAGGCCCACTCTCATCACATCATGGGGAATCATGGTTCTTCATCCAAGTCTAAGGGAGCTAAATTAATGGGGTTTTACCCCCACATTATACCATTTGACCGTGATGTTTTCTTCTAACCCCACTGACTCGTGGAGTTCTGCCACCCCATGTCCTCCAATGGTTTCTTAAGGGGATATCAATAAATACCATAATAATGGACATTGTCCCGTCGCACCTAGATCCTCTTGGATCTCGGGCTACGCCCATCTTTCTTTTGGCTTCCATCTCGGCACTCCATGGATGGATGTCCTATATTCTCACTTGGCATAGACCAAGATAAAGGGGATATGCTGCCGGATTTACTCCGTATATTAATATATCATATCTTGCATCACGTGATCATCTGCATGCACCTTCTATCCTGTGAATGAATGAGCATACCTATCACATTGGTTTTGCCCCTGGGATCCTTCTACTTTGGCGATTAATCAAGGGTTGTCCTTCTTTGGAAGGGTGTAATTAACGCCATAGCCTTTATGGTATGACGGACTTCCGGTCCCGACTCGGACTTCACAATCGATTGACTGAGTCAGATCGAGCGCATAATAAATTGTCACTCCGGTGACTGGCACGCCTAATAAATCAAACAAATCAATAAACAAATAAAACAAATAATTATTATAAAAAAATAATAATAAATAAATAAATCCATTCCCACAGCCCACTATCTGTTCAGTAGAAGTTTTCATTCCGCATTTGTTTCTGCTGCAGTAATTTTTTATCGGGTGTTTGATCTATTCACCCCCCTCTAGATCACCCTTTAGCGTCCCAACAAAGAACAACCTCAACGAGTAGGCTTCTTAAACTCAAATTGCAAGGCTACATCTAATTCACAAGTTATGCCTTTACAGGGCAAGGAACATGCATAAGTGCTTAAGGAGCTCAAGGATGGTCGGTGAGATCCACTTCAACTCAATGGCCCTTGATTTTGTGGTTTGATGTTCATTATTTTTGATCGCAAGGGTTATATTGGTTTGGGTCTTTTCTAAGCTTAAATGTATTGGGTTTTTCTTATTCATGTCTTAACAACATTCCCTCTCATGTTTTAAAAACCCAACTTGAAACCCCTTGACTTGTTCTTAGACTTAGTGACCTCTTAATCAACCTTTTGGATGTTCTGGAACAATGGTCGACCCATTGGGTCCACCCCTAGGTCCCCTGGTTCTGTCAACTTTGGCTTTTTGAACTCCAGCTGAAAGGGTCAACCCATTGGGTCGACCCCCAACCGCAAGGGTCGACCCCTGGTAACTTAAATTAAAACCCGGCGGGTTCCTTCACCACACCTGCAAGGGTCGACCCCAAGGGTCGACCCATTCACGCGAGGGTCGACCCTTGATAACTTTATTTGCAAACCCGCGTGAGCAACCCCCGAGGGTCGACCCCAAGGGTCGACCCATTGGCCCAGAACCCTTTAAACCATCACGAGGGTTGACCCCAAGGGTCGACCCTTTCAGATACTGTCCTGAGCCGTTTTCTTTTACTTGCATGCGCATGCACCAAAAGTCATACTAATCGAACCTAACATCCCTAAAACGTTCCAGGAATTGTGGATCTGGTCTCTAGGGTGTCTTTGAACGTTCCAAACTCTTTATATACATCTTATTGGGGTATGAAACCCTAAGGGAGAGAGGCATCTAAAGTTGTGTTATTTTTCTAACCCTTGTGAGTGCAGATTCGCAGCAGCAGCTCAAGGGCCTTCTTCCACCTTGTTCTAAACCTGAAAGTGAAGGGAAGAAGCTTGTATCAAGCCTCCACATCATCCCCAATAGCAAGCTGCGTAGGATATCAAAGCTGCAACCTTGCTTGTGCGACATAGCTTCATTCTTCTTCAAGGATCGATCTTCCTCCTGCAGAAGCATTCAATTACCTTCAAGGAAGTGAAAGGGGGAGCTTCAACCACGATAAATCATTCTTCCCTCCTTACTCTCAGATTTACTTTGTGTCTACTTGAGCATTTGATGTAAAACTTGATTCAGATCTGTGTGTGTGTTGTTCGTGTTCGGAAACACGAACATGTGTGTGTATGTGTGTGTGGTAGCCCAGATCGGGTGCCGCGTGTGTGTGTTTGCTATTTTACACAGCGTGTGTGTGTGGCTCACTTCATAGTGAAGTCTTGATCCTCACGAGTGAGGGGTGGACGTAGGGGACACGGCAGTGTACCCGAACCACCTAAAAATTTCGTGTGTCTCTTGTGGTTTGTTCTTCCGCTTCCTTAATCGAGTGGGCTTCACGGTGAGTTGAGCATACACCAATTCCATTGTCAAACACCTACCATTATCCACACGCATTCACAAGTGTGTCCATGTTTGAGTGAGATCTCGTGCTTGTATGATTAATTAACTTAGTTTCTCTCCAGTAAAATTTTAATTGGCCAATCAATTCACCCCTCCCCTCTTGATTGCCGCCTTTCGGGACTCAACAGGGAAGATGACTACTTTCCCTCGTTCCAACTCTCCCCCAACACAATTTTTCTTCTTTTCTTTTCCTTTCCTACTCGCTCTCTCTTTCCCTTTGTTTTGGGATGCATTGTACTCCAGTTGGCCTTCGGGCCATGGTCTTTGTTACTTGTTTCTTTTCATGAATAAAAAGTGTCTTTTGGGTCTTACCTCTTGCTATGCTTGTTGATTTTTTTTTCTCCGTCGTTGGTTTGTGACTTACACCCCTCCTCAACCTTCTGATTCTTTGTCTCATTTGCCCTCCCACGACACTGATCTGGCTAACCCAACAAGTGATGCTTATGGCTTGCTGGAATGAGACCGATTTCCTCCTTTTTATAGTGGTTCTCTGTTGCTCGATCATTCCTTTTCTTTCTATGGGTTTGTTAGAACCTATTACCCCTTTCAACACCTGGGACTCACCCACCGTCCAGACTATTCCCCTTGTCTTCTTCTCATAGCCCACGGTATATGAGCCGGCCCAGACCTACCACCGGTACACCCTGGAGCAGCCTGCTTTACCGGCATGCTCTTGGCCCTTCCGTCCGGTACACCTTCGATCATTCCCACCGGCACACCTTCAACCTTACCCGATCTGGCACACCTTTGGCCTTTCCCTGGCCAGTACACCCCCCCTGGATGTGCCCCAGCGGCACACCCCTGGCATGTCTAGCCCGACGGACCCTAGCCACCAATTCTCCAGTGCATTTGTGACTTGAGTCAGTCTAGTGTCTTCTCATTTGGTGTTTTCTCCGAGTTTTCTGAAGTTTTCTAAAAGGTGGTTGCCTCGGCATACACCTCAAATTGTCGGGTCATGCCACTTCTTGTGGGCGTGTTCCCTTTTCACTCCCTTACCATCCGGGTTAAGGGGAGATGCTGCCGAATTTTCGTCAGAAATAACAACATATTAAAAGATAAAAGGAAGCAACAAACAAATGAAATAAGCAACAAAAAAACATTCTAATCAAGATAAAGGAACTATGCAAAGCTCAGAGAATTGGATTGCTTAAAAGGGCCTCAGACTTAGTCACATAACAGCGGTTTGGAAACGTGTTACCTAAAACCCTCCACCAAAAATTTCATGAACAAGGGGGCCTGTCTCAACACTCATCCCTTCCTTTTCCTCCGCCTCTCTGGTACACTCTTTGTGTCTCCACCCAGCACAGCCTCAGCCCCCAACCCACTGCACTCTTGGCCCTATCATCCGGCACACTACCGTTTGGTCTCGCCTGGCGCACTTCAAGCCCCTTTGCATTCCCAATTAAACCTCCTCCGGCACACTTCAATGACATTGATTTACACTCCAATCTGGCCTGCCCATGCTCAGACCCTAACCCCAACATGCTTTGACCTTGGCCCCTCTTGCATAGACATTGCACTGACCTGCTTCCAGCCTCGGCAGGCTTGCACCGACCCAGGCCCAGGTTTGCACCGACCTCATCTAGCTTCCACTCGGTGCACTTGATCACCTCTCTATCCGGTGCACTACCATCTCCCAATAGCACACTCCTCATGCCCTTGCCCAGTACACCCTATTTAGCATAACCTAGTACGCTTGCGCCCCCTTCTTCTCTCACCGGCACACTCTCTCCCACCGTCTCATCTCTCTCCCCACCGTCTCACATCTCTCTCATCCAGCGCCCGGCCTCATCTTTCTCACCAGCGTCTCAACTCCGTCTATCTCACCATCTCACCCTTTCACCCCTCACCGTCTCAACCTCACCGCCCCTCAACCCTGCCCTTCGCACATCTTCCACGTGCACCGACCACATTCTTTATAGCCCACATGCATCGACCTCTCCTGGGCTAGACCACAGCTGCACCGACCTTGCCCTGGCGTGGTTGAAGATTGCACCGACCTTGCCCCTTCACGGTCTGAACGTGCATTGACCCTAGTCCCAACTAGCACAGGCCTTGGCAGCCCAAGGCTCAAACTAGCATCGACCTTGTCCCAGCACATGCTTAGACCTTGGCCCAGACACGCTCAGACCTTGAACCCAAAACGTTGCACCGACCTTGCCTATGGGCCCAACGGAATTTGCACTGACCCTGCCTTGCACCAACCTGGTCCATTGGCCGAGCCTAAACATTGCACCAACCTCTTTTTTGGCCCATCCCAAACATTACACCGACCCTGCCCCAGCCCATTCAAACATTGCACCGACCTTGTCTTGCACCTTCCCTCAGCAGTACACCCTTCCACCCTCCTACACTCCCTAGCGGTCCACCCTTTAGCCCTGGCTCGGCACACTCCTCAAGGGTACACCATAGCCCTTTCAGCGACACACACCCTAACCTCTATCCGGCACACTCATGGCTAGACTCCAACGGTACACTCCCCAACCTCCCAGTTGCACACTCATTCCCCCACTCCCCAGCCCCCCAGCGGCACACTCATTCCCCACTTCCTAGCCTCCCAGTGGCACACTCATTCCTCACCTCGCCCTTACATCTATTCCAACACACCTTATGCCCAAGTCATCACACCCAAAAAAAGGGTATAACAGATAAAAAATGGGGGGAAACATGATAGTGATAATAAAAAAGGGAAATCTACCTAACAATTATAAAAAAAATACAATAATAAAAGAGAGACAAATAAAAGTGGGAAATAGATAATAAAAAAAGGGGGGATGAGATAAACTAAGGAAGACCTCCATGGTTCACAAGTGATGAAGAGAGGTTCAGCAAACAATGATGGCCATAATAAATAAATGATGGTGATAAATAATAATAATAATAATCAATAAAACAATACGGCATTTGTCCCCCTCGGACCCAAGATTCGGGAATATTAATGATGCCCTTGTAGGTCAGGCTTCACCCTCGGGGGGCTACTCCTCCCGTCCTGGGTATCGCCCGACCTCGTTCCGGGCCAATATCTCAATGAAGTTCCCTCTTCCCACCAGGATATAATCCGGTCCCCGTATCAAAATTGCCATTCTCTGGCAGACATTTGCACAGATTTATCCCGTTACCGTCTTGTTTTCCGTATGGACTTTTGTCCAAACATAGAGTGGTCCACCAATGACCGACATAATCCGAGTGCTTATACCCCCGATATGGGTTTTCAGTATAGTCTGATTGCTCCTTCCCCCCTATATTAACTAGTAATTCTTTCGACCGTGGAGCCCTTATTTCTGGCAATTAATCAAGGGTATTCCCCTCTTCGAGAGGATGTAAATGACGCCATGACCTTTATGGCATGGCGGGTCTCAGTCCCGACCCAAACCACACAATTGTCTGATTAGTCAGATCGAGCGCACCATGGGCTTCCTTGAAGCCCGAACAAATCGTCACTTTGTGACTGGCATGCCCACGCACTTAATAAACCCATTAAAATGAATGCGCCACGATTTAATTATAAGTGCGTCCACGCAGGCTCAAACCCCTCATTTTTTTTCAAGGGGGCCATGATCTACCTTTCACCCCGCAGCAAACTCAATATGTCCAACGGTTTACTCATCCCAATTATGAATCATCTTCAAATACTTATAACTCTAGCTGGGACGATCAACCAAAAATATCTTGGATGGACCAAGCAAGGCAAGCCCTAATGCCTCAAGACCTCTCCACACCTTATTTTGACCCATGTCCAAACAACTTTAATTCTGGTTGGAGAAATCAACATATTTCTTCTTGGGAATCTTATCAGGATCAAGCCCAAAGTCCTCAAGAACAAGATTTTCCAAATTGGGCTCCATACCCAAATGATTCTTACGATCAACCATATTTTGGAGGACAATCCATACACTCTCAACCACCTCATTCTCAAACTGAGTGCACTTCAAATTACTATCCATCACAGTCTGACTCTTAGCCCGCTTATCTATCTCCTCCATATATAGATTTGCATAAGGAGGAAATGTTTGATCAATTGACACGGCACTTCCAAACTCAACAACAAGCCTTCTAGGAATAACTGCAAAACTTCGAGGCCCAATTGAGCAGGGTTACTAAAACCATCATAGAAACAGAAGTGGATCAAATACATAGCAACTTCACTATAAGTCTTGAGGGCCAACTTCCTAGATTTGATAACACTTAAAGTCCATATGATCAATCCATGATTCCCCAGTCTAACACTCATATCCCTTTTGATCTTGAGAGGATAATGGGGGAGTTTTATGATGAGGACTTAAAGGAAGAGCAGCCCGAGATGCCTAAACCCAACTCTATATGTGAAGAAGATTATGATGAGTCTGTTGATCTTGAGTCGGGGGGAGAAGAACAGGAAGAGGATTTGCTAGTTAATGCTCAAATTCCATTACTTCCTGAATTTGATGAGTCATCCTTCCAAGTGAATGACGAAGAAAATATGAGTGTGGAAAGAGAATTAAGTGTATACATAAACCCTTCTTCTTTGGTAATTGAGGAACTGGATGCTCCACTTGAAATTTACTCTGATTGGGCATCTCTTGATTTAGGGGAGGATGTGGATCTGTTACCCATCCCTGACCTTGGTGACTCCACAATCATTCCAAATATTCTGCAACTCGCCAACTGGTCAGATCTATATGAGCCTTATGAGAATCATTGTGTTGAGGAGCGCACTGATTTCATTCCTAATCCTCCTTATCTCCTTGACACTGGCCATGTGGTGGACTCCCCAAACATTCATAACACTCTCATCCTCTCTCACCTGAATGATACGCAAGTACCTCTTAAGAGTGAGGATGCAGAAGTAAAGTTGAGGGAAATTAAGGTCCGCATTGATGTGTTTATTACTTATAAAGACCTTAAAAATACAGAGGATAATTTTGTGATTGAAGATATGATAATTCCTCTGCCATTCTCTGACCGAGGGGATCCATCCAAATTGCTAGACCCACCTTGGCATGCATCTAGCCTACATGTATCGAGGCATAATCTTTTCCTCCAATGGCACAAGGGCTGGAATCTAACGGAGGATAAGATCACTTGGTGGCTCATTCTGTATGCCACACGTTGTTTAGTGAACTACACTGCATCTGGCTGACGACGTTAACTTTAGCTCTTTTTGAGAGACAACTCAAAGTTTTAGTGATTTCTGTATGCTAATAAATGGCTTCTTGGGAGGCAACCTAAGTTTTTATTGTGGTTTTGTGTTTATTTTACAGGTTATAAAGGATAAGTTGGGGGGAGAAAAGAGATTGCTTACACCTCTGCCAAACATTCAAAAGCCCACGTACCGCCTCTCATTCCAGCAAGGAAGCCCGTCGAAGTTCACCTCAAGTTGTCCCGTTCTTTCCCAAAACTATCATGTTTACATTTTTCATTATTTCATATCGTTCATGTCATTGAGGACAATGTAATTTAAGTTGGGGGGCGGAAATCATATTTGCACCTATTGCATTCATATACAACCTCATTTTTTTTCATAAATCCAAAAAAAAACCCATTTGAGCTTCATGATTTATGCTTCCATTGAAAGTAATTCTGGAATAGAAATGACTAGATAAGGATGATGGAAAATTGATTTAATCTAGTTATGGAAAATTGATATAATAATCTTTTTAAAATTCATGTGTACTTTAGAAAAAAATAAAATCACTTTACACACTAATGACACAAGTATGACAAGCATTCTGCTATTTTGGGTATGTTGTCTGATATTCAGCACTTCTTGAAGAAGAGATATTATATAAGCTTTCTGTAAAGTTATCTATCAAAATTAGTACAAAAGCACAATTAAAAAAAATTAAGAAAAAGGCACCATGAAAAATGTCCCGAATCTGAGTAACCGGACCTACTTCACCTAAGACGTGTTGAGGTTCGCGTCAAAAGGAAAAGGGAACCTTGATCTCCAAAATCGGGCCTGCTTCTCCTAAGGCAAGAGTCGAGGTTCGTGTTAAACAATGAAGGGTAGTGCAGCATCATGAGTGTAGAAAAATACAAAGATCCTTAAGGGACGGAATAATAAGGCAGATAAAAAACTAGTATTTATAATGCTCTGATTAAGAAGTGTAGGATTGAAAGGCACTTATTTGGAATAGCAAATGGGGGATGCAATTATCTTCGCTGTGGACTTAGCATGTCACATGCACAAGTGCTATTGAGTTTTGATTCGAATTCTTGATCATGTACCTTAATTTTCTACATAAGGCTAGTATGTGTTAATGATTCCGAATTCCTAATCTTTAGTTAATTCTATGAAGGAAGAACTTGATATGAAGGTATGAACTTTATAAACTCTTGTTGGTCCTTAATTTTTAATTGTTTGCACTGCTATGGGACTAGCAATGAGTAAGTTGGGGGGTGTTATAAGTGTGCATTTGTAGGAGTTAATTTATCATATACACATTTTTTATGAGCTTTAATATTAATAATTATGCACTTATCACATTTAATATCAATTTTCGATCAAAATACTTAGTTTGATGAAATTAATTATAATTTGAGCAATAAATATTTTATTTTGTAGGCACTCGGCAAGAACTTCACAAAGTCTACGTAATTATATATTGATAATGTTTAATATCATGAAGCATGGAAAGAAAAATAAATAAAAATAAATAAAAATAAAATCTAAAACATTAACACCTATATAGATATTATGATATATATCTATATTATATATATTCATATAATATATATATACATATATATTCCTAATATCTATATACATAACATATCTATATACATAATACATCCATTATATCTATATTCATATAATATATATCGCCACCTCCTTCAGATATGCATAATACATCCATATATATTACAGAATGTATAGCAACCTCCATATATATATAATATATACATCCATTATATATTACAATGCAAGGTCGGCCAGGCCAAACAAGGCTTCTCACATGAGCAAAGCTGCCAAGGCAGCTGGTCAACACGTAGGCTCATGTGAGCCCCCATGCATGCAGGTCGACAAGGCCTTCAGTTGGGGGCAGCCACTTCATGCGTGTTCTCACGCTGGCAAGGTCGATCCATGGGCGACGATGAGGAGCCACGTGGCTTCTCGCGGAGGGGGGGTCAACGCGCATATGGCAGGCGCGGGTCAACTGGCGAGGTTAGAAGTTGGCGATGTCGGCTTCCTCATGTGGCCAAGTCAGCGCGATGGAAGAGGCTTCAAGCGACAGGTCGACTGCAGCGTCGGCTAGAGGCTTCAACGCACATTGGCTGATGGGCGGCCTTCTTCACGTGGCTTTGCAAGCGGGCGGCCGACGTGGAAACAGAGAGAGGCAGAGAGCAAAATACAGAGAGAAACAGGGCTAGTTTAAGGTCTACAAAAAGTGGGTATGAGGTGTGTTTGGGAGAGATAGCTTAAGAATGCATTTCATGTTCTTCTGTTGTTATTAGTCCTTGTAAGAGTTTTGTTTAAGTTCTGTTTTAGTGTTTTTGAAGAAGCAAGGAGAGAGGGGCAGGAGGCCCCCTTCAGGCAACAATTTCTTTCATTGTCATTGTTCTTTTGAATTTTTTTGTGTTTACTATAGAATCTTGTCTTTTAAATTGACTAGAATTGTTATTCTTGTTCATTTCTTTAATTCATCTGTTTTTGTTTATTTTTTGGTTCAAAGTTCAGTGATCGTGTTAATTCTGTCATTTTCATTTCATTTGCCTCGTTAATTTTTAAGCTGGAGTTTTCATCGTTCTTTCAATTTATTTAAATCAATTTTAATTTCTCAATTTCAAAATCAAGTTTTCAACCCAACATTCATGGTTTTCAATCGTAGAAACTCAAGGTTCTCAACTTTCAAATCTAATTCTCCCTGTGAATTCGACTCGGTCTCATCACTTAACTATTATATTTAATTTGTGGGCCGGGTATTTAAATTTGGTAGCGGGGCGTATTAACGATATGCGTTTTCCCGCCATCAATTATGAGGAGTGTAAACTTGATCGAAAAAGTACTAGTGGCAATTTCCAATACTTGGGTGGGTGCCTAGTCTCTTGGACTTCCAAGAAGCGGCACTCGGTGGCTCTATCTACTGTTGAAGCAGAATATGTAGCAGCAGGTAGTTGTGGGAACCAAGTGCTTTGGATAAAGCACCAACTCCAAGACTATGGAGCAGATCTTGGATGTACACCCATATTGTGTGATAACACAAGTGCCATCAATTTAACTAAGAACCCCATCCAGCATTCCCTCACGAAACACATTGAAATAAGGCATTATTTCCTTCGAGATGAGGTAAGTAAAAAGAATTTTGAATTCCAATTCATTGAAACTAAGAAGCAAATTACAGACATTCACACAAAAGCTCTGAGTAATGACAGATTTTTAACTTTAAGGAGAGAATTGGGTCAATACTGTATGGCTTCTATGCCTTCATGGATTGGGTCACTTTGAATGAGGATTTTGAAGTTTTGAAAGTGACCCAATACTGTATGGCTTCTATGGCTTCTATGGCTCATTCAAAGTGACCCAATTACAGACATTTTTAACCACAGCTAGTGTCCTCATGCATTTTAATATTGAGGATTTCATGTCAATTTTTCAAGCATTTTAACTGTATGGCTTCTATGCCTTCATAAGGTTAAGCCATTCAATGAGGGCATGCTAACCATGGTGAAACTTGGGAGAATGACATTCCTATATTGATCAGTGAATGGCAAATTTAATCAACTTTTCAATTGTGAAACATGGTTTCTTAATGCAAAACCTTGATTAACTTTGTATGTGATTCACGCACCTTTCTTCTCATATCTTTGTGATTGAATCTGGTTTCTATGTTGGTTCCTACACATGTTAATTCTTGCACATATTATCTTGGAAGGTTTTGGACTGAACTTGTGTTCAAGCAAGTTTGATTAAGAAAGACTGAGTTTTCAAGTGCTTTTGAATGGGGTTTAAGGACCCTTTACTGGTTGGTTCTGAATTGGATCGAATGCACATTCCATATCTCTTTATGAAGATGAGTAAAGATGTTTAGTCATATGAATGGTTTTCAAGGAATGAGTATGAATTCTTCAAATTTGGATTTTACTGTCAATGGATTGTTTGAGTTTCTTTTAGCATGGACTGCATTAGTACTATCTGTGTGAACAGATAGAGTTCAGTTTTCATTGACTAAACTTAGATTAATTGGACTATATTTAAATTTGCTGAACTGAACTTAAATTCCTGGATCTATAATGCTCTCATATCATTGGATAAATGGTAACAGTTTATTTCTGAACTTGTTTCATAGTGCCTTGAAGGGATTGATGAATTCAATTCAGAAATGGATTGCTTGAATCTAATTGATATGTGAGGGTTGTGAAGGTTCAGCTTGTTTGGACTGAATCAATGTTTGGCTTGATTTGCAAATTGCTTTCAATCAGTTGGATCCATGGTATGAATGTACTTCTGAATTTGATTATCTTTTTTTTTGAATGTGTTTGAAGTGGTTTTCATGTATTGGGTTTACAAGTGTTTTCATGCATATTTGTTCTTGGAAATCTGTGGTAGTTAGTGTGTTGTTCATCTTGTTTCATTTATCACTAAATGAATCCAAGTTTGTTTGGTGTTTTTAAGACCCTCTTAGCATGTCTTTTCATTTTGCTAAACTTGTTTTAAAGAGGGCTTTTGTAACGCCCCGAGATCCGATCCCCAAATTATGGGTATTTTTTTTCTTCCATCGGACCTTGAGACATTACATCACACGTATCGCGGAAGCACAATTATTTAAACATGCATACACTCGCATGAGAGAGAGAGAGAAACCATAGATTACAATAAATGTAGTAACATCTCAACCATTCATACTTTCCAAAGAAGAGTACATGACCATTGTTCCAAAATAAACCTAAGTCCATACTTTCTCACTACCCCATAGCTATACATATAAGAGAGACCTGCATCCATAACATACCCAGACGAACTACGTACTTGCACTACTCTTCAGCTACAGCCTCCTCCTCAACCTCCTTCTCCATGTCTCCTGAAAACGTGTCACAAAAGGGGGGTGAGTGTGACACTCAGTAGGCAACCTAAACAAATTGGGGTTAACTTACATTTATATAACCGAATTATATACATAATTTAGATGTTAATAATAGCATAATCTATTCATTATAGTCTGCTGAAAATAACTCATAAGATGAAAATACACATTCTTAAGCTGACATATAAGGTACTCATGCATTCATAAAGGCCGTAACACCACACCACATCTGGCTCGCATGTGTAAATGCTTATCCTCGTGGCATTACGTAACACCACATCACAAAGGCCGCCCCCCACGGGGACCGAAGATCGAATCAATAGGATTTTATTATAGGGCCGTCCCCCCATAGGGACCGAAGTCCTATCTCACATAAGACTGTTGTTTCCATTCATATCATTTACATCATATTTGCATTCATACTCATTTTAAAAATACTAGTATAGTACTTTATCATAACATGCATGCTTCCAATAGTTTAAGTGGGCAAAACATACTTATGTGCTGACTGGTGCAGAACAATGCATGATCAGGTTACTATATAAAAGGAACAGGTTTATCCTTCTAGGCTACATATGCATAAAAATTGATTTATATCTGAAAGTACAGAATTTCTGTGGGCCTTAAACTTTTACAGTGGGTTGCTAACTTATCCTCCTATCATTTTCTAATTTCTCAAATTTTTCTGAAATAAAATGCCCTTTCAAAACTCTCCTTTTCCATGTTTCTAGAAATTTAGGCAGACCCACAGGTGCACAAACCTTACAGGGACATGCACAGACTTTACTTATGATTTGAACTAAACATGCATAGACTTTACTTATGATTTGAACTAAACATGCACAGACTTTACAAAACATGCACAGACTTTACCAGGGTATGCACAGACCTTACTGGGACATGCACAGACTTTACTTATGATTTGAACTAAACATGCACAGACCTTACCAGGGTATGCACAGACCTTACTGAAACATGCACAGACTCTACTTATGTTTTGAACTAAACCTGCACTGACTTCACTAGAACATGCACAGACATAAAACTGGTTCAGACTGAAACATGCACAGACTTTACTGAAACTTGCACAGACTCTGCTTATGTTTTGAACTAAACCTGCACCGACTTCACTAGAACATGCACAGACGCAAAACCTGTTCAGACTGAAACATGCATAGACTTACTGAAACTTGCACAGACTCTGCTTATGTTTTGAACTAAACCTGCACTGACTTCACTAGAACATGCACAGACGTAAAACATGTTCAGACTGAAACATGCACAGACTTACTGAAACTTGCACAGACTCTGCTTATGTTTTGAACTAAACCTGCACTGACTTCACTAGAATGTGCACAGACGCAAAACCTATTCAGACTGAAACATGCACAAACTTACTGAAACTTGCACACACCTTACCATTACTAGAACATGCACAGACTTTACTATAAAACCTGCACAGAGTTTACTATAAGACCTGCACAGACTTTACAGTAAGAGCTACACAGACTTTACAAAACAACGCACAGACCTCTTTTACCTACGCATGGACAAGAAGTGCACAGACCTTATAAACAATGCACATACTTTACAAACAACGCACAGACCACTTTTACCTACGCATAGAGAAGAAGTGCACATACATTATAAACAATGCACAGACTTTACAAACAACGCACAGACCTCTTTTACCTTTCGCATGGACAAGAAGTGCACAGACCTTATAAACAATGCACATACCCTTTTACCTAGGGGCTGTGAGGACTTATGAAACTCAAGAGAACTTAATGAATGACAGAACCCGACTGAACATGATGGTGACCCCCACATACCCTTAATCTCTTGTTTAGGGTGTAGAAAACTTATTTGAAATAATTCTATGCATCATTGACCCTTAAAGTTTGAGGTTAGGTGCCTACCTTTGAGATGTTAGCCGACAATCCGGGGGATGAAATCCACACCCCAGATCCACCTTAGCTTTACACTTCGATCCGGGGATGAGATTCACACCCCAGACCCACCAAGACTTCTCTGCAGGTCCACCCTCCTACGCAAAGGCCAAGGTCCCTCACCTCTCTTTCTTTCACAAAACGACCCGTAGGTGGCAGAAAAATGGAAGATGAGTGTTTGCTAAAGGATGGCCACCCACGAAACCCCTTCCTTATATAGTTTTTCAGGCTTCCCAAGAGTTCATCACGTCCCTCATGGCTCTAACAAGCCCCAAGGTCACTGGTTTTGAAGAGGAGTTAATGCTAAGCATCCCTACGGGTTTTAACAGGTGTGACCCTTCGACCACTGATTGTAAATGCTAGTGGGCGCACACTTCTGTTGGGAATTAGGCTAAGGTATATGTTGTGACTCCTCTGTGTTGATGATGTGGACAATATGTTTTACTTCATTAGCAACACATTGTTTTGATTGATTGGCAACTGTTTATGCTTTGATGAAATTGTTATTATCAGATTGTATGTGTGTTCCATGCATTTTACAGGTTCACACACTGCACACACACTCAAAGTCTACACATTGCACGTAGAGTCTATACACTACTTTGTGTTGTGTTTATGCATCGCTTAGAACATGTCTATACATTCATGCATCATGGGTTCTTTGATGGGTCGACTCCCCCCAGATATCCAAGTCTATACAACTGTCCATCTTATTTAGTGTTTCATGCAGCGTCAACGCAGTAAGTGTGTACACGCAGTAAGTGTGTACATTGCATTAGCTAAGTCTGTACACTGTTCCCCTTTTTAGATGCGTCGACGCCCCCAGATTTCCAAGTCTATACACTCGTCTTCATGCATAGCAAAGTCCATACATTGCAGCTCATATAACTAGCAAGTCTATACATTGTTTCAGCGTCTTATTTGAAGTCCATACATTGCATTGCATTGGCTAAGTGTGTACATCGTCCATCTTATTTGAAGTCCATACATTGCATTGCATTGGCTAAGTGTGTACATCGTCCGTCTCATTAGAAGTCTATACATTGGAAGTATGTACATCGGACTGTTCATGCATCAACATTCAAAGTCCATACATTGGACTGTAGCATGCACGAAGGTAAGTCCATACATTGGACTGTAGCATGCATCAGTGAAGTCTGTACAGCGTCATGCATTGTTCTTCAAGTCCATACACTGCACTGTAGATTGCTCGAGGTGAAGTCTGTACATCCATCAGTGAACTTCCAAGTCTGTACATCCACCAGTTCAACTTGCAAGTCTATACATCGGTAGCTTTACCGACGGTGCACTCGAAGTCTATACACTGATAGCTTTACCGTCGTTTCCCTTAGCAAGTCTGTACATCGCAGTTGAGTGGAAGTCTGTACAGCCGTTGTGTTGCCAAAGTCTACACATTGTGAAAGTCTGTACATCGTTCAGTTGTCTTGGCAAACTCTATACATTGTGCACTTTCAAGTCTGTACAGACTTTACCTTGCTCAAGTCTGTACATCGCCCAGTTGGCAAGTCCATACATTGGAAGTCTATACATTCGTTTGCCTTGCATCGTTCATCAAGTCTGTACAGCCCTTTCGCTTGGGAAGTCTATACATTGTGAATGTCTATACACTCAATTGCCTTGCTTTGATCAAGTCTGTATAGAGTTTCCTTTGGCAAGCCCGTACATTATTCATGATGTCTGAACAACGAGCAAGTCTGTACATCAGACTAGTCTGCATCGGCTAAATCCATACATTGTCTAGTGCATTGCATGCATCGTTCTTGAAGTCTGTACATCAAGCTGAAGGCTGCCTAAGTCTATACATAGTCTATCTTCCTTAGAGTCTAATGCATAACATGAAGTTTGTACATCGCACAGCATTCAAGTCTGCACATTATGCATCATATGAATTCAAGTCTGTACATTGTGCATCTTTGAGTTGAAGTCCATACATCGTCAGTTGTCTGTCCAAGTTGTTACATTGCCTAAGTCAATACGTTGGCTACTGAATGTTCTGCAGAGTCTGTACATTACATTCGAGCTCACAAAGTCCATACAATGAAGTCAATATAATGCATTCAATCCTGCAAAGTATGTACAGGGTTTAATACTTAAACTGATGATTCTATTTTGACGGTCTGACAGGGATTCTTTGCTGGGATTGATGACCTGGCTCTGTTAGCGCAGCAAGAGTGATATAGAAGGGGGGGGATGAATAGATCACTCCCAATTTGCAGAAACTTAGGCGGAAAATAGATTCTACTGCTAACGCACCTCCTTAACCCGTACACAGATAAAAGTAAATGAGAGTGAAGAACTGATCACTTGAAGGCAAAGAGACAAGCAAATGAAGAGCACAGAAATCAATAGCAAACCACAGAGGAGGCACTCGATTTTTAGGTGGTTCGATTGCAGTCCGCAATCTACATCCACCCCTCACTCCAACTAGAGTGGGGATTCCACTAGGCAATGCTAGATCACAGCAGACTCAGTCTGCGTACAACATGCTGCCACACAGCTTGAACACCCAAGGGAAACAAATCCCTCAACCAAGCTCTGCTACCCACAGAACTTGAAACCTATTCTAGCTCCCAGCTAGAACACAACCGGAGAGTCCTCTCCCTTCCTCCACACACGGAGGGAAACCAATTCAAATCAGAATGGAAGAACAAAATAAAACGAAAGCAAAGTAGAAACAAAAACCAATGAAGAAGAAATCGATTCTGAAACCCAATACAAATGTAGCTTCAAATGAAGCAATTCATCAATCCATAACCACTGCTCTCTCTCTCGAACAAACTCCTCTCGGATCTGGAACTCTCTGCCTTTTTCTTTTCTGGATCGTGCAAACTCTCACCAATGGCTTCTGCTTTTTCTTTTCACGATCAAACTTCTACTGAAAGATGAAGCTCTATATTTATAGCAGATATTGGCGTGTGGCTGCCAGGTTCCCGCCTATGCACTTTTGGCCAGATCATTTGAATTTCGACCACATGGCAGCATCCTGACTAGGTTGCCATCCACGTGTCATGCGCCTGTTGTCTTGGATCACGTGCCAGGTGCCAACCTCGGTTCACGTGCCCAATCATCAGCCTGAATCACCCGCAGACAGACAGATGGAATGTATAGACTTAGTTAGTTTAGGCTATTAACATGAATGTATATACTTCAGTAACACAACTGAGTAAGTGTGTACAGCGTGAGAGAGTGTACAGGCTTACCGAATAAAACGCATGTGAAGGCAGTGTATAGACATATGAACAGTGCGCATGAATGGCAGTGTATAGACTATGAACAATGCGGACGTATGGCAGTGTATAGACTATGAACAATGCAAACAATTGTTACCAATGTGTACACTTTACAGGGCTCAGCCATTGTGTAGACTTGATGAAGCCTAAGCAGTGTACAGGCTTGAAACGAGTGTGCTGAGAGCATTGAAGACTCAAGTCATAACAGTTGAATGTATAGGGTTGTGGTCGGACAACCCAATGTGTAGACTTGATGGATAGGCTCATGAAAGGCAATGTATAGACATGTAATGAATCAATGCATACGAGCCTTACCATTGTGTAAACTTAACAAAGCTTCAGCCACTGTATAGACTTCATGAAGTCTAAACATTGTACAGACTTGGAACCTGTGTGAGACTCTTAATAAGACAGTGAGCAATGTATTGACTTGAACCCCAACGGAGATGTATAGATTTCAACATGCTTGAGCCAGTGTTCAGACTTTGAACCAATGTGCTGTGAGCACAGTATAGACTTTGCCAGATTGAGACGATGCATTAGACACTCGGCTGTACAGACTTGGAGAGTTCTGTATGAGACGATCGGCTGTTGAAATGATGTACAGACTCTGGATGTAAAGGTAGTCTGTATAGACTTGAATCGCTTGAAGCGATGTACAGACTAGATGAAGCTCAAGAGAATGTATAGACTTGATGAACCACTGTGGATGTATGGACTTGAGCAAATGAAGCCGATGTACAGACTTGCCTTAGACGCAACATGAGACGCTGGCTGAGACAGACGTTGTACAGACTTTGAAGAGATGTTCAATGTATAGACTTGACCGAATGAGGCCGATGTACAGACTTGGCCAGGAAAGCGTTGGGAAATGTTGAGTGTATGGACTTGGCTTTGAACGCTTGGGCTGAAGGTAATGTGCAGACTAAGCGATGTATAGACTTTGCCCAAGGAACCGAATGTATAGACTTTGCCACAGTCTAATGTACATACTTTGCAGAAGTGAACGAGCCATTGTGTAGACTTCAAAAGAAGCAATCCGATGTACAGACTTCAAGAAGTCTTGACAACGGACGCTGTACAGACTTGGACTCAAAGAGTGTAAATACTTAGCATGAAGACTGCCAGTCGATGTATAGACTTGGCTGAAGCTATCTCTGAACCAATGTTCAGACATTGTGCAATGTATGAACTTTAGTTTGTGCGAGCCTGCTGACATGCAATGTGTAGACTTGAGTGCGTGAAGCAGGCGTTGTATAGACTATGCAAGCATGACACTGGGCGCTGTATAGACTTACACTATCGGATGTGTAGACTTCAAAACAATGCAGTAACCAGTGTATAGACATTAAGATTGACACTCCAATGTATAGAGTTGAAGATTGGAAGGATGTATAGGGTTGAGCTGAACTGACTTTGGCAATGTGCAGACTTAGAGTATTAGGATCAATGTGTAGACTTCAGTTAGAAAGTGCCTGATGTACAGACTTGGAGAAGTTATGCCAATGTACAGATGAGTCGACGCATCAACAAGGGTGGGTTGACCCACTGCTGTCAATACTAACTAAGCAGAGTGTAGATAAAATCATAATAGCATGCTTATCTGACAACCAAGTGAACTGTACTCACTCACATGATGAAACAGCATTAATCTAGAGATAGAAGATTGATTTATAGTGTGAGACATCATCAAAACTATAGGGATGCAACAATCTCCCCCTTTTTGATGATGACAACACTATGAATCAAGCAATATCAAGATTCAGCAAGAAGTTAATACCAGCTGCAACAAGCAGAATAAATTCAAGACATGCTCATGCAAATGAATTAAACATTTCCTACAACACACTCTCATCTCCCCCACAACTCATAACCATATCTTCCACGACGCAACATGACTACCCCAATGCTCAAGACAAGTCCAAGACTCACTGATACTCACTGATATTGCAGAACTTCTCACTGATATATTGCAAACTTCTCTCCCCCTTTGACATCAGCAAAAAGAACTACAAGTTGTATGACAGTGCTGGAAACATGAAGAATAAGGGCAGTAACTTCTTAGTGCAGAAAGTCACAAGTAGCTCTTAAGAGAATAAGAGAGTTTCTATTCTCAAGAGAAGATTCTTTATACTCCAGTACACAATAGAGAAGTAGAATGATTAACAAGTTTATCAGCATACAGAGTGGATGATTTAGAGCAGGAGTTCACAAGTATGGCCAGATATAGCTGATCATTCAACTATCCCACAAGACAGCAAGAGACAAAATCAGAGAGGTGATCTCAAGGTATTGAGGACAAGCAATCCATTAGTTGCATAACAACAAAGAATTTTTTGTTGAAGATGATTTTCATGAAGATCAATGTGTAAGTTGGTAGTTCACTCCTTTGACATTAGAGAGACACCTTGATTAGAGGCATGAATCCCCAGTTACTCAGAGTGAGTACCTCATTACTTCCTCTCCTTTTCTTTTTATATTAAGGAACAGAGTTAGTAACTGTGGTTTTTGACATGAGGAAACACCTTGATTAGAGGCCAGAGTCCCCAGTTACTCACCAGCAAGCCACCATTGCTCTGTCATGTCTTTTCATTCATTTTAAGCATTTGACACCTCATGACATGGGAGAAAAATTCATTTCATTGATGAAGCTCCCAGTTTCTCAGTGATCAAAATAGAACATTTTTGTTCAGTTAAGCCCTTGAGTTAAAGAGATAGATCGATTGAAAACAATACCAAAAGGACTATTTCTTGAATTGAATCTAGAAGTCTAGATTTCAAGCTGAGTGGGTCAGATATCAAGACATACATATTTTTCGCCTGAACCAGAATCAATGACAATGTAGGAAGATATACTTTATGCAATTAGTCCAAATCTCTGAAGGAGTAATAATAGGAAAGATTCTAACTGGAGATTAGAGTTACTGACTTATAGACTTAAGAGATAAGTGACACTCTACTGTCTGAGAGAACCACTCTAGATCAGTCATGTAAGACCAGCAAAGTTACACATCTGGACAGCCCTTTTGAATCTGTCAAGAACTTCTCTTCTCACATCACAACTCAGCTCCCCCTAAAACATAGCATTCCTCAATAAAGCAATCTAGCATAATCTCAAAGCTTCCCCTTACTCAAAGCATTTTCTGAAATCCAACCAGTAAGCATTCTGAACTCCCCCTTAAACCAGCAAGAAAGAAGGCTAAATATCAGACAAACACTACTCCCCCTCACAACAAGAACATGCTTCATAATTAAGACAATTTGTATAAGCCTAATTCTCTTCTCAGTGTGGTGAATTTTTCATTATCCAGAGATTTTGTGAATATGTCAGCAATCTGATTATCTGTGCCTACATGAATCAGTTCAAAATTATTTTTAGACACCTCATCTCTTATAAAATGATGTCTTATTTTCATGTGTTTGGTTCATGAATGCAAAATAGGATTTTTAGCAAGATTGATGGCACTAGTATTATCACAGTAAATTGGTGTGCACCCTAGGTCTACTTGGTAGTCCTGAAGCTGGTGTTTAATCCATATTACTTGTGTTCCACAACTCCCTACAGCCACATATTCAGCTTCTGCAGTGGAGAGGGCCACAGAATGTTGTTTCTTGGAGCCCCAAGACACTAAACACCCACCCAAGAATTCACAATGGCCACTTGTGCTTTCCCTGTCTAGTTTACAGCCTGCATAATCAGCATCTGTGTATGCTACTAAGTTAAATGTGTGAGATGCAGGAAACCATAAACCAAGAGAGTGACTAGCTGACAAGTATCTGAAGATTCTTTTAACTGCAGCTAAGTGTAGTTCAGTAGGTCTAGACTGATACCTTGCACACATTCCTACACTGAATTGTATATCAGGTCTAGAGGCTGTCAAGTAAAGCAGTGATCCAATCATACCTCGATAAAGTTTGGCATTTACTTCTTTACCTGTCTCATCTGCATCCAATGAAGTATTGGTGCCCATGGGTGTAGTAATGTGCTTTAAGTTTTCCATGCCAAACCTTTTGAACAGTTCCATTGTGTATTTGGTTTGGTTGATGAAGCACCCATCTTCTAGCTGCTGTACCTGCAATCCAAGAAAATATTTTAGTTCACCAACTAAGCTCATTTCAAATTCAGCAGACATCATGGTAGAAAATTCATCACATAGTTCATGCTTAGTTGACAAATACAATGTCATCTACATATACTTGAACTATGATGAGATCTTTGTTTATGCCTTTGGTGAATAAAGTTTGATCAACTTTACCTCTTTTGTAGCCTTTGCTGATCAAAAATTCAGACAATCTTTCATACCAAGCTCTTGGAGCCTGCTTTAGACCATACAAGGCTTTGTTTAACATGTTTCTCTTGGTCCTTCCTGATTGGGGGAATTTGTTTCTCCACTCGACTGAGTCTTCTCTTCCTCCTGTTGGTCTTCTAGAAAATCTCCACCATGATTGGAATTCCTGTCAAGATTTTCAATATTAGAAACATTTTTCTTTTCACTAAAAAGGATGTGTGGAGACTCTTCCACTTTCTGATCAGATATGTTAAATACCCTATATGCCCTTGACACTTCAGAATAACCCAAGAAAATTCCAGGTGTGCTTTTGGCTTCAAACTTGTCTAAGTCTTTCTTATCATTGTTATGAATAAAACATTTTGCTCCAAAAATTCTGAAATGAAACAAGTTTGGCTTCTTACCTTTTAGAAGCTCATAGGGTGTTTTCTTGTGTATGGGTCTTACCATGTCCCTGTTGATTATGTAGGTTGCTGTATTGGCCGCTTCTGCCCAAAACCTTCTAGGTAATTTACTTTCAATCAACATGGTTCGGGCCATCTCTACCACTGTTCTATTTCTTCTCTCCACAATCCCATTTTGTTCGGGTGTCCTGGGAGAAGAAAACCTGTGAGTTAGTCCTTCTTTGTCACAAAGTTCAGTAAACATGGAGTTTTCAAACTCACCTCCATGGTCAGATTGAATAGAACAAACCTTGTACTTCCCTTCTTGTTTGACCTTATTGAAAAATAGGTTAAACTTTTGAAATGCATCACTCTTATTTGCTAAGAAAAATATCCATGAATATCTAGAGAAGTCATCTATGATGACATAGCCAAACCTGTTTCCATTAAGACTCTGAGTTCTAGTGGGACCGAAAAGGTCCATATGAAGAAGTTCCATTGGTCTAGAAGACAATGGCTCAGATCTTAATTTGAAGGAATTTCTGGTCTGTTTGCCTAGAGCACAGGCATCACATGCTTTTGATATTGAGTTGAATTTAATTCTAGGCATGCCTCTGACTAAATCATGCTTGACCAATTTATTTAAAGTTGAAAAGCTCGCATGACCTAGACGTCTATGCCATTCAAAGGCATCATTTTCAGAATTGGCAGATAAGCAAATAGTAGATTCACATTTCTCATCTAAGTCTACAATGTAGACATTATTTATCCTGTTGGCTACAAATTTAACCATGTCAGAATTTGTTTCAAGAATTTTGCATGAACTATCATCAAATACAACCCTGTGACCCCTGTCACATAATTGGCTAATGCTAATCAGGTTGTGTTGAAGCCCTTCCACAAGTAATACTTTTTCAATAGAATTTGTGGAAGACTTACCTACTGTGCCAACTCCAATTATTTTACCTTTGTTCTTTCTTCCAAACTTGACCAGACCCCCTGGCTTCATCTCTATCTTGCTAAACTTGGATCGGTCTCCTGTCATATATCTGGAGCAGCCACTGTCGAGGTACCACTTGTTGTCTTCAGCTGCCAGGCCGACCTACACAAATATATCAAGCAGAATGATTTGGAACCCAAGATGAGTTGGGTCCAAGGACATTGTTCAAATCTTTGATCAAGTATTTAGGTATCCAGATTTGTTTCAGCATGGTTTTCTCTGGCACCTTCCTTTCTGGTTTATTAAAGTTGAATCCAGCTGAACTGGAGAAATGAGTTCTATTCCATTCATTAGTCTTCCTATTCCTAGGAAAATTTCTGTAGGCTTGTTGATTAGCATATCTTTGATCATGAAAGTTATTTCTCCAGTAGGTCCTGTTTGGACCCATCTGATTATTGTATTTCCAACTTTTATTCTGATTTACTTTCTTGGTCCATCTACCATTTGTGTTCTGGTGAGTGGGCTTGGTGTTGTTCTTCATAAGGTTCATTCCCATCTTAAATGGTTGTCCAGTACTAGTTTTTGTATTTTCTTTAGGACTTTGAGTTCCCTTAGAGCTGTTTGAGCTGGATGGTGTGTCCAGCTTTTCTTTTCCCTTCTCTGGGCAGAAGGTGATGGTCTTGAATTGCAAGGGTCTCTTGTTGGTTGGGTCATAGCCTAGACCTTCCTTATTGAAATTGACCCTAGTCCCTAGTATAGCATCTAGGCTAGTCTTTCCTTGGACAAACTTTTCTAAGACTTTTTGTTTGTCTTCCAGCTCCTTTTGAAGAGACTCAGAATTCTTTAGGAGTTCAGCATTTACTTTCTTCACAGCTTCATATTTCTCTGAATTCACTCTAATTTCATTCATGCTTTCTTCAATTTTAGTTTTGAATTCATTGAGCTGTTTTTGACTTTCTTGAGTTTCTCCTTAAGCTTATCATTCTCTTTCCTTAGTGAGGTCATTTCTTCTAGCTGTTCTTTTAGCTTTTCATTTTCCTCACAGACCAGAGTTTGTTCTTCAACATTTGTGTTAAATTTTCTTTTCAGAACTCTGTGCTCTTTGTTAAGAGAATTAAATTTATCTAGCAAGTATCCATAAGCATCCTCCCAGTCATCAATTGAGAAATTTTCAAAAACGTTTATTACCTCCTCTTCACTGTTTGCCATAAGACAAATTCCATCTTCATATTCTTCTGAGGAAGCATCTTCGGGGTCTTCTTATTCCTCACTCCATGTGTAGATCATCGCCTGTGGCTTCTTCTTCTTCTGCACTTTTATGTTCTTCTTCTGAAGATAGGGACCCTTCTTCTGGAGGTCTGGGCATTCGCCTTTCATATGTCCCTGTTTGTTACAATTAAAGCAGGTCAGTCTCTTAGGATTTCTATCCCTGTAACAGTAAATTCAGCACTCTTGTTGAAAGAGTGTGGTTTCTTCTTCCTAAAGGTCTTTCCCTTTTTCTTCAAAAATTTTCTGAACTGTCTAGTGAGCATTGCCTACTCCTCCTGGTCGAGATTTGAAAGACCTTCAAGCTCAGACTCAGACTCGGGGCTACTGCTGCTGCTCCCACTGTTGCTACCCTTGTTGCGGGATGCTCTTAGAGCTACATTCTTACCCTTCCTCTCACTTCCTTCTCCACCTCCTTTGAAATTCATCTCATAGGTCATAAGGATCCTATGAGTTCATTCACAGTCAAGACAGTCAGATCTTTTGACTCCTCAATCACAATGGCCTTAGTGTGCCATGCCGGGGATAAAGATCTAAGGATTTTCCTGACTATGTCTGCCTCAGCAAGATCCTTCCCTAGCCCTTTAAGTGTGTTAGTGATAAAGGACAACCTGGCATACATTTAGGTATATTCTCTTCTGCATTCATCTTAAACAATTCATACTTAGAAGTGTAGAGGTTTACCTTCGAGGCTTTCACTTGAGCTGTACCTTCATAGATCAATTGCAGCTCATCCCACATTCGCTTGGCAGTCTTGTATGCAGATATACGGGCATACTCCTCTGGATGAACAGCACACTGGATGATGTTCAGCGCCGTCCAGTTGAGTGAGGAGAGCTTGACATGGTCATCTGTCCAAGCGTCCTTGTTTGGTGGCAGATCATATGGCCCCACCGTGATTACTCTCCACAGTTTATGGCTCTGAGCCTTGATGAACACTTCCATCCTGTTCTTCCAAAACAGATAGTTACTACCATCGAAATAAGGAGGGTGACTAATGGATTGACCTTCGGCCATGAAGGTTCTAGGACCACCAGCATTTCCTTGACCGTTCGTCCACATGGCGTAAACCTGGCTCTACTACCAATTGTTTGCGCATCAATAGTGATATAGAAGGGGGGGATGAATAGATCACTCCCAATTTGTAGAAACTTAGGCATGAAATAGATTCTACTGCTAATGCACCTCCTTAACCCGTACACAGATAAAAGTAAATGAGAGTGAAGAACTGATCACTTGAAGGCAAAGAGACAAGCAAGTGAAGAGCACAGAAATCAATAGCAAACCACAGAGGAGGCACTCGGTTTTTAGGTGGTTCGATTGCAGTCCGTAATCTACATCCACCCCTCACTCCAACTAGAGTGAGGATTCCACTAGGCAATGCTAGATCACAGCAGACTCAGTCTGCGTACAACATGCTGCCACACAGCTTGAACACCAAAGGGAAACAAATCCCTCAACCAAGCTCTGCTACCCACAGAACTTGAAACCTGTTCTAGCTCCCAGCTAGAACACAACCGGAGAGTCCTCTCCCTTCCTCCACACACGGAGGGAAACCAATTCAAATCAAAATGGAAGAACAAAATAAAACGAAAGCAAAGTAGAAACAAAAACCAATGAAGAAGAAATCGATTCTGAAACCCAATACAAATGTAGCTTCAAATGAAGCAATTCATCAATCCACAACCACTGCTCTCTCTCTCGAACAAACTCCTCTCAGATCTGGAACTCTCTGCTCTTTTTCTTTTCTGGATCGTGCAAACTCTCACCAATGGCTTCTGCTTTTTCTTTTCACGATCAGACTTCTACTAAGGATGAAGCTCTATATTTATAGCAGATATTGGCGTGTGGCTGCCAGGTTCCCGCCTATGCACTTTTGGCCAGATCATTTGAATTTCGACCACATGGCAGCATCCTGACTAGGTTGCTATCCACGTGTCATGCGCCTGTTGTCTTGGATCACGTGCCAGGTGCCAACCTCGGTTCACGTGCCAATCATCAGCCTGAATCGCCTGCAGACAGACAGATGGAATGTATAGACTTAGTTAGTTTAGGCTATTAACATGAATGTATATACTTCAGTAACACAACTGAGTAAGTGTGTACAGCGTGAGAGAGTGTACAGACTTACGAATAAGCGCATGTGAAGCAGTGTATAGACATATGAACAGTGCGCATGAATGGCAGTGTATAGACTATGAACAATGCGGACGTATGGCAGTGTATAGACTATGAACAATGCAAACGATTGTTACCAATGTGTACACTTTACAGGGCTCAGTCATTGTGTAGACTTGATGAAGCCTAAGCAGTGTACAGGCTTGAAACGAGTGTGCTGAGAGCATTGAAGACTCAAGTCATAACAGCTAAATGTATAGGGTTGTGGTCGGACAACCCAATGTGTAGACTTGATGGATAGGCTCATGAAAGGTAATGTATAGACATGTAATGAATCAATGCATACGAGCCTTACCATTGTGTAAACTTAACAAAGCTTCAGCCACTGTATAGACTTCACGAAGTCTAAACAGTGTACAGACTTGGAACCTGTGTGAGACTCTTAATAAGACAGTGAGCAATCTATTGACTTGAACCCCAACGGAGATGTATAGACTTAAACATGCTTGAGCCAGTGTTCAGACTTTGAACCAATGTGCTGTGAGCACAGTATAGACTTTGCCAGAGTGAGACGATGCATTAGACACTCGGCTGTACAGACTTGGAGAGTTCTGTATGAGACGATCGATTGTTGAAACGATGTACAGACTCTGGATGTAAAGGTAGTCTGTATAGACATGAATCGCTTGAAGCGATGTACAGACTAGATGAAGCTCAAGAGAATGTATAGACTTGATGAACCACTATGGATGTATGGACTTGAGCGAATGAAGCCGATGTATAGACTTGCCTTAGACGCAGCATGAGACGCTAGCTGAGACGGACGCTGTACAGACTTTGAAGATCAGTTCAATGTATAGACTTGACCGAATGAGGCCGATGTACAGACTTGGCCAGGAAAGCGTAGGGAAATGTTAAGTGTATGGACTTGGCTTTGAACGCTTGGGCTGAAGGCAATGTGCAGACTAAGCGATGTATAGACTTTGCCCAAGGAACCGAATGTATAGACTTTGCCACAGTCTAATGTACATACTTTGCAGAAGTGAACGAGCCAATGTGTAGACTTCAAAAGAAGCAATCCGATGTACAGACTTCAAGAAGTCTTGACAACGGACGCTGTACAGACTTGGACTCAAAGAGTGTAAATACTTAGCATGAAGACTGCCAGTCGATGTATAGACTTGGCTGAAGCTATCTCTGAACCAATGTTCAGACATTGTGCAATGTATGAACTTTAGTTTGTGCGAGCCTGCTGACATGCAATGTGTAGACTTGAGTGCGTGAAGCAGGCGTTGTACAGACTATGCAAGCATGACACTGGGTGCTGTATAGACTTACACTATCGGATGTGTAGACTTCAAAATAATGCAGTAACCAGTGTATAGACATTAAGCTTGACACTCCAATGTATAGAGTTGAAGATTGGAAGGATGTATAGGGTTGAGCTGAACTGACTTTGGCAATGTGCAGACTTAGAGTATTAGGATCAATGTGTAGACTTCAGTTAGAAAGTGCCCGATGTACAGACTTGGAGAAGTTATGCCAATGTACAGATGAGTCGACGCATCAGCAAGGGTGGGTCGACCCACTACTGTCAATACTAACTAAGCAGAGTGTAGATAAAATCATAATAGCATGCTTATCTGACAACCAAGTGAACTGTACTCACTCACATGATGAAACAACATTAATCTAGAGATAGAAGATTGATTTATAGTGTGAGACATCATCAAAACCATAGGGATGCAATAGGCTCGTGATCCAAGGAGGACGAGGTGCTGTGATGGTGACACTTGGAAGCAGCCCATCAAGGATGCTGCCATGTGGATGAAATTGACTAGGATCTGGTGAATTCTCTGGGCAGGAAATGTGGAAGCCACGCGCCCTTTTCCAATCTGTTGTTGTATATATATGAGTCTTCATCTTCAGATGAAGGCTGATCGATCAACCAGTGGCAAAGTCTATACAGAGATGTAGAAGCCTGATACAGAGAGGTAGAAGCCTGAAGCAGCAGAGAGCTACCGATCCACAAAGAGAAGAAAAACAAAGAAGAAGAAAAATAGAGAAGAGAAGAAAAGAGAGATGAGTTGAGAGAGTGAGATTGAGAGAGTTTGATTGAGTGGTTATATCTCAGACTCTTGGTTCAGATACCAGAGCTGAGCCTTTTGCTCATTCGAGCTACATTCCCATTTGGGTTTTCTATTTTTATTTGCTTCTGTCTTTACTTTCCGAACTCTTGTTTCTTCAAGCTGTGAGTCAGCTGTTAGCAGAGGTGTGGCCTCTGGTCGGGTAAGCTGTAAACCCCAGTAGTTGCAGTGGAGGATTCCACTGGACAGGTGAAGCTGTAATCCTCAGCAGGCGAGACTTGTCTCAGACTGCAAGCTGTGTTGCTCAGTGGTTTGTAGGCCAAGCTATAGTGCCCAGCAGACGCAAGCTGTACTGCGCAGCAGTAAGCCATACTCGGTTGAGTGTGGGGTGGACGTAGGTCTTTGATCGAACCACCTAAAATTCCTGCGTGCCTTGTGTTTGTGTGATTGTCCATGAACTGTGTGCAACTGGATCTCATGTTTATCTTCACAGCTTGATTCGCTTCTGTTCAATTCTAGTATTCGGGTTAGTGATTCCATAAAATTGCCTATATTCCGCATTAGAACCTCTTACTGGTTTTTAATTAGGCAGTAGATCTATTCACCCCCCTCTAGATCCACACTTCAAGGAGATAGACTGTGTCCATGTAACATAACACTTGGTATCAGAGTCATACTCTTCTACAGGGACTCATCGCCCGAAGAGGAAAGGCAAGATGGATGCTCGAGGGATGATAGCTGAAGGACACTCAACCACAAAGCCCCCATTCTTCGATGGATCTAGCTACGCATACTGGAAGAACCGTATGCAAGTGTTTTTGAGGGCTAAGGACTACGAGATCTGGAAGGTAGTCAGCAAGGGACCTTATGAGCTGTCCCCTAATGAGGAAGTCTGGACCAAGGAGGAGATAAGGAGGTCTACACTGAATTGGAGTGCCATAAATGCCATCCAGTGCTCTCTGCACCCTATAGAATTCTCCCGCATATCAGCTTGCAAATCAGCTAAGGAGATGTGGGATGCACTGGAAGTCATTCATGAAGGGACCTCTCAGGTTAGAGAGCAGAAGGCTAATCTCCTTGTGTCAGAATACGAAGCATTCAAGATGAAGCCAAACGAGACCATCAAGGAGATGTACTCTCGATTAACTATCATTACAAATGGTCTCAGAGGTCTCGAGAAGCCTCAGACTGAATATGATGTAGTGAGGAAGATACTACGCTCCCTGACTCATGCTTGGCATACTAAGGCTACAGTGATGGAGGAGTCAAGGGACTTGCGAAATACAAGGGCTGATGTGCTAATCGGCTCGCTGATGGCATATGAGATTAATATGCCAAAGATAGAGAAGCTGAGAGAAGAAGAAGCCGATAGCGCTGAAGGCTGGTTCCAGCAAATCCAGCAAGTCCAGATCCAGCTAGTTCATCATCAGAGGAGAGCCTGAATGAAGAAGACATAACTCGTTCTGAGATGGCCATGATGACCAGAGAGTTCAGGCGATTTCTCAGGAAAGGAGCAGGACGATTCAGCCAAAAGAAGTACAGTGGCGGCGAAGGGACAAAAGGTATAAACATAACCCTGCAAAGAAAACTAAACTAATACTTGTTATCAATGCAGGAAACCAGGCCATCTGAAAGCTGACTGTCCAGATAATCAGAAATACAAGGACAAGTCAAAGAGAAGGAACACGAAAGGGAAAGCAATGGTGAGTACCTGGAGTGATGAAGATGAAGGTTCCTTCAGTAGCAGCTCAGACAGTGAAGCCGAATCTGAGAAGCCCATTTGCCTTATGGCAACAAGCTCAGAAGATAGAGAAGAGGACTCAGATGAGGTAATCACTAGATTTGAAAATTTCACAATTGCTGATTGGGTAGATGCTTACCATGACATAGCTGATAGAGCTGATGATATTAGAAAAGAGAACAGGCATCTAAGAAGAAAGATTAACTCCATGCAAAATGATAAGACTCTAACTGATAAAATTGCATGTCTAGAATCTGAGAATAAAAATTTGAAACTCACATGTTCTGAATTAGATGAAATCAGAAATGAGTTAAAAGCCTCTAAAGAAGACAATGAGAGGTTAGATAAAGAAGCTGATGAATGGAAGCTGAAAATCAGAAGTATGAAAGTGAGATAAAAATTGTGAATGAAAAATATCAAGCTGTCCTAAGTGTGAATACAGAACTGAAAAGATCCATTGAAGACATTCAGAAGGATAATGAGGACAAGCTTAAGACCATTGAGAAAGATGACCCAAGGTACTGACAATCTAAATGCTTTGTTAAGGTCAAAGGTCAACTTCAGAAAAGAGGGCCTAGGATTTAACTCAAGTGCAACAAAAACCTTTGGAATGAAAACTATTTCATTTGTTGCACAAAAAGAAAAAGGACCTCTAATTAGCATGAATTCAAACAATTCAATGAACAAAAATGCTAATCTGAAAAAGCCCAGTGCTGAGGAGAAGGGCAAACAAAAGCTGAGTGAGCCTAGTAGAGCTAGCATAGCTATGCAAAATCCCAAAGCTCAGTCTCAGGTTAGGGGTCAACCTAAACAATCATATAAACCCCATATTAAGGGTACCAAGACTCCACCATCACCTCCACCTCTGAAGAAGACCCAATACACACCTATGAATAGGTCAGCAGGGTCCAAGGTGCAGGGGAGACAGAATGTTGTTAGAGCTCAACCCAAACACTTCTACCAACCTAGAGCCCAGTCCCACTTCTTTGCACAGTCAACCTATCCAAATAGGTCAGGATGGACTAGGACTCAAGGAAGGTTTACAGGTCTTGGACATCAGGCTATACAGTCTTATAGACCTTACCCTAGAAATTGGGTTGATAGGTATGGCAATTGGACACCTAGGAATCTGAATTTCTTTAGCCAACCCAGGAACTACTATGGCCACAACTTCATGAATGCACCCCGGCCAAGACACCGGCAAAGAAACAACACTGTCAATAATCATGCTGGTGCAAACAATAAGAAGACAAACAACAAGAAGAAGAGGAACAACAACAGAAGAAATCTGTAGAATCCACTGAACAAAATTCATTTAAACAAATGTGGATTCCGAAAAGTCTGCTTTCTTGCTTTGCTTCTATTTCATCTGTTCTGGAGCCCAATCAGTCTTGGGTTCCAAACCTCTCTACCTAATTGTGTATGTAGGTATGCCTGGCAGCCAAGAACAACTTGTGGTACTTGGATAGCGGCTGCTCCAGGCATATGACAGGGGATAAGGCCAAGTTCTGCATGCTGACAGAGAAACAAGGAGGCCTTGTCACCTTTGGCAGCAACACAAAGGTAAGATTGTCGGATCAGGTAAGGTAGGTAAGTGTTCATTGAGGATGTTATGTTGGTTGAAGGCTTGGCTTATAACTTACTTAGTATCAGCCAACTATGTGATAAAGGATGCAAAGTGCTTTTTGACTCTCAATGTTGCAAGGTCTTTGAACCTGATTCCGAGACTGTTAAATTTTCTGGTAAGAGGATAAATAACACTTACATGATAGATTTAGATGATATTCAACATTCTAACCTATGCCTTACTGCTAGTAGAGAAGACTTAGCATTTTTATGGCATCGTAGGTTAGGTCATGCTAGTTACACTATTTTGCATAAACTAAATAAGCATGGCATGGTTAGAGGACTTCCTGAAGTTTCCTTCAAGAAAGAAAATAAAATATGTGATGCATGCACTCAGTCAAAGATAACTAGAAAGTCATTTAAGTCTAGAACAGAAAATATGTCTTCTAAACCCTATGAGCTGATACACATGGACCTTTTTGGGCCAACCAGATCTATCAGCTTATCAGGGAGGAAGTATGGGTTTGTCATGGTAGATGACTTTTCTAGGTATACTTAGGTTTATTTTTTATCTCATAAGAGTGATGCATTCTCAGAATTTCAGGAGTTCTATGTTAAAATAAATCAGAAAATTGAAAATATCTTGACTGATCATGGAGGTGAGTTTGAAAACTCACAGTTTGATGAATTCTGCAGGTCAAATGGAATTAACCATAGGTACTCCTCACCAAGGACACCTGAGCAGAATGGAGTAGTGGAGAGAAGGAACAGAACCCTAGTGGAGATGGGTCGTACACTCTTGGTTGAAGGTGGTCTACCAAGGAAGTTTTGGGCTGAAGTAGTAAATACTGCCTGTTATGTAATTAACAGAGCCATGGTAAGACCTTCTACCCAGAAAACACCTTATGAGATCTTAAAGGGTAAGAAACCTTCTATTGCTCATTTCAAGGTTTTTGGTTGTAAATGTTTCATTCATATTAATGATAAAAGAGACCTTGACAAATTTGAACCTAAAGGTGAACCAGGAATCTTTCTTGGTTATTCTGAAAATACCCGAGCATATAGAGTGTATAATCTGAATTCCAAAACTGTTGAAGAATCTCCACATATAGTTTTTGATGAATCCTTATTAAAGACTGATGTTGGTCAATGCAGGAATGAAGACAGTGGTGATATTCTGAAAGAAGGAAATTCTGCAGACCAATCTGAAAATGAGGAAGGAAATGAAGAGCCTAATGAAGAAGAGCCTACAGCTCAGGGGGAGGTAAATCAAACTCATGACAATCCAATTGTTAACATTAAAAATCTTAAAGATCATCCTGTAGATAATGTAATTGGAAATCTGCATGACCCCCCTAGGACCAGAGGCCACTTGAGAATTCAAAATGAATTGAATGCTTATGCTTTTGTTTCAAATGTTGAACCCAAGTCCATTGACTGTGCTCTCAAAGATGTGCATTGGATTAATGCCATGCATGAGGAGCTCAATCAATTTGACAAGAATAAGGTGTGACATTTGGTTCCACCTCCTGATCATGAAACAGTCATAGGGACTAAATGGGTGTTCAGAAATAAAACTGATGAATCAGGGAATATCATTAAAAATAAGGCCAGACTTGTAGCTCAGGGGTATAATCAGGAATTTGGAATTGACTTTGAAGAGTCATTTGCCCCTGTAGCCAGGTTAGAAGCAATCAGAATATTATTGGCTTATGCATGTTCCCTAGGAATAAATCTTCAGCAGATGGATGTGAAATCTGCTTTTTAAAATGGGGAAATTAATGAGGATGTCTATGTGAGGCAGCCTCCTGGGTTTGAATGCTTAGACTTCCCCAATCATATTTATAAACTCAAAAGGTTCTCTATGGTTTAAAGCAAGCTCCTAGAGCTTGGTATGACAGGTTGAGCAAATTCCTCACTGACAAGAACTTCACAAGAGGTGTAGTTGATCAAATATTATTTACTAAGGTGAGTCATTCAGATATTCTTATCATTCAAATTTATGTGGATGACATTGTGTTTGGGTCAACTAACCCCAAATTGTGTGAGGAATTCTCTCAGATAATGACTAATGAGTTTGAAATGAGCTTGATGGGCGAGCTCAAATTGTTTCTTGGACTGCAGGTTATACAAACAAAGGATGAAACTTTCATCTCTCAGTCCAAGTACATAAAGAATTTATTGAAGAAGTACAAAATAGACAACCTCAAGGAAATAGCTACTCCAATGGGTACCTCAATCAGTTTGGATGAAGATCCTAAAGGTAAACCAGTGGATCAAAGGCTATATAGAGGTATGATCGGATCCCTTCTATATCTTACAGCATCTAGGCCTGATATTCAATTTTCAGTGTGTTTATGCTCTAGATTTCAGGCTAGTCCTAAAGAATCACATCTTAAATCAGTGAAAAGGATCTTCAGGTATTTACTAGGCACCCAAGAGTTAGGTATGTGGTATCATGCCAAGTGTGAGTTAGAACTTCTAGCTTACACTGATGCAGATTATGCTGGGTGTCGAGTAGATAGAAAAAGCACTAGTGGCTACTGTCAATTCTTAGGTGACTGTCTAGTATCTTGGGCATCTAAGAAGCAACACACTGTAGCCTTGTCTACAGCTGAAGCTGAATATGTTGCTGCAGGTAATTGTGCTGCCCAAGTACTATGGATCAAGCACCAACTGGATAATTATCAGATAAAATTAGGATGTATTCCAATGTTATGTGATAATACTAGTGCTATATGCCTTGCTAAAAATCCTGTTCATCATTCTAGGACTAAGCATAGAGAGATAAAACACCATTTTCTGAGAGATGTTGTAAATAAAAATGAAATTGAAATGAACTTCATTGAAACTGGAAAACAAATTGCTGATATTTTGAATAAGCCTCTTGAGAATGAAATGTTCAAATTTATTAGAAGAGAACTTGGCTTGTGTAAATTTCAGCATGATGAATAATTTTTTCAGCTACTTTGAATAAAATTTCTGATTTGGACTTGCATCTGATAGCTTGAATAAAACTCTGTGATTGTTGAATGTTAGACTAGACCATGCATGAATGACATATTTTTTCATGACATATTATACATTGCATATCATTTAGTTATGATTGTGTCTAAGCTTTCTCTCATCTACAACCACATGCATATAGAACAAAGCAGAGTAATGCATATTATAACGGTTGGTATCCAATTCTTACCATTCATTTGTAAAACTGCATGCATATAGACAGGGGGAGTATTATTAAAAATTCAGAGTGGTCATCAACTTTCTTGAATTCATTCATTCTTTGGCCCTGAATGAGTTGAATCTGACATATGGCAATCTGTTAGTCAGTTCTGATTCCTAAGCAATAAAAAACGGACTTCTTCAGTTATAAGAATTTCAATTGTTTAAAGACTGACTTAATGGTTTAAATTTTATAACTTTTGGAGTTTAAAGATTACAATCAGTAAATAAGAAAGCTAAAAATTGATAAAACTTTCAACCCTTTTCTTATTTCATGTCAAACAAAGCTACTTATATCTAAAATCTGAAAACTCATCTGAAATCATGTTAGAGAAGCTAAGTATGTATATTGTTCTTAAACAAGTCATTCTGAAACATATAAAGGGCAGCTAAGAAAGATATTGAAAAATATTAAAAATTAATTAAAAAATAACATTGGCATAGTAATGACTGGTAAATCATTGAGAAACTGAGTGATCCATCAAAGAAGTGGACAACACTCATGTCATGAGGTGTATCAGCTATCTCTGTATAAAATGATCAAAACAGTAGGTTGGTTTCACTGAGTACCTGGAGGTAACTGGCGTCTGATAAACGTGTACCCTCACACAAAAAGGTGTAAATCAATTTTATTGTGTTTGATCATAGGCAGAATGGTCCATGATGTTGTGTATCTAGGGGTATTGGCGTCTGATAAACGTATACCCTTACGCAAAAAGGCAAATGGTACCTAAATGCCCCAAATGAACTAATATTGAAAATGTTGTTCCTTCACAAGAAATTTCTTGGATGTCAATTTGTTTATTTTCAATATATGACCTGGTATCTCTTAATCATCTTTTTAATGAGTCTATGAAAGTAAGATATTTTGAAACTGAATCTCTCATGCAAATGTGATTCTGGTTTATTATTTAATCATGCACAGAAAACTTATCCATTGATTGTAGTGCATGAACTCAAAATTTTATAGTCTTTAAACCAGAATTCTATCTGAAAGTAGTTTATAACTTCATATGACTGAAGACTCTGTACTTTAGAATGCTTATTCCTGAACTACCTTTTCAGAATTCCAGTCAGATGATATCTCTTGTTCCTTCCCTTGTACTCACTTTCCCTCCTCTTTGTTGATGGCAAAGGGGGTGAATATTGTATGAATTCTGCACTCATTCCAGGGGAAGTGTATGCATTATGTCATGGCAAAGGGGGAGATTTTGTTAGCAGGGAGTTGCTTACATTTTGTAGCACGCATGCATAGCATCTGCATGACAATCTGAATAACAAATCATGTCTTTCATCATCTGTATAACAGGTAATTGCTATTCTATATGATAGGGGGTTGCCATCATCAAAAAGGGGGAGATTGTTGTGACTCCTCTGTGTTGATGATGTTGACAATATGTTTTACTTCATAAGCAACACCTTGTTTTGATTGATTGGCAACTGTTTATGCTTTGATGAAATTGTTATTATCAGATTGTATGTGTGTTCCATGCATTTTACAGGTTCACACACTGCACACACACTCAAAGTCTACACATTGCACGTAGAGTCCATACACTGCTTTGTGTTGTGTTTATGCATCGCTTAGAACATGTCTATACATTCATGCATCATGGGTCGACCCCCTTCTTTGATGGGTCGACTCCCCGCAGATATCCAAGTCTATACAACTGTCCATCTTATTTAGTGTTTCATGCAGCGTCAACGCAGTAAGTGTGTACATTGCATTGGCTAAGTCTGCAGCGTCAACGCAGTAAGTGTGTACATTGCATTGGCTAAGTCTGTAGCATCAACGCAGTAAGTGTATACATTGCATTAGCTAAGTCTGTACATTGTTCCCCTTCTTAGATGCGTTGACGCCCCCAGATTTCCAAGTCTATACACTCGTCTTCATGTATAGCAAAGTCCATACATTGCAACTCATATAACTAGCAAGTCTATACATTGTTTCAGCGTCTCATGCAGTGTCTTATTTGAAGTCCATACATTGCATTGCATTGGCTAAGTGTGTACATCGTTCGTCTCATTAGAAGTCTATACATTGGAAGTATGTACATCGGACTGTTCATGCATCAACATTCAAAGTTCATACATTAGACTGTAGCATGCACGAAGGTAAGTCCATACATTGGACTGTAGCATGCATCAGTGAAGTCTGTACAGCGTCATGCATTGTTCTTCAAGTCCATACACTGCACTGTAGATTGCTCGGGGTGAAGTCTGTACATCCATCAGTGAACTTCCAAGTCTGTACATCCACCAGTTCAACTTCCAAGTCTATACATCGGTAGCTTTACCGACATTGCACTCGAAGTCTATACACTAATAGCTTTACCGTCGTTTCCCTTGGCAAGTCTGTACATCGCAGTTGAGTGGAAGTCTGTACAGCCGTTGTGTTGCCAAAGTCTACACATTGTGAAAGTCTATACATCGTTCAGTTGTCTTGGCAAACTCTATACATTGTGCACTTTCAAGTCTATACAGACTTTGCCTTGCTCAAGTCTGTACATCGCCCAGTTGGCAAGTCCATACATTGGAAGTCTATACATTCGTTTGCCTTGCATCATTCATCAAGTCTGTACAGCCCTTTCACTTGGCAAGTCTATACATTGTGAATGTCTATACACTCAATTGCCTTGCTTTGAACAAGTCTGTACAGAGTTTCCTTTAGCAAGCCTGTACATTGTTCATGATGTCTGAACAACGAGCAAGTCTGTACATCAGACTAGTCTGCATCGGCTAAGTCCATACATTGTCAAGTGCATTGCATGCATCGTTCTTGAAGTCTGTACATCAAGCTGAAGGCTGCCTAAGTCTATACATAGTCTATCTTCCTTAGAGTCTAATGCATAACATGAAGTCTGTACATCACACAGCATTCAAGTCTGCACATTATGCATCATATGAATTCAAGTCTGTACATTGTGCATCTTTGAGTTGAAGTCCATACATCGTCAGTTGTCTGTCCAAGTTGTTACATTGCCTAAGTCTATACGTTGGCTACTGAATGTTCTGTAGAGTCTGTACATTGCATTCGAGCTCACAAAGTCCATACAGTGAAGTCTATACAATGCATTCAATCCTGCAAAGTCTGTACAGGGTTTAATACTTAAACTGATGATTCTATTTCGACTGTGTGATATGGATTCTTTGCTGGGATTGATGACCTGGCTCGTGATCCAAGGAGGACGAGGTGCTGTGATGGTGACACGTGGAAGCAGCCCATCAAGGATGCTGCCATGTGGATGAAATTGCCTCGGATCTGGCGAATTCTCTGGGCGGAAAATGTGGAAGCCACGCGCCCTTATCCAATCTGTTGTTGTATATATATGAGTCTTCATCTTCAGATGAAGGCTGATCGATCAACCAGTGGCAAAGTCTATACAGAGATGTAGAAGCCTGATACAGAGAGGTAGAAGCCTGAAGTAGCAGAAAGCCACCGATCCACAGAGAGAAGAAAAACAGAGAAAAAGAAAAAGAGAGAAGAGAAGAAAAGAGAGATGAGTTTAGAGAGTGAGATTGAGAGAGTTTGATTGAGAGGTTGTATCTCAGACTCTTGGTTCAGATACCAGAGCTGAGCCTTTTGCTCATTCGAGCTACATTCCCATTTGGGTTTTCTATTTTTATTTGCTTCTGTCTTTACTTTCCGAACTCTTGTTTCTTCAAGCTGTGAGTCAGCTGTTAGCAGATGTGCGGCCTCTGGTCGGGTAAGTTGTAAACCCCAGCAGTTGCAGTGGAGGATTCCACTGGACAGGTGAAGCTGTAATCCTCAGCATGCCAGACTTGTCTCAGACAGCAAGCTGTGTTGCTCAGCGGTTTGTAGGCCAAGCTGTAGTGCCCAGTAGACGCAAGTTGTATTGCGCAGCAGTAAGCCATACTCGGTTGAGTGTGGGGTGGACGTAGGTCTTTGATCGAAGCACCTAAAATTCCTGTGTGCCTTGTGTTTGTGTGATTGTCCATGAACTGTGTGCGACTGGATCTCATGTTTATCTTCACAGCTTGATTCGCTTCTGTTCAATTCTAGTATTCGGGTTAGTGATTCAGTAAAATTGCCTATATTCCGCATTAGAACCTCTTACTGGTTTTTAATTAGGTAGTAGATCTATTCACCCCCCCTCTAGATCCACACTTCGTGGAGATAGACTGCGTCCATCTAACATAACAGTATATTCATATGAAATGAAGAGGACTTCCATATATAACTTTCAGTCTTAGTTTCATCAAATTTCATCAACTCTAGTGCAAGTTATGAATTTTTCAATATTAATGTCATTCCTCCTCTATTTTAGTCGTGACCCTTCGTCTACCTAGTCATAAATGTGAGCGGGCGAGCTCTCCTATTGGGATTTGGATCCAGATGTCTTCAGATGAAATCAAGAGGGTTTCCATATCTAACGTTGTGTCATAGTTTCGTCAAGTTTCATCAATCATAGCATGATTTATGATTTTTGCAATATTAACATTTATTTCTCGTGTTCCAGTCGCGACCCTTCGTCTACCTTATCATAAATGTGAGCGAGTGCATTTTTCCATTAGGATTTGGGTTTTGGTGTCTTCAGATGAAATCAAGAGGACTTATTGATCTAAAGTTTGGTGGTAGGCTCATACAATTACATTATCTCTACCAGGAGTTATGATTTTTCCATTAATTATATGTCAATTCACCCGACAGTCACACTTCTTCATGATAATTGACAGAAATGGCTCAGAACCGTGGGTTCTGGTGCGAATTGGGTTTCGACATCAACATAAGAGTTTGGGATAAGGGCCCAAGTTTTTTAATGAGCCTCGTTTCATCCCATTCTGATCTTCCTACGTTAAGTTACGAATTTTCTAAGGGTTCTTAGATAATCTGTCCAGATTTTTTGCCCGTTTAGTACATGGGTCCGAATTATGCCCGATTGGGCTAGTGTCCAATTGGTGGCCGTAACTGCTTTACTGGTTGTGCTTGCTTTGGACTGCTATTGGCAGTTTCTTGCTGGACAGAGCAAGTGTCGACTCACTGAGTCGACACTTGTTAACTCTGCTTGTTGCCTCAACGCAGTAGGCAGCAAGTGTCGACTCTGTGAGTCGACACTTGGTGTCCAGGGGGCTATTTTGTGCGTTGGCAGAACACATGGCCAAAAGTGTCAACTCCAAGAGTCGACACTTTAACCTGTGTGTTGGGTTTTTGTATGTTGACAGAATGGCTAACAAAATGTGTCGACTCTAAGAGTCGACACTTTTATCTTGGGTGGATTTTCCTCTCTTTTGGCAGAATACCATAGCAAGAGTGTCGACTCTATGATTCGACACTTCTTCTGGGCGAACCGGATCGGGTTTACGTATTTGTTATCGAAACTCCCATTTCATGGTCCATTTTCTTGGGGCTTTTACACCTTTATCCTTAGGGCATTCCTACATGTTAAGGGTTGTTTTGAGAGGTTTTTGAAAGGGCTTTTGTGTCTTTTGTTCATCTTTATTGCTGCTATATATACCCTTGCCATTCTCACAAGGAAAGGTATCGAGAGGTCTAATACTTTCTATTCTTTTGCAGAGGAAGGAAGAAAGGGGGCGGCCACAAGGTGGAGAGGAGAGGGCTTTCAGAGATAACCATTTTCTGATGCTTGCAGGTGCGATTGGAGCAAGGATTTAAAGGCCATCATCTTGTATGAGTTGCAAACGAGCTGGGATGTTCAAGGAAGACGACCGGCTGCTCCATCCTGCTGCGGATTCAACTCCCTCTGACCCAAGCTTCGAGAAAAATCTTCTTATGGACACTGGAGAATGAAGGGGAAACATGCTACATCTTTTACCCTTTTATTTGTGATGCGCTTCTAGATCTATATCCTGCTGTGAGCACATATTGATTATCCTATATCTTTTCTGAATCAGAATATTTCTGTGAGTGTGTGGTTTTATTATAAATGGAGCCGCGTCTCCGTGTGGTTTTTATGTCCGGGGTGTGTTCCCCTATTGCGTGAGTGCGTGCTGCGGTGGCAGCTGTTTGCGGCTAGGCCCCGTGTGTGCATTGCTGCGGAAGTAGCGTGTGTGGTGTTGGGGCTCGTCCCCGTGGTTCTACGTCTCGTGGCATGTAGTGAAACCTCACCGCGTTTCGGTGAGGGGTGAACGTAGGGAGCCCGTCGTGGTCCCAAACCACCTAAAAATCTCTTTATTCTGTGTGGATGCCTGTGTGATTGTCCATTTCCTCTATCTCCATTCACAGGTTATCTTATTGATTTTTATTTCACTGCACCACTACACCTTGCTACTCTGCTATTCGTGTTTGGGTTAGGCCCAATCATTCAGTGCATAGATTGTTCAAGTGAGATCGGAAACATTGAGTGAACCTAAATTTCACTTCAGTTTAATTTGAGCTAATCAAGGTTGATAATTTTAATTTCGTTGTGTTTAGTTTAGATTGTTTTTTAAAATCTGCCATCTCAACTGGGGGATAATTCAACCCCCCTTCTTGTCTGCCATCTAGTGTGGGCCAACAATTGATATCAGAGCCCAGTCTCTGATTTCATACGTGGACCTCACGGTCTAGGAGAAAAGATCTATTAATGATGGCTAGTGTGAATTCGGTTCCTATTTTTGATGGTTTTGATTATGCTCTATGACTTGGAAAATTTTGTGTTTGGATTACCAATACTGATCCGAAGCTTATGAATCTAATCACTCATGGTCCTCACATTCTTCCAAAAAATGAGTTAAGGTGGACCGATGAGGATAAGAAAAAGAATTCTGATAATTTGTTTGTTTTGAATGCTCTTAAGGCTACAGTGAGCACTGATGTATTTCCTTCTATTTCATCTTGTAGGTCAGCCAAAGAGATCTTGGATGGGCTAAGCGAAGCCCAAGAAGAAAGCTGGAATAGTGAGTGTCTCGTGACAAACAATGAGATTGAGCGTCAAAGCGAGGAGAGTTCAAAGATAAACTCTGACTTCGATGAAGATGATGAACTGAGTTATGATGAATTGATAAATGCTTGTGATGAATTGTTTGACAAATATAAAACAATAAAATCTGAAAATTGAAAATTGAAAAAGCAAATTCAAGATACTACACATGTTGCCTCCACATGTGAGAAATGTTCAGAAGTTAGGAACTTGAATGAAAACTTATTGCATGTTGTTGATGTGCATAAAGAAATAATTTCAATTCTAAAAACTGAAAATGAAACCTCAAAGGTCAAAATTTCAGAATTTGAAGACATTGAAAAGGAACTAAGAGGTAAATTGAGTTGTTTGGATAATGATCAGATCTTGCTTAATGAACTTGTTCAGAATGAAAAGCTTGCTGAAGAAATTGAAAAACTAAAAGATCAAAATAATTTGCTCATTGATAAACTCAATGCCTTTGAGAAAGGAAAAAGTGTGATTGTTGATGATCTTGAAAGTCTTCATGTTCTAGAACAAGAGGTTGAAAGCTATAAGACTATCAATTCTCTTTTGAATGATAAAATTGCGTCATGTGATGAAGAATTGATAAGTACTAAATTGCATATCTTGAATCTCGAAAATGAGATCAAGAGCTTGAATGAGTCTTTGTCCTCGTGTGATAAAAGAAATCAAAAATAGAAAAATGTCGTTGATTGTTCTTGCGTGCATGCAAACCCCCCAACTGTTAAATATGATCATGCATCAAGGAAAAGAATGAATGCTTCATGCTTTTACTATGGAAAATTTGGCCATGATATGTATGATTGCTTTTTAATGAGATTTGATGATGATGAGGCTTTGAAGTTAAGAATGAAAATGTGTGATGGCTCTAAAAATCATGTGAAACCCATAAAGAAAACTCTCAACACTCATTGCTTCTATTGTGGGTTACATGGTCATGTTTTTTAAAATTGTTTCACAAAGAAATATGATGATGACTGGTCTATCAAAAGAAAATTTTTTTGTCATTACTGTGGTGAAGTTGGACATGTGATGAATAATTATTTTTCAATGAAAAATGGTCCATAAAAAGAAAATCCGTTTATTGCTTTTATTGTGGCCAGGACGGTCATTCAATGGATGACTGTGCCACAATGAGATAAGATGATGATTGGTATGCTAGGAGATACAAGAATCCATTTGCTTGTGCTAGAACTAACCCCTCGGGACCCAAGATGACTTGGGTACCCAAATCTTCAAAGTGAGAACTTCTTTTGCAGGGGCGCCTTGAGGCCAAGGAAAATCAATAAATAAAGGACTCTCAAGGAGAGAAATAAAAATGATTTGTTTTTGAAATTTATCTTGCTTAAGTTCACTGTGAAAGATCTGCAAAGGTAAAAAATTATGTTTGGAGTTGTTTCACATTTTATGAATGAATTTGGTTTTTGAATGCTTTACTCTACACATAAAGTCTTTCATACTTTTACTTACATCCTGCAAATAATAGTTCATTTTTGCATACATAGAATACATATTGAGTTGCATGATACACACTGCACATATCATACACATCTTTGCATACTTGTACATAAAGAAAGTCTTTGATCATATGTTTGGTTACGTGCATATACTTGCATATACTTGACATATTTGTGTGCTTGTATGCCATGATTATCCAGTATATCAAATGGCGATAGTGGAAGGTTGGACTTTGTCCAACTGGAAGCCTTCCCCATACTTGATGGTGATCTTCGGACCTACGTTCTCAGCCAAGTACCGGTAATCAACTTGTCTGAAAACTTTACCTCGATGGATGTTTGAGTGTATATATATATTATATCACCCTCTCTTTGAAAAAATCCTATAACACTTTCCCTTGCTAGATAAAATTACTTTGATTTAGACATGTTTGTTTTATGACATATATTAAGGTGGAGTTTTTGCTTATAACTGTGTATACACTTAGGGGGAGACATAACTGTGATTATACTAATTCATGTCTTACATTCAATACAACCACCCACACACTTTGCACCTTTTTGAAATAAATGATTCAATCTAATAAGGATTTCAGTTATTCCTCTCAACACTTTAGATGACTCTTGAATCTCTACATAGAAATTACATATCTCGTGAGGATAAAGTTATTTGTCTCACCAAAAAGTGAATAAATGGAGCGTGGATCTGAGTAACCGAGAATCTCCCCTGAGACAAAGGAGGAAACTCGTGTCGAAAGGAGAAACAAATCTACATCAAGAATAAGTGTAATTTACCACCGAGTAGCTGGGAAGTGTCTCTGAGACAAAGGATACAACTCGTGCCGAAAAGTGATAAAATCCACAGTTAATGTGAGTGATAAAACTAAGTAACCGGGAAGTGTCTCTTAGACAAATGATACAACTCGTGTCAAAAGGTTAGTTACACCATTTATAGTAATTTAAAAAAAATGGGGTCATACGTAGCTACCAATATTCGAGCATTATGTATGAAAGTGTATGGATGATAAGTTCTTTTTAGTATTCTTTAGAAAATTTGATTATCCATATTACTTTGGAATTCATTGCTCAATCTTTCACATATACACCTTGGGTTTGATTGTGTGAATGTTCTTTATGAATCAGTCATCTTTCATAGTTAATGTAGTACCTTATTTATGTAAGCACGACCTTCTTAGTATTGCACATGTTCGACATGCTCCAGAATCAATAGCACTCTTCTTAAACCTGTCCCTAGGGGACTTGTTTGCTCTTATATCTTATTATGAATGCTTGAATGCCTGATTGCACAATCCTTTTTGTTCATATCATACTGCATCTCACATAGATGCATCTTTAGGTTATACTTGTAAATAACAGGTTACATAATCCCATTGTCAGTCAGGTTTTATTTATGACAATAGGGGGAGAATAATGTGCTCTTTTAGCATAACATCTGCATATAGTTCAGTTTTGTTACACTCTGTGTGCATAGGTTGGTCATCTTGCATATAATTTTGAACAAAAATTCAAAAATTGTGCATTTGCATATAACTTTGTAATCTTGCATACTACACGTCAAATGTCATTTCTGGCTTGGTGTTCATGGTTCATACACCTTCATTTCATGGTAGGTGAATTGCTGAGTTCGTGCGCTTTTCAATCTCATTTCCTTTTTGATTATTCCTCTACACCCCCACATTTTGATAATGTCAAGGGGGAGAGAATCTTGGTGGCCACAATATATTGTCATCATCAAAAAGGAGGAGATTGTTGGGTTCATTACACTCTCTCTTTGTCTTTGATAATGGTTTTGATGATTACAATATATTGTGTAGTTTGCGTATGCATGGAAGTCAAAATATTGGGTGGTTTGCTCATATGTTGATTATTTTATCTTGCAGGTCTGAAATGCATGGTGAATATCATGAATTAGATTCATGCATAGTGTGCTTGACACTTTGGAGCTTACATGTGAAACATTGTGTTTTTCAGTGAACTGTCAAATGGTTTGCTGGGTTGCTCTATATTATTGGTGTAAACACTAAGTTGGTCTTATTGAGTTATACGCATGTTTTTGTATGGTCTGTTGAGATGAATGTTATTGCTTTAATGATAATACTAGTGAGGATCATGGTGAAACTCAGAAGAATGGAATTCTTATATTGCGTTGTGCATGGCAGATTTAACTGGCATTTTATCTATGGAACATGGCTATTCATGTAGAAATTTGATTAAGGATGGTTGTGAAACATGCACCCTTCTTCATATGTTTTGAGAATGAAACTGGGTCTGATTGTTCCTTCATTTAGCATGAAAGCATAGTAAAGATAGTTTATACTTGGCCTTGAAAAACTGGTTCTCTAGTGTCCTCATGCATTTTAATATTGAGGATTTCATGTCAATTATTCAAGCATTTTAACTGTATGACTTCTATGACTTCATAAGGTTAAGCCATTCAATGAGGGCATGCAAACCATGGTGGAACTTGGGAGAATGGCATTCCTATATTGATTAGTGAATGGCAAATTTAATCAACTTTTCAATTGTGAAACATGGTTTCTTAATGCAAAACCTTGATTAACTTTGTACGTGATTCACGCACCTTTCTTCTCATATCTTTGTGATAGAATCTGGTTTCTATGTTGGTTCCTACACATGTTAATTCTTGCACATATTATCTTGGAAGGTTTTGGACTGAACTTGTGTTCATGCAAGTTTGATTAAGAAAGACTGAGTTTTCAAGTGCTTTTGAATGGGGTTTAAGGACCATTTACTGGTTGTCTTCTGAATTGGATCGAATGCACATTCCATATCTCTTTATGAAGATGAGTAAAGATGTTTAGTCATATGAATGGTTTTCAAGGAATGAGTATGAATTCTTCAAAGTTGGATTTTACTGTCAATGGATTGTTTGAGTTTCTTTTAGCATGGACTGCATTAGTACTATCTATGTGAACAGATAGAGTTCAGTTTTCATTGACTGAACTTAGATTAATTGGACTATATTTAAATTTGCTGAACTGAACTTAAATTCCTGGATCTATAATGCTCTCAGATCATTGGATAAATGGTAATAGTTTATTTCTGAATTTGTTTCATAGTGCCTTGAAGGGATTGATGAATTCAATTCAGAAATGGATTGCTTGAATCTAATTGATCTGTAAGGGTTGTGAAGGTTCAGCTTGTTTGGATTAAATCAATGTTTGGCTTGATTTGCAAATTACTTTCAATCAGTTGGATCCATGGTATGAATGTACTTCTGAATTTGATTATCTATTTCCTTGAATGTGTTTGAAGTGGTTTTCATGTATTGGGTTTACAAGTGTTTTCATGCATATTTGTTCTTGGAAATCTGTGGTAGTTAGTGTGTTGTTCATCTTGTTTCATTTATCACTAAATGAATCCAAGTTTTTTTGGTGTTTTTAAGACCCTCTTAGCATGTCTTTTCATTTGGCAAAACCTATTTTAAACAGGGCTTTACTGGTTGTGCTTGCTTTGGACTACTATTGGCAGTTTCTTGCTGGACAGAGCAAGTGTCGACTCACTGAGTCGACACTTGTTAACTCTGCTTGCTGCCTCAACGCAGTAGGCAGCAAGTGTCGACTCTGTGAGTCGACACTTGGTGTCCAGGGGGCTATTTTGTGCGTTGGCAGAACACATGGCCAAAAGTGTCGACTCCAAGAGTCGACACATTAGCCTGTGTGTTGGGTTTTTGTATGTTGACAAAACAACTGACAAAATGTGTCGACTTTAAGAGGCGACACTTTTGTCCTGGGTGGATTTTCCTCTCTTCTAGCAGAACACCATAGCAAGAGTGTCGACTCTTTGATTCGACACTTCTTCTGGGTGAACCGGATCGGGTTTGCGTATTTGTTATCGAAACTCCCATTTCATGGTCATTTTCTTGGGGCTTTTACACCTTTACCCTTAGGGCATTCCTACATGTTAAGGGTTGTTTTGAGAGGTTTTTGAAAGGGCTTTTGTGTCTTTTGTTCATCTTCATTGCTGCAATATATATCCTTGCCATTCTCACAAGGAAAGGTATCGAGAGGGCTAATACTTTCTATTCTTATGCAGAGGAAGGAAGAAAGGGGGCGGCCACAAGGTGGAGAGGAGAGGGCTTTGAGAGAGAACCATTTTTTGATGCTTGCAGGTGCGATTGGAGCAAGGATTTAAAGGCCAACATCTTGTATGAGTTGTAAACGAGCTGGGATCTTCAAGGAAGATGATCGGCTGCTCCATCCTGCTGCGGATTCAACTTCCTCTGACCCAAGCTTCGAGAAAAATCTTCTTATGGACGCTGGAGAATGAAGGGGAAACATGCTACATCTTTTACCCTTTTATTTGTGATGCACTTCTTGATCTATATCCTGCTGTGAGCACATATGGATTATCCTGTATCTTTTCTGAATCAGAATATTTCTGTGAGTGTGTGGTTTTATTGTAAACGGAGCTGCGTCTCCGTGTGAGTTTTATGTCCGGGGTGTGTTCCCCGACTGCGTGAGTGTGTGCTGCGGTGGCAGTGGTTTGGGGCTAGGCCCCGTGTGTGCATTGCTACGGAAGCAGCGTGTGTGGTGTTGGGGCTCGTCCCCGTGTTGCTACGTATCGTGGCATGTAGTGAAGCCCCATTGGGTTTCAGTGAGGGGTCGACGTAGGGAGCCCGTCGTGGTCCCAAACTGTTGTGCCCCTGGTTTTGATGATGACAACCATGAGATGTGTGTGTTGAATTCAACTTAAAATATTGAATTAAATCTTGATTCAGTAATGCATGCATCTGGTTTATTTTTGAATGCACGAAAGGGACAGGATCATCACAGGATGATTCATAGCGTCCACGCAGTGGGTTGCCTCAAGGACAGCGTCTACGCAAGACTCTGAAGGCGTCCACACAACAGTTCAAGTGGCAAAATCATATGTCACTGATATAATCTCAGTGCGTCAATGCCACAAACCCACAGAGTCGACGCATCAGTTCAAGATCTTACTAGCCCACTTTACTGCGTCAACGCCACACTATTGTAGCGTCGACGCATCAGCTTAAGAAGCAGAGGCACTCACAGATCTACTTCACTACGTCAACTCCACAGTAGAGCAACGTCGACGCAGCAGTTCAAAAGGTAGAATTATGGTTCACTGGAATACCCCAGTGCGTCAACGCTACAGCATGATAGCGTCGACGTAGTAGTTCACTCTGAGATGAATTTGGCTCTGGGTAAGCTTAGTGGGTTGACGTAGTAACCTAATGTGTCAACTCATCCACCTACGAACTTGAAGCCTTGTGGGCAGTTCCAGGTAGCGTCAACCCCTTGGTCACCATGGGTTGATGCCATCTGAATCCTTTCATAAGATTAGTTGGGTGGACCCCAGTCATTAGTGACGTCAAAAGCCACATCAGCCAAAAAGTGTTTTGATCTCGTTTTCTCTCGCGATTCCAGAAGGCTCTGAGGAGATCATCATTGGGCTAACCAGAAAATCTGGTCTGGGCCCACTAGGTGTGTATATATTACATGGTTCTGGGTGAGCGCAGAAGGTGGCTAGTTTAGGATATTTCGAAGCTGCCGCAGACTAGGCTGAGCAAGAGAAGCTCACTAGAAGAACTGAGGAGTTCATCTTCTTCCTGCTGGCGATCTGCTGAAAACCTGAAGAGATCTAGGAGCATTGATCTATTGCAAGTTCATCTACATTTCAGAAGGAGAAGATCAGCTGATCGTTGAAGCTTCTTCTCCCAGACTTTTGAACTCAAGCCTGAGATCCGGCTGCCTCACAGATCTGAGATTGCTCCTTCATCACTGAGTGATTTCGTTTATTATTATTTTTTTTGGTTTGAACTCTGTTACATTGTTTCTCCCTCATACTAGTTTGAGTAGAGGGAGGGGTTTGATCAAGCTGATTGTGCTTGGATCAAGGGCGTTTGGGCGTGTTTGCCTGCAAGCTGTTCGTCAGCGGTTTAGAGGATCTATTCCTCTGGTTTAGCCAAGATGTATTGCTCAGCGTTGTTTGAGGAGGTTGTTCCTCGATGTAGCTAAAATGTAAAGCTCAGCAGGGATCCTCATTGATTTAGTGAGGGGTGGACGTAGGTCTCCACAGGGAGATCGAACCACCATAAAAATCTGTGTTCCTCTTGTGGTTTGCTATTCTCACACAATCCACCTATCGTTAGATGTTTGATTAGGCACGATCTGCATACAGTTAGTTTACTGAATTTCTTATTAGCATTCTTCTTTCTAAAGCGAGTGTGATCTTGCATTAATTTTTTAAAGGGTCAACCTATTCACCCCCTCCCCCTCTAGTTTGACATTCCACCTAATCCAACATGTGGTATCAGAGCTTGGCTCTCTTGTCAAGGGTCTCACAACCCAGAGAGATTTAGTGGAATGGAAAACAAGGGGCTCATGCCTGAAGGGTATGCAGTGAATAGGCCACCCTTCTTTGATGGCACTAACTATGCTTACTGGAAAAATCTGATGCAAGTATTTCTGAGAGCTCAGGACCATGAGCTTTGGAGAGTCGTGAGCAAGGGACCCTATCAGTTAGAAGGAGATGAAGAACTGTGGGTGAAAGAGCAGATTCGGAAGTCCAATATCAATTGGCAAGCTATGAACATCATGCAATGCTCATTGCATCCTAAGGAGTTTTCACGAGTGTCCTCATGTGCCAGTGCTAAGGAAATGTGGGACAGACTTCAAGTCATCTATGAAGGTACGTCAGAGGTAAGAGAGACAAAAGCTAATATGTTAATTTCTGAATATGAAGCTTTTAGAATGAAGCTAGAAGAAAATATATCTGAAATGTATGCCAGACTAACCCTATTAGTGAATGGTCTTAAAGGTCTGGGAAAGGTTTACACTAATTATGAACTGGTCAAGAAAATTCTTAGATCCCTAACTCCAATTTGGCACACCAAGGCCACTATTGTTGAGGAATCTAGGAACCTTCCTACCACTACCCCTGATGAGCTTATTGGATCACTGATGGCTTACGAGCTGAATTTCAAAAGAACTGATGAGGATGTGAAAAAGAAGAAGCCACTTGCTTTGAAGGCTGGTCCTAGAAGCAAGGAGAGTTCAGATGACAGTCAGTCATCTACCTCAGATGACGACTCAGGTGAGGTAGCAATGCTCACCAGGAAATTCAGGAAGTTTCTATGATGTGAAACGGAAGTGGGGGGTCTTCTTCATTCTGCCCATGGTCGCGCTATACACACCTATCACCTTCTTGAAGAACGTGCTATATCCCCTAGCGCGTTCACAGAAGTTGGCAGAACGACGAACTTCGACGTTGGAGCTACCATGGATGACTTCGGGGGAATGAATCATAGGGGGAGAACACTTAGGGAGGTGGTAATACACAAGGGATCCTAAACAGACACATGAGGGACCCTAAACAAAGATTAAACTAAGCTAATACTAGCAAGGATAACTTGGTGAAGGTGGATGCGGGGTGATCGGTGAGGGAAGGAAGGTGGATGTAGATGAAGTTAGGGCCATGAGGAAGCTTGATTGGGGCCTCTCGCCCGGACCCATCGCAGGACTGGTGCAACCGAGCTCCATCTTGACCATAGCAGCACCTTTGGCGATGGTGGAGGGCGGCGAACGTCGGTGGAGGAAGAATGAAGCTCCAAATGGAGCCTCACACTCGACCCCATCTCAGAGCCGGTGCATCCAGAACTTCGATTGTCCTCCATTGAAGGGGAAAGATAGAGGATCAGGAGAAGATGAATGGGCATCGCACCCGAAGAGGGGAGGAGAAAAGGGGGTTCCAAAGATTGGGGTGATAGCCATGGCTATACTCATAAGACTTTCATAGATTCATTGTTTTTTTGATCAAACGAAAGGGGATACATATATAGGGGGAAGGGGAAGATAAAATGACACTAAAACATCAATTACAACCATGGAAAATAGTGCACCTTGAAGACTTTGGGAGTTCCAAGCGCCGAAAAGTTGGACCGTCGATAACTGCGTTCTGTCTGAGATCACGCTAGGGGAACCTAGCGCCTTCTTCAGGTCACGCTACCCAAAGGTAGCTCGTTCATCTTCGGCCCAGCAGCTTCCACGATCAGCTTTGTCCTGGCAGCTGGCTTGATTCCCATCAAACCCTTCCACTTGGGAAGGTTCGACCTCGAACCTTGTAGCTCAAGATCCCAGTCTGTGAGAATAGCCTGGTTCCCTATGCTCTGATACCACTTGATGTGAAACGGAAGTGGGGGGTCTTCTTCATTCTGCCCATGGTCGCGCTATACACGCCTAGCGCCTTCTTGAAGAACGTGCTATATCATCCTAGCGCGCTCACAGAAGTTGGCAGAACGATGAACTTCGACGTTGGAGCTCCCATGGATGACTTCGGGGGAATGAATCACAGGGGGAGAACACTTAGGGAGGTGGGTAATACACAAGGGATCCTAAACAGACACATGAGGGACCCTAAACAGGGATTAAACTAACCTAGTACTAGCTAGGATAACTTGGTGAAGGTGGATGTGGGGTGAGCGGTGAGGGAAGGAAGGTGGATGTAGATGAAGTTAGGGCCGTGAGGAAGCTTGATTGGGGCCTCTCGCCCGGACCCATCGCAGGACCAGTGCAACCGAGCTCCATCTTGACCATAGCAGCACCTTTGGCGGTGGTGGAGGGCGGCGAACGTCGGTGGAGGAAGAATGAAGCTCCGAATGGAGCCTCACACTCGACCCCATCTCAGAGCCGGTGCATCCAGAACTTTGATCGTCCTCCATTGAAGGGGAAAGATACAGGATCAGGAGAAGATTAATGGGCATCGCACCCGAAGAGGGGAGGAGAAAAGGGTGTTCCAAAGATTGGGGTGATAGCCATGGCTATACTCATAAGACTTTCATAGATTCATTATTTTTTTGATCAAACGAAAGGGGATACATATATAGGGGGAAGGGGAAGACAAAATGACACTAAAACATCAATTACAACCATGGAAAATAGTGCACATTGAAGACTTTGGGAGTTCCAAGCGCCGGAAAGTTGGACCGTCGGCAACTGCGTTCTGTCTGAGATCGCGCTAGGGGAACCTAGCGCCTTCTTTAGGTCGCGCTACCCAAAGGTAGCGCGTTCATCTTCGGCCCAGCAGCTTCCACGATCAGCTTTGGCCTGGCAGCTGGCTTGATTCCCATCATTCTAAAACATCAATTACAACCATGGAAAATAGTGCACATTGAAGACTTTGGGAGTTCCAAGCACCGGAAAGTTGGACCGTGGGCAACTACGTTCTGTCTGAGATCGCGCTAGGGGAACCTAGCGCCTTCTTCAGGTCGCGCTACCCAAAGGTAGTGCGTTCATCTTCGGCCCAGCAGCTTCCACGATCAGCTTTGGCCTGGCAGCTAGCTTGATTCCCATCATTCTAAAACATCAATTACAACCATGGAAAATAGTGCACATTGAAGACTTTGGGAGTTCCAAGCGCCGAAAAGTTGGACCGTCGGCAACTGCGTTCTGTCTGAGATCGCGCTAGGGGAACCTTGCGCCTTCTTCAGGTCGCGCTACCCAAAGGTAGTGCGTTCATCTTCGGCCCAGCAGCTTCCACGATCAGCTTTGGCCTGGCAGCTGGCTTGATTCCCATCATTCTAAGGAAGGAAGGTAAATTTAGAAACAACAGAAGACCAGAGGTAAGAAAGAGTTCAAAATTCAAATCAGAAAACTCTAGGAAATCTGACAAGGTTGTCTGTTACAAATGCAGGAAACAAGGTCATATTAAATCTGAATGTCCAGAGAATGTGAAGAAAGTCCAACCAAAATGGAAGAACAAGAAGCCAAAAGCTATGATGAGTACTTGGAGTGATGAGGAGAAAGATGAAGATGAAGATGAAGAAGAGAGTACGTCTAAAGAAGAAAGTGATGTTAAGCTGTGCTTTATGGCTAAGGAAGATGATCAGGATGAGGTAACCTCCTCCTTTGAAAACTTTTCTTGCAGTGATTGGGAAGAAGCATTTAATGAATTGCTAGATAAGTATGATTATATGAGGAAAGAAAATAAATCACTGAAGAAGAAGAAAAATTTGACTAGTCAAGATAATTCCTTGAATGAGAAAATCATGTGCTTAGAAGCTGAAATTACTCATCTAAGAGAGTCTCTTGCTGAAAGTGATCTGTATAAAGATCAATTAATAGAGATGAAAAGGGAAAATGAATTTTTACTGAAAGTACATGATGACCTGAAACTCATAATGCAAAAATTGGAGAGTGATGTGAAAATTGCTGAAGAAAAATATGAAGCCATTCAAGGAGTAAATCTAGAACTCCAAGAAAACTTGAAGAGACTGGAAGTTGAAAACTCAAATAAACAAGTCTCCCTTGAGAAATTTACACAAGGCAAAAACAACCTAGAAGCTGTTATGGGAATGAAAAGTAATTTTGGAAAAGAAAGACTTGGATATAATCTAACTAAAAAGAAGAATCTAGGGATAAGGCTAATAAACATTGTTCCAGAACAGGGCACATCTGAGCAAAACCCAATGACTGTAGTGAAGTCCAATGAGAAAAATCAAGAAGAAGTAAAACAGACAGATGAAACCAGAAACGAAAAGGGCAAAGAGAAAATGAATGTTACCTTAAATGCCAATCACCATAAGAATGTGCCTAAGCTCAGAAGTAAACCCTCAGGTCAGCCTATAGACCCTAGTTCATCAACCCAGCATCAGACTTATAGAAATTTAGGGAGTCATAGGTCTGGTACAAGACAGTTGCGTCAACGCACTGGGTACCCTGCGTCCACTCAACCCATGTCCCAGGGGTTCTACAGAAATAATGCTAGAACAAACCATTGGCCGCGTCAACGCAGTGTCCATACTGTGTCAACGCATACACCCTTCCGGGATGGGTATTCCTTCGGAAATACTAGAGTGAGTCGACGCAGCCACTACAGTGCGTCAACGCATCCTATGCACCAGAACCCATATGCCAGAAGGGTTAGATGGATGAGTCAACGCAGTCAGGTGAGAGGGTCTACGCAGTGAACCTTCATTCCTTCAAGAGTTCAGTATTCTTCTAGAACTTCTCATCCTAGATTCCCCAGTGCTTCTTGAAGTCACAATAATCATTGGAATGAGAACAAGAATAAAACTTCATACTTCTCTAACAACAGAACTAATTCAAAAAGGTCATTCCAAAGGGTACCTCAACCCAATCAGAAAACTCTCAAACCTTTGAACTCCACATATCAAAAACCTCCAAAACAACAAATATGGATTCCCAAAAGCATGTTGTCTTATTTAACACAATCATATGGTGTGATGGGACCCAAGTGTATTTGGGTTCCAAAATCTCTTGTTTGATGTGAATTGCAGGAGTGCCTTGCAGCTGTACACAACAGATGGTATCTTGACAGCGGCTGCTCAAGGCATATGACGGGAGATAAGGCAAAATTATATTTCTTGGTTGAGAAAGAAGGAGGGCATGTCACTTTTGGGGGCAACAATAAAGGTAAAATTATTGAAAAAGGTAAAGTTGGCAAAAATCCCTTGAACTCCATTGATGATGTACTACTTGTTGAAGGACTAGAATACAATCTTATTAGTTTAAGCCAACTGTGTGATAGGGGACACAAAGTTGTGTTTGATTCTCATGCATGCACCATTCTTGAAATGCATTTTGAAAATGTTAAGTTCATTGGAAAAAGAATAAACAACATGTACATGGTAGACTTGGATGATCCCGCTCATAACAATCTCTGTCTAGCTGTGAATAAAAGTGAGCTGGCTTGGCTATGGCATCGTAGACTAGGACATGCTAGACATAGTGTCATGCATAAGTTAGCAAAATTTAGCATGATGAATGGTCTGCCTGATGTATCATTTAAGTAAAATGACAAAATTTGTAATGCATGCACTCAAGGAAAGCATACTAGGAAGTCATTTAAATCCAGAATTGAAAATCAATCTTCTAGACCTCTTGAACTTGTGTACATGGATCTGTTTGGACCCACTAGAATAGCAAGTTTGAGTGGCAATAAATAAGGAATTATTTTGGTAGATGACTTTTCTAGGTTTACTTGGGTGTTCTTTTTAACTCATAAGAATGATGCATTTGAAGAATTTCAGGCATTCTTCAGAAAAGTTCAATAGGATGGTAAGTATACTATTTCATCTATCATGTCAGATCATGGAGGAGAATTTGAAAATTCAAAATTTGATGGTTTTTGCAGGGCAATGGGAATATCTCACAAGTTCTCATCTCCAAGAACTCCTGAACAGAATGGAGTGGTGGAAAGAAGAAACAGAACCCTTGTCGAGATGGCTAGAACAATGTTGATCGAAGGACAACTCCCAAGGAAGCTCTGGGTAGAGGCAGTAAACACAGCTTGCTACATTGTAAACCGGGCAATGGTAAGACCTCTGTCCAAAAAGACTCCATATGAATTGTTGAAAGGTAAGAAGCCATCTGTTATACATTTTAGAGTTTTTGGATCTAAATGCTTTGTTCAAAATAATCACAAACGGGACTTAGATAAATTTGAACCTAAGAGTGAACCAGCCATATTTCTAGGATATCCAAATCACTCTAGGGCCTATAGAGTCCTAAATGTCAAAACTCAATCTGTTGAAGAATCTCCACATATTGTCTTTGATGAAATGAATGTCAGGTATGAAAATGAGAATCTAGCAGAATCTTGCAGGGACAAAGATGATGGGGAGTTTCTTGAAGAAAAGGAAGAACAATATACTCAAGAGGAAGAGCCAAGGTCAAATGAGAATCTAGCAGAATCAAGCACTAGAGGTAATGCAGATGCTAATGAAGGTAACTCTCTGACCAATGTTAGAATGTTAAGAGACCACCCTCTATCAAGCATTATTGGTAATATGCATGACCCTACCAGAACTAGATCTCATTTTAGAACAATTGAAGAAATGGATAATTTGGCTCTTATATCTCAAATTGAACCTAAAAATGTAACTGAAGCCCTGAAAGATGAATGCTAGATAAATGCAATGCATGAGGAATTAAATCAATTCAAAAGAAATAAAGTGTGACACCTTGTGCCAAGACCCAATGAAATTTCAGTAATTGGAACTAAGTGGGTCTTTAGAAATAAACAAAATGAAAATGGAATTGTGATAAGACATAAAGCAAGACTGGTAGCACAAGGATATAACCAAGAATTTGGCATTGATTTTGAAGAATCCTTTGCACCAGTAGCTAGATTAGAAGCTATTAGATTATTACTTGCATATGCATGTTGTCATAGAATAAAACTCTATCAAATGGATGTAAAAAGTGTATTTCTTAATGGTTTAATAAAAGAAGAGGTGTATGTTGAACAACCCCCCGGTTTTGAATCTATAGACTGCCTTGACCATGTTTACAGATTAGACAAAGCTCTCTATGGGCTCAAACAGGCACCTCGAACATGGTATGATAGACTCAGCTCATACCTCACTGAGAAAGGATATTCAAGAGGTAAAGTGGACCAAACCCTATTCACCAAGGTAAGAAATAATGACATTATTCTGGTTCAAATCTACGTTGATGATATAGTCTTTGGATCCACTAAACCAAGCATGTGTGAGGAATTTGCAAATTTGATGACCACAGAATTTGAGATGAGTCTCATGGGTGAGCTTCAATTTTTTCTAGGTCTACAAATCACCCAAAGCAAGGATGGATGCTTCATCAACCAGGCAAAGTATGTCTCTGAACTATTGAAGAAATATCAAATGGAGAATCTTAAGGCAATTAGCACTCCCATGAGCACCAACACAATTTTGGATGCAGATCTGAAAGGTAAATCAGTAGATGCAAAGACTTATCGAGGTATGATCGGATCACTCCTCTATCTTACTGCATCTTGGCCAAACATCCAATTTTGTGTATGTATGTGTGCTCATTTTCAGTCTGATCCTAAAGAATCCCACTTGATTTCTGTCAAGCGTATCTTTCGATACCTTGCTGGAACTTGAGATTTAGGGATTTGGTATCCTGCATCTTGCACTTTTGATCTAGTATCATACTCAGATGTAGACTATGCTGGATGCAAACTTGACAGGAAAAGCACAAGTGGCTATTGCCAATTTTTGGGAGGTTGTTTGGTTTCTTGGGCATCCAAGAAACAACACTCTGTCGCACTATCCACTGCAGAGGCAGAATATGTCGCTGTAGGGAGTTGTGGCACTCAAGTGTTGTGGATCAAACACCAACTCCAAGATTATCAAACTGATCTTGGATGTGTCCCAATATTGTGTGATAACACAAATGCCATTAACCTGGCAAAGAACCCCATCCAACACTCTAGGACCAAACATATAGAAATTAGGCATCACTTTTTACGAGATGAGGTTAATAAAGAAAGCTTTAAATTGGTGTTTGTATATTCACAACATCAACTAGCTGACATTTTCACCAAGCCTCTGAATAATGAAATATTTACTTGTCTTAGGAGAGAGCTTGGATTGTGCAATCCTCATCTTGATGCCTAAATTGATTGCTTGTATTCTTCTTTGAAACCTGTTTGGTTAACTGTGCCTAGGAATAAATTGATTACTTGCCTTGCTTGAGTTGAAAATGCCTGGTTTCTAAATAAGTCACAGATTTAGGGGGAGTTTAGTTTTGAGCATTTTTTTAAGGAGCACATGATAAATAAAAAGCCATCATGTCAACAATTGCATCTTCATTCATATTTTTAGTCATGCATGAATGGAGGGAGAGTTTGCATTAGTTCTTACTTGCTAAGGAGTGAAATTCTGTCCCTTTAGATTAAGTGATCTGGGAATCTGAAGAGTGGTTAATAAGGCTGAGTTAATGCTGTTGCAAGACTGAGTCAACGCACTGAAAGAAACATTTTGGAAACAGGCTGGAAGTTGAACTGACTGGTTGAGTAAGTTAACGCAGTCACCTGGTTGAGTTGACGCACTGACATAAACCTGGTGCAAATCAGTTCTGGAATTAATTGGATTACTTCAGAAGGGTTAACGCAGTACTGGAGTTGGGTTCTCACATATCTCAGAATCTTGTAATCTTCTAGTACCTCAGTTTGTCTAAAACTTGGAGTCTTCTCAACCTCTCATCAACCCTGTTTCTTCTATACTCAGTTCTTCAGCTTGTAGTGAAGTACCTCTCAATCTTCAGTATGAGGGAAGTTTCTTAAGCTCCGAAATGTGAATTGATGTCATAGATTCAGGGGGAGCTAAAGTGATAATTCTTTTATAAGAGGTGGTGATCTTTATTGACTGGCTCTATGCAGTATTAATGGTTGGAGATCTATAAATCTTTTGATCTTTGAATGCTAAAATTCTTGAACATAAAAGTGCTTTGCATATGGAATAGTCATGGAACTATTTAATAAAACTGGGAACTCATCCATTCTTGAACTATGATGATCAAAAGTAAAGAGACCACTTTGTGCAAATGAATTTAATATCTGTATTGACTTTAAACTCAAAATAGGTTTAATAAGAGCTGAAGAAACAAACCCTATGTATATATATATCTACATGGAATAAATTGCAGAGCAATGGCAAGTTTTCGTTGAGAAACTGTCTCTATGCACCAAAGAAGTGCTAAGGAGCAAGTCATGAAGTGAGCTGTTATCTCTGTTTCAAACGAAAACTAATTCATTGCAGAGCAATGGTAACTTTCCACTGAGAAACTACCTTCATGCACCAATGAAGTGCTAAAAGGCATGTCATGATGTGAGTTGCCAACTCTGTTTCATTGGAGCAGAATAGTTAGCTATGCTGAGTAACCAGGAACTCTGGTGTCTGATAAACATGTGTACCCGTGTCAAAAGGCTAGCTACACTTGACTGCAAATGTGAATTTAAAAATTTAAAAAAATGACAATATATATATATATATATATATATATATATACATGTGTGTGTGTGTGTGTGTGTGTGTGTGTGTGTGTGTGGGGTTGACCTAAAGCTCATATAAAAACCTATAAAGTTCATCTTCAATACTGGTTAAATTCACTTCTCTAAGGGTCTCTTGAAATTGAACAATCTAAGGGAAAGATATGAGAAAGTTCCAAGTGTGCAAATTGTTCTATCCTTATTCCATAATCATGCTCCTCTTGTTCAAGGATTTGTCTCAAATTCTTAAGATTGTTTTTCTCCACATCATTAAATGAATTAGGGGCTCTCATCATTTCTCATCATATCTCTCATAAGGGAACTTGAATTTTATCTATTAAAAATCCCTGAATGTAATTTCATCTTTTCATAATTTTAGTGTCTTTAGAATGCCTAAATACTATGGGTCTTCACTATTCCTTATGTCTACTTAACACTACATTCACGACTCACTTTGGTGGCGTCGACGCAGTGCCTCACTGCGTCAACGCAGTCATTCACTAACTCCAATTACTTCCCAGTCCGGTTCAACACAGTGAACCTGTTAGCCCTATTTGATTTGAATCTGTGTCGTCACCGTCTTTAAAACCTCGCGGCGTAAACGTTGTCATCCTCTCAGCTCCTTCCTCAATCTTCAGCTTTTCTTCCTCAGCTCCTACCTCTCCGCATCTCTTAGTCGTTCTTCCTCTGCTCATTTTCTCAACTGCTCCCGTTCGTTTATCGCGGCCATGGCGCCTCCAGAAGCAGTGAAAAAGGGCAAGAAGAAGAAGGGTCTAAATAGAAGAGCTCCCATCCAAGTTGAGGGCAAGATTGTGCCTCGTACAAAATTTCAACCTGCTCAAGAGAAGTCACCGTCTCAGTCAGCTCCACGGAACGGTAAAGGGAAAGAAAAGAGCTCGCCGGCAAAGACAACGGCAGCGAAGCAGAAGGAGACTCACGATGTTCCCGTGGAAGATCCTCCAGAGGAGATACCGTCTCCTTCAGGTCCAAGGAAACGGAAAGGAAAAGAGACAGAGCTATCTCTTCGGAAACACCGTCTCCATCCAAGCCCACCAACCAAAAAGAGAAAGCTCTCTACCGTAATGGCAGAGGAGCAGTCTACATCTTTAGCTGCTGTGAAGGGGAAGCAATGTGTGGACAGTTCACATGCAAGGTCTTATGATCCCTATCTCACCTTCAATATAGAAGGTCCTCTGAAAGTCCTTATTCCACGGTGTATTGTTGCTACCGATGTTGAGATGCTTGAGGTTTTTCCGCAATTACTTCCCACTTTAGTTTTTCAGGGTTGGTGGTCTTTTGTCACGAATCATAAGATATATTACCCCACCCTCGTTCGGGAATTTTACCACAATTTGAAGTATGAACCTTAGATCCCCAAAATATCTTCAACTATCAGGAATGTTAGTTTCGAATTGACAAACAAACTGTTTGCCAGAGCTTGGAAAATACCAATGAATGGGGTTGCGCTGCACAGTTTTCTGTTTGATGAACATGATGCCTTTGCTATTCTGACTGACAAACCTAGTGATCCTACGGACGTCAGGGAGACATATCTGTCTAGTCTTAAAGCAAATAGGTTCCCTCCATTCAATAGACTGCTCCACCATATTTGCACATCCATGATAACACCACAGAGCAGCGGTAGGGAACGGGTCACTGAGATGCAGAGATTTTTACTGTATTACTTATTGAAAAAGATAAAAAATTTCATTGTCAGATGTAATCATTCAGACTATGGGATCTTGCTTAACACAATCTAGGACACTCCCATTTGCTGCTCCATTGATTGCCATATTTAGAAAAGTTGGAGTAGATTTTGGAGATGAAAAGAAACTGAATATTTCTAAAGGGAACATATACTCCCTTTCTTACATTCAGAAATTCATGGGATTTAAAGTCATAAATGGACAGCCAGTCAGGGTTCTGCCAAGTCAGAAACCTGTATCAACTTCAGTGGAAACTGGTCAAGAAGTGAGAACTGAAACACAAGATCAGCAAGAGGCTAGTCTAAACAGAATGGAAAGACCAAAGGCTAGGGCAGATAGACTTGAAGCCAGTTCAGCCAGAATGGACTACCAAGAATTCAGCAATATCCAAGATGATTACAGTGTACAAGATGATACTCATGTGTTTCCAATTGCTTCCAGAGAGCTTGTAATTGTACAAGGTCCTCTTCCAGAACCCTCTCCACCAAGGGGACCTGCATCTACTTCTGAGGAGATTCCAGCTAATTTTTAGCATGATGCTGGTATGCCTGATTTTTTTGGCATCAATCCTACATTCATTTAATTTTTGGAAATGAAATTCAAGAGCATTGACTCTTCCATAATGCACCTAAGCTCAACAACGGATATGAGGCTGTCACACCTTGAACAGAAATTAGACAGCAGATGGGAAAAGTTTACGTGTGATAAATTCAAGTCAGACAAAAAGCTTCATGAATTTATGGAATCTCTTCTTCAAGCTTGTCAGAAATCTGGTTCAGTCATGCGTAATTTACAAAGCTTGCATCAACAATGTTTGAACAGGTTACAGAGTGTATAGACATACAACTATGATATCAAGGAAAATCAGTCAAAGCTGAATCTGAAATATTCTACCCTGATAGACAAGAATTTGATGTTCAGTGAAACGGTTCAAAACTTGTTTGAAAAGATTACATCTTTTGGTTAGGACCTTGCTAAACTGTTTGAACGAATCACTCTAGTCAGTGATGAGGTTGTGGATGTGTTGCATATTCTAAAAGAAAACTTCCCACCCACAATTGAAGATCAGTGTGATGTGTACTGCCCTCCACAAACAGAAGCCTCCTCTTCTGCACCTAAATGGGGATCTCAACAGAAAGCTAAGGTGGACTATCTGTTTGATATATTACACAACTGGTTTGATGGTATCACTACCAAGGTCCAAGAATATCACAAGTTTGTGGTGCACAAAGATCAGCTATTTTTTGACAGGCTAGACACTTTGGCAGCATCCATGGCTCAACTTCAGCACCAGTTGGATATTGTGTCTGCAACTGTACTTCAGTCTTCCTCATCTACTCCCCTTCCTGATGATGTCAAAGGGGGAGAGAAATGAACTCAAGTTGGAGTCTAGTCTAGAATTGCATTGCATCTGTATCAAAGCTGCATCAAATGTGATGATTGAGTGAAGTTTTTGTTTCTTTTACATATTTTGTGAAATGTTCAAAAGAAGTCGTAACATGTGAGAATCTCCAACTTTTGTTAGAAAAGCCTCTCTATTTTTCTGTCTGATGTAAAACCATGAGCTTAACTGAATGACAAAAACTGGTGTTTTAGCCTCTGAAGTGAATTCTTTATTTGATCTGAACTTCCTTGTTTGATCTGAATAATATATTTTTATTTAGATGCAATGACATTCACCTCATAGTTGCCATCATCAAAAAGGGGAAGATTGTTGTGCCCCTAGTTTTGATGATGACAACCATGAGATGTGTGTGTTGAATTCAACTTAAAATATTGAATTAAATCTTGATTTAGTAATGCATGCATCTGGTTTATTTTTGAATGCACGAAAGGGACAGGGTCATCCTAGGATGATTCATAGCGTCCACGCAGTGGGTTGCCTCAAGGACAGCGTCTATGCAAGACTCTGAAGGCGTCCACGCAATATTTCAAGAGGCAAAATCATAAGTCACTAATATAATCTCAGTGCGTCAATGCCACAAACCCACAGAGTCGACACATTAGTTCAATATCTTACTAGCCCACTTTACTGCGTCAACGCCATACTATTGCAGTGTCGACGCATCAGCTTAAGAAGCAGAGGCACTCACAAATCTACTTCACTACGTCAACGCCACAGTAGAGCAGCGTCGACGTAGTAGTTCAAAAGGCAGAATTATGGTTCACTGGAATACCCCAATGCGTCAACGCTACAGCATGATAGCGTCGACGCAGTAGTTCACTGTCACGCCCTGAGCGCGGAAGGAACCCGGGAGAACGTGACGAGTTTATATCAATCATGTCAATCAGAGCAAGTAGAATTTTGACATCAAGATAGAGTGCGCAACAAGATAAGAATTTAAAATAAGACCAAATACTGATACCCTTGACAACGACTTAAATCCAATAAACAATGTCACAACTCCAGGACTTAACAAGTCTAAATAGGCCCACAAGCCTTAATTATTACAATTCTTGCAATGACATAAGTTCCAATAACAAGACTCCAAGAATAAACTAGGGACGACATGACACGATAGAGTGCAATAGCATGACGCTTGTAGGTTCTACGCTCGTCACTCTTGCTCCTGCCCATCCGAGTCCGAGTCAGGGTCTGCATTACCTGAAAAGTTGTGGAAAAGAACTTGATGAGCGAACGCTCAGTAGGAATTATATCTCAAGAACTAGCAACTGGTTCAAGTAATTACCTTGTTCAAAGAAAACTGCAAGTCTAGCACGTCAATCATGTAAAAATGAAGTGCTATGCAATTGAACATGATAACGAGAGGAAATAACTGTTGATCCAAGATAGGGAAACTTCAAGTATTCAAGATTTCAAGTATTTGAACGAGTATATCAATAAAATCTTTCATGTCATGAGATAATGGCTATTAGCAAGCAAGTACTTTGCCCATTCCGGGCCACGCAAGTCATGTCAAGTCAATCAAGTCTAGCACGTGAGAGAGAGATAGAGATATAGTGGAGTGTCGTAGATTCAAGCAAGTACTTCGGTGCAATGCCACACCGTGATCAATATAGCTCCCATGGGCACAAGTACTTTCGGGTGCTCCTCCCAGGACCAGATCGGGCCCTATATGCGCAGGCATTGATCATGTGTTTTGACATCCACTTTTATGTATAGCCAATATGGAATGAAAAAGTTTATCGATATTCAAGATAGATCTTGAGAGAATAGAGTTCAAAAATATGAGCTTGATGTAGAAGAACGATAATAACGGTATAAACACGCGTATCATAAAACTTGATGGAATTGGTTCCCCAATCAGGTACCATATCAAGTAAGTGCCCATACGTAGATGGTCACCCCTTTTTATATGGAATTGAGGTCCACAAGAACAGCATATTAATGGCATGATGTCCTCCTCCCATTAAGAATATTCCCATGATATCCACATAGCATATCATGAGGGCCGGTATACCATGTTTCTATAGAGTGACACGGCAAAATAGTGTAATAGGTTTTTATGGTACAACCTGCTCAGTCGGCCTTGAGGTAATCCAAGGCTCGAGGAGTCTTACGGAGGTCTCCATGACTAACTTGCTAGTCCAAAGGAACAGAATGTCCAATGGAGAGCTTGTATGTCACCGAGAATTGAGGGGTAATCGCTAAAACATCATGGAACGTGGGACTATACTCACGAAATGGAATATAGTGCATATATATACATATATATTTATATAAAACCCTCGGTTAACAGTAAACATCATAATATATGTACACAGGAAATTAATGTCTTAACATAAGTCACTACTTAGTAAATTAACGCCCTTCTCTGGGTCGTTATTTTGTCATTTGACGACTTCTGTAACCGTCGTCCATTTAAATTTCTATTTTTGCTGAGATGTTCTTTATTCTGTAATTTTGGTTAAACACGCCCTAGCTAGGGGCGTCTCTTTCATAAAAGACGACCTACTGAGGGTCGTTAATTCACAATGTTTTTCCAAGGATATGAATAGTAACGAATTTTCATGATAAATAATTTGTAGGGAACAATTATATGGATAGGACGAGAAAAATACCAGGATTTCAAATCTATGATCATGCATTAAATTAGATTTATGGTTTCATAGATATTTAATTTCTAACATAAGTAATTACTAATTATCTGAAATTGACGCCTCCTCTATCGGGCGTCAGTTCTTGAATTAGCGCCCTGGTCAGGGTCGCCTCTTACACATTTCACAGAAAACTTCATAAAACGCAGTGAAACGATGTGCATGAAATACATATATTATCATCATGTTATTAAGACGGTTTGGGGCTACAATTCTTGAGAAAACCTACCTTTTGATGTGTAGAATGTGGTACAGGAAGAAGAATTTGATGCTTTTACGGTACTCTGTTTCAAACAGAGCAGCCGCCGGATGAAGAAGATCTTGAAGGAGGAAGAGGAAGATGCTCCACCTTTCACGTTGCAGTCAACAGGAAGAAGAGGAAGAAGCCTTGGCTCCTTCTTGCTGTCAATACGATCGCAGGAGGAGGTTGAGGATGAAGAGCTTCTGCCACTTCCTCACGTCCGCAGCAACAGAAGAAAGAGGAAGAGGATGGAGCCTCTTCTTGCACGTCAGCACAGCAAGGGGATGTTGAACGAAGTAGCAGTAGGGAATCCTTCGGATGGCAACAGCAAGGTTTGCCCGTTCGACGAGGAGGCTTATTTATACGAAAGGAGAACCTTAGGAAGGGTCGAATGTCATCTAATGCAAGGCTTGAAACCTTCCATACGTTGCTCCGTGATCTGCTCACCCTTCCTTATCCACAGCCGCTTGCCATATGAAGTTGTAAAAAACCCTAGACTCCCCATGCAAGGCGTCGACGTGATTGGACATTAAAGGGAAACCTAACACCAGCCATGCCTCGACCGAGCATGGTTTTTCCTTATTTAACTCTCAGGGAAAAGACGTCTGAGACAAGGGCGTTTTCACATTAAGTAGCGCCTCAAAAGAGGGCGTCTTTTTATTAAGAAGCGCCTTAACCTAGGTCATCTATTAATTTTTCTATATTTTGCCGCTTTATTTCCAATTTCCTTTGTACGAATTAGCACCCATGCTAAAAGCGTTATTTTATTTTCTATATTTAGCCGTTAATTTTCTTGGTATGAATTAGCGCCCATATACACGGGCGTTACTATTCTAAATAGCGCCCAGGTGAAGGGCGTCTTTTTCTTCCGAATTTTCTCGAGGTAAATTAGTGCCTTAATGAAAGGCGTTATTTCATTTAGACCTATTTATATCTTTTAACGCAAAGCCCATTATCAGTTTGGGTTATTTTCTATTTATCGAATTTTTATTTTATTTAATTCCTGACCAAATTTACACAAATAGATTTTATTTATTTGAAAATCTATCTTATTCTTTTAAAATTTTCAGGGGTGCTACACCCTCCCCCACTTAAAAGAATTTGGTCCTCAAATTCAATTGCGTGAATGGAGACATGGAGGTATAGAGTACTTACGGTTTAGAATAATTCTAGATATCTCCTTCGCATAGATTCTTCAGTTTCCCATGTGGCTTCTTGCTCCAAGCATTTGTTCCATTGCACTTTTACCATGGGAACGGTCTTGTTTCTTAAGACTCGGACTTCTCGATCAAGAATCTTCATCGGCTTCTGTTCATAAGTGAGGTCCTTTTGAATCACTAAGTTACTATGATCAATGACGTGGAAAGGGTCGTGCACATATTTCTTCAGCATGGAAATGTGGAACACATTGTGCACTTCCGACAGTTGTGGAGGCAAAGCAAGACGATAGGCTACCTCGCCAACTCTTTCCAATATTTCGAATGGACCAATGAATCTCGGTGTAAGCTTGCCTTTAACTCCGAACCTTCTTATTCCTCGACCGGGTGAGACCTTGAGGTAAGCATGGTCTCCAACTTGGAATTCTAATTCCCTTCTTCTATTGTCTGCATAAGATTTCTGTCTGGATTGTGCTACTTTGAGTCTTTCTCGGATAAGTTCAACCTTTTCGGTTGTGTTTCTTACCATATCTGGCCCTAGTAGTTGCTTCTCGCCAACTTCATCCCAGCATATAGGAGATCGGCAACTCCTGCCGTACAAGGCTTCAAATGGAGCCATATGTATACTGGCTTGATAGCTATTGTTGTATGCAAACTCGGCTAGGGGCAAATGATCATGCCAACCTCCACCAAAGTCAATAATGCAAGCTCGTAACATGTCTTCAACTATTTGGTTTGTTCTCTCGGTCTGACCATCGGTCTGGGGGTGGAAAGCAGTACTGAAATTGAGCTTCGTCCCCAACGAGTGTTGTAGACCCTTCCAGAAGTGAGAAGTGAAGCGAGGGTCTCAATCAGACACGATTGATGTTGGGACTCCATGCAATCTCACGATCTCCTTGATATACAATGCGGCCAAAACATCAACCGACCATCGACTTTTAATTGGCAAGAAATGTGCTGACTTGGTCAGTCAGTCGATGATTACCCAAATACCATCATGTCCGCCTCTAGACTTAGTCAATCCCATGATGAAATCCATACCAATTCCTTCCCATTTCCATTTGGGAATATCAAGGAGGTGTAACTTTCCGGTGGGCCTTTGGTGTTCTGCTTTCACTTTTTGGCACGTGAGACAGCGAGACACAAAGTCCGCTACCTCCCTCTTCATGTTCGGCCACCAGAAAGTCCTTTTTAAGTCTTTGTACATCTTAGTTGCTCCAAGATGAATGGTATACCTAGAGCGGTGAGCTTCATCTAGAATCTTCCTTTTCAACTCGGGACAGTCTGGGACACATGTCCTTTCCTGAAACATTAGTCTTCCATCAACTGCCAGCCTGAATTCGGTCCTTTGATCCAGTTTCTCCCTGATTTCAATCATTCCAGGATCTTCATCTTGTAACTTTTTGATTTCGGATAGCAAGTCCGGATGCACACTCATGTGAGAGAGAGAGTAATGCACCCGTCTTCCTGGTCCGTGCTTATATTTAATCTGGAGAATTCCTCCAATAATTTCCATTCCTGTATCATACAGCTGGCCATAAGGGCTCTCGGCTTCCGACTTAAGGCATCAGCTACTGAATTCCCTTTACCAGGGTGATACTGAATAGTGAAATCAAAGTCCTTTAAATATTCCAGCCATCGACGTTGCCTCATATTAAGCTCCTTCTGAGAGAATAGATATTTGAGACTCTTATGATCGGAGAATACTGTGAATTGTTCTCCGTAAAGATAGTGTCTCCAGATCTTTACTGCAAATACTACCGCGGCCAACTCCAAGTCATGCACCGGGTAGTTTTCCTCATGCTTCTTCAACTGCCTAGAAGAGTACGCAATAACTCTTCCCTGTTGCATTAACACACAACCGAGGCCAATACCGGAAGCATCGGTATATACCTCATACTTCTCTCCTTCAATAGGAAGGGCCAAGACTGGAGCAGTGGTCAAATGGTCCTTCAACGTTTGGAAACTTTGATCACATTCCTCATTCCACTCATATGGCACTTCCTTGCGAGTCAGCCTGGTGAGTGGTACTGCAATCTTCAAGAAGTTTTAATAAAACGCCGGTAATAACCAGCAAGACCAAGGAAACTCCTGATTTCTGTTGCATTAGTCGGTTGTTCCCAATTCTTCACCGCTTCGACTTTTGCGGGGTCCACTGAGATTCCATCCTTTGAAATTACGTGTCCTAAGAAGGACACTTCTTCCAATCAAAATTCACATTTGCTCAATTTAGCATATAATTGATTGTCCCTCAATACTTGTAGTGCTATCCTCAAATGCACTTCATGCTCCTCTTCAGACTTTGAATATATCAGGATATCATCGATAAAAACCACAATAAATTTGTCCAGATGCGGTCTAAAGATGGAATTCATAAGCTGCATAAAAGCTGCAGGGGCATTTGTTAGTCCAAAAGGCATAACAGTAAATTCATAATGCCCGTACCTACTTCAGAATGTAGTTTTGTGAATATCCTCGTCCTTGATCCTCAGTTGGTGATAACCCGATCGAAGATCAATTTTTGAGAAATACTTTGCTCCAGAAATCTGATCGAAGAGTTCATCAATCCTTGGCAGCGGGTATTTAATCTTGATAGTGAGGTGGTTCAGCTGCCGATAATCGATGCACAGTCTCATCGATCCATCCTTCTTCTTGACGAACAACACTGGTGCTCCCCATGGGGAAGTACTGTTATACCCCTGTGTGGTTTTGATGATGGCTGACACACCATGAGTCACACTGAGCTGTGCTAATTAATTTAGATGACTGTTTGACTGCTTAAATATCTAATTGTTCATGCAGTGCGTTGACGCAAGTTGGAGATTGGGTTAACGTAGTGGCTAATTGTTCATGCAGTGCGTTGACGCTACAAGGACACTGCGTTGACGCAGTAGTTGCTGGTTTACTTGCTACGTTGACGTAGTGGAACAGCTGGGTTGACGCCATGCTGCTTTGTCTATTTTTTTGTGTGGAAGTCTATACAGTGTTGCATGTTCATGTCTGCACATTGGTGCTTTTCCCTACGTTCTGGCCAAGTTTATACAGCCTCATCTTTACCTTCGTTCCAAGCCAAAGTCTGCACATTGGCCAGTTGCCAAGGGCGTGAGCATCTCGCTTGAGGAGCTGAGGCGATGCTGCACGATGGAAGCGTTGACGCCTTGGGCTGATGTCCAAAGGTCTTTTGATCAACATCAAGTCTGCCTTCACGTCAGACTCTCTACAGCGTTCCTCAAAGGCTAAGTATACATCCGTCAATCGCCTCAAGGTCTGTACACTGGTTTTTACGAGAAGTCTATACACTGCTTCACTTCGTCATAAGTCCATACATTGGACTGTAGCATGTATGAGTCGAAGGCTTCATAAGTCTGTACATTGGACTGACTCTTCCAGCGTCTCACGCTATCCAAGTCCGTACAGCGTCTGTCTTCATGCATTAGCCAAAGTCTATTCATTGGAGCGTCTTGCTCAGCGTCTCACGGCATGAAGTCTGTACATTGGCTTCGCTTCAACAAGCCTGTACACTGACTCGCTTCATGTCCCTAAAGTATGTACATCCACAGTGGAATTTGAAGTCTGTACACTGACTCGTTTTATTTCCTCAGAGTCTGTACATCCACAGTGAAATCCATAGTCTACACAACGCCTCTTTGATTCTAAGTCTACATTCTTTTTAAGGCAAAGTTTGTACATTGCCTTTGTGCTTCAAAGTCTGTACTCTGCATTCTCATTCAGCGAAGTCTCTACATTGCATGATGTATATACATTACACGAGCTGAATGCCTACAAAGTCTATACACTCACTCAGTGCTCACACATGCTCATCTGCTGCTGATAAAGTCTATACACTGTTCTCAGATGATGACAACAATGAAGAACAGGGTCGACGCTGGGAGTTCAATGCATCCACGCTTCAGTTGAAGAGGATTTCAGAGCTTCACCTGGCTGCGTCAATTCCATGCTACAGCAGCGTCGACGCAGTAGTTGATAAGGCTGAGTCCATAGCTCACTGGAATACTGTAGAGCGTCAACGCCATTGCAAGACAGCGTCGACGCAGCATGCCCATCTGTTGAAGACTTGACCATTGGATCACAGATGCGTCAACGCAGTAGGCTGATGGAGTCAACGCAGCAGACTTGAGTCCTGCTGGTCGAATGTCGTTGAATTGACGGGCACGTGATCCGAGGTGCCTGGCTCGTGAACCAGGAAGCTGCCACGTGGTCTGAATTTCTAGGGCAGGAAACGTGGAAGCCACACTCGCCTAGTGTGCTGTTGCTGTTGCTATATATACGAGTCTTCATCCTCTGTAGAAGACTGATCGAAAGAAGAAGCCTGGAGAGCAGAAAGCCTTCGATCCAGAAAAAGAGAAGAAAAAGGAAAATAGTAAAGGAAAGAAAGAGAGTGAGAGCAGAGAAGAGAAGGAGAGAATAGCGTGAGAGAAAAGGAGAGCAGAGGAGAAAGAAAGATAGATAGAGAGAGAGAGAGTTCGTGGAGAAGAAGGAAGAAGCTATTGAAGATCTGTCCTCTGGCGTCTTGATTAAATCCAAGCCAGATCTGCTCCTTTGAGAGCTACATTCTTGCTTTTCATTTACAACCTTCCGATCGCTATGTATTTTCCATTTCTTTTTTTATTTCTGTTTCATTTGGTTATCTTTGTTCTTCCGATCCTCTGGTCTGAGGTCGGGTTCCTCCTGGTGGGTCAGGAGTAGGGAGACGAGTTTGTCTCCGGTGTGTGCTGGTAGCAGAATGCTACTGGTGATAGTCCCTCCTGTGTGGAGGAAGGGTGGCTGGTTCCTCCGGTTTGCAAGCAGCAGGCGGGGCTGCTTGTAGGTTCCCTCCGGGCTAGGAGGAAGAGAGGCTAGGCCTCTGGTGGTTTGCTGGTAGCTGAGTGCTACTGGCTGGTTCACTGGTAGCGGGGCTGCTACTAGTGGGATTCCCTCTTGGTATAGAGGAAGAGAAGCGTGAGTCTCTGGTTTCTAGTGACCGTGGGTTGCTAGAGGTTCCCTCCGTGTAGGAGGAAGAGGGGAGGTTGTTCCCCTGGGTAAGCTGTGTATCAGCGTCTGTTGGCAAGCTGTGTTGCCCAGCTGTTAGTGAAGCCACACTCGGGTTGAGTGTGGGGTGGATGTAGGTCTGCAGGACCGAACCACCTAAAACCCCCTTTTGCATTGTGGTTTGATTGCTTATGGTTTGCTTCCGCTAGATGTTTGCATAGGGGCGCTCCAAGTGTTTGATCACATGTTCTTTAGATGATTTGATCAGATTTTGTTCTAAGTGGTTAATCTGTTGAGTGAGCGAAATTCTACTTGAGCGAATTTTTATATTGGGAGAAAGTTTTTATGGGCCATATTCATTCACCCCCCCCTCTGAATACTAGCACTGAACCTAACAATTGGTATCAGAGCGGTGTCTGCATACAAGGTCCAACGACCTGTAGATTCGATCTTGCAGTCTTAGGTGCTAATTGGTTTTAGTGCATAAATATTCCTATTGCCTCGAACTTACTCGCTATTTGTTTTTCAATGGCTCTTCCACCCGTCTTTAGTGGTTCTGATTTCAGTCAGTGGTACACTGCTTTACATGCTTATGTAAATTCTGCTAATCCTGATCCGTTGAAATTAATTTCACAAGGTCCTCACACCTTACCAACGAAAGTGTCCAAATGGACCGACAGACACAGATCAAAGGATGGAGAAAATCAGAAAGCCTTTAACCTGTTGAAAGCAGCTACTGACAGAGCCCTATGGTCTTGTCTTCATAATTGCAGCTCAGCAAAGGACATCCTGGATAGGCTGGAGCAATTTCACAGGGTAAACGAGGACAGCTGCATGATGGCTAACAGAAGTAATCCAAGTGGCAGCAATCAAGGCAGCAGTCAGACTGAAGATGATGATGATGAGGTAAATCTCTTCGAGAATTTTTCTCTAGAAGATTGGGAGAATGCATATGCTGAATTATTTGAATCTCATGAACTGTTAAGAAAATAGTATAAAAAATTGAAGAAGGGTACTGGTTTAGATAGTTCAAGTTCTCCTTGTAGAAATTGTGTTGAATTGAAAAATATTCATGATGCCTGTATGTCTGATTCTCTAATGTTGAAGAAACAAATTTCCTTATTGAAAACTAAGAATCAAGATCATGTGAAAGAAATCTCTGAACTTGATAAGAAGCTTAGTCTAGCTAGTCATGATTCTGTTCAGAGCAAGGATTTGCTGAAAGAAATTGAATGTGTTAAGTCTGAATTAAACAAGCTGAAATCTGAAAAAGATTCACTTAAAGAGTTCTACAATAAAAAAGATGAAAAATCAGAGAAACTTAGACAGGAGAACAAATTGCTGATTGAAAAGCTTAATGCCATAAAATCTGTAAACATAGAATTACAGAAAGATTCTGAAAAACAACAGGAAATGTTTCATGAATGTCAGTCTCTCTCAGATGAATGGGTGGTTGATGCTGATCTCCTAGAGCAGAATGGTAAACTGCAAGAGGAAATCAATGAGTTGAAACATCTAAACACCCAGTTGACAGATAGGCTAATAACAATGGAAAAAGGCAAGTGTGTGAGTGTGGATAATTCTGATAGGTTGATGAATGCTGAACAAGAAATTGAGAGTCTGAAAACCATCAACTTAATGTTGAGTGGAAATGTCAAATGTTGTGAAGAGAAGGTAGCTAATTATGAGCTCACTATCACATCCCTTCAACAAGAAGTTAATGATCTTTATAAGTCCCTATCTGAAGCTGACAATGAAACAAAGCTAAAACAGGAAGTTGAAAAACTCAAAAGTTTGAATGATGCCTTGCATCAACAACTCATTTCCTGTGAAACAGACTTGTCCAAATATGAAGCTAATACTTATGGCTTAAAATCTGAGATTAAAGATTTGAAAAGTTCTCTATCAAAATTTGTCAAAGGAAAGGACAATCTGAATAAGCTTCTTGGAAAGAGTGATAACTTTGAGAGAAAGGGACTGGGCTATAGTCCAACAAATAAAAGGAGTAATGGGAATGAAACATCTACTATTTTTGTTAAAGCTACAAATCAGAATACAACCTCTGCTCCTTCTGTCTTCCAATTCACTGCACAAAAATCCACTGTGAAACCCAAAACAGTGGAACAAAATCAAAAACTGAAAAAGGGTGAAACTTCACAGAAGAAGGATAAAGACACTCCTGTTACTATGAAGAAGGCTACACACAATTCACATGATCTCTCACACACGCATATTAAAAAGGGGTCATGTTATTATTGTGGGAAAGGAGGTCACAGAATGGAAGATTACAGATTGATGTTAAAGGATGAGCATACTAGTGGAACTTTACATTCAAGAAATCTTTCTGATAGAAACCATGCTGCTATGAAGCTTGATGCTTCATGTTATTATTGTGGGAAGCATGGTCATCTCATGAATGATTGTTTTATCATGAAAGAAGACAATAAACTACATGCCAGGTCTTCCATGCACCTTCATGATCCATATGGATCTAAACACAATTCTAGTCAGCACATTGTGTGCTTCAACTGCAATAAGCCTGGGCACAAGGCTGTTGAGTGCTGGTTTAGATCTACTTGGGGTAAAACTGGTTTTCATAGAAGAAATTCTTTTGCTTGCTCTCACTGTGGGAAGAATGGCCATACAGTCAAGAACTGTTGGCATGTTCAGAAGAACACTGTTAACCCCTATGGTGTCAAATTCCCTACAAAACCATTTGCAAGATTTTCATGCTATAACTGTGGGAAGCAAGGTCACAAATCTTCTGAATGTTGGCTGGTTAGGAATAAGAATCAAACTATTCATGCATATAACAGAAAATCTAATAATCATGTTTATAAACCTCATGCTACTGTTACTATGCATCCTAAGAACCAGAAACCAGTCACATCATGTAGATACTGTGGAAGGTATGGTCACTCTATGGAAACTTGCTATCTGATGGATCATGATGACCATGCTGCTATGAATTTGCTTAGAACACCTGTTAGGGGTAAGGCAGGACCCAAAGCTGCTTGGGTCCCTGCAAGTTCAAAATGATCAATATTTTGCAGGTGTGCCTTGGATGCAGAAGAATAAAAAGGGGGAAATAAACCAAGGCACCCAAGTTGATAAAGCCCCATTAAGGTAAATTCTCTGCACTTCTTGTTCTTAGAATAACTGCATAGCATGTTAAATCCGTCTTTGCATATCAACTCACCATCTGCATTGTTAGATTTAATTTTCTAAACTCTCTTCCTACATGATTTGCATATTTAATGATAGACTGAATTTGCATATGCTGCCATTGAAAAATCTGATGCACTATCATGCACTTTGTAAGGGGGAGTTTGTCTAGTCTCATGCATTGTCTTCATGTCATATAGGTTGATTCTGTGTTTTTAGATAGGGGGAGTAAATGCATAGCATATCACTCATTTTGAAAAATAAAAAAAAAAGGAGGTGATACATTGCATATAGACAGGGGGAGCTTGCTTAATCTCTTCAGCTGTCTTAATCTGAACTCTACCTGTCCACCTATCTGATTCATCCTGTCATATCTGTGTTACCAGTGATTTCAACATCAAATGATCTCTCTTGACTGTTTTTGAAGTATTCTTAATCTGAATTTATACCTTATTGATATCTGTCTGCCTCTCCTAACTCTGCTGAAGGAGAGTTTCACTTCAATCCAGTCAATTCTGAACTTCTTTGCTCAAGGGCAGATTCTTTGCTGAAATTTTTCAGATCTATGCTGTTTGTTGAAATATCAGTCAGCTCACTTGAATTACTAAGCTGAGATATGAAGTAAACCTTCAGTCTGAATACTACTTCATGAATGTTAAAACATCTTTAATGAGAAACCTTCCATTATACATGCTTAAGAACATTTGTTAACTGGAACTGGTTTAAGTCTTATGTACTCCTGTTTGGACACAAGGAACTTGGAAATATCTGATTCAATCTCTTAATAAACTTTAGCTGTCTGCTTCATGTAAATTCATGTAAGAGCTTCTGACATCTGAAAAGTTGATATCCTTGTCTATGTTGACTGAGATACATAGTGTATGTGATTTTTCTTAAACACTTAACTTGTTCTGAATCATGGACAGAGCAATAACTGTGGTTACTGAGAAACCTGTCCAAAGGATTGTGTCATGAAGTACCATGGTTAACTCTGCTTAAAGAGATGATTGAAAATACTGTGAAAATTTGGCAGAGCAATGGCATTGTTGTATTGAGTAACTGGGGATTCTGGCCTCTAATCAAGGTGTATCCTCATGCCAAAGATACTTCCAATGCTACCTCTGTTCTCCAAAATGGGAGAAGCAATACGGTTGTCACACTGAGTAACTGGGGATTCTGGCCTCTAATCAAGGTGTCTCCCCATGTCAAAAGGTGTTGATAAACCAAAATTGTTCATTTAAAAAGAAAATTATGAACAAGTGTAAATCAAATTCTGAAAGAACAATGTAAAATTCTGTTGCATTCTCTATGTATCTCTTAAAACTGTCATGGAAAGTAAACTAAGTAAGATGGAAGTTGGTTGAACTAGAATTTTATATGAGCTTGTAGTTCCTTTTTATTAAGAGCTGGTTCAGATATGAGTACAATTCTTTTTGAAAAACTTGTTTACATCATTCTTAAACCATATCTGAAAATCAAGGGTTCATAAGCTTTTATAATGGAGGACTCTAGAACTTAAAAATTCTGTTCTATGAAGTTAGTATCTTGCTGAAAAATTCAATATCTCAATTTTCACTAACTGTTGAATCTGCTCATCCTATGGGTCATTATCACTGTGTTTTGATTCAGTGGTATTAGACTGGTTGTCATTTCTTGAGAAGCACTTCTCTCAGTTTACCATGTGTACTTGCAGTTTTTGGATAACCAGAGTTCATCCTTGTGGATTTCTCTTGCATCATAAATCATAAGGGCAAGATTCTCTGGTCTGTTTGAGAGACGATTTGCATAAGGGGACAATGTGCTAGATTGTCTGATCATGCTGTTTGTCTGCATTAGCTCTATAACTTCTGCCATGTCAAAAGGGGGAGTATTTGTTGCATATGCATCACTGCATAAGTTGTTTAACAAAGGGGGAGAATTGATTTAATTGCTTCTGATATTGTGTTGTCCTCATCTGCTGGACTATGTTGAGTGTCTCATATGACATCTCCGGATTATTCGTTTTGCTAAAGTAAAAGGGGCAGATTAGTCAAAAAGAGGAGCTTTTAATTCATTCTTTTTGCTGAAGGCAAAGGGGGAGAAGAATCTAATCTGAGTCAGTATAACTCATAGTGTTGCCATCATCAAAAAGGGGGAGATTGTTGTACCCCTGTGTGGTTTTGATGATGGCTGACACACCATGAGTCACACTGAGCTGTGCTAATTAATTTAGATGACAGTTTGACTGCTTAAATATCTAATTGTTCATGCAGTGCGTTGACGCAAGTTGGAGATTGGGTTAACGTAGTGGCTAATTGTTCATGTAGTGCGTTGACGCTACAAGGACACTGCGTTGACGCAGTAGTTGCTGGTTTACTTGCTACGTTGACGTAGAGGAACAGCTGGGTTGACGCCATGCTACTTTGTCTATTTTTTTGTATGGAAGTCTATACACTGCTGCATGTTCATGTCTGCACATTGGTGCTTTTCCCTACGTTCTGGCCAAGTCTATATAGCCTCATCTTTACCTTCGTTCCAAGCCAAAGTCTGCACATTCGCCAGTTGCCAAGGGCGTGAGCATCTCGCTTGAGGAGCTGAGGCGACGCTGCTCGATGGAAGCGTTGACGCCTTGGGCTGATGTCCAAAGGTCTTTTGATCAACATCAAGTCTGCCTTCACGTCAGACTCTCTACAGCGTTCCTCAAAGGCTAAGTATACATCCTTCAATCGCCTCAAGGTCTATACACTGGTTTTTACGAGAAGTCTATACACTGCTTCACTTCGTCATAAGTCCATACATTGGACTGTAGCATGTATGAGTCGAAGGCTTCATAAGTCTGTACATTGGACTGACTCTTCCAGCGTCTCACGCTATCCAAGTCCGTACAGCGTCTGTCTTCATGCATTAGCCAAAGTCTATTCATTGGAGCGTCTTGCTCAGCGTCTCACGGCATGAAGTCTGTACATTGGCTTCGCTTCAACAAGCCTGTACACTGACTCGCTTCATGTCCCTAAAGTATGTACATCCACAGTGGAATTTGAAGTCTGTACACTGACTCGTTTTATTTCCTCAGAGTCTGTACATCCACAGTGAAATCCATAGTCTACACAACGCCTCTTTGATTCTAAGTCTACATTCATTTTTAAGGCAAAGTTTGTACATTGCCTTTGTGCTTCAAAGTCTGTACTCTGCATTCTCATTCAGCGAAGTCTCTACATTGCATGATGTATATACATTACACGAGCTGAATGCCTACAAAGTCTATACACTCACTCAGTGCTCACACATGCTCATCTGTTGCTGATAAAGTCTATACACTGTTCTCAGATGATGACAACAATGAAGAACAGGGTCGACGCTGGGAGTTCAATGCGTCCACGCTTCAATTGAAGAGGATTTCAGAGCTTCACCTGGCTGCGTCAACTCCATGCTACAGCAGTGTCGACGTCGTAGTTGATAAGGCTGAGTCCATAGCTCACTGGAATACTACAGAGCGTCAACGCCATTGCAAGACAGCGTCCACGCAGCAATTGAGTCTGATATACATTCAGCTCTGGAACACCACTACGTCAACGCTCTGGATTAGCAGCGTCGACGCAGCACGCTCATCTGTTGAAGACTTGACCACTGGATCACAGATGCGTCAACGCAGCAGGCTGATGGAGTCAACGCAGCAGACTTGAGTCCTGCTGGTCGAATGTCGTTGAATTGATGGGCACGTGATCCGAGGTGCCTGGCTCGTGAACCAGGAAGCTGCCACGTGGTCCGAATTTCTAGGGCAGGAAACGTGGAAGCCACACTCGCCCAGTGTGCTGCTGCTGCTGCTATATATACGAGTCTTCATCCTCTATAGAAGACTGATCGAAAGAAGAAGCCTGGAGAGCAGAAAGCCTTCGATCCAGAAAAAGAGAACAAAAAGGAAAAGAGTAAAGGAAAGAAAGAGAGTGAGAGCAGAGAAGAGAAGGAGAGAATAGCGTGAGAGAAAAGGAGAGCAGAGGAGAAAGAAAGATAGATAGATAGAGAGAGTTCGTGGAGAAGAAGGAAGAAGCTATTGAAGATCTGTCCTCTGGCGTCTGGATTAAATCCAAGCCAGATCTGCTCCTTTGAGAGCTACATTCTTGCTTTTCATTTACAGCCTTCCGATCGCTGTGTATTTTCCATTTCTTATTTTTTTTTCTGTTTCATTTGGTTATCTTTGTTCTTCCGATCCTCTGGTCTGAGGTCGGGTTCCTCCTGGTGGGTCAGGAGTAGGGAGACGAGTGTGTCTCCGGTGTGTGCTGGTAGCATAATGCTACTGGTGATAGTCCCTCCTGTGTGGAGGAAGGGAGGTTGGTTCCTCCGGTTTGCAAGCAGCAGGCGGGGCTACTTGTAGGTTCCCTCCGGGCTAGGAGGAAGAGAGGCTAGGCCTCTGGTGGTTTGCTGGTAGCTGAGTGCTACTGGCTGGTTCACTGGTAGCGGGGCTGCTACTAGTGGGATTCCCTCTTGGTATAGAGGAAGAGAGACGTGAGTCTCTGGTTTCTAGTGACCGTGGGTTGCTAGAGGTTCCCTCCGTGTAGGAGGAAGAGGGGAGGTTGTTCCCCTGGGTAAGCTGTGTATCAGCGTCTGTTGGCAAGCTGTGTTGCCCAGCTGTTAGTGAAGCCACACTCGGGTTGAGTGTGGGGTGGATGTAGGTATGCAGGACCGAACCACCTAAAACCCCCTTTTGCATTGTGGTTTGATTGCTTATGGTTTGCTTCCGCTAGATGTTTGCATAGGGGCGCTCCAAGTGTTTGATCACAGGTTCTTTAGATGATTTGATCAGATTTTGTTCTAAGTGGTTAATCTGTTGAGTGAGCGAAATTCTACTTGAGCGAATTTTTATATTGGGAGAAAGTTTTTATAGGCCATATTCATTCACCCCCCCTCTGAATACTAGCACCGAACCTAACAAGTACTTGGTCTGATAAACCCTTTCTTCAGTAGCTCCATAAGCTGTTCTTTCAATTCCTTTAATTCTGCGGGGTACATTCTGTAGGGTGCTTTGGAAACAGGTCCGACACCCGGAATAAGGTCTATAGTGAATGAGACGTCTCTCTCTGGTGGCAAGCCAGGCAAGTCTTCAGGAAAAACATCGGGAAACTCCCGAACCACTTGAATGTCCTCTAGTCTAGCTGCCTTAGCCTTCGTGGCAGTTACAATTGCTAAGAATGCCTCGCATCCTTTGTTGATAAGTTTATGGGCTCGAAGAGCAGAGATGACTGGTGATCTCTTCCGGGGAGTAACGTAAGTTAACTCCGGGAAATCCACAAAAGTTACCTTTCCATTTCGGCAATCTACAGTTGCCCGATGGGTGGATAGCCAATCGGCCCCTAAAATTACATCATACTCCTTCAAGTCTAAACATATTAAATCTGCAGGTAAGTTGTGGCCTTTAACTATAACCTTGAAGTTTGGATAATGGAAAGTGACGTCAGACTCATTCCCTAACGGGGTAGAAATTACCAAGTCTACCCATTCCGGTTCCATAGAGAATGAAGCAGCAAATATCTTTGAAACAAAAGAATGTGTGGCGCCAGTATCAAACAGTACTTGAGCAGATTTAGAGCAGACAGTCAAAATACCTTCCACCAACCCACCCTCGGTTGGTTCCGTCTCTTGGAGAGCTTGTAAACGTCCTTGTTTCTTTGCCGGACGCTTCTCTTCCTTTGTCCCCGGCTCACTTTGCTCGTTCATCATTGGACAGTCGGGAATACGGTGTTCTTTACTTCCACAAGGAAGGCATGCTCCGAGCCTTCTCCAGCATTCCGCAGCCTGATGACCCGGCTTGTCGCAATATTTACAATTCTCCTTTGGCGGTGCCGTGATGGAGAAAGGTTTGTTGTTGCCCTTCTTGAATTTCTTCACCTTTGAGGGTTCTCCTCCATTATTGGTCCGCTTTTTGAAGGATGGTTTAAAAGTGTTGGGACTTGTGACAATCTCCCTTTTATCATTACCACGGATTTTGTCAGACAGTTCCGTGGCGTCTTCTAGCAACTGGGTACGACGCACCATCTCTGAGTATACTTGAATATCCAAGAGAGCGAGCTGGGTGATATACTGGGGTCGTAACCCATTCAAGAACCTTCTTGCCTTCATCTTTTCAGTGCAAACTAAATGTGGTGCATATCTAGATAACCGGGAGAACTGGGCTTCATAGTCAGCTACCGACAGGGATCGTTGCTTCAAGGCAGCAAATTCTGCGGCCTTTTTCTCCTGAACACGGTCGGAGAAATACTTGCTATTGAAATGCTCGACAAATTCAACCCAAGTAACATGATTTTCGGGCAAGGTGGCCTCAACAGACTCCCACCAAGCACGAGCATCCCGTTCTAGTTAGAACGTGGCCAGAAGCACCTTCTCATCATCCGCGCATTGCATGACGCGGAAGATCCGTTCGATCTCTTTTATCCAATTCTCCGCATCCTCGGGGTTTGATGATCCTGCGAACCTCGGAGGGTTGAGGTTCCTAAAACTCCGATGGAGGTCGCCAGCTCCATGATGTGTCCCACCTTGAGCCACCTGTTTCAAGGCCTGGGTCAAGCCTTGAACAGTTCGTTGCATCTCACGCCATTGTGCGCGTTCAGTAGCCATAGTCCTACAAGGAGTGAACCTTAATTAGTTTCATGTTGAAATTTGTAGTCGGATGCCCTACAAGGACTTATACCCACGGCACTACCCATCTTCACAGTTTAGGGATAAACCTATCCTTGGACTTGGGTTTCCTAGGACTTGAAATCCTAGGCTCTGATACCACAAAAACTGTCACGCCCCGAGCGCGGAAGGAACCCGGGAGAACGTGACGAGTTTATATCAATCATGTCAATCAGAGCAAGTAGAATTTTGACATCAAGATAGAGTGTGCAACAAGATAAGAATTTAAAATAAGACCAAATACTGATACCCTTGACAACGACTTAAATCCAATAAACAATGTCACAACTCCAGGACTTAACAAGTCTAAATAGGCCCACAAGCCTTAATTATTACAATTCTTGCAATGACATAAGTTCCAATAACAAGACTCCAAGAATAAACTAGGGATGACATGACACGATAGAGTGCAATAGCATGACGCTTGTAGGTTCTACGCTCATCACTCTTGCTCCTGCCCATCTGAGTTCGAGTCAGGGTCTGCATTACCTGAAAAGTTGGGGAAAAGAACTTGATGAGCGAACGCTCAGTAGGAATTATATCTCAAGAACTAGCAACTGGTTTAAGTAATTACCTTTTTCAAAGAAAAATACAAGTCTAGCACGTCAATCATGTAAAAATGAAGTGCTATGCAATTGAACATGATAACGAGAGGAAATAACTGTTGATCCAAGATAGGGAAACTTCAAGTATTCAAGATTTCAAGTATTTGAACGAGTACCAAGTATATCAATAAAGTCTTTCATGTCATGAGATAATGGCTATTAGCAAGCAAGTGCTTTGCCCATTCCGGGCCACGCAAGTCATGTCAAGTCAATCAAGTCTAGCACGTGAGAGAGAGATAGAGATATAGTGGAGTGTCGTAGATTCAAGAAAGTACTTCGGTGCAATGCCAAACCGTGATCAATATAGCTCCCATGGGCACAAGTGCTTTCGGGTGCTCCTCCCAGGACCAGATCGGGCCCTATATGCGCAGGCATTGATCATGTGTTTTGACATCCACTTTTGTGTATAGCCAATATGGAATGAAAAAGTTTATGGATATTCAAGATAGATCTTGAGAGAATAGAGTTCAAAAATATGAACTTGATGTAGAAGAACGATAATAACGGTATAAACACGCGTATCATAAAACTGGGTGGAATTGGTTCCCCAATCGGGTACCATATCAAGTAAGTGCCCATACGTAGATGGTCACCCCTTTTTATATAGAATTGAGGTCCACAAGAACAACATATTCATGGCATGATGTCCTCCTCCCATTAAGAATATTCCCATGATATCCACATAGCATATCATGAGGGCCGGTATACCATGTTTCTATAGAGTGACACGGTAAAATAGTGTAATAGGTTTTTATGGTACAACCTGCTCAGTCGGCCTTGAGGGAATCCAAGGCTCGAGGAGTCTTACGGAGGTCTCCATGACTAACTTGCTAGTCCAAAGGAACGAAATGTCCAATGGAGAGCTTGTATGTCACCGAGAATTGAGGGGTAATCGCTAAAAGATCGTGGAACGTGGGACTATACTCACGGAATGGAATATAGCGCCTATATATACATATATATTTATATAAAACCCTCGGTTAACAGTAAACAACATAATATATGTACACAGGAAATTAACATCTTAACACAAGTCACTACTTAGTAAATTAACGCCCTTCTCTGGGTCATTATTTTGTCATTTGACGACTTCTGTAACCGTCGTCCATTTAAATTTCTATTTTTGCTGAGATGTTCTTTATTCTGTAATTTTGGTTAAACGCGCCCTAGCCAGGGGCGTCTCTTTCATAAAAGACGACCTACTGAGGGTCGTTAATTCACAATGTTTTTCCAAGGATATGAATAGTAACGAATTTTCATGATAAATAATTTGTAGGGAACAATTATATGGATAGGACGAGAAAAATACCTGGATTTCAAATCTATGATCATGCATTAAATTAGATTTATGGTTTCATAGATCTTTAATTTCTAACATAAGTAATTACTAATTATCTGAAATTGACGCCTCCTCTGTCGGGCATCAGTTCTTGAATTAGCGCCCTGGTCAGGGTCGCCTCTTACACATTTCACAGAAAACTTCATAAAACGCAGTGAAACGATGTGCATGAAATACATATATTATCATCATGTTATTAAGACGGTTTGGGGCTACAATTCTTGAGAAAACCTACCTTTTGATGTGTAGAATGTGGTACAGGAAGAAGAATTTGATGCTTTTACGGTACTTTGTTTCAAACAGAGTAGCCGCCGGATGAAAAAGATCTTGAAGGAGGAAGAGGAAGATGCTCCGCCTTTCACGTTGCAGTCAACAGGAAGAAGAGGAAGAAGCCTTGGCTCCTTCTTACTGTCAATACGACCGCAGGAGGAGGTTGAGGATGAAGAGCTTCTGCTGCTTCCTCACGTCCGCAGCAACAGAAGAAAGAGGAAGAGGATGGAGCCTCTTCTTGCACGTCAGCACAGCAAGGGGATGTTGAACGAAGTAGCAGTAGGGAATCCTTCGGATGGCAACAGCAAGGTTTGCCCGTTCGACGAGGAGGCTTATTTATACGAAAGGAGAACCTTAGGAAGGGTCGAATGTCATCTAATGCAAGGCTTGAAACCTTCCATACGTTGCTCCGTGATCTGCTCACCCTTCCTTATCCACAGCCGCTTGCCATATGAAGTTGTAAAAAACCCTAGACTCCCCATGCAAGGCGTCGACGTGATTGGACATTAAAGGGAAACCTAACACCAGCCATGCCTCGACCGAGCATGGTTTTTCCTTATTTAACTCTCAGGGAAAAGACGTCTGAGACAAGGGCGTTTTCACATTAAGTAGCGCCTCAAAAGAGGGCGTCTTTTTATTAAGTAGCGCCTTAACCTAGGTCGTCTCTTAATTTTTCTATATTTTGCCGCTTTATTTCCAATTTCCTTTGTACGAATTAGCACCCATGCTAAAAGCGTTATTTTCTTTTCTATATTTAGCCGTTAATTTTCTTGGTATGAATTACGCCCATATACACGGGCGTTACTATTCTAAATAGCGCCCAGGTGAAGGGCGTCTTTTTCTTCCGAATTTTCTCGAGGTAAATTAGTGCCTTAATGAAAGGCGTTATTTCATTTTGACCTATTTATATCTTTTAACGCAAAGCCCATTATCAGTTTGGGTTATTTTCTGTTTATCGAATTTTTATTTTATTTAATTCCCGACCAAATTTACACAAATAGATTTTATTTATTTGAAAATCTATCTTATTCTTTTAAAATTTTCAGGGGTGCTACATTCACTCTAAGATGAATTTGGCTCTGGGTAAGCTTAGTGGGTTGACGCAGTAACCCAATGCGTCAACTCATCCACCTACGAACTTGAAGCCTTGTGGGCAGTTCAAGGCAGCATCAACCCCTTGGTCACCATGGGTTGACGCCATCTGAATCCTTTCATAAGATTAGTTGGGTGGACACAGTCATTAGTGATGTCAAAGGCCACATCAGCCAAAAAGTGTTTCGATCTCGTTTTCCCTCACGATTCCAGAAGGCACTGAGGAGATCATCATTGGGCTAACCAGAAAATCTGGTCGGGGCCCACTAGGTGTGTATATATTACATGGTTCTGGGTGAGCGGGGAAGGTGGCTGGTTTAGGAGATTTCGAAGCTGCCGCAGACTAGGCTGAGCAAGAGAAGCTCACTAGAAGAACTGGGGAGTTCATCTTCTTCCTGCTAGCGATCTGCTGAAAACCTGAGGAGATCTAGCAGCAGTGATCTATTGCAAGTTCATCTACATTTCAGAAGGAGAAGATCAGCTGATCGTTGAAGCTTCTTCTCCCAGACTTCTGAATTCAAGCCTGAGATCCGGCTGCCTCACAGATCTGAGATTGCTCCTTCATCACTGAGTTATTTCATTTATTGTTTTTTTTTTGGTTTGAACTCTGTTACATTGTTTCTCCCTCATACTGGTTTGAGTAGAGGGAGGGGTTTGATCCAGCTGATTGTGCTTGGATCAAGGGCGTTTGGGCGTGTTTGCCTGCAAGCTATTCGTCAGCGGTTTCGAGGATCTATTCCTCTGATTTAGCCAAGCTGTATTGCTCAGCGTTGTTTGAGGAGGTTATTCCTCGGTGTAGCTAAGCTGTAAAGCTCAGTAGGGATCCTCACTGATTTAGTGAGGGGTGGACGTAGGTCTCAACAGGGAGATCGAACCACCATAAAAATCTGTGTTCCTCTTGTGGTCTGCTATTCTCGCACAATCCACCTATCATTAGATGTTTGATTAGGCACGATCTGCATACAGTTAGTTTACCGAATTTCTTATTAGCATTCTGCTTTCTAAAGCGAGTGTGATCTTGCATTAATTTTTTAAAGGGTCAACCTATTCACCCCCTCCCCCTCTAGTTTGACATTCCACCTAATCCAATACAAACCACCTAAAAATCTCTGTATTCCGTGTGGATGCCTGTGTGATTGTCCATTTCCTCTATCTCCATTCACAGGTTATCTTATTGATTTTTATTTCACTGCACCACTACACCTTGCTACTCTGCTATTCGTGTTTGGGTTAGGCTCAATCGTTCAGTGCATAGATTATTCGAGTGAGATCGAAAAGATTAAGTGAACCTAAATTTCACTTCAGTTTAATTTGAGCTAGTCAAGGATGCTAATTTTAATTCCGCTATGTTTAGTTTAGATTGTTTTTTAAAATCCACCATCTCGGCTGGGGGACAATTCAACCCCCCTTCTTGTCCTCCATCTAGTCTGGGCCAACAGTATATAAAATGGTGGTGTGTGGAAAGATGGGCACACCCTGTCTAAAAACACTCATTATGCGAGAGAAGATGCTCCGCCAAGTACCAAGGGTCCTCACATACTACATTTTAGTGTCCATGGTTTGAGGGGGAGTTGACTGTACTTTTTCAGATAGGTTCTTTATCAGATTTGTTACATTTAGTCTATTGTATCTGTCTGACTTAAGTGCGTCGATGCACTAATCAGTGTGCGTCGACCTCTCAGTTCAACTCATTGCTTTTTCCCTTTCCATGAGATCACTCTGCGTCGACCTCCGGTATGCTAAGGTCAACCTCTTCATGAGCCCTCCAGTTTGTCTCTGCTTTTGCTCCTCTATGCGTTGCATCATTAAAGGTCTTGTTCTCTCATCAACTCTAGTCTTAATTCATGCTTGTACCTACTAAATACATTTACATGCATCCATTGCCATTCAAATCCATGCAATTGTTGAGGGGGAGTGTGCACCATCCTTTATTCATCTTTCCACTCCCATTTGGATAATTTCAAGGGGAGATTCTTTTCTAAGACTACCTCTCATTGACCGATCTCTCTAAATGAAGTTTCCTGCACTTTCTATCTTGGGTGTTTGAATGATTTGAGATGTTAAGGTCAATAACTTCCTGAAGATTACAATCAAAGAATTTGAAGGAGGGTCTCCATAGGCTTACTTCTGTTGATGCTTTTCATATTATAACTTCTAATGTTCCTTGGTCTGCTTATGCATTTTCATTGACAAATTTGGTTGATGTACTTCTATTGAGTATTGTGATCAAACGATCATATCAAGTGATATTTATCCAAAGCATTCATTACAGAGCAATGGTTATGACTTACTGACTAACCGAATGCACTTCACCTGAGACGTGAGGTGGTTCGCATCAAAAGGTAATGTCTTGACTAACTCTGATCTGGTAGAGTTTATTTAAAACAAAAAAAACAAAAAAATGAGCTAGGGGCAATGGCACTTGACCATTGAGAAACTATACCCCTTCACCAATGAAGTGATGTGGGTCAGGCATGAAGTGGCAAGTTATCTCTGGTCAAATGAGGCATGACAGTTAATTGCACTCAGTAATTGCGATATTTGCATCTAACAAATGTGATTCCTTACGTAAAAAGGTGTTAGTTGAACTTGCTTGTCAGTATAGCCACTGTGAAAATCAGAGGTGCATGTTAAGATAAGTTCTCACAATTCCAGCTTGTTTGGCCTCAATACTCATGGTAGTTATTCTTGAAAAGTTATTGGATCTCAATGAGTTAAACTGAACAGGGATTATCCAGAACTTCGGTTCCCATTGTGCATCTGTGCTAGTAATCTTGGGTGAGCACTTTCTTGTTAGTTGCTTGAATTCTATCCTTCTAAATGTTATTATTTTTAAGCCCACCTTTTCATACTCTACAACCATGACATGCATGTGTGCTAGGAGATATCTATTTTTTTTGGAGCTATTGCAGTCATGTACTCTGAATTGTCTTAGTCTTGAATCTTTCTTCTGAACCTTTTTCTCCACATCTCATACTCAAAGTTGCTCTTTTTATAGCACCCCTCATGTTTTACTGATGACAAAGGGGGAGAAAAAGTTTGTGTGTCAGAGGGGGAGAGGAAAAAAGTTTTGTCATAATTTGTGTGTCTTCATATTTGTGTATGAGTCCTTCATGCATTCATGGTGTGCTTCATGATAGTTAAGTTCAAATTTGTATAATTGTGCGCTACATGCGAAATTTGCTATCAAAATTGTGAGCACAAATAACTCATAGTTGCCATCATTAAAAAGGGGGAGAATGTTATATAAATGATATTTTGAAGATGTCTCACCATAAGTCATTGGTCAATTAATTTAGAAACTCATGATACATCCTTTTATTGGCTAGGTGTGAACAAGTTTAACAAAGCCTAAAGGACAGGTCGACCTCATAGCGCATTGCGTTGACCTCATGAACGCATTTCTAGCATGGGAAATGAGAGTGTTGACCCTTGGTGTCGACACTTCTTCACAAATGTTCTGTCGCTTCCAGCCGCGTCGACCTCAGGCTCTCAGGAGGTTGACCTCAAGCCTTCACTGAAAGCGTTGTAGAAGCATGTCACAAGGGTTGTGTCGACCTCACCATCATGACGCGTCGACCTCACGACGCTCAACCAGCAATCTGATAGGCGGTCAGCGTGAGCTGCATCGACCTCACTTTTACAGGAGGTTGACCTTAGGCTCCTCCCAGAAGCCATTGTAAACACGGTTCTCCAAGGCTGCGTCGACCTCACCTTCACAGGAGGTCGACCTCATGCTATTCCTAGAAGCATTTTTGTGCCTACTTCTGTCATGCACGACTGGTCTTCCAAGAACCAAAAATAGTAACCGTAAACCTTCAAAAACGTGATTTTTAAGGCTTGAAAAAGGTTCATAGAAAAGGCAACTATCCTTGTCATCAATGGGTTACCATATCAGCCCTTTTAGTCAATGGTGCTGACAGTTTACAAATGGGGGGAAAGTCACCTTTCAAGGCTATCCACCTTTTCCTCTCCACCCAATCAGATATGTTGCCCAAAAGATCTTCCAGGATAGAAGGATGACTTTGGTGCTGCCAGCCAATGAGGAAGAAGATGCTGCAGGTCTTCTCATTCAAAGTATTCTTATTTTTCTGAACCAATCAACTTGCAGAACTTTGGAGGGAAATTTTCTGCTTCTTGAAGCTATAAATTGGGCGCCCCTTCTTGATGAAGAGGCTGCTGGTGGAGCTACTCTTGTTCGATGCTCATGTTGCCTATGCCGCTGAAACTCTAAGCTTGCCTACAAGAAGAGTAGAATGTGAGAAAGAAAAGAAAAGAGAAAGGAGTGCCTGCTCGGACTTCCATCAGAGAGAAGGGAGAAGGAGAGGAGAAGGATCCACAACCAAGCCAGCCAGCCCTGGTTCTTTTGCTTCCTTGTTTCTACACCACCGTTCGTAGTGCTTCTTCCTTCGGAACTACTGCATTTGCAGCTTCTTGTTTTGGTTTCCTATGTTGTCTTTATTTTATTACAACAAATCAGTCTGTTGTGGGGTGTTGTCACTATGTAAGTTGCAGTTGCAGCGTGTGTGTCTGTCTCCTTGTTTTTATTTTCTGTTTCTTCCTTGTGGTATTTCATCCCCGTGTGTGTTGAGGACTTATCCTCGTGTGTGTGTGTGGGGGGGGGGGGCACTCGTCCCTGTGTTCTATTTGATCTAATGTGTTTGTGCGTCTCTTTTAGCCAAAGAGTGAAAGCCTCATCTAGTTGGTGAGGGGTGGACGTAGGCTTTCCCGGGTGCAGTTGAACCACATTAAAAACCATGTGTTGTGGTGTGCTTCATGTTATCCATTTCTTCTATCCCACCTTCATAGGTTCTCTAAGTTTTCTAAATGCATCTCATGTCATTCTGCTGATAGCTCTTCGGTTTCTATTCAGATCTGAGTTTGAATTGACTTTTCTGCTCTCAGCCTTGTTAATCTTTTAAAGTGTTTAAAAAGTGCATGTAAGATCTATTCAGCCCCCCTCTAGATCCTCTCATACCATCCAACACACCTAACACTCAATGTCTGGCAAACATGGGGGGCTTGATCTGGTCCTAGGCGAGAAAGCTTGAAAGTACATGCACCCGAGGGAGTTGAATGATCAAGTGTGTCATTGCACCAACTGACATGCAAGATTGAATTAGAAAGTTCACTTGTTACATGCTTTACTCGTTACATACTTGACTTCCTGTACATGATATTTTTGACCAGATATGTTAACATTCTTGTTACATGGCCAAATTTATTATTCTATAGTTGTTATTAATCTTCATGCTTACAGTTGACTTCTATAATATCTATTCTTGAATTATTGACTTCCTGATCTTGTTCTCTACTACGCTTGTCACTTGTTTCATTACCTATTTTATTTCGAGAGCATATAGATGATTCAAAATGCTAAGTACTTAAAGTGACCTGGTAAATATATATAAATCTTACTGAGCTTTCTAACTCACCCTATGTATTATTATCAATTTTTAGAAATCCCGAAGGTGACGAGAATGGGCTAAAGTGACGAGAGTGCTGATAGTCTTTAGTAGATTTTTTTCCCGGTCTATCTACTTAGAAATGAATGTACTAGATTTGAATAGTATCAAAAGTCCTTGAAGGATATTTGTTGAAAATGTCATATTATGAATGAAATAAAGATATGATTTTATCCATTTGTTGCTCATACTCATCATCTGAGTCTCTTCATTAACCCGCTCGTATAACTGTTCACGCCTTGATATTTCCGCCTTATTCGGGACGTGACATGAAATACCAACCTGATCGATATGCCAATTGTTTCAACATGATCTGGGTTGTAAGTGTGACCTGGAAGAGATGATGGAATCCAAATCAGATACCCAATTTGGGCCCGACACTCAAAATAGCATTATCTAAAATAACTTAGTTTAAAACAAACTAAGGAGCTCAAGTTGGGGGTCTAAAATTTGAAATACCAGTCTGATCGGCTTGTCAATTGTTCCAACACGATCTAGGTACTGAGAGTGACTTGGAGAGCTAATGGAATTTTAGTCGGACACCCGGTTTGAACTCGGTGCTCAAATTACCCATTTCTGAACTAACTTAGTTTATATCAAAGACCTCGGGTTCGAGAGTCCAAAATATGAAATACCACTTGTTGACACCCATTTTATGACCAATAAGTCAGGTCATCTCCTTATCCATTCTATATGATGCTCCGAGTTGTTCATCTTTGTTGAGCCTTCTTGGTCAATTTGAGATTTATTTCTTGGGTCATATCTCCTTGGTTGGGTCTGGTTCCTTATCTCTTTTTGCTGGACGAAGGTTAGCAAACATTCGTTTCATTTGCACTTTTATTGTCTCTAACGGTCCGTCATAGGGGCGTTACAGTCCTCTAACGCATCTACATTGGTCCGTTACATCCTTGCAGAGCCCTTAAGCTTATGGCTTCTTTCAAGCTTATCTTTTTAGCCTATCCGTTAGGTGTGACGGCTTATCGTTCGGCCATTACATGCATTGTAACGCATCTACCCATGACCGTTACATTCATCTAGAGTCCAACGTTCGTAAACATCACCGGTTGATCTTATCTTTCAGTGGATAGGGTTGTATGACGGTCCATCCCTGTGGCGTTACATCCTTGTGACGGTCTATCGTGCAACCGTTACATCAAACAGAGAGTTCTAGCAGGCATGCTCTTTCTCTGCTACTCCGTGGTCGAATTAAGAGTTTGATCTTGTGATTTTTTCTTCAAATTTGATCCTTAGAACCTTCTGTTTATTTCTATGGACTCTTGGGAGTGTTATCTTTAAGAGTTTGCTAAGAAACGTCCTACTTTCTAGATGGATTATCCTTAACTCGAACCTAGACTTTGAGGGTTTATAAATAGAACCCTTGACTTCATGGCTTGAAGGAGAGACATCTAGACTTCGCGTCGAAGTGCTGCTGCATCCTAGAGCTAGAACCAACCAAGGAGAGCTACTTCCCGCATCCATCTGCTTCCAAAGTACAGGGAGCATTGGTTCCAAGGGTTTAGTTCAGTCAACTTGTGTTCTTAGTGTCTTTTTCCCTCATCCAAGCATCGTAGCATTGTCCCTCTTCTTCTACCACGTTCTTACATCTTCTACATCCATTTAAAACATCCTCCCATCTTTTAAAACGCCCCAGAGGGGTTAAAAAATCAACCTCCCCGGTATTTCCCTTTCCTTTTGCATCTTCTTAAGTTCTTTGATCTATTGACACTACTTTGTCCAAGGGCTAATCTGGGTTGTTTTTCTTGTGTCCTACACTCTTTTACAGGTTTACAGAGCCCATAGCACGAGGCCCAAGCTCTCTGGCAGGCCGAAAAGCTTGGAGATCAAAAGGATTCCCAGTTCTTTTCTGCAGAAGCTCTGACGTATCAGCATAGACGCGTTAGAGTCTTGTAGCGGTCTATCGTGAGGCCGTCACACATACTATGGCGCATCTATCTTCGACCGTTACATCTCACAGAGCTGTAGTTTCCTCTCTCTCCCATGGGCGGGTGCATCATCCTTCTATTCTAAGGTACTTATCAGGTCTTTGGCTTGTTTTTACCTTAGTGGCGATCACATCTTTCCTTAGTTTGGGCATTAGCTTTCCCTCTCATCATATCTCTTCTTTACTTTGCTTGTTCCACCTACACGGTGTGTTTTTCTTTATTTTTTATTCCACGCCCCGGCGTGTGTTTTTCTTTCTTTGCTTAGCTTAGTTTTGATTGAGATAGCATGCCCATGCTAGAGCTTGTGCTGGTTGCCTAGGTTCATGATTCACATGTTCATAGGTTGAGTGATTTCATTACTTTGCTCACATCTTCATCATAGTTGGCATCATAGCCCATCTTGCAAAAGAAGGGGCACATTAAAACAAATAGAATTTTCTGGCGATCACGGTGGGACATCTAGTGCCAATCGTGTTTTGAATCTCTGTTAAACCTGCAGTCATGTGTTTGCCCTTATTGCTCCGATTTCCCCCGGGTTTTCCCTTTACTTTCTGTTGTTTCTGGTTCTCTGGCTTCTCTGACTGTCTCCAGTGCTCGCGTTACGTTATTGTGACGGCCTAGTCTTCGACCGTTACACTCCTCTGACGTAGGTATCTTCGACCGTCACACACTCCAGATAGGTACAGATCTCGAGGTGCAGTTCAGTTCTGCGGTTTCTGCTGTGATTTTCATAATTGGGTGCTATCTGATTGTCTCCTCAGTTGTTTTACATATTCATCTTATTGTGTGCATATTTTATTGCTAGATTTTAAGCTAGAACTTGCATGCACCCCGATGCACATAGGTTCATTCATATATTCACACTTTAGATTGCATCTTCCTACCTTGGTGTGGGGACCTCTCGTCTCCATATTCCTTGGAGCCAACCAGGAAATCACATCAGGGACCTCCATAAGTGTGAGCCATGGATTCCTACACGGACACCGAGCCGATTGTACCTTTTCTACCCCGTGTCAGAATTGCATAAGTGAAGGAGTGATTACATTTAGAGTCAACCAAGCCACACATCCTTTCCTATTAGGAACCTATTATGGAGAGCACATCTTAATCAAATCATTAAGGTTCTAAAGGAGGAAATCATAAAAATCTTGTTGCATCATCTAAGTAACTTGGTTGAATTTGAGTGTTGTCATCTCTTTTTCACTTACATCTCTGTTAAAAATATCTAAGTTTAGTCACTCATTGTGTGTTTGTTGTTTGCATTATTTTAAGGTCTTTCATTGCATGTGGAGTTGCTTCCATCCTCTAGAAGCTTCATCACCTGGGGGTGATTCCCTTTCCTCATCCTACTTCAATCCACTCTTTGAATCCACCATGGTTTCTTTTGATCTTCCCCGTTCCCAAGAGGAGTCTCTTCCTCAAGGGCTTCTAGAGGATCCCTCTCGGGTTATCTCATTCCAACCCAGAGAGGGGCCCATTCCTCCTTCTTCCTCCATCCCTATGGAGGGCGCCCAATCCACTCAAGCTCTTCTTCCTCCTTCCGCTAATTCTATGCTTCAGATGATGGGCCAATTAGATCCGGCCCAACTTCAGGCGGTTTATCAGGCCATGCAGGGGTCCAACACCCCACCTTCCTCCATCATGCAGGGTCAGTCTAATCCTTCCATTGCTCAGCCTAGGGCCGATGGATCCGTCATCTAGCCCATTCCCATTGACCTCACTCCGGTCCAGCCCAGGACCCTCAGATTCTCTAATCTAGAGATCGGTCAGTCTTCTGGTTCGGCTCAGCAATTTTTGGATAAGGGAAACACCGTTGTCCCTCCTTCCTTTCCATCGGACCATCATATGTCCGACCCATCTATGCCACAGGTTCTTATTGGCCCAAATGATTTCATGCGCCCTCAGCAAGGGGCAGCCCAAGTTCACACCAATATGGGTCATCCTTCGACCCAATATCCTTCTTATGGGCCGCCCCCTCCTTCTGTTTACCCCTCTGCTCCTCAAATCTCGTCTTTCACTGTTCCTGCTCCGTCTAGAAAGCAGGAATTACTCGATAAGTGGGCCGCCATGCAACAACAACTTGACTTCCTCTAGAAGCGGGTTGGCCCATAATCTTTGGCAGACGTTCCGATCCCCAGCTTCCAAAATCTCCGATTCCCTCTACAATCTGAGCTCCCCAATTACCACAAGTATGACGGGAACGATAATCCCTTTATTCATGTCAGGGACTTCTTATATAAATCGACTCAATTTCAATATGATGATCGCCTTATGGCGTATCTATTTCGTCGATCATTAGATGGTGTTGCATTGGAATGGTTCTACTCTCTGCCACTGGAGGATGCCGAGAGCTTCAAAACAGTGAAAGACAAGTTCATCCAACGGTTTCAAGACAGGGTCGGTCCATAATATTCCTTCACAGACTTGGTGGCCAAGAAAATGAAGCCAGATGAGGAGTTTGTGACTTACGCTGACAGATGGAGGCAGATGGCCGCCAGGGTGCCAGGCCACATTCCGGAGGAAGAGAAGGTCAAGCTACTCATCTCTAATGCTACTCCGACCTTCCGTAACATCCTTGCTATGAATGATATAGCCAACATGCACCAACTCTATAGTCGGGCGCAGTTTATTCAAACACAGTTCAAGGACTCCCCCATCCACTCGCTCTTCGAGAATCAAAAGCCCAAATACCACAAGAAACCTCAAGGGCCTATCATTGAGGGGGTCCAGACCAACGAACAAGTTCAAGCCGTTACTTTCCCCTTTCAAGCCCCTCCATTTCTCTTTCCACAAAACCCCCGCACCCCTCAAACCCCTACTCCACAAAATTTTCAACCCAGTCCATGAAACTTCCAAAACCCTCCCCCTACCTTCACCACTCCACAAAATGCCTTTGCCACTCCGCAACAGCCTCCACAACCTCTGCAATACCACAATGTCCCTCCACCTAACGGCTATAACAACAACAACAACAACAAGCGCCCGGGACCTAAGAGAGCCCAATATCCACCTCTGCTAGAAACCCTCACGGACATCTTCTCGGCTCTTATGTTAGTTAGTGCTATACAACTCCCTCCGGAACGGCCCAACTGGAACCCGACCGTCGATCAGACAAAGTATTGTATGTTCCATAGGCAGCCGAGGCATACTATTGAAGGGTGCTTTCAATTCCGGGACTTGGTCTATGACCTCCATGAAGGACAGAGAATTGATTGGGCCGAAATGCACAAGGCCATTGTAGAAATTAAGGAGAAAAGAAGGCAGTCGCCGAGGCAACGAGTGCAGCAACAACAGGCACCACAGTCGCAGCAGTAGCCGCAATAGCAACAGCAGTCGGTTCAAGACTTGGGGATACATCAGAACCCAATGTCGAACCACCCTCCCGCTCCGCAGCCTCAGCCACCGGCACCGGCTCAAGTCAATGTAGTTCAACCCCCGGCTCCCGACGTCGAGTGGTCCTTTGATGATAATAGCTCCGCGCCGCAAGTCATGGCTCTTCACCACAACTACCCCACTCATTCCACCACATACCAAAACCCTCCTCCGCCCGCTAGACCACTTGTCCTTTCATCTACTCCTACTCCACCGCCCGTCTCTCGTACATTACTCACCCCTGCTATCACCATGCCTCCATCTAGGCTCATTACACCTCCGCTTACCCTCTCACCCCCACTTCCGCTCACGCCCCCTATCACTAGCCCTCCATCCACCATCTTGTCATCACAACCCGTTAACTCCAATCCCATCATTTCCAATGCACCTTCCTCCGTACCATTCATTCACCCCACCGGGCCTGCTAACTAACTCATTTTGAGCTCAGCCGAGGCCGCAGCTGCCTATAATTGTGCCTTACGGAGCAGGCACATGTTTCACCGCAATTACCCTTCCACTTCAAATCCCCAGTCTTCGCAACCGGCTACCGAACAGGAAGAAGCCGAACCACTACCGGGTACCCAATACGATCTGTTACATCACTTAGATCGGGTGCCCGCCAAGATATCCGTGCTGGAACTCATCAAAAGATCTACCCTTCACCAAGATGCTCTCAGGAACTTTCTTCAAAAGATGATGGTTAGTGAAGATGTGGCAGCTGATAGCTTACCTACAGCACTGGCTACTATTTCCAAGGGACCGGTGATAACCTTCTCTGAGACCGAGCTAGCTCCTCCAGAAGCTCGACAAATGCCACTTTGCATCACCATTATCTTAAACAAAGTCAGTATTGATGTGGCATTAGTTGACACAGGGGCATCTATCAATGTATGCTCGCTCAGCACTCTCAGGGCCTACAATCTATCAGAAGAACTTCTACGCCCGACCCCCACTACTATAGCTGCTTATGACAATTCTCAGAGGGCATGTCACGGGATTGTTACTATTCAAGCTGAGCTTGGGCCCCTCGCTATGCCCATTGAATTCTATGTGCTCGACATTGACCCTATGTTCAAGGCTATCTTGGGTCGTCTGTGGATTGATACTCTCAGTGCCGTACCCTCCACCGCACATCAATGTCTTAAATTCCCTTTTCAAGGGAGGGTGGTTAAAGTTAAAAGCTTATCAACGGTCCAGTCAGTCAAAGCTATTTAAAAGAAGATCTTGCCTACACTATGTATACATCAATTGAATGAAGAAATATATTAGAAATCATTAAAATCCCCTACACTAGGGTGCAAGAGAGCATTAAAATAATATCGATCATATATAGACCATTTCATATTCGGACGGACGTTCGGGTTGAAAACATCATGAATATCGATCGGCATCATCGGGACGGATGTATGCCCGGACACGGCAAGTTTAGTTTTTGAAGAAGGAAGCTGTAAGGCCAAATCCATTCACATGGTTCAAATTCAGTGGGTTATTGGCCTGGAGCAAAGTTGAGCCATGGCCATAGTGGGGTGAACCCCCAAGGCCTAGGCATGCCTAGCAGAGGCCATATTAATATTCCCTTTGCGAAGGGGCAAAGGGGAGAAACCACAGATGAATGCCATTAAATTTTTTAATGAGGGTATTTTTATGGATTTTTGGATCATTATAGTGTTTTTATATCATTTTTATCAGTATTTTATTATTATAGTACCTTTATAATTTATTATTTATCATTTTTTGTGGATTTTTTTGAATTTTATCAAAAAAGTCAACAGGCTTCTACCAATGCTTTCTTAGTCTTTCAGATTTTCTATCCTCTTTGTAAGCTCCTTATTAAGCCTTTCATTTATTCCTTTGGAGTCGAGAGTCATTATTTCATTGTGTGTTTTTTTTAAATTACTTCATTCATGAATCTCTTTTTAGGAGCTGACATAGCTATTAAGTTCAATTCAGTTGAACCTGCATAAGGCAGGTCAGCAGACATGGAATTCAGTTTTCTGATCTTAAATCTTTTATTCACTTCTTCATCTTTTGTTCATGTTTACAGCCTGACATGGAGGTTAAGTTTTCTGATCTTAAATCTTTTATTCACTTTTTCATCTTTTTTTCATGTTTGCAGCCTCACATGGAGGCTCAGTTCAACCATTAATCCCCCTTTCGAAGCATAGGCAGGGTGCATGTGCATGCGTGCACGAATGAATGAGCAGGGGAGGAATCTGCTACTATGGAAAATTCAGCAGACCCCGAATGGGGGCTGCTGGCCTGCCTGGCTACAAGCCACAAAGGCAGGGTGCCTATGAGGAAAAGAGGGTGATCATACTTAAGACCCATGGAACTCCAGTGAGCCTATAGAATGAATAATCAACTACATGAGAAGCTCAGTGGGATGAAAATACTCACAGAATCTCGATCATAGGAGGTCATCATATAGAATGCATAGGCATTCTCCACTTTTTTGAATGGTTTTTTTTTTATGCAGGGCATTTCGGTCAACCAGTCTGGCCAGATCAGTCGACCTATCATGCCAGTGCACATAAACTGACAAGGAACTGAGGACCGATCGACCTGTCACAGTCTGAACAGAATTTCCAGCAACGCTTTAGCTTAGATTTTTTTTGGCTGATCCTTTCTTTTGTACATGCAATTAGATTCCTTCTCAATCTTCATTCGTGTGCCTCTCATCATGATCGCTTATTAGATCACTACACCTCATGGCAAGATGAATGCACATAGCATGCAAGAATTGGATTGGGTGCATATGAATTCCCCCCCCCACCCTTTTGGGTGAGCATATAGTATACAATGATGATGAGTGCACAAGAGCTCATCCTAAATTCAGATGTGGATGTGCCTATGTGCATTGAATGGGATATGCCACATGTAAGTACATGTAGGGTGCCGATGGTGAGATTATGACCCACAAGGGTGAGGGATGCATGGAGATTTCCCTAGATTCAGATGTTCTATTTTTTTTGAAATCTACTACTCAAGGGATTAAAAATCTGTGCAGATGCAAATGCCTTTGGACATATATATAGATATATATGCACATATGCATAAAATGATTTCATACATCCTTTTGCATAGCATGGAGGTATAGGGTCTGGAATCATGAGTTGCTGTACTCATGGATCAGGACATGCAGAAAGGGATGGATTCATTGAAGCTCATCCTAAATTCAGATGCTAATGCACATATATGCATCGAACCATGAATGCCATGTGGAAATGCATGCAGTGCTTTGTCTCTAAATCATGCAAGCGTGCCAGTGGGGTTTCTTTTGGGCACTCATGCATGCAAGATGCAAGTGGGGAATGCTCAAATGCATTGTTTCTGAATCGTGCAAATATGCTAATGAGGTTTCTTTGGGATTCATGCATGCAAGCTGCGATGAGGATTTCTTCCATGTTTATAAAATCATGAGATGGCTTCTCAAATATCTTTTTTTTTGTATAAAGCCAGTCATCTAGGAAGAGAATAGGGAGAGTGCACCCCCATCCAAAGGACGGGAATGTTCTCACTCCACCAATCACCTACTAGATGCTCATTTTATTGCTATCAAAATGTGGTTACATCATCAATAGAGGATAGAACCTCTTGTATGTGAAATGAAGAAACTCCTATACATGCTTAATGCGGATGTTTGGCAAACCCCAAGCATCAGCTAAAACATACCCCTTGGCCAGCAATGGCAACTCCCGAATATAAGAAAATACATAGCTACTACCCTTAGCAACTGCATAATTAGCTAATGCATCTGCCACTTGGTTAGCCTCTCTATAGGAATGAACAATAGGGCAGTTAAATGTTGGAAACAATTGAAGAAGATCCTGCCACCAGGGAAGAAGAGTCCACGGGGGGTCTCTTTTTGAAGCCAGCATATCAATTAAAGCCATTGAATCAGTATATATCACAGCCAAAGAGATGCCATGAACTTTTGCCAGCCTTAAACCATCCAACAAAGCACGACCTTCTGCAGCCATATTTGTTCCAGAGCCATAGAAGAAAGCAAAACCCATGAAGAGCTTCCCATTTTTGTCTCTGAAACAGCCACCCCCTCCTGCTAAACCTGGGTTCCCCTTACTTGCACCATCCACATTTAAAGCCAAACCTTCAGCAGGAGCAACCCATCGAACACTTAGGACATTTGGGTAGAAATGGTTGATAGCAATGCCAAATTCCTGCAGAATTCCCAGATAACCTGTGTTGACCCCTTGCTTAAATTTTATCTTGCTGACAGCATATGCAACCTCTGCAATTATATGATCTGCAGTGTTGAGAAAACTAAGATATTTGCCTTCATATCTTACTCTGCATCTGTATTTCCAGGTCTCCCAGATTATCAGGATGATAAGCAATAGAGATATAAATGCTTTTGGTTTATGAAGAGCAGCCTTATTTATAGCAGACTTCAGCCTACTTGTTATATTGCTAAGTTCCAGACAGCTAGCATTGATCAGGGATCCAAATCTACTCCAAAGAAAAGTAGCTATGTCACTAGTAACAAATAGGTGGTCCATATCTTCAGTATTCTGGACAGAAGAGCAGCAGTTGCAGCAGGAGGCCAGACTTATACCACTCTTCTGAATTAATGTATCAACAGGAACAGCTTGGCACAAAACTTTCCAACAAAATATAGAAGCTCGGGGAGAGAGGAAATTCTGCCAAAGATTTCTAAACTTTGCATCCAGCCGAGGAGTTTGATTTCTGCATATGCTGAACGCAGTTTTAAAACTAAATTTACCTGTGCTTGAAAGTGTCCAAACAGGGATGTCTTCCCCTCTATGTAAAACCATCGCTTGAAGTTGGTCTTTCAGTTGCTGGTCTTCAACTTTATCCCAAACTGGGTGTAGGCGATTGGCTAGAGCCTCTTGAACAGAGCAATTTAAGGAATCTGAGTCAGTCTGCAGAGAAAAAAGATTGGCCAGGGATGTGTCTTTGCACCAGCAATCCTTGAGAAAATTTGTGTTGGCCCCGTCCTGGATAATCATTCTAGAGCCTGCCATGTAGATGGTTTTAGCCTTCTCAAAGTCTTGTTTCTTAATCCCTGCTAAGAAAGGAACTTTACATTCTGAAATATGCCGACCATTTAGGTATTTGCTTCTAACAAACATAGCCCAGGGGGAATTACTGTTTATAGCCTGCCAAATCAATTTCACATAAAAGCATTGCTGAATTTCCTTCAAGTTTCTGATTCCAAGACCTCCTTCTTCTATCGGACAGCAGATTCTTTCCCATGAAACCCAATGCTTCCTGTGGGAATTTTCATAGCCCTGCCAGAAAAAATTAGAGCAGATACTTCCAATCTGTTTTAAAATAGTGTATGGGATTGATGCTGCATTTGCTGTGTATACTGGAATAGCAGATAAAACTGTCCTAATTAGAACCAGTCTGCCTGCCTGTGATAACATCTTGCTTTGCCAACCAGCCAATCTGATATTAATTTTATCAATGAGATACTTGAAGTGAGAAGTCTTCACACGACCCTTAAAGAGAGGAATGCCAAGGTAAATGATGCTGCCATTCCTTAAGCAGTATCCTGTCAATTGAGTTATCCGAGCAATAGAACACTGAGGCATTTTCTTAGCAGTTAGGAAATAGCTTTTGTGAGCATTAATGCATTGACCGGATGCAGCTTGATATCTCCCCAGGAACAACATTAACTGCTTTATAGAGGCCATACCACCATTAATGAATATCAGAGAGTCATCAGCATAAAGTAAATGGGTTATGGGCTGAACCCTTCTAGAGAGATGAAAATATTTACATCGACCAGATAGGAAAAGCTGTGCAAGGCCCCTACTCATGACCTCTTCAGCAATAATGAATAAAGATGGAGCAAGGGGGTCTCCTTGACGAACACCTCTGGTAGACTTAAAGTAACCTTTGATTTGACCATTGAAGGAGATAGAAAACCAGCAGTTTACCAGTAATTGAGAAATCAAAGAAATAAATCTGCTGCAGAAACCAAAGCTCCTAAGAACCTTGAACAGAAAATCCCATTCCAAACGATCATAAGCTTTAGCCATATCAAGTTGCATGATTATATTATGACCCCGCACAGGCTTATCAATATCTATAATCATCTCCTTGGCCATCAGAAAATTGTCAGCAAGGTGTCTGCCATACACAAATCCACTTTGCTCCTTTGAAATAATCATTGGAAGAATTGGACTCAACCTCTCACATATGATTTTTGAAACAATTTTATAAGTAAAATTGCACAAACTAATTGGCCTGAAATCAGCATATGTAGTGGGACTTTTCTTCTTAGGGACTAGGCAGATAATAGTAGAAGTGATGCCTTGAGGTAGTCCCCACCCTTGGAAGAAGCTTTGGACAGCTTTAACCACATCATCTGCAACTATATCCCAGCAATGGGAGAAAAATCCCCCAGAGAATCCATCTGGGCCAGGGGAGCTGTTTCCAGATAAAGAAAATGTAGCTTTCTTCACCTCATCTGCTGAAGGAATTAAACACAAAGAAGAATTCTGCTCATTATTAATCAAAGGAGGAATTGCTTCAAAAATTCTATCTTCAATTGTATGAGGTTCAGAGGACAGAAGGGACTTAAAGAAGTCCACTGCACCATCAGCTAGAACAATTTGATCATCCACCCACTCCTCATTAATTTTTAACTTGTGAATGAAGTTCCTCTGCCTTTTAACTTGAGTGTAATGATGGAAAAATTGGGTGTTACGATCACCACAAGAGATCCATTCCACCCTAGACTTTTGGTACCAATACATCTCTTCTCTGAATAGAATAAGACGCAAATCAGCATTAGCTTTCTGCATCTGAATTCGGTTGTTCACAGATGGATCAGAATCAAAATTTATTTGAGCCTGTGTAACAAAAGCCTCAGCTCTGCTCTTAGCCTGAAATATGTTGCCAAAGATTTCTTTGTTCCATTTTTGTAAGTCAGCCTTCAAACATTTTAATTTGTACTGAAGAGTAACAAAAGGGTGAACATCTGTATGTGAATATTTATTCCAACTTTCTTTTACAAAGTCTAAGAAATTCTCATGAGAGTGCCACATATGTTGATACATAAATCTCCCAGGAGAATGTTGAGTGGACTTCATAGTCATCAATAAAGGGGCATGATCTGAAGGGCCACGGACTAAATGTTTAACTGAAAGAAAATTAGGTGAGCTAACCCAGTATGAGTTAAGTAAAATCCTGTCCAACCGAGCTTTGATGGAGGAAGAGCCAATTTGATTATTTGACCAAGTGTATAATGAGCCAGAAAAGCCTGCATCTACTAAGCCAGCCGCTGCTAAGAAACCTTGAAAATCAGTCATAGCAGTCATGGAAGAAAAAGAACCACCACATTTTTCATCCGGAGATGCAATGCAGTTAAAATCACCCCCTAGTAACCAAGGGATATTAACATCTCGACTAAACTCCATTAAAGCATCAAAAAGAATTCTGCGTTCGCTAACAGAGCAGGAGGCATATACTGCAGTGAAGAACAGAATTACCTTATCATTGTCCTTTATTCCAACAGTTAGATATTGTGGATGAGACTCAACAATATCTAAACATATATTTGATTTGTACAGAATCCATATCTTGGAGGCATCCCCGTCATTTCCAACAAATGACTGCATATTGATCTTCCGGGCTATTGTGTGAGCTCTATTAAAGTTAATCCGAGGTTCAGAGATAGCCACCAAACCTGCATTGTTGACACTAATATGATGAGCCAAACTCCTTTGAGTAGCTTTATTTCCAATACCCCTGACATTCCAAATTAATGCAGAGTTTAACATGGGTTATAAGCATAGGTTTAGTGATCAGGCTTTTGGCTTTAGCCCTTGTCAACCGGGCATCACTGAATAAGACACCTGGCAAAACTGAAACTTCAATTGGTTTTGATACTTGAAGCAGCTCCTTTCCTTTTTGTGTCTGACCCCCAAACATTTTGACATTCTCATCCTTCGATATTTTAGAAATAAGCTCTGAATTCTCTGTATTTATTACCAATTTGTCTGAACAGAAAGAATTTGAAATCCCCTGAGTAGTCTCATAATAACTTTGAATTGAAGGCAGCTCAACAGAATCCGAAGCCTCTGTATTATAGGGAGGTTTCTCTAAAGTTATTCCCGAAGGAGCATTACTACAAGCAACATGTGAGGGACCAGGATTTTCCTTATTCTCCAATGCATCTGAGATCCGATAGTTATCCGCAGGATCACAGACCGAGTTAATCTCTGTAGTTTCCTTGCTCTGAGCAACACCATCAATCACCTCCGAACTCTCCAGAACTTGATTAAAAACTGAAAATCTATTCCCTGTCTCTGCAACCAAAGGAGGATTTGACATTACCGGCCTTGACTTAATGTTTTGCCAGGAGACATGCTTAACCTCCGGGCGATTTGTTTTTCCTGTCAAATTCACCCGAGGCAGATTTGTACCTCGATTCTTTTTACATTCCTTTTCCAGGTGCCCAATCTTGTGGCAGGATGAGCATAGATGAGGCACCCGATGATAGTTAATCGGCTGCCAGAATCCTGCATTGTCAATACCGATCCAAATCCTGTCTTTCCTCTGTAAATCTAGATCCATTTCAACACAAACTAAGGCTTCAGATGTGTTCGTCATAGCTATTGTGGCATCATGAATTCGAAGAACTAGACCAATATTGCCTGTAATCGATCAGAGCATGTCCTCATGGTAAAAATTAACAGGAATAGAAGGAAAACCAATCCATACCGGGATAGTAGATGGATCTGCATTGAAGTCGAAATCATGGGACCATCTAAAGAATCTAAACAGGAAACCTTTGATATAAAGATTTTTTTGCAGAAGAACACGAAGGAAATCCTCCTCCGAACCCAATCTGACCAAAACATGTCTGGCATTAAGTCTACTAATGATAAATTCAGATCTCAGGTGTAGCCGCTGCGCAAGACACAGCTTAATCTCCGGTATAGTAGGCCGGCCATACGAGCACTAGGCAATTATAGCATTCTGGAGTGAGGAACAGGAGGCCTGAACTTCATCTTGAGAGAAAAACACAGCCGGCTCACCCTTATCTGTGAACGCAGGGGATTTCACCTGAAGAGAAGGAACAGGACGGCGATGGACTTCCATGACCATCTGAGCATAAGATCTTCGAGGCACAGCCTGTATCGTCTCAGAGGCGCAAACTTCCTTCGTTAGCAGAGGAGCAGAAACCTCCCCAGCCACACCAGCCATCGCCGGCAGGGCGGGGAGCACACCAGAAGAACAAAGGAAACCAACACGGGAGATGCAGAGCTTCTCTCTCTAACACTCTCTCTCTCTCTCACACCGAATCATGTTGAAGTTTGGCTTCTCAAATATCAGATATAATGCCAATGCAAAAAAAAATGCTCTTGTGCAAAGATTTCAGTTCTGGTCTCAAGAAGCTCAATTACATGCTCATCATTCATTTTTGCTCTGTTTATTCAGAGTTTAGCAGTTTCAGAAAATTGTGTTGATCATTATCTCTTCTTTTCTAGGTGCTCGATATGCATGAACTCACTTTAACTGAAATTTTTGTTCAGATCAGAGAAATTGGATCCCAAACCATTTGCTTCACTTTTCACCTTATTCACCCATGCTTCAGCACACTTATGAAATTTGGTTTGCCCTGGCATCTCATTATATGTTCATGCACACTGTACATTAGTCTATAAAGTTTTCTTTTGGTTCAGTTTGAAGGCCATTTATTTATTTTTTTTGATCTGATGAGGGGTTGTGCATGGGGGGGTGTCAACCCCTGGGGTCGACCCCTCCTACGTGGACCTTCAAAAGAAACCCCCTTCCCCATTTTGTATTTGAAGCCTATTTATGAACCGTGCCTTCTTTTGGAATTCAGTTGTAAAAAAAAAACTAGGCATATGTGGATGCACCTAAATGCTTGCTTGCTATATGAATTCAGGCAAAATGAGTACCATGTATTCATCTATGATCCATTCATAAACTCAGCCCTATGTTCAGCCATGCAGATTATGTATGGGCATGCAAATACATGGGGGCCAAGTCGACTTGTCTCAAACTGGACGTTCCTTTTTTGTTTTGTGGTGGGAAGTAGGATCCCATATTCATTTCTTTAGCTCTATTCCTATCATCCCGGCCCTAGCGGAATTCCCGAGATTATGCTTGATCATTTGGTGTCCAAACTACATAAGTTCATTCTTGATGGATTTTTTTGTTCTAACTTGATGAATTGGGTCCCCAACCCTTTTTTGTACACTTTATCTTGTTTTCCCAAGGCTTCATCATACCTTTGAAATCAGATTGGTGACTGCTTCATGATTGTTATGCATAATTTTCAGCTTTGATCTAGGAGATTTAAGTCTTATGTTCAGGGTTCAGCCTTCCTTGACCTGCTCAAACTGATTTCCTTTTTTTTTGCAAACCCAGAAACTTTGTACATATCATTGTTCTCTTCTTTTTGTGTATATCAGTCCAAACTGGATTTTAGTCCTTAAACCAGAATCTTTAGATCAGGAAGTTCGAATTTCATGCCCATTGTTCACTTTTTTTTGTTTTGCTTATTCTATCTTTAGGAACTTCAGAGTTATGTTTGGTCATTGCCTTTTCTTTTTGAATGTTAAGTCACAACAGGCACTTCGTTCTGGTCAACATGCCCACTCAATTCTTCTCTATTCAGATCATTGGGTCTTTGTTCTCTAATTCAGTCCATTAATCTTTCAAATTACTTGGCAAAAATTCGGTAGCACCTCCTCTAGACCCAGAGCGTCAGGGGGTGCAAATAGGGGCGCGCTAAATGGAAAAACTCTAAGGTCGGCCCCAAAACAAAAGGATGTGCGCTAAGGCGATAACCCCCGGAGTGTGCGCGAAGGCGGCAACACCCGAAAACCAGGTTTGGGTGCGGATATCCTGAGGGCTAGCCTACAAGGACCCCGACAACCCACCGGTTGCCATGAACGCGTCGAAACCCACTTTGGGCGCGGAGATCCCGAGGGCTTGCCTACAAGGGACCCCGACAACCCACGGGTCGTCGCGAACTTGTCGTCGAGACGTGGCCTTGAAATATTGCCGTATGAGGGTTTTAGTGTTCACTTCCTCAAGATGATAGCCTGGAGACAATGCTAGAAGCAAGCAAGCTCCACGATCCATGAGTGATAAAAAAAACACGGAATGGGAAAACTGCACGGCAGTTCATCTACCTACCGAGGGGTTAGAATCAGATGAAGTAGAGGGCACTATATATATACATATCAGGCCTATCTATGCACATATTGGTGGAGTGCGCAGAATAGGAGGCAGCACAAGAGGCACATGAACACCACTTATATATATCTCTCTACTGTCTAAACAGATGATGGGTTCATAAGTAGAGTCTGGGACGGACAGAACACAATAGGGACATATGAAAAGCACGATAAATATATATGTGTAACACTCGTATGCATCCACAATGAAGAAATGGGTGCTTTGCTCATATAGAGAAATCAGAGGCTAAAGCCCCCTAAATTTCGTTCTTTCTCACACGAGAACAGGCTACATCAAGGAGATTACATGCCAGGCCAGAAAGAAGAGGTGAAAGGGAGAAAGATAGAAGACACCCACCCCTACAATTGTCCCTCCTGACCTCTCTCTTCTCTTTTTTTTTTGCGAATGTAGCTCTCAAGGAAATTTGAAGCGGGCTTATTTTCTTCAGTGTCCAAGGATTGACCAAGAAGAAATCAAGCTTCGCATGGGTGCTCCTTTTATAGGGACCGACAGCCCTATTTTGGAGGGATGTTCTCCGGACGTTTCTTTTTCCTGCTGGTTCCTTATTTTTCACTACCACCACCTCTGCCCTCCATGTTGCATGCTACGCTGTCGTTCGGATGGCGATGCTGCTACTGTTGGTGACATTCCCGGTGCTGCACTGTCGGTCCCGATGTGCTGCTACTGTCGACGTCTCTACTGTTGCTGTGATGCGGTCGGCGTGGCTTTGTAGAGGAGACAAGCGGAGGGAGAGCAGGGCATGGCAAATGGGGGAGTGGGTGGAAAGGGTGCTGGCGGGCAATCAATGCTCTCATGGAGGAGGCCATTCGAAGACGTGTTGTCGCCACGTGGAGAGGAGAAGAAGATAAATAGTGAGGAGAAATCGCGATGAGCGACACAGACATGCGGCTATAGTGCCACGATTTTCCTCCTATTTTCCTTTTTTTTGAGAAATCCCTTCTTTTCTTCTTACCCCCTCCTTCTTGTATTGGTGCATATATTCCCCCTGCACCCTTTTCCTTGGCGTTGGGCTAAGCCCAATTGAGAGCGGCCCAGTCCAATTGGCCCATGGGTAGCATTTTCTTCCTTTCCTTTTTTAATTGGGCCGTTGTATGCTTGGGCCATCCCATGTTTTCTTCTTCTATTCTAATTTTTGTATTGGGCTCGGCCCATTTCATCTTTCATCTTTCTTGTTTTTATTTTTTTTTGAGTGCCAACAAATGCCCCCCACTTGTAGGTGTCGCGAACGAGGGGCGCGGGAGCAGGACCAGCTGGTGCAGCTTCTTTCCCTGTGAGAGTCTTCGGCTTCGTGAGGGCGTTCTCGACCGTGAACTATATCAACTGGTCCTGACCTGGAGTCAGGCACCAATCAAGATGATATTCGTTTATATTAGGTCTATATTGACGCAAGGGATTCAGGTTTCTCTGACTTAGACAAAAGGTTTAGGTCGGATCGCTCGGCTGAGACCCCGGAAAGGCCTTAGGCACCGAGTTAAGTGGTTCTTCGATGCTGGGATTGCACTAATGCAAAGATTTTGGGCTTCTCTGACTTAGATGAATGGTCTAGGTCAGATCGCTCGGCTGAGACCCAGGGAAGGCCTTTAGGCACCGAGTTAAGGTGGTTCATCGATGCTGGGATTACACCGACACAAGGAATTTGATGTTTCTCTTATTTAGGCGAAAGGTCTAGGTCGGATCACTCAGCTGAGACACCTGAAGAACCTTAGGCACCGAGTTAAAGGTGGTTCATCGATGCTGGGATTACACCGACGCAAGGAATTTGGGCTTTCTCCTGACTTAGACGAAAGGTCTAGGTCGGATCGCTCGGCTGAGACCCCGGAAAGGCCTTAGGCACTGAGTTAAATGATGGTTCATCGATGCTGGGATTACACCGACGTTAGGAATTTTGGGTTTCTCCGACTCAGACGAAAGGTCTAGGTCAGATCGCTCGACTGAGACCTCGAAAAGGTCTTAGGCACCGAGTTAAGTGGTTCATCGATGTTGGGATTGCATCGACGCAAGGAATTCAGGTTTCTTCGACTTAGATGAAAGGTCTAGGTCGGATCGCTCGGCTGAGACCTTGGAAAGGCCTTAGGTGTTGAGTTAGGGTTTTGATGATTATTGTGATTGTTAAGTTATGATTTTGATGATAACTAAACTCAATGTGTGATTAAGTGATGATAACTAAACTTGTGGTTGATTGCTCATGCTCTTGTTATCTATGTATGGCTGAGATGTCAAATGGCAACGATTACATGGTCTTGATCCATGGTTTGCATATGTTGGTTTTACAAGAGGCAAGGGGTTTCATAACCTCTTTAATGTGAACAAGCATGGTATTAACCCTGACTATCTTGCTTGCAAGATGAAACTCATGGCAGTCACCTGGTGAACCAAACGTGTGGATACTCACCCTGCTCCTCTATAATCCAAAACAGGTGGAATATGTCATGTACTGTCAAAGAACCATTGGTGAGACTCTTACCTTATCTTAGCATCGATCTCACCTTGTGTATCTCATATACCTCTCCTTAATACACCTCATTCATGCATATTAAACATAAAACCCTTCTGGCCATCGTGCGCCCTCGCCCGCGGATCGACCTGTGCGGTCAGGTCGCGGGGATCGACCTGCCCGGTCAGGTCGCGGAGGTCAAGGGGGCAGCGCCCCTTGCGGGGGTTTCCGGGGGCGGAGCCCTCGGAACAAAATTTAGAAATGCTCAAATGGTCTAATGCATAAACCAAACCCAAAAATGCATGGAATTGATAAGGACATGAATATCTTGAATTATGGACATGTTTCCTTGAGCTAACACTTCATTTTTGCAGGTATAGATCTTTCCGGTCGACTAACACACCTTGGCCGGTCGACCAGATTTGCCAGAGCCTATAAACACCAACTTCTGCAGGTAGCGGTCGATCGCCCTTGGGCTTCCGATCGACCGGTTTTCCTAGAGCCAAAAAGTTCTGGCTGCAGCAGGTTCTGGTCGACCGCCCCATGCCTTCCGGTCGATCGCCAGTCCCGAGCCCCCTTTTGTTGACTTCGTGTTTCAAGCTCGTGGAGAGATTCCCTTCCCCAATTGTTTAATCCCAATGCACCCAATCACCCCAGAGATTGTGGATCTGGTCTGGAGCTTGTCTCCTAACCTTCCAAGAGTTATAAAACCTCTCTTTGAGGTCATAAACCCTAGAGAGACTCCAAGAGAAGAAATCAAAAAAGAGAGATCAAGGTGGCTCAAGGAAGAGGAGAATCACTGTAGCCATGAACAGTGATCCGTGGGCAAAGCTTCATCCATAGCTGAGGGTTCAAGATCCATTTCGAAGCCTTCATCCTCCCAAGAACTGAAGAAGCAAGAAATCAACAAGGAGAGATCGAGAAGAAAGCTATCAAATGAAGATTGCTGCAACGTTCGTGAATAACATTCCTTTCAACAAGTTCATCATCCGATCGAAGCCGTTCTAGCACCAACTGAAGCCATTTAAGCATCTTCTCAAGCCAAGGAGTTCCAATCAAGCAATGGTCTCAAGAAAAGCTTAAGGGAAGGCTGTCCAAGTGGAAGAAGAAAGAAGTATTGTAGTAGTGAACAGTACTCCGTGCAAGAAGATCTACATCAAATACAAGGCCATTCAAGCTAAGTCTCAAGCTATTCAAGTGAAGAAGGAATCAACGCGAACATCCAGAACATACACTCAGGGGTTCCTAAATCAGGAGCATTCTAAACTATGGTTTATTTGCTTTGGTGTCTTGTGCTTTGAGTTTCAAATTTGTGTTTCTTATAAACTGCAAACTCGTGTGTGTGTGGATCGTTGTTGGATCCGTGGTCGTGTGTGTGTGTGTCGTATCTGATTCGTGTGTGCGTATGTCTTCTTAGATCTACGTGTGTTGTGTGATTTTATCCAGATCTTAGTGTTTGTGCGTGTGGAGTGCTGCACTTGTCGCAGCATGTGTGTGTCTTGTTGATCCGCTTTTTGGATCGTGTTGGAGACCTCGTCTCCGTGTGTGTGTGCGTGTTGGGGTGCGTCCCCGTGTGTGTGGGCAGGTGTCGTCATGCTTGTGTGGTTGAAGCATCGTCTCTGTTTGGGGATTTATTCCCGAGTGAAGCCTCATCGGGTTTGGTGAGGGGTGGACGTAGGATTGCCGTCGTTGCATCCAAACCACCTTAAAAACCGTTGTAAATTGTGTGTTATTTATGTGGTTTGATTGTTTTCGTTATATGGTCATGTGGGAATGGAGAGATTGAGAGAATTAGTTAAATAGTTTTCAAATTGCTAATTAATGTTTATTACATATTTTGAAAAAAGCCAAAAGTTTCTTTAAAATTTGTAAACACCCAATTCACCCCCCTCTTGGGTGTCATTGATCGCGGGACTTCATTAGGCACCGAGTTAAATGGCAGTTCATTGATAAATGCTATATTTTATATCATAACTTGCATCACATTCATCATCTTTGTGCATTAAATGAATAAAGTAGCGCTACATGAGCAATTAATTTCATTCTCATCATTATTTGAGTCTGCATGCATTTTGTCATCTTTTTGAGCCTAAATGATCATGTGAGAAATATTCAAGAAATTGCATGATCATTTGAAAGTCATTTTTGGTTGAAATATATTGATATTTTGAATTTTCTGAATTTTCAGGAAATAGCAACTGACTAAATGGGTGCCAATTGATTTTGCTGGAAAATTAAAAAAAAGAAATGAAGAATTCGCGACTGAGTGAAGAGGCACAATTTCATTTATGAAAATAGAAAAAAAGGAAAAAGCTGGAGAATATAAAAGAATGTGCGACCACTCACAAAGGCGTCATTTCTTGGGGAAAAGAATGAGCGACCGTTTACGCGGGCGCTAAATCCTGATGTACGGAAAAGTTAGAAAGATGAAAAATATTAAAATAAGGCGAAAAAGAATCTACACCCGAGTGGAGAGTCATTTATTGAATATTAAACGCCCATTGACCAGTCACCATTTCAAGTTGAACCAGAAACGGAACCGCACCGCTCTGATCGAAGTTATCCTTCCATATTTGAACTTATCTCCTTTTGTTTGAGGAAAGGAGGACTCTTATTATGACAAGAGATCTAGTTTGATCAAGCCTTGATTCTGGGAAGATGGAGTTTGATGGGATTCAAAAACCCACGATCGTGGAGTATATAAGTAGCCCGAAGGCCACCATGGGAAGGAGTTAACCGCTTAGCCTTTTTAGCCTTCCTTCTAGCCTAGTTTTCATTCTCTTCTAGTCATCTTTTTAAATTACTTTCTTTTACAAAAGGTCTTCGTTTTTAAGTTCTCTAAATTTTCTTATTCTTCCTCTTCTTCTAATTCTTTCTCGTTTTTAACTTATTCTCAATTTTTAAAAGCCATGTTCTACGATTTTATTGTTCATCTGATTTTTACATAACTGTTCTTCCTTCGTTTTCTTCCCCTTCTGATCTTCTTTCCCTATTTATTTCTTCACAGATGTTGTTCATTTTTAGGTGTTCTTCAACTTCTTCTTATACCTCGTCCTCCAATTCTTCCTCGTTTTCAATTTATAATCTATTTTCAAAAGTTCAACTTTTCAGGCTTTACTATTCATCCGCACAACCACCTCCTATTCTTCCTTATTTTTCACCCTCTTCCTCTCATCTTCTACCTCTGAGTTCTTTAGCAATCTTCTTTGTGTTCCTCAAATCTACAACTTTCTTTTCTTTCACGTCTTCCAATTCTCTTTGATTTTAAAATTATTTACTTTCTAATCACCCTTTATTTTTAATACATTTTTACTATTTTTCCAAACTTCCACCGCCCCTCTCTCTTCTTCTATCTATCTCCTCTTTCTCTCTTCCATATTTCTTCACACATCCCCTTGACGGATCTTCTTCCTTTTGTCCTCTCGGCAGCGTCTATTTCCACGGCGGGGGTGAAATTCTAAGGCTCGGCACGGCAAGGAGACGGCATCGTTCTTCATCCAAATTTCCCGGCTCTTATTTCTCCATTTTCTCTTTTATTTACAAGTTGTAATTCTTATTTTCATAAATTTGTACTTGTCCCCTTTCATAGCAATAAAATTCTTATTTTGTGCAATTGTGTTCTTTTTAGTTTTCTCCCTCACTTTCCAATTTCTCTCCTTAACCCTCTCATATTCTTTAATTAGTTTCCATGTAATTTATTTTCATTAGGTTAATCTCACTCAAAACTTCAGATTTTTCAAATATAAGAATTCTCCACCATGCTATATAGAAAATATTTTTTCTCCATGGGATCGACCCGTATTCACCACTTTGTTTGAATTTCATATATTTTTAAGTGACTGAGTTCGGTTAATTTTTAAATTGTGGCACGGCTTTTCAAAGACGGGTTTGTGACTATCAATTTTTAGCGCCGTTGCTGGGTAGAAAATAATTTTTAATGGGTTGAAAAGTCTTGTGTTTGATTTATATATAGTTTTCTAATTTTTCTATTTTTATTTTTGCAAGAAAAATAGAAAATTAGAAAATCCACAATAATTCGGTCCTTAAAATCGTAGGAAATAAACTGTCATAGAAAGCGTTGCTGAAAGCTTGAAACTGTAGCAGAAAGTTAAAATTCAAAAATTCTAGGAAATTCAAGTGTCGCTAAAGGTCAGTAAACGTAGGAAAACGGTCATGTTTTGAAAAATTTTAAAAAATTTGAAAATTTTTTAACAAATCTAAAAAATTAGAAAATCAGAAAACACTAAAAACATGATTCTATACTTTATTTTTCAGTAGTTTTACATATTGTTTGCTATTTTTAGTTGATAGTTGTCTTTTCTTCATAATTCTTTCTTTTGAAAAATAAAAAAATAAAAAAATTCTATAAAAAAATTAAAAAATGGAAAAAAATCTCATCATGTTATCATGCTTTCATCTTAGTTGCATTAGTTTCATACATTATGAATTTTAGTTGATTTCTTATTTACTTGCATCATCATTTGAAAAAAAAAAGAAAAAAAATCTTTCTCTTCTCTTGTATCTCCCCTCTCAAGGGCAAGTTTGGTTCCTTACACCCTTCTTGGAATTGGAAAGACCCTCTATTGAGTATTATGTCTCTTTGGATTGGAATTTTCTTTTCCAATACCTCTATAAGTCCCCGCACCCGTGGATTCCCTCACGGACGCTAGGCAGGTTGTACCACGAAGTACCTTGAAGTTAGATTGCCCTTGAAAGGTCACACAAAAATAAAAAAAAAGAGTTTTAGAATTTATTACTATTTTAAAAATGCGGTATCTAAGGCTAGAGGTTAAAAGGTAAACGCCTAACTGGACTTGTGGTTATTTAGTTAGGACCCTACGAAAGTAGGGGGAGCCTCCCACAACCCCACCTCTTACCTGGCCAGTTGACCAATTTAGTAATGAATACCAATTCTTCTTTTTAAAAAAAATAAAATAAAATAAAACATCATCATTTTACATTCATATAGAAGTTGATTGCGTTTGCATTTAGTGATTAGTTCATTGCATTGTTTTTCAAAATCAAAATAAAAAAATGAATTTAAAAAATAGGTGAGAAAATTTTAATCTTTGAGTGGGCTAATAAATTCGATGAGGTGGACTTGTTGGCCCATGTTTCTTAATCTATTCTTTGGGCTATGAATTTAAATTCCTTCATTCCACCTTATTATCATGATCATAATGACATGTTGTTAATAATAGTCCCAGTCAACCTCCACCTTTCACCCAACCTGGTCTGGCCCATTATGTTTCCAATGGTTCAATTCAACCTTTACCATTCACCGACAATGGCCCTGCCCATTACAACAGTCCATACTCTTGGTCGTCCTGCAATGAAAGCCCATCACTCATGAGGGCCCAGCTTCATCCCTTTAATCAAGATCATTTCAAATCCACTCAATTCCTTCATAGGCCCTACAATTCATTTTGCCCCCAAGAACAAGTCTAGATTACTCACAGACCCTCCATACCTTCTTATGATTTATATGGGAGAGGGCAACATAATACTTCTTGGGCATCTTATCAAAACCCCATGCAAAGTCCTTCAAATTCACACTTTTCAGATTGGGCTTCGTACTCAAATGATCCTTACAACCAAGCCCAATATAAAGAACAACCAATCTACTTCCCATCACCTCAGTACCACACTGATTTCTATTCTAATTATCCATCACAGTCTGAGTGCGACCCAACCTATCCAGCTCCTCTATAGTCTGATTTCGAGGATAGGTTTAGTTAAATGACTCAACTCATCTTGGCCAGTCAGCAGTCCATTAAAGCTCAGAGCCAAATTATCCAAGTCCAGCTTGACCAACTTGATAGAATGCTCGAAATGGACCAACATGCTAGCCTCCCCCACTGAATACTTTAAAAATCCATTTCCTAATTATGACTATAATATCAGTCTGAACGATCAATCCATAAATATGGGGTAGCCATATCAAGAGAACTGGGAGGAAGCTAGTGAAGCTCAAGTTGTGATGGCCAAGCATGATCATGAAGAAAATAATGAGGAGTCTAAGTTGGGGGGAGAAGAAGAAATAAATGAATCTCAAATCTATAATCAAATGGCTCTTCCTGAATTTGATAGAACTTTCTTTGAAGAAGTGGAGGTAGAAGAAAAGGTGACTATGGGGAAGGATTTGAGTGAAGTTATGAAACATTTGACTTGGGTAGATGAAGAGGTGGGTAATTCTCATGACCTTCCTCTCGATTGGGCATCTCTAAATCAAGGGGAGGATATTGATTTGATATCTATTCCTGACATCGGCAACTCTCACTTTATGTTGGACACTTTTATGTTGGCCGATTTGTCTGATTCCACTGAACCTTCCAACCTTCATGGCGTTGAGGAGTATGCGTCTTTCACTGTTGATTCTCCTAAGCTCCTTGACACTGATATTTTGCTTGAAACTCCTCTCGCTTTGATCTCTTCTCACCTCACTAATGTTTATGAAATCTTTAAAAGTGAGGAAGAACATGACATTTTGCTTGATAATTAGGTCTGCATTAATGTTTTTAACACTTATAATGACCTTAAGTTTGAAGAGGAATATTTTATAATTGATGATATTATAATTCCTCTTCCATTTTCTGATCGGGGCAGTCTGTTTGGCCTACTTGATTCATCATGGTATGCTATAAAGGTCAAACAAAAAATACTGAATGCTGATTTTTACATGACGCCCACGGAAGAAGAATTGTTAGCATATGCGTTGCATGAAAAAATCAATTATGCTAACAATCAACTTATCTTTTGGCCACATATGCTTTTTCATGATCTTCTCTTTGCATGGTATAAATGGTGGAACTTGAAAGAAGATGAGATCACGTGGTGGCTCATTCTTAACTCAACTCTATGGTTATGAAGCTTGCACCTTTTATGCACGCGTCTGACTGAAGACAGAAAACTTAGCACTTCTGGGAGGCAACCCAAGATTTTTGTTATTTGATTTTGTTTGAGTATATTTTCAGTAGTCAGGTAAAGTGAAGAAGGAGCCGTCATAATGGCACAATTTACCCCGCTCACCAGGTTGTATCCTTCCATCTCAACTATATTCTTTGTTACATTGTTCTATTATTTTCAATTCTATATGCCATTGAGGACAATGTCATTTAAGTTGAGGGGGGAGAGAAAAAAAATTCTCAAATTTTCATGCATATCCTGATATCTTGCATTAATAACATTGCTTTACATAAAAATGAATAGATGAAATCCCCAAAATGAGTTTTATTGATTCATGCTTGAATTAAAAGTAATTCTGGAAGAGGAAAGACTAGGGAGAAGGATGATAAAAAATTTATTCAATCTAGCTATGCAAAATCGATATAAGAATCTTTTTAAAGTTCATGTGCACTTTAGAAAAGAAAATTCACTTTGCACACTAATGAAACAAGCGAGACAAGCCCTCTGTTATTTTGGGTATTATATCTGATACTTTGCACTTCTCAAGAAAGAGATCTTTTTACAAAGCTTTCTGCCAAATTATCTATTAAATTAGTGCAAATAGCACATTGAAAAAAAATGGAAAAGAACACTATGAAAAATATCCCTAGTCTAAGTAATCGGGACTACTTCACCTAAGACGTGTTGAGGTTCACGTAAAATGAAAAAGGGAACATTGATCTGTGTAACTGGACCTGCTTCTCCTAAGGTAAGAATCGAGGTTCGTGTTGGACAGTGAAGGGTAGTGCAGCATCATGTGTGTAGAAAGATCCCAAAAAGAGGACAAATTAATAAGGTAGAAAGCTAGTGTGATTAATGCTCTGAACTAGGAGGTGTAGGGTTGAAAGGCACTTGTTCAGAATAACAAAAGGGGGATGCAATTATCTACGCTATGGATTTGGTAGTTACACATGCACAAGTGCTATTGAATTTTAAGTTGTATTCTTGATCATGTTCTTAAATTTCCTTCATAAGGCTAGTGTGCATTAATTATTCCGGATTCCTAATCTTTGGTTAATTCTACGAAGGGAAAGCTGGATATAAAAGTATGAAATTTTTAAACTAGTCCTAAATTTTAATTTATTTGCATTGTTAAGGGACTCGCAATGAGTAAGTTAGGGGTGTGATAAGTGTTATATTTTATATCATAACTGGCATCACATTCATCATCTTTGTGCATTAAATGAATAAAGTTGTGCTACATGAGCAGTTAATTTCATTCTCACCATTATTTGAGTCTGCATGCATTTTATCATATTTTTGAGCCTACATGATCATGTGAGAAATATTCAAAAAATTATACAATCATTTGAAAGTCATTTTTGATTGAAATATATTGATATTTTAAATTTTTTGAATTTTCAGGAAATAGCGACTGACTGAACATGCGTAAATTTATTTTACTGGAAAAAGAAAAAAAGAAATGAAGAATTCGCGACTGAGTGAAGAGGCGCAGTTTCATTTATGAAAATAGAAAAAAAGGAAAAAGTTGGAGAATATAAAAGAATGTGCTACCACTCACAAAGGTGCCATTTCTTGAGGAAAAGAATGAGCGACCGTTTACGCGGGCGCTAAATCCTGATGTACGAAAAGGTCAGAAAGATGGAAAAATATTAAAATAAAGTGAAAAAGAATCTGCGCCCGAGTGGAGAGTCGTTCATTTAAGATTAAATGCCCACTGACTGGTCGCCATTTCAAGTGGAACCAGAAACATAACTTCATCGCTCTGATCGAAGTTATCCTTCCATATTTGAGCTTATCTCCTCTTGCTTGAGGAAAGTAGGACTCTTATTATGGCAAGAGATCTAGTTTGATCAAGCCTTGATTCTGGGAAGATGGAGTTTGATGGGATTCAAAAACCCACGATCGTGGAGTATATAAGTAGCCCGAAGGCCACCATGGGAAGGAGTTAACCGCTTAGCCTTTTTAGCCTTTCTTCTAGCCTAGTTTTCATGCTCTTCTAGTCATCTTTTTAAATTACTTTCTTTTTAAAAAGTTATTCATTTTTAAGTTCTCTAAATTTTCTTCTTCTTCCACTTCTTCTAATTCTTTCCTGTTTTTAATTTATTCTCAGTTTTTCAAAGCCCTGTTATATGATTTTACTGTTCATCCAGTTTTTACATAACTATTCTTCCTCCGTTTTCTTCCCCTTCTGATCTTCTTTCCCTCTTGCTTTTTTCACAGAAGTTATTTATTTTTAGGTGTTCGTCAACTTCTTCTTCTACTTCTTCCTCCAATTCTTCATCGTTTTCAAGTTATAATCTATTTTCAAAAGTTTAGTTTTTTAGGCTTTACTGTTCATCCGCGCAACCACCTCCTGTTCTTCCTCATTTTTCACCCCCTTCCTCTCATCTTCTATCTCTGAGTTCTTCAGTAATCTTCTTCACCTTCCTTAGATCTACAACTTTCTCTTCTTTCACTTTTTCCAATTCTCACTACAAAAAAATAGACCTTTAGGGGCATTTCTAAGCTGCCCCAAAAAATTGGAGATAAATGCCCTAATAACTTTTAGGAGCATTTTGATAAGATTTTGGGGCAATTTAAAATGTGCCCCTATTGCCTCGGTCCTTCAAAGTTTTTAGGGTATTTTTTGAAAAATGTCCCTCATGTTGTCATTAGAGGCACTTAAAAATGCCCCTAAATATTCTCATAAGGGCAATTTTGCTAACCAAATGCCTCTGATGAACATATTTTAGGGGCAATTCCTCCTTAAAACTGCCCCAAATAACCTATTTTAAGAATAGTCACTTAAAAAGCATCCTAAAATAATCACTTGAAAGAATGTGTTTTAAAACTATTTTCTTCCAGAAACTTCCCCAAATGACCAATGTATAGGGGCTCTAGTTTTAAAATATTGCACCAAAATAGCCATCCTAAAATGTAAAAATTAAAGTCAACATTACTAACATGCAATAAGTATGCATATCCTATTCTTTGTAATTCATCGACATACATAGACACCCATCATTATAGAACACATGCGTATATAAATTGTCCACCTTCTAGCAAAGACATTGCCCACCTTTTAACAAAGGCATAAACGGGATATGATACTCGTTGACAAAGACAATGTCTTAATAGAGATGTATTATAAAATGAAATTATGAAAATATTCAAATTACACATAGCATCCATGACTTATAAATACAACTCGGGCCATAGAATATCAATTTTTCACTCTGCAACTAAAACATACAAACATGGCTACTCTTTAACATACATAAAATAGTTTCCCTTGGTGCTCTTTAGATTCAAAATGCTAGTGGACATGTAGTGAGGGAAGTTTAGCATGATAGTCTGGCATGCAATCAAGACACCTGCGTCCTCTCTACCAATGCATTGCAAAGACCTTGTGGGTGATAAGATTATCTATCCTGCAACAAAAATAATAGCTGTAAGCACAACTAGAGAGCTAAAGAAAAACAAGGTAGACTATGCAATAGAATAAGGTTCTAGAATGGAGAAACTAGTACCCATGAGAAGACACCAAAAGAAAAAAATAAAGAAAAAGACAAATAAAAACTCACTGAACCACTATGCACACATATGCACACATTTGTGCCTAGAGTACATGCATTTTGTAGTTAACATATCTCAATCTCACTAATCAAAAGAGGATTGTTATTATTTTTTCAAAAAGTCACATATATAGAAAAAACAATAACAATCCTCTTTCTCTTAGTGATGGTTTACCCTTGATTAGTTTGGCTCCCAGCACCATTTTGGTGTGTTGCCTAGATGCGCATGCACATAGATACTCAGAAGCTCAAAGAGTTCATAATTAATTTTTTTAGAAGGCAAAAGTTCATTCAACTCAGAGAAGTGAAGAAGTGAAGAAGTTTTAGATTCAAAAATTTTAGAATCAATACAGAAGAACAAGTAATTTCAGAAATGTTATGAAGTTCAGACCTCAGTATAAGCTCTACCGACTTAACGAAGATTTTTGAACAAAGTCAACTAACTAAGCATAAGTAGTTCAGCAAAGTTGATGAAGGATCTAGAAGAGAAGTCAGTTGATCTTTCAGTTCAGCAAGTGCTAAAGTCAGTAGACCTTTTTCAGATTAGCTGGCTTGATGAAGCCTGCTGAAGTTATTCAAGCACAACAGGCAAAATACTCATTGTATATGAAAGTATACTCAAATGAAGTCAATAAAGTTCATTGGATAAGCATTTGAGGGGTTGGAGTTTAGTTCTACAGAGTTTATTAAAAATCAGCAGACTTTATTAACAGTTTCAAAGGCTAAATTCAGCAAGTCCAGCAGCAGCAACACAACATCATGCACCTTTTTGTGCTCTAATGTGATTTCAGATAATCGACTGATACACAGTCAAACTTCTACTTGCTGGCTTTGCATCCACACTTTGCACCCACAAATCAAGCAAACATTGACCTCTCCTGATCCATAAGGTACCAAAAAGCACCTCTGTATTAATGAACATCTAATGTTGACCAATCTCGAGTGTGATCATAAATGAAATGAAAGTACACTTGAAGGGATCACATTAAAAGAATAATGCTGGTATTAAAAAGAAATTCAGAAAGAAAGTACTAACTATGTGGTATGGTGGGGGAAAGAAATCACCTCGAACTCAGTTTGTCTCCTCAACCAACTTTCCAGAGAGCTCAAATGATGGTTTTTGCTGCATTTCACAAACAACTTTAACCTTTTGTGGCTACACAAAAACTAAATTTTAACTTGAACTTAATTCAAGTAACAACATATTGGCAAATATCACAATAAAAGCATGCATATGGGCATCTTGTTGACTAAAGCTCAAGATGAAACTAAAATTATGTACAGCAACCCTACGGTGCCACACTTTGGTGCCACCTGATTTGCCACACTTTTCTTCCTGTTCGGTTTGGAAAAGAATGGCAGGAAAAGTGGAACTTAAGTTCGGTGCTCCAAAGCTCACGAGCATCGAACGTAAGTTCTATCCTGACCTCATCTTAGGCATCTGATTTCATGATCAGATGGTTAAGATGAGAGTGGCAAACCAGGTGAAACAAAAGTGTGGAACCATAATATTGCTCAATTATGCATTGTTTTGGTTAGCAGGTAATATCAGTAGGCTTCATTCTAGCAAGAAAATCAGGTTGCAAAGAAAGCAAGGTTGGGGTATAAACCTTCTGCTTATCTTCCAATTCTTCCTCAACAGCCTTCATTTTAGCAATGGAATCCTCATGACTATCCCTACCCAAGTCAATAGCTTCTCCATTAAGGCCTTTTGATGAGACTATTTTATGATCAAGTATGAATGGATCAATTCCATTAACAGCACAAGTAGCACACAACCAACAGGACAAAGTCAAAGACTAATGGCACAAAGAAAATCTAACTAGAGAACCAGACAGCAAGCCTTTCCCCTAAAATGCCCAGTGACCCGGAACCATGCCAGCACTGTGATGAGTGGAACTTGAACAAGGTCAAAACAGAAAAGTAAAAAAAAAAATCATAAGAAAAGGAAAGGTTTTATGCCATTATTCCCTTCAATTCTTCCATATCTCACAGTATAACCCAAGAATCGGTGTATTAGCCTACATACCCCTGAAATCTATGCATATTATCTTCGATGCTCTCACTGTCAATCTTTCTATTTAACTCAACTAAAGTTGGGTTAAGAGTTAACCTAATAAGAGAAAGTCCAGTCTACCCTTACAATGAGGAGAAATTTAGAATATTCACCTAATGTACATGCATGTATAAACATATAAGAGCAAGAGGACCATCGTCAGTGAGGCTCCTCATGGACTTCAGGGAGCTCTGCCTACTCTTCCTTGTGGAGGTGGTGGATGAGTCCACGGAAGTAGCAAGATCACCAGCTGTTTTGGATGCCATGGAAGGTGTACATGATGTCCTTCTCTGGCAATTATTATCACCCAAGCACCTTCTACAGCTCCTCTTGGCCTCATCAAACTCTAATAGTGGACGGAATCTGAATAGCCAAATTGTGATAAATGAGACAAAGACGGAATGCCAGTATTTAGCCTACAACACTGCAAGGGGCAAAAGACCATATGCAAGAATTTGTCCACTTCTCTAGAAACCCAGAGCACATATTTTAACAGGAGAGAACTATGGAGGCACAGAAAAATAAATTCGAAACTTCTGTTTAAAGGAAGGAAAGTGATTTTAGGTGGATGGACAAAAATCGATTTCAAGGAATCCAAGAATATTATGATGTATATGCCTCCCTTTAATGAATGTGCTTGGGGGAGACTGATCAGACTAGGAAGAACTTGTTGTAGTCTATTCACCAACACCTTGGATATATTTTTATATGAGAATTTTTTTTATGTGACAGTTTGATGACAGAACTTGAAATAATTCATTTCAGGATAGATCGATACAAATATAATGGTAGAGATACAAAATTATGTGACAACAAATAATGTCATAAAACAAAGATAAAGAGATCAATCAATAAATTTCAGCGAATTTCAACTATAAATGAAACAAAAATAAAATATAGCAGAAGTGAGTATCATCTGTAATATAATTGGGTTTCTCGTATTAACAGAAGCTTCAACATATCCTGAAACCCCTTCAACATCAAAATGGACTGATAATTACTAAGAAATGCTACACTCCTTCGCTTTTATTATTTCATATCATCTTCAAAAAAGTAAATTTAATTAACATGCATTGAATCCCAAGACAAAATATCATCAAAAATAGCAGGGCACATACACTCGTATCACAACCTCGTAATATGTAAGTGGCTAAAGAACTCTCTAATGCATGTATGTCTTTCTCCCATCAGGCATATAAATCAATCTCAGTTCAGAATGTATATAGATATGGATTTAATAATAATAATAATAATAATAATAATTAACTTATTGTTCTAGCTTTAAGATCGTATTTGAGTAAGGAGGTAAATACCTTGTTTTCACGGCGAGTGTGAAAAAATGGCCTCGAGCTGGCAGGAGATGGGTTTGAACTGCGGCAGGTTGGGGCCACACAGTGGCCGTGGTAGCTGATTGCAGCAGAGGGTATCACCTTGGGTTGTGGGGCCGGTGCTTTGTTTGCTGCCACCAGCGGTGGCCATGGGAAACGGCTGCGGAGGGTCTGGGGTCTGCGGTAGGCACGGAGGGTAAAGGTTAGGGGAGACAGGGTATGGAATGGACGGTGGTAAGAGAGACGCCAATGCGATGGAAGTAGAACGCACAATGAAAGAAGCAGAAGAGAAGAGAAGAGAGGAGGCTCGAGGGGGTTTTGGCATCTCACCGGCGGAGGGCACAGGACGGTGATCCTGGGATGCCAGAGAGAAGGGCGATCTTGGGCGGCCAGAGGGCAGGGTGATCCTAGCCGGGAGTCATCGGAGCAATCTTGGATAGAGATCCTTGGCAGCACGAGCTAGGTGGTGGACACGGTTGGCTTCTCTCAAGTGAGGATGTGCGCAGGGCTAAGGGCTGAGGGATGAGGATGTGGAAGCTGCGGCGGTCGCACCGGATGCAGGGGTGTGGGTCTTGTTCCTCCGCTTCCCGAAGCTCCCCGTGCCCTTCCCCATCTCGCACCGGCGGCCCCGACAGAAACCCTAGTTTCTGGTGACCGGAGGAGAATGTTGGACTTTTGTAACTTCCCTAGTGTTTTGATGATGAGCATCACTATGTTAAATATTGTTATTTTTAATCAGATATCATGAGTAATGTTATGCATTCGAACTTTCCATAATTAACAAGAAAAATTGCTATGAGATAATACCCTGCATGTCTGTACTGTTCCTTTCATACTTCGTGTTGGTTGTGTTCACTTCACTTCGTGTTGTCTTTTTCAACATCGTGTTGTTCCAACAATGTGTGTTGGTTGTCTTCGTGTCGTGTTTTGTTCCAGCGCGTGCTGATCACTGCAGCACCTCGTGCTGCTTTCTGTACCACCTCGTGTCTCTCCATCTGTGTCACCCCTTTATCTTCGAGTCTCTTGTTCTGGCCAAGTCTATACAGCCTCATCTTTACCTTCGTTTCAAGCCAAAGTCTACACATTGGCTTAGCGTCATGCATCAGTCTTCAAAGTCTATACAATGCACTGTAGTATGTTCGAAGCTAAGTCCATACATTGGCCTTCAAGCTTTCCAAGTCTATTCATTGGCAGCTGAACTTTGAAGTCTATACATTGGTCTTCACTTCAAGTATGTACATCCATTGTCTTGCCAAAGTATATACATTGTGAACCCTCAAGTCTGTACAGACTTTGCCCTGTTCAAGTCTATACATCGTCCAGTTCCTTGGCAAGTCTATACCTTGGTTCAGTCCATGTTGTTTTCCTGTCGTCCTCGTCTTCGAGTCATTCGTACGTTCGAGCAACTTAGTACTCGAGTTGTTTTCGTGTGTATTCTAGTTTTTTAGTAAAGTGTCGTTTCACCTCGTGCCGTTCTCTTTGATGTTTGTTATGTCGTGTTGTTTTTGTATTCATGTCTTCGTGTTGCTTTTGTATTCATGTCTTCGTGTTACTTTTGTATTCGTGTCTTCGTGTTATTCTTGTGTTTATGTCCTCGTGTTGTTTATTTCTATCTTCGTCCAGGTTCCTTCTGATCGCGTGTCTGCCTACCTTTTCACTCCGTGAGACTTCCTTCTCACCTCGTGCTGTTCTCTTCTGACTTCGTGTCGTTTTCTTTGTAGTGTTAGATTTATTATTATGTATCTCGTGTCGTTCTCTTCGTAGTGTTTGTTTTGTTACAGTGATACTTCGTGTCGTTCTCTTTGTAGTGTTAGCCTTATTAGTATGTATCTCGTGTCGTTCTCTTTTTACCTCGTGCTATTTTCATCTGACCTCGTGTCATTCTCTCCTTGCCTCGTACTGTAATAATCTTGTGTATCTCGTGTCGTTCTCAGTAAACTGCATCTCGTACTGCTATCACATACCTCATGCAGTTTTAGTTCTTGTGGCCCTCAGTGTTAATGGTTTTTATCTCCTTGCAGGTCCGAGGAAGAACATTCACCGGTGTCTAGGCTGCACGTGATCCAATGCTAAAGGAACCAATGCTATAAAGGCACGTGGTAAGAAGGTTCTGGATGAAGTGTGGGAGGCACACGCATTCTGCACCTCATCCACCTGCTGCTGCTACTATATATTGAAGCCTTCGTCCACAGATGAAGGTTGATCGAAAGAAAAAAGCAAAAAAGGAGAAGTGCAGAGAGTTCGATCCAGAAGAAAAGAAAGAGAAGAAGAGTAGAAGGAAAAGAAGAGAAAGGGAGAGTTAGAGAGCTCGTGAGGGTTAAGAGAAAAAGAAAGTGAGAGAGAAGAGAAGAGGAAGAGTAGCTCACCTGAAGATCTGTCTACTGGACCGTGGATCAGATCCAGGCCAGTCAGCTCCATTGAGAGCCACCTTGTGCATTTCATTTTTCAGCGTTCTGTTTACTGAAGTTATTTTCATTTCGTGTTTCTGTTTTTTTTTTCCTTCTTATTTGGTTATCCTTGTTCTTCCGATTCTCAGTAGTGAGGTTGGGTTCCTCCTGTGGATCAGAGAAGGGAGATCTGATCTCCGGTTGCAAGTAGCTGGGAGCCACTCGTGGGTTCCCTCTGGTTAGAGGAAGGGAGACTTGTCTCCGGTTCTGGACTTGCGGGTTGCAAGTCCAGGGGTCCCTCCGGTTGGGAGGAAGAGGGGAGGCTGTTCCCCTGGTCAAGCTGTGTGGCAGCAACTGTTTGCAGACTGAGTCTGCTTGTCTAGCATTGGCTAGTGAAGCCTCACTCCGGTTGCGAGTGAGGGGTGGATGTAGGTCTGGAGGACCGAACCACCTAAAAAGTCTATTGAGCAATGGTTTGCTTTGTGTGCTTGCTTCCGCTAGATGCTTGGATAGGCGCGCTCCTTGTGTTTGCTCATAAGTTTAATTGAATTCGTTTCATTCTGTGATTGCGTCTAGCATCTGAGTTTTTAATTGGCCATTATTCATAGAAGGATACATTCACCCCCCTCTGTATCCGGGCCTAGCACCTTAACACTTGGTATCAGAGCAGGTATTTCCCAATATGTGGTCCAACGGCCAGGGAAACGGATCCGCTGGTCCTCACAGCTACATTGCTGAAGGGCAGTCAATCACCCGTCCCCCTTTCTTCGATGGTAATAACTATTTTTTTTGGAAGAACAGGATGGAAGTCTTTATCAGGGCCCAGAGCCACAAGCTCTGGAGAGTAATTACATATGGTCCGTACCAACTTCCACCGAATGAAGACATATGGACAGAGGAATAGGTAAAACTCTCCGCATTGAATTGGACGGCTCTTAGCATCATATAGTGCGTCGTCCACCCGGAAGAGTATTTGAGGATTTCAGCGTGCACGACTGCAAAGAAAATGTGGGATGAATTGCAGTTAATTTATGAGGGCACATCTCAAGTGAAAGCTACCAAGATCAATATGCTTACAACTCAGTATGAGTTGTTTAAGATGAAGCCAGAGGAGTCGATCACAGAAATGTATGCTAGATTGTCTGTGATCATCAATAGTCTGAGAGGATTTGGAAAGGAGATTCAGCAAGAAGACATTGTCAGGAAGATCCTTAGGTCCCTAACTCCCATCTGGGATACTAAGGTGACCGTCATAGAGGAATCAAGAGATTTATCCACCATGTCAGTAACCCAGCTGATTGGGTCTCTCATGACCCATGAAATGAACTTCAGACAAGGGAATGATGGACATGACAGAAAGGGAAAGAATGTTGCTCTGAAGGTCTCACGACATACTAAGAAGAGCAGCAGCAGCAGCAACAGTGGTGGTAGCAGCGAAGACTCTGACAGATTCTCAGACCTAGAGCGAGCAGGCCATGCTCACCAGGCAATTCAGAAAGTTCCTGAGGACTAAAGGGAAATTCTACAGGAGAAAGAGATTCAATGCTGCAAGGAAGTCTCCTGAACGAGAACTTGAGAAGAACCGGTTTGTTAAGAAGGTTACGTGCTACCATTGTCAGAAACCTGGTCACATGAAAAGTGAATGTCCAGAGCTGCAAGCTAAGGCTCCCGGATACCAGAAGAAGATGGTGCACAAGAAGAAGAAAGCCATGCTGTGCACATGGAGCGACGAGGAGGAGGATCCAGAAGCCACCTCGTCCAGTGAAGATGAAGAGAAGACTTGCCTCATGGCCAACCACGAGGAAGAGGTAACGAACTTATTTGAGAATTTTACTTTGGATGATTGGGAGGACGCTTATGGCGACCTGTTAGCTAAATATAATTTTCTAACCAAGGAGCACAGAATGCTTAAACGAAAGTTTCACTCTGTTTCTGAGGAACACTCTATTGCTGTTACGGACAACATGAAAACCAAGGAGATGGCCATTGAGCTAGATCAGGCTAGAAGTGAGATCGAGAAGTTTAGAATGGAAAGAGAGGAAAATCTAGCTAGGATGAATGAGCTGAAGAGTAAAACTGAAGAGAGTAAAAAGGAGTTTAGACTGATTGCAGAAAAATATGAGGTGGTTAGAAAAGTTAATCAGGAACTCCAGGACCAATGTACTGAACTTCAGAAGGAGATTGAGGACAAAGGAAAAATGCTAGAAAAATTTACAGAGGGGAGAAACAATCTGGATGCCCTTCTGGGGTCGAGGATAAACTTCAATAGGGAGGGATTAGGATACAATCCCACAAGTAAAAAACCCTTTGAATTCAAAACTGTCACGTTCTGCCCCGCCAAGGGCAAAGAAAAACTGGAAACCCCATCCAGCTCCAAATCTGTCTCTACATTGAAGGTTTCGACCAGCAAATCTATTCAATCCACTGGTCAGCAGACTAAGTCAGGAAATCCTGAGACTAGAACTGTTCCTGTGCAACAGGTGTGTAACAAGGGTTTTCACACTACCATTCCTATTGATGTCACTAGAAAGGTGAACAGTTTCGCTAAGAAAATTCAGCATGATAGTTATCAAGGAAAGCATGCGAACATGCATCACCTTCAGCACAATTTTCATATGAATAAAAATGGCTACATGAATTATGCTCAGCACACACGTGTTTCCTCTAAGAGGCCAAACAACAATTTCTCTGCTCGGAAACAGCATAATTTTAATAGGAATAGGCTCATTCAACACCCACTGAGAAATGCCAAGAAGGAAGAATCAATCTACATGAAATCTCTGAAAAGAACAGTAAAACAAATATGGGTTCCTAAGTGTGATTTGGATAAATTGAAAACTGTCTTTGGACCCAATTTGAATTGGGTCCCACATCACTTTGTCTGAACTTTCGCAGGTTAGCCTGGCAGCCGAGCATAACAAGTGGTATCTTGACAGCGGCTATAGCAGGCACATGACAGGAGACCGGTCCAAATTTAGCAAACTGAAAATGAAGTTTGGGGGCTTAGTCAAATTCGGTGGAAATAACAGAGGAATAATAATTGGAATTGGTACAATTGGTAAGTGCTCTACTAATTCCATTGAAGATGTGTATCTTGTAGAAGGACTTCAGCACAACTTGATAAGTATAAGTCAACTCTGCGACAAAGGACACAAGGTACTCTTTGACCACAATTCATGTACTGTTTTTGAGCTGAATTCTGATAACGTCATGTTCAAAGGTCATAGCGTAAACAATGTATACATCGTAGACCTGGATGATAATCCTGAAATTCACTTGTGTATGTCAGCTAATTCTGAACAGGTTGCGTTTGACTGGCATAGGCGTCTAGGCCATGCTAGCTTGTCTACAATGAATAAACTGTCTAAACATAACCTAGTTAGAGGTTTACCCCGAATAAGATTTTAGTTAGGGTCCAAGCTATGTGATGCTTGTGCACTAGGTAAACAGACTCGTGCAGTTTTTAAGTTGAGAACTGAGAATCTTTCATCTAAACCGCGACAGCACTTACACATGGATCTCTTTGGTCCTACTCGCATACAAAGTTTGTCAGGTAAGAGATATGGATTAGTCATAGTGGATGACTACACTAGATTTTCTTGGTTGTTTTGTTAGCAAATAAAAATGATGCTTTTGTTCACTTTGAAGAACTTTTCAATAAAATCAAACTGCAAGGTGAACATAATATCATTACTATTCAGTCTGACCACGGAGGAGAGTTTGAGAACTCTTCATTTTCTGAATTTTGCTCAAAAGAGGGAGTGACTCACAGATTCTCTTCTCCCAAGACACCGGAGCAGAACGGAATTGTTGAGAGAAGAAACAGGTCAATAATTGAAATGGCCAGGACTATGCTGATTGAGAGTGGACTTCCAAGGAGATTTTAGGCTGAAGCTGCGAATACTGCATGCTACATTCTAAACCGAGCCTTGGTAAGACCTACTCATAGGAAAACTCCGTATGAACTTCTCAAGGGTAAGCAGCCAAACATTTCTTACTTTAAAGTTTTTGGTTCCAAATGTTTCATCCACAATAATGGTAAGAATGGTTTGGACAAATTTGAAGCTAGGAGCTCTCCTGGAATTTTTCTCGGATATTCAGAAACTTCAAGGGCTTACAGAGTTTTCAATAAAGCTGACCAAACTGTTGAAGAAACACCGCATGTAGTGTTTGATGAAAATGATTTCTCTAACAAAGTGATGGATGATGACAGGGAGCCATCTAATGAGGGAGATTTCTGGGAGAGAATTGAAGAAGAAGAAATGCAGCCAGCTGCTCAACCAGAAAACTCACAGCAAGAAGGAGCAGCTGAGGTAGGTGAACCCTCAGGTGAGATAATATTTCACAAAGACCACCCTAGTGAAAATGTCATAGGCAATTTGCATGATCCTCCTAGGACTAGGTCTCATTTTAGAATTGTCCAAGAACAGGACTTAGCTGGTTTGGTATCTCAGGTGGAACCCAAATCTGTGGAGGAAGCCTTAAAACATGATTCTTGGGTATCCGCCATGTGTGAGGAATTAAATCAATTTGAGAAAAATATTGTATGGGAACTAGTTCCCAGACCTGATAACACTCATGTCATTGGCACTAAATGGATTTTCAAGAATAAAGTTGATGAGAATGGAGCTATCTCTAGAAACAAAGCAAGACTTGTAGCTCAAGGCTACAGTCAGGAATTTGGTGTGGATTTTGATGAATCCTATGTCCCAGTGGCTAGGATGGAAGCTATACGAATTCTGCTTGTATTTGCATGCTCTAGGAACATTCGGCTGCAGCAGATGGATGTCAAAAGCGCATTCTTAAATGGGGTATTGAAGGAAGATGTATATGTTGAACAACCCCCAGGTTTTAATTTCTCTGTTCAGCCTAACATGGTTTTTAGGTTGAATAAAGCCCTCTATGGATTGAAGCAGGCTCCCCGAGCCTGGTATGAGAGACTTTCTGAATTCCTCTTGAGCAAGGGCTACACTCGAGGTAAGGTTGACCAAACCCTCTTCACCAAAAATCTTGGAAAGGATTTAATAGTGGTCCAGGTATATGTTGATGACATCATCTTCGGATCTAACATTTCAACATTGTGTAAAGAATTTTCTGAATCTATGTCTCATGAATTTGAAATGAGTTTAGTTGGCGAACTAAAGTATTTTCTTGGGCTGCAGGTCAAACAGATGGAGGATGGTTGTTTCATAAATCAAACCAAGTATACTCTGGAGATGCTGAAAAGGTTTGGAATGACCAACCTCAAGACTATCTCAACACCCATGGGCACCAACTCCTCACTGGATTCAGACGAAAAAGGTAAAGAGGTGGATGCTAAATTATATAGAGGTATGATCGGTTCACTCCTCTACTTAACAGCATCCAGGCCTGACATTCAATTTAGTGTAGGGATGTGTGCCAGATACCAGTCTAGGCCTACTGAATTGCATTTGGCAGCTGTAAAAAGAATCTTTAGATACTTATCTGCTACCTATGATCTAGGTCTTTGGTATCCTGCATCATGTAGTTTAGATCTCATTGCATATACAGATGCAGATTATGCAGGATGTAAATTGGACAGGAAAAGTACTAGTGGTCACTGCGAATTTTTAGAAGGATGCCTAGTCTCTTGGGGATCCAAGAAGCAACACTCTGTGGCTCTTTCTACTGCTGAAGCTGAGTATGTGGCAGCATGGAGCTGTGGCACACAGGTTATATGGATAAAACACCAGCTTCTGGATTACTCAGTTTAGCTAGATTGCACTTCCATCTTTTGTGACAATACTAGTGCAATAAACATTGCAAAGAATCTTGTACTTCATTCTCGAACTAAACACATCGAAATCAGACATCATTTTATTCGTGATGAAGTAGCTAGGAAGACCTTTGAATTGATCCATGTTGGCACTAACTCACAAATTACAGATATTTTCACTAAGCCACTAGATACTGAAAAATTTAGCACATTGCACAGAGAATTAGGTATTTACAGAATTTCATGATTGAATAATTGATCTCTAAATAATCTGTCATGTGCTCTTATGTTTATCTTTTCTCATTATCTGTTGCTGAAAATAACCTCATTATGGGTGTTTGCTGATTCACTCGTACTGATTGATACCACTTTGTTTTCTTTGAGGTGTTTTGAGGTTTGTCTTGGTTAAGTCTGAGTTGGAGTCAAGGTCTCAGGGGGAGCTAGATTAATAATTGGTGTCATGCTCTTTTGGCCAAATCTGAACATACTTTGAACGGATTTTTGCTGACCTTATAAGAGAATCAGTTTGAGTAGGTGGATACAAGAAATTTTTGAATGTTTTATCCGTTAAGACTGTTCATCTAATTTCTTGTTGGAATTTCGACTGTTAGTCCCACTGAGATCAAAATCTGAATTCAATACTATCTTCCTACACTGTAACTGACTTCTGATCTAGCCAGTACAGCATACCTACTTAGTCTAAGTTGAGTCCGAAATGAGGTATATAGTGTTTTTGTCCGAAAAACTTTGGAACTGGTGTATTATTCTCAAACTGAATCAAGACTTACTCTGACCATACTGGTATCCTATACCTTACTTGCTTAGAATCTGGTTCTGTGTATGGAGCGGATCTTCATTCACCATTTTGCACACAGTCTGACTAACTGATCCTCAAAATCCTCACATAAAATTAATGGCTTTCTTAATTGCTTAAACATCTCAATAACTCTCCTTTATCAGCCATACTCTCTATTGTTTTCCCTCCACTGTCAGCAATTGTCTTTTCGTGATATCTTCAGACCTGCCCCTAGTTTTTGATGATGTCAAAGGGGGAGAGTGTCTTGCTTGTGCTTTTGTGCTTTGCTGAGGGGGAGCGAAAGATAAGTGCCCTGAGTTATCTAGTCAGAGGAAAGTGGATGTTGTGTTCAGGGGGAGCTCTTGGGAGTCGTCAGAGGAGGTGAGTGTGTTGTGTGTCTGCATTGCTTATTTTCACAGCTTATCTTCATGCACTTCATCTTTGTTATTTAATATAGTGTTGCCATCATCAAAAAGGGGGAGATTGTTGGACTTTTGTGACTTCCCTAGTGTTTTGATGATGAGCATCACTATGTTAAATATTATTATTTTTAATCAGATATCATGAGTAATGTTATGCATTCGAACTTTCCATGATTAACAAGAAAAACTGCTATGAGATAATACCCTGCATGTCCGTGCTATTCCTTTCATACTTCGTGTTGGTTGTGTTCACTTCACTTCGTGTTGTCTTTTTCAACATCATGTTGTTCCAACAATGTGTGTTGGTTGTCTTCGTGTCGTGTTTTGTTCCAGCGCGTGCTGATCACTGCAGCACCTCGTGCTGCTTTCTGTACCACCTCGTGTCGCTCCATCTGTGTCACCCCTTTGTCTTCGAGTCTCTTGTTCTGGCCAAGTCTATACAGCCTCATCTTTACCTTCGTTTCAAGCCAAAGTCTACACATTGGCTAAGCATCATGCATCAGTCTTCAAAGTCCATACAATGCACTGTAGCATGTTTGAAGCTAAGTCCATACATTGGTTTAAGCTTTCAAGTCTGTACATTGGCCTTCAAGCTTTCCAAGTCTATTCATTGGCAGCTGAACTTTGAAGTCTATACATTGGTCTTCACTTCAAGTATGTACAGCCATTGTCTTGCCAAAGTATATACGTTGTGAACCCTCAAGTCTGTAAAGACTTTGCCCTGTTCAAGTCTATACATCGTCCAGTTCCTTGGCAAGTCTATACCTTGGTTCAGTCCATGTTGTTTTCCTGTCGTCCTCGTCTTCGAGTCGTTCGTACGTTCGAGCAACTTAGTACTCGAGTTGTTTTCGTGTGTATTCTAATTTTTTAGTAAAGTGTCGTTTCACCTCGTGCCGTTCTCTTTGCTGTTTGTTATGTCGTGTTATTTTTGTATTCATGTCTTCGTGTTGCTTTTGTATTCATGTCTTTGTGTTGCTTTTGTATTCGTGTCTTCGTGTTATTCTTGTGTTTATGTCCTCGTGTTGTTTATTTCTATCTTCGTCCAGGTTCCTTCTGATCGCGTGTCTGTCTACCTTTTCACTCCGTGAGACTTCCTTCTCACCTCGTGCTGTTCTCTTCTGACTTCGTGTCGTTTTCTTTGTAGTGTTAGCTTTATTATTATGTATCTCGTGTCGTTCTCTTCGTAGTGTTTGTTTTATTACAGTGATACTTCGTGTCATTCTCTTTGTAGTGTTAGCCTTATTAGTATGTATCTCGTGTCGTTCTCTTTTTACCTCGTGCTGTTTTCATCTGACCTCGTGTCATTCTCTCCTTGTCTCGTACTGTAATAATCTTGTGTATCTCGTGTCATTCTCAGTAAAGTGCATCTCGTACTGCTATCACATATCTCATGCAGTTTTAGTTCTTGTGGCCCTCAGTGTTAATGGTTTTTATCTCCTTGCAGGTCCGAGGAAGAACATTCACCGGTGTCTGGGATGCACGTGATCCAATGCTAAAGGAACCAATGCTATAAAGGCACGTGGCAAGAAGGTTCTGGATGAAGTGTGGGAGGCACACGCATTCTGCACCTCATCCACCTGCTGCTGCTGCTATATATTGAAGTCTTCATCCACAGATGAAGGTTGATCGAAAGAAAAAAGCAAAAAAGGAGAAGTGCAGAGAGTTCGATCCAGAAGAAAAGAAAGAGAAGAAGAGCAGAAGGAAAAGAATAGAAAGAGAGAGTTAGAGAGCTCGTGAGGGTTAAGAGAAAAAGAAAGTGAGAGAGAAGAGAAGAGGAAGAGAAGCTCACCTGAAGATCTGTCTACTGGACTGTGGATCAGATCCAGGCCAGTCAGCTCCGTTGAGAGCCACCTTGTGCATTTCATTTTTCAGCGTTCTGTTTGCTGAAGTTATTTTCATTTCGTGTTTCTATTTTTTTTTCCTTCTTATTTGGTTATCCTTGTTCTTCTGATTCTTAATAGTGAGGTCGGGTTCCTCCTGTGGATCAGGAGAAGGGAGATCTGATCTCCGGTTGCAAGTAGCTGGGAGCTACTCGTGGGTTCCCTTTGGTTAGAGGAAGGGAGACTTGTCTCCGGTTCTGGGCTTGCGGGTTGCAAGTCCTGGGGTCCCTCCGGTTGGGAGGAAGAGGGGAGGCTGTTCCCCTGGTCAAGCTGTGTGGCAGCAACTGTTTGCAGACTGAGTCTGCTTGTCTAGCATTGGCTAGTGAAGCCTCACTCCGGTTGGGAGTGAGGGGTGAATGTAGGTCTGGAGGACCGAACCACCTAAAAAGTCTATTGAGCAATGGTTTGCTTTGTGTGCTTGCTTCCGCTAGATGCTTGGATAGGCGCGCTCCTTGTGTTTGCTCATAAGTTTAATTGAATTCGTTTCATTCTGTGATTGCATCTAGCATCTGAGTTTTTAATTGGCCATTATTCATAGAAGGATACATTCACCCCCCTCTGTATCCGGGCCTAGCACCTTAACAGAGAATATGTGAATAGTTGCGGATGAGAAGAGTCTACGGTAATTGGTGAGGGACTACAATATGTGAGAAGTTGTGTATTGGGATCGGTGCGATGGATTCAGAGGGGGGTGAATGAATCTCCCCTTTAAAATATTGTCCGAATAAAAACTTAGAACACTCAGAAATATGAAATTAAAAATAGATTCAGTTCTACCAAAACTGAAATACAGTGATGTGTTCAATCAAACAATAAGCGTGCAATCAATTGGCTCACTTGACATAGAAAGATAGATCGAGCCTAAGCATTCATCTAGCAGAAGCAAGATAATTAGCATTCAAACCACAGCACGAAAGATTTTTAGGTGGTTCGGTCCTCCAGACCTACATCCACCCCACACTCAATCCTGAGTGTGGATTCCTGCTGATACATAGCTTAAAACACTGGGCCTCACAGCTTGCCTACAACCGCTGAGCAACACAGCTTACTGTCCGAGGTATCCACCTCGGCCACTGAGCAACACAGCTTGCTGACCAGAGGAATCCTCCTCTGCACCGCTGAGCAGTACAGCTTAGCTCTGCTGACTAATAGCTTGAAAGAAAATTCAAAAGAAAAACAAGAAATGGGAAATCACAGCGACAGAAAACTGTATACGATGATAGCACAAATATGGCTCTCATGGAGCTGACTGGATTGGATTTGATCCAAATTTCAGTAGGGATAGATCTTCTGATGAAACTTCTGTTCTTTTTCTTGAAATCTCTATCTCTCTCTCTATCCTTCTTTCTCTTCTTTGTTTCTTTTCTTCTTTGCTACTCTCTCTCTCTCTTTTTCTTCTTTCTCTTCACTCTGGATCGTGCAGGCTCTCTTTGCTTCTGCTCCTCTGAAGTATATCCACGATCATCTTCTCCAGATGGAGAAGTCCTCTTTTTATAGCAGCAGCAGATAGGTGGGCGTGTGTCCTCCACAGTTCCCGCCGAAGAGCCTAGACCACGTGGCAGCGTTTCAGCCTGCTGTAATATGCGTGTCATGATCCTAGCTTCTTGGATCACGTGCTCTTCTTAAGTTCCTCGATTAGCAGTCCTATCAGATCAAATTTGATATCAGTTTGAATCAATCTGAAGAAAAAGAAAAGGATGCATCGAGTAAGTTTGAGATATAAACTAAGCATGTATAGACTTGCTAGTGCGTAGTGCAGTATGCATGTAACAAAGTATGCACAATGAAGGTGAATGCACAGGCATGCCATCAAGGAGTGTATGGACTTTGCGTGCATTCGACAATGATGTATAGACTTGCTGGTGTGATGATGCATGAACTTGAACACTCATACCAGCAGCGGTATGCACACATGCACAATGAACATGGATTGCACTGGCTAAGCCATGAGCTGAGCTAACGGATGTATAGACTTGCTCAGTTATCAGCGAATAGATGTATAGACTTTTTGTGCCTACGACAAGGTGATGTACAGACATTGTGTATGCGTGAAGCACAACGATGTAAGAATGTATAGACTTTGAGTGCATGTAATGTAGGTTGCATATAGGAAAGTATGTACAACGAAAATGAATGCATGGACATGTCGACAACGAGTTTATAGACTTGAATGCATGTGATGCAGACAACGAGTGTATAGACTTGAATGCATGTGATGCAGTTTGCATATTGGAAACTATGCACAATGAGAATGAATGCAAGGACATGTCAACAACGAGTGTATAGACTTTGCATGTATGGAGCCAACGATGCATCTACTTACTACTAAAGAATGTATAAACTTTGTTATCATGGAGTAAAGGATGCATCGATTTACTATAGAGGAATGTATAGACTTAATTATGAAAGGTGCACAAATGCATGGTAATATCAACAGAGAGTGTGCAAACTTTGTGTGCATGAAACGCATGAATGCACTGACTATATATATATATATATATATATATATATATGCATGAAGCGAACGAATGCTTTGGCTGTGCTGACTTAGCTGCAAACAACGCCAATGGACAAGTGATGCTTGCATGAACTTAGCAATATGGGTTGTGCAAACTTGATGGTGTGCAGCGAAATGTCGCACTAGCTATCAATGTATAGACATCCTATGCTTGGACTTCTTATGCGACAGATGCACTGAATTTAAACAAAGTATGCACAAACTATACATTAATCCATGTATGTAAAGCCTAGATGTTGAACATTTATTTATTCTAATCTCACATGACTCATAGATTGGCCATCTTATGTGGTGACTCCTTGAGTTGCCATCATCAAAACAACAACACCCTATCATCAAAGCACAAGGGGCACAACAATCTCCCCCTTTTTGATGATGTCAACACAATGAGTCACACAGACTCAGCAAACAATTCTCCCTCTTTGACATAAACAAAAAGGAGATGGTTTGCGAGTGAAATGAAAGACATGTATGAAATCTGATACCAATATGAATAAAATATAAGAACTCCCCCTATCAATATGAATGAATGACTACTCTCCCCTTAAATGCAGATGACCCAGAACTCCCCCTGAAGTGCATGAATGAATTCTAGTTAACCAAAGGCAATCTGAAATCTGCCACCACAAGGAATCCAAAACAATAATGGTTGTGGCACCTTCTATTTGTATGGACAGAACAATGCAGGTGAAAAGCCCACAGAACCAGAACTGGTTACAGAAACAAGATGGAAGATTCCAACATGGTGGACAAGAGTAGGGGTGAGAAACAGTCAAAGCACAGTACATCTCAAGGAGCAATCAATCAACCGATAAGAGATAATTGTCAACAAAGTTCCTGTTGATCAACTTGTTAGGAGTGAATCAGACCATGAGGGATTGTAAGGCATGCACCACTACAATAAGTCTTAACATGAAAAGACTCTCCTATCATAGAGGGTTATGAATTGGCAACTTGACCAACTTGATTTAATTATGATGTATACCAAATTTGTCAATTAAACTCAATACTTATATCTAAATTCAAGTTTTAATAAAGGTGAACCAAATAATCAGATAACACTCAGAACCAATCATCTTTGTCTTACACACATGATCTCAATGACTCCTTTAAGAGTTACACAGATTAGTATTGAGATTAACCACTTTTACAAGAGAATGAGTTGACAGAGTTTGTAAGATATTTTCATTTGAAGCACATTATACTTTTCCTGAGCAATTTAAGTCAATCAACACCTTTTTACGTGAGGCACAACACGTCTCAGGTGAAGTGACCCAGTTACTCAGTGTGATAACTGTCATTGCCTCTCAACATTGAGACTAGAGTTAGCAATAGAAATATCTTTTTACGTGAGGAGACACCTTGATTAGAGGCCAGACTCCCCAGTTACTCAACACATATATGTCATTGCTCTGTCAGGTTTTTTTTCAATAAATTTTCACCAGAGATAACTATGGCACTTCATGACATAGGTTTACTTTAGTTCATTGATAGAGAACCCAGTTTCTCAGTGACAAAGTCATTGCTCTGAATTCACATTTTTTTCATTTAGTCAACATTTATCAAGTTAATGTTTAAAAATAATAGTCACTCTATGTATCTCAACCAAAGATAGCCTTGATTTCAATTATTCAGATTTCATATGAGTGAGTCTAAAGTTTTCATGACATATGAGGTTAAAATTTATGAAAGCTTACCATTCAGATATTTTCAAGTCATTTAAATGCAAATCTGAGAATACATAACTCTTACATCAGTTTGATTTAGTGGTTATTCTTAAACATATATGATAGGAGTTTCTACATGATTCTCAGACTGAATTGCATGGTCTGCAACTTGTGATCCTCAGATCAGATCAGAAATACAGCTGACTAACTTATCAATAATAGAAACAAATTAGTCACACCAGCTAAGAAGAATGTGAAGGATGAGTTTAAGCTGGTGGTAGAGTCAGTAACAAGAGAGAAGAGCATTAAAGAGAGTATATCAACAAGTAGTAGCAGAGTCTGGAATTCAGACAGATCAGCTATTTCAATAATGACAGCAGAGAATTTGGGTGAACTACCTAAGTGTGGCGAGTAGATCAGATAGCTAGATAGAGAGAGTTCAAGAGGTGAAGAGATGAATCAGGAAAGCTCCCCCTGTCTAGATGGAATGGAATATCTTTTTAGGTTTTTCAAATTTTATTACATGCACTACTCTTCAAATGTGCAGTATGCAGCAAATCTAATAAAGAGTAGCATGATCATTAAGCGACAACAGTCAAACTCTCCCTGATGCAGTGCATGATATGCAATGAAAGCACAGCTTATGATTTTAGAATTTATGCTCTAATAAAATTCATGATGTTTAATCAGAGAGAGAAACTGCCAAGTGCATCAAGTTCATTTCAAATTCTCAGAAAGTTTCAATTAAGCATGAATCAAATCAACATGAAATTCAAATCTATCATACTCACAAATTCAGATGATGAAATTTAAACAGAGTGTTCAGAGCTGACCTGATGCGTAGGATCCTGGGGTTTTCATTTTGAGTGTCTTGGATTATTAACCCCTTTATTCATCAACTTCCAAGGCACACCTGCAGCACATTTATCATTTTGATCATGTAGGGACCCAAACAGCCTTGGGTCCTGCGTTAACCCTGACAGGTGTTCTGAACAGTCTCTTAGCAGCATTATCATCATAATCAATCAGGTAACAACTATCCATGGAGTGACCAGATTTTCCACAGTATCTACATGAAGCAACAAATTTTCTGGTCCTATAATGCATATTAATAGCGGTCCGAGACCAATGAACATAAGCATGAAATGTTCTGTTGTATGCATGGACAGTTTGTTTCTTATTACCTGATAACCAATAATTTGCATACTTATGACCTGGTTTATCATAGTTAAAACATGAAAAATTTACAGGTCTTTTGGCAGAGTATTTGAAATTTTTGTCATAAACATGGCCTCCTTGGGCATGCCAACAGTCCTTGACTGTGTGGCCATACTTCCCACACTCGTAGCACCTTAGGTGCTTGCCTCTTGAGTCATTGTATCCCCATGAAGACCCAAACCAGCACTCAACAACTTTATGACCACGTTTGTTACAGTTATAACAGATGATGTGTTGGTTTGAAGCAAACGTGTTTCTTTTGGGGTCATGATGATGATTTGTAAAAGATTTATCATGCATCATATCATCATTTTTCATTATACTACAGTCATCCATATAATGACCATGCCTACCACAGTAATGACATGACACTTGTGATTTCTTGGCGACATGGTTACTAACAGACTGACTAGATGCATGCGAATGAGTACATGAGGCATGAGCAGTATGCATTGACCCATCAAATTCAGCCGAGCTAGCAGATTTTATGACACAAGTAGGGACATTTTTAACCCCATCTTTCTTTCCATTCTTGTTCAATTGTTTATCTTTGTTCACAACTTTTGTTTGTTTTTCAATTTTCTGAGCCTTAAATTGAAAGACAGATGATGAAGAAGGTTTCATATTTTTATTTTGCTTTGGGGACTGACTAGTGGCACCAGCTGCCTCAGAACTTTGCACAAACGTAGTGTATAGCTGGTTTCTCACACTTTCCTTAATATCAGAACTATAGCTTATCCCCTTCTTTGAGTTCTTATCCTCACTTTTTATGACATCTTTCATTTTTCTCTTGTTTTCAACAGACTCGGATGTTGATTTTTCCAGATCCTGAATTTTTACTTCCAGAGAGGCAATGTGAAGTTCATAACTGGCTATCTCATGTTCACTGCAATTAACACATTCACTCAGGACCTTGTTTGCAATTTTATATTTTTCAATTTCTTGTTCCAGACTGCTCAATATGTTAGTCTCTTCATTGTAAGCAGTTTTTCCTTTCTTTAACATGACAAGTTGTTGGGACATACCAGTGTTTAACAATTTTAACTTCTCAATTTCAGCTTTCAATTCAGTGTTTTCCTCCTCAAGTTTTTATGCTTGAACTTCCTTAATAACAGATTTTTCTTTTTCGATAGTCAGAAGCCTCTGTGAGATAATAGTATTTAAGACCATCAATTTCTTGTTTTGTTCTCTCAGTTCTTTGTTCTCTTTAGTCAGCTTCTCGATTTCTTCATCACATTTTTCATTTCCAAACATTAGCTCCAGTTTTTTAATTAGTTCCTCTTCTCTTTCCTCCACTTTAATTTTTTCAGCAAATAGATTTCTGTGATTCTCTTTAAACAAGGCAATTTATTTATTCACCCATTCATTCTCACTATAAAGATCTTCATTGCGTTCTTTTAGAGCCGAGCACTTATTGCAGCTTGTTTTTAGAGGGGTAACAAGCATACCTTCCTTGTTAGCTTTCTTTATTTCAACTTCAAGATTTTTATTGTTCCTCTGAATTTCACTGTTCTCATCTTTCAATTTCTTCAGATCAAACTTAATCCTTTCCAACTCTTCCAATTTTATCAGATGTTCATTAGTTTTCAGTTTCAACTGACTTTCTAATTCCGAGATTTTATTGATACATTCTTGGTTTTCCTTTTTCAACAAGCACATTTGCTTCATATTCAAGTGAGACTCAGATAAACATTCATCATATAATTCATTAATCTTCAAGCACTTTTCACACGATGAATTAGAATCATTTTGACAAGTTTTCTTTTTCGTCTTCTTATACTGTTTTCTTAAGCGATCATAAGACTCTAGCAATTCATTATATGCAGCAATCCAATCATCCAAGGAATAATCTTCAAATAATTTTACCTGATCATCGTCATGTTCTTCATCTTGATTGCTACTTTGTTCACTCCCTTGAGCTATCATGCATTGATCATCATCTCTTCCGTAGGCAGTCTTTAATCTATCCAGGATCTCCTTTCCAGAGACACACCTATGAACAAAGGGGAATTTATTAGTATTGACCGCTCCTCTCAAAATGTTAAGAACTGTGATATTATCACGGTTCTTTGATCTGTCCTCACTTGACCACTTGGTCTGATTGTAAGGTAACTCATATGGGCCTCTTGATACTAGAGTCCACAGACTGGGATCAATGGAGTTCAGGTGTACCCGGAGGCCGCCTAACCAGTTACTAAAGTTAAACCCATCGTAGACGGTAGGATGATCCATTGATGCAGATCGATAATGAAATTCAAAACAAATGCACAGGGTAGTGAAGCACTGAACACGGGATGGTAGAAGCAATAATACACCGAATATAGCAGGATCCTCTATAGATCGTTGGACATGAATGCACAGAGACCCGCTCTGATACCAATTGTTTCCAACATTGTGCGCAGAGGAATCTAGAGGGGGCAGAGGAGGCCGAGGGGCAGAGGAGATGGAGGAAGAATCCGTAGTAGGAAAGGAAATGGCAGAAGGGGCAGGGTTTGCTTATGGAGTTCAACTTGATCGAGATGAGGAGTCGGTTACGGCTGCGCGGGATATTGTGGCGCGAAGAGTAAATTTTTTAGGGGCATCTCTAACAAATTTCTACTCTCCCGTATTAATGTTTTGAGGCATTTAAACCGCCCCTTTATAGGGTTTTAAAGAATGACTTAAATTTTAATAATTTAGGGGCAATATTAAATATAAAGTGTCTCTATTTACTATATTTAGGGACAGTTTTAAGAAATGTCTCTAAATGAACTGCCCCTATATCTCTATTTTTTGTAGTGTCTCTTTATTTTTAAAGTTATTTGCTTTCTAATCACCCTCTGTTTTCAATACGTTTTAACTATTTTTTCCAAACTTCCACTGCCCCCTCTCTCTTCTTCTATCTATCTCCTCTTTCTCTCTTCCATATTTCTTCACACATCTCCTTGGCGGATCTTCTTTATTTGATCCTCTCGGCGGCATCTACTTCCACGGCGAGGTGAAACTCCAATGCTTGACACGGCAAGGAGACGGCGGTGTTCTTCATCCAAAGTTCCCAGCTCTTATTTCTCGCTTTTCTCTTTTATTTGTAAGTTGTAATTTTTATTTTCACAGATTTGTACTTGTCACCTTTCATAGCAATAAAATTCAGATTTTGTGCAAATGTGTTCTTCTTAGTTTTCTCCCTCTCTGGATCTCTTTCCAATTTCTCTCCTTAACCCTCTCATATTCTTTAATTAGTTTCCATGCAATTTATTTTCATTACGTTAATCTCACTCAAAACTTCAGATTTTTCAAATATAAGAATTCTCTTCCATGCTATATTAAAAATATTTCTTCTCCATGGGATTGACCCGTATTCACCACTTTACTTGCATTTCATATATTTTTAAGTAAGTGAGTTCAATTAATTTTTAAATTGTGGCACGGCTTTTCAACGACGGGTTTGTGGCTATCATTCATCGATGCCGGGATTGCACCGACGCAAGGAATTTTGGGTTTCTCCATCTTAGACGAAAGGTCTAGGTCAGATCGCTCGACTGAGACCCCGGAAAGGCCTTTGGCGCCGAGTTAAGCAGTTCATCGATGTTGGGATTGCACCGACATGAGAAATTCATGTTTCTCCGACTTAGACGAAAGGTTCAAGTCTGATCGCTCGGCTGAGACCCCGGAAAGGCCTTAGGCACCGAGTTAAATGGTGGTTCATTGATACTGGGATTGCATCGACACAAGGAATTTTGGGTTTCTCCAACTTAGACGAAAGGTCTAGTCGGATCGCTCGGCTGAGACCCCGGAACGGCCTTAGGCACTGAGTTAAATGACGGTTCAGCGATGCTGGGATTGCACCGACATAAGGAATTTTGAGTTTCTCCGACTCAGACGAAAGGTCTAGGTCAGATCGCTCGACTGAGACCCCGAAATGGCCTTAGGCGTCGAGTTAGGTGGTTCATTGATACTAGGATTGCCCCGACGCAAGGAATTTAGGTTTCTCCAACTTAGACGAAAGGTCCAGGTCGGATCGTTCGGCTGAGACCCCAGAAAGGCCTTAGGCATCGAGTTAAATTTTATAGTGGTTTATGTGAAGAGTTCCAAGATGCAATCTTGTTCATTTGGGGTATTGGTTGCAATTGATCCCCGAGCTGAGGGAGCGGCACATGGTACAACTTCAGGTGTTTCCCATTGAGGGGTGAAAATTGAACCTCCCCCCGGTGGTTGACGATGACGTAAGTGCCACCTTCATATACTTTCTGGACCACGTACGGTCCAATCTAATTTTCATTCAGCTTGCCTTTGGGATTGGCCGCCATGACTTCTCTTCGCTTGACCATGACTAGGTCTCCTTTCTTGAATTCTCGCTCTTTGACGAGTTTGTCAAAGGCGCGGGCCATGTGGGCCTAATACATCTGTATATTCTGCTGGGCTTTGAACCACTGGCCTTCCAAGTCAGAGAGCTCCTCCAGTCTTCTTTCTATATTGGTTCAGCCATCTTTGACCAATTCATGATAGATCGCAACCTGTAATGAGGGTATCTCCAGCTCTATCGGGACGACTACTTCTGAGTCGTACACTAGTGAGAAGAGTGAGCAACCTATAGGGGTCTTGTACACGGTACGATACGCCCACAGTGCTTCATACATCCTGTCTTCCCAATCCTTCTTGCTAGAACTGACCGTCTTCGCAAGGAGTGTGCATAGTGTTTTGTTGATGGCTTCCGCTAACCCATTTGCTTATGGGTTGTAGGGAGTCGATGTCCTCCAATCAACCTTGAATTTATCAGCCAATCTATAGACCTTTTGGTTCTGGAAGTGGCTTCCGTTGTCAGAGACAATTCGATCGGGCACGCTGAATCAGAATATGATGTTTCGACGGACAAATATGACTACGATCTCTCCCGTCACTTCTCTTAGAGCCACAGCCTCTGCCCAGCAGGACACGTAATCTGTCGTCGCTAGAATGTATTTGCATCTCAACGAAGATGCGGGCAATGGGCGCACGACATCGGTGCCCCATTAAGCAAAAGGCCAACTGGGCGCCGTTGGGTGACAATGAGCTAGAGGTCTTCTTGGGATCGTAGCATGCTGCTGGCATTTATGACATGACTTGGCATACTTGTAACAGTCATCGAACATAGTTGGCCAGTAATATCCCTGATTCTTGATTTCAATCTTCATTTTGGCCCAGTCTGGTGAGCACCAGCTGATCCGACATGAACTTCCTTCAAGACCGTCCAAGCCTCCTCCATGGATATACATTGAAGGAGGACCTTTCTTATCGCATTTACCATAGTTCGAAATAGGGTTCCATTTCTGACTTCATAAGAGTCTTTCATTCTGATCAGTATAATCCTTTCTTCCCTCTGCTTGGGCCATTTTTGGTGTTTAAACCATTTCATTAGGGACTCCCTCCAGTCAGGAGAGTTGATTGCTTCTGCTGTTGCAGCTTCACATTCTTCTTCTCTTCTATCATGCTAGGAACTTGATGCCTATTTATCACTATTATGTTGAGTGATTCACCTGGTAGGGCTGCCAGCGAGCTGGCTTGTTTTACCAGTGCGTCTGCTTGGGCATTTTGACTTCGACCGACATGGCCCACTTCAATGAAGTAGAATCTCCCCATGAGCTCCTTTGCCTTGGCGCAATAGGGGAGTAGTCCGGGCTTCCAAACCTCGAATTCTCCTTGTATCTGCTTGATGATCAGCATTGAATCACCAAACACTTGCAGCATTTGAATCTTCATATGGAGAGCAATCTGAAGGCTGATGATCAGGGCTTCATATTTTTCTTCATTGTTCATGCACAGTTTGTTGATCAAGCATGACGTATGCAACACTTCCCCTTCTCAAGATTTGAGGATGATGCCAGCTTCGACTCTTACCCTCGCATGCCCTGATTGGGATGTTTCAATTCTGGATGCTCCGTCAAAGTATAATTGCCATACGGCTTGACGTACTTGGTCCACTTCTAGTGTTTCATCTTCCGGAAGCTCCCTGATGAGAGGGGAATCCTCAGGCACAGGGTGTGCCGCCAAGAAATCTGCTATCGCCTGGCCTTTAATAGCCTTTTGCGGCACATATGTGATATCGAATTCCATCAAAATGATAGCCCACTTTCCCAGTCACCCTTTCAGCGTCGGTTGGGACAAGAGATATTTACCGGATCGACCCTTGATATCAGCTATATTTCATGCGAGATCATGTAATGCCTCATTGTCTTGGCTGCAAAGACCAAGGCCAGGCAAGCTCTCTCGATCGAGGTATATTTTGCTTCCGCCCCGACCAGTCTTCGACTGAGGTAATAAAGTGCCCGCTCCTTTCACCCGTCATTATTTTGGGCTAGCATTGCCCCCAGTGAACATTCAGTGGCGGCTATGTAGAGAATCAACAGCCACCCTTTGACAAGTGCCCCTAGCACTGGTGGGGTCTTCAAGTATTCCTTCAGCTGATCAAAAGCCTTCTGGCATCCTTGATTCCAGCCGAACGGCGCATCTTTCGTCATCAGCTTATGGAATGGCTGACATCGCTCGGACAGGCTGGAAATGAACCTGTGGATATAGGCTAATCGGCCCTCCAATGATCGCAGTTCCGTTAGGTTCTTCAGAGGAGGCAACTCCCGGATGGCCTTTATATTGGAGGGGTGTATCTCAATACCCCGATATTGGATAAGGAAACTCATCAATTTCCCACTAGAAATGCCAAAGGAGCACTTCAAAGGGTTCATCTTCAGCTCGTATTGCCAGAGCCTTTGGAATATCACCCTAAGGTCTTCCAAGTGGTTTCCTCTCTTCTTGGTCTTGACGACCAGATCCTCGATATAACATTCGACTTTATCAAAGAGCAGCTCATCGAATATCCTTGTCATCACCCTTTGGTAAGTGGCGCCGACATTCTTGAGGCCAAAATGCATCCTTTTATAGTGGAATATCCCTTTGGGCGATCGGAAGGCTGTATGAATTCTATCATGTTCGGCTATCCATGTTTGGTTATATCCGGATGACCCGTCCATGAAGGATAGAGCTTCGTGGCCAGTGGTGGCATCAATCATGACTTCAGTGATGGGCACTGGGAAGTCATCCATCGGGCATGCTTTAATCAGGTCCCAGAAGTCGACGCCTATCCGGATCTGGCCGTTCATCTTCTTGACGGGCACAATATTGGCTAGCCAAGTGGTGTATTGGTTTTCTGCTATGAAGTCAATGTCTATGAGCTTGTCGACTTCCTTGCACACCTTGCTTATCAATTCTGGCCTCATCCGCCGGGGTGATTGCTTCACTGGTTCAGCCTCGGGGTTAATGGCCAATGTATGTTGAGTAATCTCCGGGCTGAGACCTGACATTTCTTTGTAGTTCCAAGTGAAATAGTCTCAGAACTCTTGGAGGAGCTTAATGTATCACACTCTTTCTTCTGAGGAAGGTTGGCCTGGGGTCATCTTTTGTACCCAGGTTTACTTTGATCAGCTCATCAACGGTGGGTTGGCCACCATCTTCCATCTCCGGGGGAGCCGGTTGCAAATCGATGAAGCCTTCATCATCTTCTTCAGCCTCGAGGGCATCATAAATGTTTCCTTGTATCACCCTGCTCAGCGGCAGGGCTTCGTCAGCTTCTTTCCCTGGCTCGGGGATTGGTGCTGATGCCGGCAACATGGCTTCCAGGCAACTTGAAGGTTGGTCCATGGGTGAACCACCCTCAGGAGTAGTAGGGAGCTTTTTATCTTTCCACTCCCGTGGAGCATCAATGGAGGTCGTGGCAACCTCGTTGGTAATTGATTCCCAGCATCTGTAGAGGGCATCAACTTTCGGCTCCTCCTGTATCATTGTATAGGGCTTCGGGGTATCTCCTAGCACAAAGGGCCGCAGGATCTCTTCATGGTCTTCTTGATAATTATCATAGACCGGCTTCGTGGGACCTTCACCCAGAGGGGTGGAAAGGGATGCTTCACCTACTTCGGGGCATCTTCCATCGGCAGGGCTTGCGACGTCCATGAGTAGGGAGACCATGTGGACCCTACTTCTATAAATGCCCACATCATGCGGGCACGGTATGTTCACTTTACATTTTCCCATCCTCAGTTCGCCCCTCCTGATCAGGCCTTGAGCGATATTTTTGAATACATAACAATTTTCGATGGGATGCCCCATCACCCGGTGATAAGGACAGGACCGGGGGTCATCACTTCGTTTAGCATCCTCTAGCCTTTTGGGCTCTGGCAAGGTAATCTTGCCATAACGACGAGCCCATTCAAAAATCCTCTGAGTCTTGTCTCTCAGGAAGGAGTAAGGCCTCCTCATTTTCTCTCGCAACGAGGTCGGTTGATTGGTTGAAGGATTGGCTACTTCCTTCGTCTTTTCCTCCAAATGCTTAGAAGTGCTAAAGTTGACATCTTCCAGTTTGTTTTCCTATTTTGCCAGGGTGGTGGTGGAGTAGTACTTTGCCAGGAAGGCCTCAATATTTACCGCTATCATGCTTAATTGATCAAGGGACTGGACATCGACGACAACCATTCACTGCTGAATTTCTTTCTTCAGACTTTGTCTGCAAACCCAGGTGGCAACCTCGCGGCTTAAAGGGGGCTTGTAGCTCGCATGGAGGCTTCTCCATCTTTTGATGTAGTCTAGAATGGGCTCATCATCTTCTTGCTTGTTGCTGTAGAGTTCTGCCCTGGTCACGTGGAAGTGCTTCTGCCTTCGGTGACTGCATCGCTGGGGGAGGATACCCCCTGCTGGGTCAAACCAACGCATACTTATTTCGGCTAGTTGCTTCTCCAACCTTCCAATTTCCTGCTGCAACGCATCGAACAACGAGGGCAGGGCGGAGTCATATTGAGGGAAATCTGCTTCAGGACATCTTCCATCGGCGGAGCTTGCAACCTCTGCGAGGAGGGAGACCACATGGACTCCCTTTTTATAGACACCTGCCACATGTGGTTGTTGTGGGTCCACTTCATAGTCCCCTATCTTCAATTCACCTTTCCCAATCAAGTCTTGGGCAATGTCCTTGAAGACATAACAATCTTCGATAGGGTGGCCCAGGATTCGATGATAGAGACAGAATTCAGGGTCATGACTTCTTCCGGCGTCCTCTGGCCTTTTGGGCTCTGGCAAGGTGACCTTTCCATAGTGGCAAGCCCAATTAAAAATCCCTCGAGTTTTATCCCTCGGGAAGGAATAGGGCTTCTTTATCTTCTCGCTAAATGTGAGGACTCGTTTCACCGGCCGGCTTGTTGAAGGATCGGCTACTTCTTTCGCCCTCCTCCTCGAGTGCATGAAAGCACTGAAGTTGGTGCTCGGAGATTGATTCTCCCATCCCGCCATGGTTGAAGGGGAGCACCCCGGGTTCGTGGATTTGTTCTACCGGAGGTGGATGCCCTCAGTTAGATCAGACATCAGTTTGGTCATTTCAGCCAATTGTGCCTTCAATATCTTGATCTCCTATTGCTGCTCATAGCATATTGCGAACATAATAGGATCGTATGGGGAGAAGTCTAGAGCGTGGCTTAGACCACTACCTTCCGTTTCGACGTCGGGTGGGGGTGGTAGCACCCCGTCACCATGACTATCTGGGACTGGCCCCTCAGAAGTAGACGGGACCACCCCTATACCCCTACTTGGGGGTGGGTTCGAGAGGAACACTTCTCTATCTTGGGTTTCGCCGGCTGGATGCACATGTTACTCTTGGCCCTTGGCTTCCTGTGCATCTGGATTTTCTGGGGGATCATCACCGACCGGAGCTGAGATGGATATCATGTCTACTTCATAGAACTCTTCTGCTAAGAAACCCAAGCTAGGATGCTGGGTAATCTTCAGGAATCTTCTATCCAGGTTCGGTGGATACCACAGATTCTTGAACTTCTGATTTCGGCTTTCGGTTTGAAAGAAAGGCAGCTGTTGCCCCCTGGCCATCTTCACAACTCTGTCGGATATATCCGGAAGTCCCATGATCAGGGCGACCAGGTCGTGAATCTCTTTGGGGAATTTGCAATCATCATCCCCTTTTACTGGCTGTTCATCAGCCGCATAGAATATCATGAATGGACCCTCCGTGTTGGACACCTCCAAGATCTTCAAGATTTTGACTATTTAACAGTCTATATCTATGAGGGGCTTCGTGATCCCTAGAGGGACCTTTACGTACCCTGGCAAATCCTTGAGCTTCGGAACTCCTGGCTTAGGGTAAATATTGGAGGGGATTGCTCGAACCACACCTTCAACTTCAGAGATGTGCGACACTTCTTGCCGCGCCACGTAACCGAGCGACGGTGGTGGGAACCGGTCATCGTCCTCTTCTATCTCCTTCCCTTTCTCTTTCCATTTACTTTGAGCCGGCTGGGGGTTCTGCTTTGGCTTCTCCATGTAAAGTGAAGCGTCGAGCAGATGGCATTCAAACACCTCAAAGGTGTGTAAGTCTACAAATATTCTTTCTTCTCCTCCATTCCGGGAGTACTTAATGCACTAGTGTAGGGTTGAAGACACTACACGGTTTTGATGCAGCCACTATCAGCCGAGCAATGCCTTATATGAGGTATCGACATTGATGATGTGGAACTACACCTTGGTGGTGAAGTCTCCCAGTGACAGCTCGAACTCCGCTACGCCCATGTGGACTTCAAACTTTTGGTTGAACCCAGCTATCTTCATGTCCTTGACCTCGATCAGGTACACATTGAAATAATGCTTCTGGTAAACCCGGTAGGGGAGTATGTTTATTGTTGCCCCTAGGTCGACCAGAACCCTATTTATGGGCTGGCCGTTCAACTGTCCCCTCATGTACAAGGGCCTATTGTGGCAGGCCGAAGGTAGGAGCATGTCTTCTTCGGTGAAGGTAATGGCTATCGCTGACTGCATTTCGGTGAAGCAGCTCTCGTAGTGTGCAAGGGTTTTCAAAGCCGCAATGATAGCCTGCCGGGTTTCCTCATCTAGAGAGAGTATCTCCCATACACTAAATCCTGCCAGGATCCTTTTCAACTGCTTCAATATTCGGGCGTCAGCCCAGATATTAGCTAACTTTGCTTCTTTAGCTTTGTTGCGCTTGCCATGTTCTGGTGCCAAAGGATTCGGTGGGGGAGATGGTTTATCTTCCTCTTTGGGGGTTACCCCATCCCGACACGCTTGGACGGCCGATTCCTTTATCTACGCGGGCTACGCCACAGGGGCAACGCCCTCATCACCTTTGTTCGCCAGAGGTGGCGTTCCCGAGGTGGAGGCAAGAGTGCTCTTGGCCTTCAACCCGGACTGTTGGTATGTTGTTTGCACTTCTTTACAAGCAGAAATTCAGCAAACGAGGGTGCCACTTCGCATGCTGCATCTTCAGGGTACAAGCCCAACAGAGGCGGGACTCTCGTTCTTTTGACTTCGAGATCGGGGACATGGTATGGTTGTTCACCCCAGAACAGTATATTATGATTGGCTGGTGGTGGACATCCCCATCTCTTCCTAGATCTGGTGGCATGCTGGGAGGTGGAAGCTTCAGCCTAGTTTGCTTCCGCTGGCGCGAAGCATATTTATTCATCCTCCTCTTTAGAGTTCTGGGCCATGTTGAACAGGGTTGACAAGGTATTGTAGAACAAAATGTTGCATTTTCTTTTATTCTTCGACTTCTTCTTCTTTTTCTTCTTCTCTTCCTTTATAGCTGGAGGCTTCTCTTGGGGAGGTTCATCCCATATGCCGGTTTCTTGTGTTTTAGCTTCGGCTTCTTCGACCAACTCCATGGATTCAAAGTGCTCCCAACGGAGATACTCCTTCAGTTTCCCCAGTTGGATCTTGGGTTGTTCATATTCTTCTAACCCATCGATGATTCCCTACAGTCGTCTGACTGTCGGGCTGACTTATGTGTGCACCCGTAGCAGGAGCGACTTCTTCTTGTTGTCAGTATACCTTCGAAGGACCAGCTGGGGAGTGGTTTCATACCAGACCGAGGTTACAACCGGCGGTGGAAGCTGAGGTGTGACCCCATGAATTTGGACTCCCGGGGTAGGGCTGGATGTCGGCTTTCTTCTTGTTTTCTTCAGCACCGTCTGCCAATTTCCATGGTCCTCTACGGGAGCTAGGACAAATGCCTCATAGGTGTGCTTTGTACAAGCATCTGACACCTCTTCGGGCAATTGTTAGTATAAGGATATCATATTTATGGTTACCGCCATCACCGGCATCTCGTGCGGGCAGGGTGGGTCCACCTTATGTTCGCCCATCTAGAGCTCTCCCTTCTTGATCATGCCTTCAATGATGTCTTTGAAGACGTAGCAGTCTTTGAGGGTGTGCCCGAGCATCTGGTGGTACAGACAAAATCGAGGATCATCTTTCCTCTTGGCATTGTCCGGTCTTTTCGGCTCCGGTAGAGTGATTTTGTTGTATTTAGTGGCCCATTCGAAGATGACCCACGTCTTCTCCTTCGGGAAGGAGTAAAGTTTGTTCATTCTGGACCGCAAGGAGGCGACCTCCTGTTGTTCAGCCTGCTTAGCCGGAGGAGCGCTGGCGACTTCTTTATCTTTGTTCTTCTGCTTCTCGAAGTCCTTGAAGTCGATAGTGTTGACTTCTTTGGGCATGGGCACTTATCAGTTGACTTCCCCTTTTGGGCTGAGATGGCTGGGGCGGAAGAGTACTTGGAGAGGTAGGACTCGATTTCCGCCACCACATTATTTAATCGATCAAATGACTTGATCTCCATCCATCCCGATCATCTTCTTGTGAACTTCGCGCTTCAAATTCTACTTGTATATCTTAACCACATCTTCTTAGTGTGGCGGGCATCTACACCTCAAGCTGAGGTTCCACCATCTCTTGATGAACTCCAAGGCAGTTTCATCATTATTCTGCCTGGTTGCATAGAGCTCATCCACTTTGACCTCCCTTTCGATTACATGGAACCGCTCCCAAAATTTTCTTTGCATATCCGACCAGTCGTTAATAGACCCCGCCGACAAGTTCGAGTACCATTCGAAGGCGAGCCCTATGAGCGATGACCCGAAGAACTTCAGCAAGTACGATTCATCGGTCGCCAGATCACCCATCACATTGATGTAATAGGCTATGTGTTCCTTTGGCGAGCCTTGGCCATTCAATTTGTCAAAATTTGGCGGCTTGCTGATGCCAGGAGACAATCTCTTCACTGCATGATGGATAGGGTAGGGTACCTTTTTTTTTTTTTATGAAACCAAGTCATCTAACAGAGAAGAAGGGAGAGTGCACCCCCATTCCAGAGGAAGGGAATGTTCTCACTCCACCTATCCACTATTTAGATGCTTTATTTTATTGCTATGTAAAATGTATACATGTTCAAGAGAGGACATGCCTCTGAAGTACAAAGAAAGAATGAAAATATCTATACATGCCTTCTACGAAAATTAGGAATGCCAATTGCATTAGCAATGGCATATCCTTTAGCTAACAATGGTAACTCTCCAATTGATGAAAACTCCAAGTTGCGTCCCATGCAAACCGCATAATTAGCTAATGCATCATCACATTGATTTGCTTCTCTGAAGGAATGAGTAATTGGACAGTTGCAAATAGAGAAATGATATTTCAAACTTTTCCACCAAGGAAGAAGGGACCATGGGGGTTCTTTTTTATTCTGCAGCAGCTCAATAAGAACCATCAAATCAGTAAAGATAACAGATAACTGAATGCCATATGATTGAGCTAATCGAAGACCATCTAATAGAGCTCGACCTTCGGCCACCATATTTGTGCCAATTCCGTAGTAATAAGAAAATCCCAGCTTGAATTGACCATAGGAATTCTTGAGACAGCCACCACCTCTTGCAGGACCAGGATTTCCCTTGCTTGCCCCATCCACATTGAGAGAAAAATTAATAGAAGGGGCTATCCACCGAACTACAAAGTATTCAATACGGCTACAGTTTATTGTTATGCCAAAATCTTGAACTAGTTTCAGATAATCAAGGCTGCCCCCATGAGTGAATCTGACCTATTTCATAATTTGAATAATCTCTGCAAGATTCAAATCCGAAATCAACATAGCATTTGCTCTTTTATTTTCATACCTTGCACGACACTTGAATTTCCAGATTTCCCAGGTAATCATGATAGACACTAGGAGAGAAATAAAGCCTCTAGGAGTATGAATATTTGCCTCATTTAATACTGCTCTCAGCCTACATCTGAAAGTAGGTAATTCAAGGCATGTAGTGGGTAGCAAAGGTGTGAAATAACTCCAAAGAAGCTTGGCCAAGTCACTGTTGACAAATAAATGTTCAGCATCCTCAATGTCGTGGGAGGAAAAACAACAGCCACAGCAGGAAGCTAAGTTAACCCCACTTTGTTGAACTTGAGTATCAACAGGGATAACATATTTCAATAGCTTCCAACAAAACAAGGATGCCCTTGGGGGAATTTTTTGGTTCCAAAGTTTGCTGATTTTAAACCCCCAATCAGACGAATGTGCTTGCCCTTTAATAAAATTGTAGGTGGATTTGATGCTGAACTTGCCTGAATTGGTAAAAGACCATACAGGTATATCTCTTCCTTCTTGAAAAACAAAATTCTGAATTTCATTTTGTACCTGTCGCTCTCTCAAGTGATGCCAAACCGGATGCTGTCTGTTTGTTATAGCCATTTGGACAGAACAATCTTCAATCAGAGGTGAAATCTGAATAGACAGAATATCAGCCAGTATCATTCCTTTGTACCAGTTATCTTTAAGAAAATTAGTATTAGCACCATCTTGTACAATCATCCGAAGGCCTGTCTTCAAAATAATCTGAGCTTTTTTGAAATCAATAACTTTAATTCCAACAGGGAATGGATTTTTACAATCTGTTATATGGTTGCCATGAATATATTTGCTTCGAACAAAATTAGCCCAAAGAGAGTCACTGTGTATGGACAACCATAATTGTTTCACATATAAACATAACTGTGAATCTGAAAGACTTCGAATGCCAAGGCCACCATCTGAAATGGGGCAGCATATTTTATCCTAGGATACCCAGTGTTTCCTGTGAGCAGTTTCAAAACCTTGCCAGAAAAAGTTAGAGCAAATTCTTCCAATTTGTTTGAGTAATGTGTAGGGAATAGAGGCTGCATTAGCTGTGAACACAGGGATAGATGAAAGAACAGACCGAATGAGGATAAGTCTCCCTACCTGAGAAAGTAATTTACTCTGCCAACCAGCTAGCTTTGCATTGACTTTATCTAACAAGTATTTAAAATGAGGGACTTTAACTCTGCCTTTGAAAAGAGGAATGCCCAAATATTTGATGCAGCCAGTTTTATGTTGATATCCAGATAATTGGCAAATTCTATCAATAGAACATCGAGGCATCTGTTTAGCAACCATAAAGCAGCTTTTTTGAGCATTGATTCGTTGTCCCGATGACAATTCATATCTTCCCAAAAACAACAAAAGATGTTTAATCGATGTAGCCCCACCATTTATAAAAATTATAGTATCATCAGCATATAGAATGTGTGAAATGGGCTTCACACCACGAGGGAGATGGAAGAATTGACACTGTCCAGAGGAAAATAGTTGATATAGACCCCTGCTCAGCACTTCTTCTGCTAGGATAAACAATGCAGGGGCTAAAGGATCTCCCTATCTTACCCCTCTTGAAGATTTAAAAAAGCCATGAGTATGTCCATTTAGAGAAATAGAAAACCAGCAATTCACCAACATTTGAGCAATAAGAGATATAAATCTATTCGAGAATCCAAATCTTTTCAGTGCCATGACGATGAAATCCCACTCAATTCGGTCATAGGCTTTAGCCATGTCAAGTTTAAGAAGTATATTGTGACCCCTAACAGGTCTATCAATTTCCATAAACATTTCCTTGGCCAATAAAAAACTGTCCGATATTTGCCTTCCACTAATGAATCCACTTTGTTCTTTTGAAATAATACAAGGTAAAATGGGCCGCAACCGATCACAAATGATTTTGGCAATAATCTTGTATGTGAAATTGCAAAGACTTAGAGGTCTGGAATCAGCATAGGTAGTAGGGTTGTTTACCTTTGGAATCATACAGAGAATGGTTGATGTAGTTCCCTGTGGCAGTCCCCAACCCTGGAAAAAACTCTGCACTGCACTAGTAACATCTTTTCCAACAATATCCCAACAATGAGTGAAAAAATCTCCAGTAAAACCATCCGGCCCAGGAGAGCTATTGCCAGTTATTGAGAAAACTGCTATTTTAATTTCTTTTGCTTGAGGAATGGAGCACAGAATGCTGTTTTGGTCTTCATTGATCAACTGAGGAATAACTGTGAAGAGATCTTCATCAATACTGTGTTCTTCAGTTGTAAGAAGGGATTTAAAAAATTCAACCGCACCTTCTGATATAAGATTCTGATCTTCCACCCATTGATCATTGATTTTAAGTTTATGGACATAATTCCTTTGCCTTTTGACCTTGGTGTATTGATGAAAAAAATTAGTGTTCCTATCACCACAAGACATCCATTGTACCCGAGACTTTTGGAACCAGAAAATCTCTTCCCTATTAAGTATCAGACGAAGCTCAGCATTTGCTTTTTGAAGAACGGTTCTATTCTCTGTAGAAGGGTTGTCATCATAAGAAGACTGTGCCTGCTCAACCTAAAACTCAGCATTCTCTTTAGCTTGATTAATATTGCCAAAGATCTCTTTATTCCATGTCCTAAGAGCTGCTTTCAACTTTTTTAGTTTCCCCTGTAGAGCCTGAAAAGGATGGCATTCCAGTTGCTTGAAATTAGACCACTGTATTTTAACAAAGTCCAGGAAGCCTTCATGAGTGTGCCACATATGCTGATAAATGAATCTCCCGGGGGAGGGTAGAACTGAATTTATATGCAATAATAGAGGAGCATGATCAGAAGGCCCTCTAATTAAGTGTCTGACTGACATATTATGACCTGCTTGAAGCCATTGAGAATTATATAAAACTCTGTCCAACCGAGCTCTAATGTGAGAAAGCCCAGTCTGATTATTTGTCCAAGTAAAGGAAGAACCAGAGTAGCCAGCATCAACCATTCCAGTAGCTGACAAAAAGCCTTGGAAATCTGTCATAGCTGTCATAGATGATAAAGAACCACCTATCTTTTCTTCAGGAGAAATAATACAGTTGAAATCTCCTCCAATGATCCAAGGGATTGAAACACCTTGATTAAATTCCATTAATGAGCTAAACATATCTCTTCGACTACTCACATTGCAGGCAGTATATATAACAGTAAAAAACAAAGTGGCAAAGTTATTTTCAGTAATGGCAACTGTTAAGTATTGGTAGTGACTTTCTATAATGTCTAGAGATAAACTAGACTTATGAAATAACCAAATTTTGGAGGAATCTCCATTATTGCCAATAACAGAATGAAGATTAATGCGATGAGCCACTCTTTGAGCACGATTAAAATCTACTCGAGGCTCTGAAATCGCAGCTGTTTGCCCTTTCGGTTAATTGTGTTATTAATTGTGGACTAATGTGTTTTGATGATGAATGAATGCATTGTGTATTAATCATGTCTTGGAAAGGTTTTAAATATGTACTTTTTACTCCTCATGACCTCATCATGAAATGGTAAGTGAATCTTGAAGTTCACTAATGCTTGAATGAACAACCCAAGCATTGGTTCAATGGATTGAAGACAAAAGATGAAAACAGGTAAAATCATAAGGTAAATGTTGGCATTTGAATTCATTTTGATATCCTAGACATTTACTCTTAATGATAAGATGAATCAAGGTCATAAGCTTTTCAACATTTCAGTGATCAAACAGAAAAATCTTTGAACTCATGTGAGACTTTTGTATTTGACTAAACTGACATATAGTCGGTGTTTTTGTAGGTTGAAAAACTCCAAAACAATCAAGGTTTTCATGGTTCAACTGATGGAGGACTGTTCTGAGATGCGAGGAACGACGGCAATGAGCATAATTCTATCGAGAAGCTAGCATCTGTGAGAGCAGAAACTTACTGCAGTAGAAGGGAACGTCTTCCATTACTCCAACCAGATCCAAGTTTCAAGGTGAAGAGAAGAAGAGTCCTACAACCCTCCAATCAACGATCTACTACAAGCATCATCCTGATCAAAGCTGCAAGATCGTTCAAGCTCCAATCATCCGTTCTTCGTCAACAAACTTCATCAAATCTGAACCAATGTTCAAGCACATCTGAAGAAGAGAAAGGGGGAGTTCTAAATCATATTCTATGCTCTTCTGATCTGATCTTTTCTGTTCTTAGTTCATTGTGTGTGAATCATGTTGTAATCCTTAAACTCTTGCACTGAATTTTCTGTGAGTGTGTGGGCTCGTGTTCTATGGCACGAGTGTATGTGTGTGGGTTCGGTGGCCAAGATCGGTTACCGTGTGTGTGTGTTGGCTATCTTTCACAGCGTGTGTGTGACTCACTTCATAGTGAAGTCTTAATCCTCATGAGTGAGGGGTGGACGTAGGGGATACGTTGTGTTCCCGAACCACCTAAAAACTCCTGGTGTCTTTTGTGGCTTGGTTTTCCGTTTGCTATCGAGTGGGCTTCACGGTGAACTGAGAGTACACCATTGTTAATTTGTTTCTCTTGTCCTTAACCACACGTTCCGTCGAGTGTGTTCATGTACGAGTGAGTTATAGTGCTTGCTTGTTTTGTTGAAAAGAATTTTCATAACAAGATATTTTTAATTGGACAATCAATTCACCCCTCCCCTCTTGAGTGCCACCCTTCGGGACCCAACAATTGGTATCAGAGCTTTGGTCTCTGGTTGAGTCGACCTCACGGTCGTAGAGTTGATCCCTGTCATGGCAAACAGAGGGATGATGCCTGAAGGGCATTCGGTTCACAGACCGCCATTTTTCGATGGAACTAATTATACGTACTAGAAAAATAGAATGTATGTTTTCCTACGTGCTCAAGAGTATGAAGTGTGGAATGTGATAAACAAAGGTCCTTATAAGTTGCCTGAAAATGAAGATGTTTGGGATGCTGACCACGTCAGTAATTGTTCGGCAAACTTTAAGGCCATGAATATAATACAATGTGCTATACATCCAAGTGAATACTCACGAATCTCTATGTGTGCTTCTGCGCAGGAAATGTGGGATAAGCTTCGCTTGATATACGAAGGAACATCTGAAGTAAAGGAGACCAAAGCAAATCTTCTGGTTCGAGATTATGAATTATTCATGATGAAGCCAGAAGAATCCATTTCAAAAATGTTCGCAAGGTTGATGGAGATCACGAATGGTTTGAAAGCTCTTGGAAAGGAGTATTCTAACCGAGATCTTGTGAGGAAGGTTCTGAGATCTTTATCACCACAGTGGCACACAAAGGCCACTGTCATTGAAGATTCAAAGGATCTCAGCACCCTCACCTTGGATGAATTAGTAGGCTCCTTGATGACTTACGAAATAAACATCAAAAGGAGCGAAGAGGATCACAAAAAGAAAAAGGTCGCCACAACTTTGGCATTGAAGGTAAAACCGCAAGAATCTGAAGAAAGTGAGGAAGGCTCCTCAGCCAACACTGAAGATGAGGAGCTTGTTGCAATGATCACCAGAAGAGCTAGAAAATTCATCAAGAACACTAGAAAGTTCGGTGGTCAGTTTAGAAATGGACCACGATGGCAAGGTCCTAAGAAAAATGAAAGCAACAAGAAAGATGAAGTGATCTGCTATGAATGCAAGAAGCCCGGTCACATGCGGGGTGAGTGCCCTGATTTAAAGAAGAGATTCAAGAAAGGTAAGTTTAAGAAGCCAAAGGCCATGGTCGCTACATGGAGCGACGAAGATGAGGAAGGATCCAAAAATGAGGATGACCTGGATGAACTTGTTCAGAATCTGTGTTTCATGGCAGACGAGGACAACTCAAATGAGGTAGATTCTGAATCCGAATCTCTTACATGTGAACAATGGCAGATTGCTTATGAATCATTATATGGAAAATGTAAAAAGTTTAAATCTGAAAACAAACTTCTGAAAAAGAAGTTGGAACTTGTTCATGCTAAAAATCCATGTGATACTTGCAATTCCATGAAAACTGAAATTGAAAATCTCAAGAGTGAAAATGAAATCCTTTTGTCTAAAGTTTAATTGTTTGAAGAGGAGAGCTCATGCATGCGTGAAGATCACACGACTTTTATCAAAATGCATGAAGACTTGAAAAAGGAATTGGAACAAGAAAGGTTAGAAAGAACTGCATGTAATCAAACCAAGGAGAATGCTAAAACAAAATCTGAAATTTTGATGCATGAAATAAATGAGTTAAGGAATGCTCTTGCTACATTGGAAAAAGGGAAACAATTGATGAACAATCATGTGGATCATCATGAAGGAAGTTGTCAAAAGAATTTTGAAAAGAGACAGGGTTCTCAATCAAAAATATACATGACTCCTTGGGTTCCAGGAAGTTCGGTTCCCTCCTCTTCACACACACATGTGCATCAAGCATCTATGAATATGAACAGGAGAAGAAACCGTCAAAATAAATTCACTACGTGCTATTATTGTGGTAAATTGGGTCATGATATATATGATTGCAGAACTATGAGGAATGATGATGAACACTTTGCTAGAATGATGAATAGGTCACAAAGACCTAATGTGTCTAACCATCGTGGACCCAAGCTTGCTTGGGTACCAAAAACCCCATAAGTACCTTCTTTGGTTGTGCAGGTCTGCCTTGGAGCTCAAAAGAACAAATGGTACCTGGACAGTGGATGTTCAAGACATATGACGGGCAACAAGGAAATGTTTGTAGACCTACAAGAGAAGGATGGTGGTATGGTAGCTTTTGGGGGAAAAGACAAAGGTAAGATTGTTGGAGAAGGTAAGATAGGTAAGAAACAAACTCATGCTATTGAAAATGTTTTGCTTGTGAAAGGCCTGCATCATAATTTATTAAGCATAAGTCAACTCTGTGACAAAGGTTGCAATGTGGTTTTTGACTCTATTCACTGCACTGTGGTAGATAGAAACTCTCATGAAATAAAGTTTATTGGGTCAAGACACAATAATGTATATATGATTGATCTTGATGATGCTTCTCATGATAAACTATGTTTAGTTGCTAAAAATGTTGATGATGCTTGGCTTTGGCATCGCCGTCTTGGGCATGCCAGTTTCAATGTGATGCTGAAATTGTTCAGAAGTAATTTGGTTGTTGGATTACCCAAGATGAAGTTTGATGATGGCAAGATTTGTGGAGCTTGCAGTAGAGGCAAGCAAACAAGAACTTCTTTCAAATGCAAAAGTGATGTGACCACCTCTAGGCCCCTTGAGCTGATCCATATTGATTTGTTTGGACCAAGCAGAACACATAGCTTGGGTGGTAAGTTGTATGGGTTTGTAATTGTGGATGACTTTTCAAGATACAGCTGGGTACTCTTTCTTACTCATAAAAGTGATGCCTTGATGGAATTTGAAGCCTTTTGCAGGATAGTTCAGAATGACAACGGATGTTGCATCAAGACCGTGCGGAGTGATCATGGTAAGGAATTTGACAATAATGAGTTCAATAATTTCTGCAGGGCTCAAGGATATTTGCACAACTTCTCTGCACCAAGGACTCCCGAGCAAAATGGGGTTGTTGAGAGAAAGAACAGGACATTGGTTGAAATGGCCAGGACCATGCTTAATGAGAACAATTTGCCGAGGTATTTCTGGGCTGAAGCCGTGAACACTGCATGTTATATAATCAACCGAGCCATGGTAAGGCCCTTGTTAAAGAAAACACCATATGAGCTATACCGAGGTAAGAAACCAAATATTTCTTATTTCAAACCTTTTGGCTCTATTTGTTATATCCATAACAACGGTAAACAAAATCTGGCAAAGTTCGATTCCAAAAGTGACAAGGGGATATTTCTTGGATACTCCCTTAGCACTAGAGCTTATCGAGTGTATAACTTGAGAACTCTAGTAGTTGAGGAAAGTCCTCATGTCATTGTTGATGAATCTTCCTCCACAAATACTAATGAAAAGTTAATTGTGCAGGAAGAAGGATCTGAAAATGATGATACTGAAGAACAGGTTGTGAAAGTTGATACACCGGATGTTGAAAAACAACATGATGTTGATGAAATTCAGCAAAATCAAGTTGAACAGCAACTACCAAGGCAGTGGACCTTTCCAAAGGACCATTCACCGTAAGTTGTCATTGGCAATGTAGAAGAAGGGATACGGACGCGTTCCTCCTTCAGGGAAGTTGAAAATCTGGATTACATAGCTTTACTCTCTCAATTTGAACCTCACTCCATAGATGATGCCTTAAAAGATAATTCCTGGATCATGGCTATGCAAGAAGAACTACACCAGTTCCAAAGGAATAAAGTGTGGTTCCTCATACCACGTCCTAGAAACCATTCTGTGATCAGAACCAAGTGGATCTTTCGAAATAAAACAAATGATCAAGGGGTGGTAACTAGGAACAAGGCAAGGCTTGTAGCCCAAGGCTATCGCCAAGAGCTAGGAATTGATTTTGATGAGTCCTTTGGTCCAGTAGCAAGACAAGAGGCAGTGAGGATTCTTTTAGCATTTGCATGTTGCAATAACATCAAATTATTTCAAATGGATGTTAAAAGTGCTTTTTTAAATGGCTATATCCAGGAGGACGTATTTGTGGAACAACCACCGGGATTTGAAGACACGGAGCATCTAGATCATGTCTACAAATTAGACAAAGCTCTTTATGGTCTAAAACAAGCACCCCGTGCATGGTATGAACGGTTGAGTGAATTTCTCATTCATAATGGATACAAACGAGGTAATGTTGATCAGACCCTTTTTACAAAAATGAATGGTAAAGAAATTCTAATCATTCAAGTGTATGTTGATGAAATCATCTTTGGTTCCACAAAAGACTCACTTAGTGAAGATTTTGCAAGATTAATGCAAAGTGAGTTTGAAATGAGCCTTATGGGAATGTTGACATTCTTCTTGGGATTGCAGGTGACACAGACGGCTGATGGCTTGTTCATAAATCAACAGAAGTATGCTAAGGAGATGCTCAAGAAATTCAATCTGTCAACAACCAAGCCACAACCAACTCCCATGTCCAGTTCATTAAAACTTGATCAAGATGACCAAGGTAAATCAGTCAACCAAACTCTGTTCAGAAGTATGATAGGATCATTGCTATACTTGACTGCCAGCAGGCCCGACATTCAATATGCTCTATGCTTGTGTGCTAGGTTTCAATCAAATCCTAAAGTATCTCATATGCCGGCCGTAAAGCGTATTTTTAGATATATAGCTGGTTCGTGTGATTTGGGTTTATGGTTTCCGCGTACTTCATGTCTTAAATTAATTGCTTATTCAGATGCTGATTATGCAGGTTGTAAAATAGACCGGAAGAGCACCAGTGGGCACTGTCAGTTCCTTGGAGGCTGCTTGGTGTCATGGGCCTCCAAGAAACAAAATTCTGTGGCATTGTCAACTGCCGAGGCCGAATATGTGGCCGTAGGAAGTTGTGTAGCCCAAGTGCTCTGGATACAACAACAAATGGTTGATTTTGGCATCACACTAGAAAACACGGCCATTCTATGTGATAACACCTCTGCTATTAATTTATCTAAGAATCCGGTGCATCATTCTCGCACAAAGCATATTGAAATTAGGCACCATTTTCTGCGTGATCATGTAAGTCGAGGTGATGTTGAAATAAAATTTGTTGACACAAATAATCAAATTGCCGATATCTTCACTAAACCTCTTAATGAAGACAAATTCACTTCTTTCAGAAGAGAGTTAGGCATTTGTCGTTTGGTTTGTTAGTAGGTGCCGTGCATTGTTTGTGTTAGTTTCATGCATTTGCATATGCATTTCACCACTAGATTAGTTGTTCTTGATCATGCATATTCATCAACTTGGGTTGAATGTTGCACAATGTATGTCTGTATGGTATTTACTCCGGCATGTTGTATGTATTTTTTTAAAAAACCATTTGATAATCTCCCTTGATCTTCTATGACTATACAATTCTTGTTTAATAAAGCAATGCCATTAGAAGTTCATACAAGTCGGTCAGGAATGTCGGTTGAGGATTTAAGCTTAAAATGTTCAAATATGTCAAAGAATTCCCCAAATTGTTCTTGTCTTGATTCATTGCTCTCATTAATTTCTGTAATCAATTTGGGGCTCCAGCCTTATTTCTTAATATTGAAAATCCAAATTTTCCACACTTACTGCATTTCTTTTTGGCGGTTGCATAATATACATGGAAGTGTCGACACCAAGTGTCGACACCCCCTTTTTGCTCATGGGCGGTAGGGTGACCAAAGGTGTCGACACCCATGTCGACACCTCCGGTCGCGTTCGCAGCGAACCGATCGGAAGGGGTTATAAACCCCTTTCCAACCCTTTGCACCCTCCAAGATTCAAACCCTAACGCCCCTACACTCCAAGTGCTGCCCTCCTTTCACACCTTTTCCATCTTCTTGGCACTCCATCACCATTTCTAGACCTAAACTAAGCGGACACATAGCGGCACCCGCGTTCTCCATTGATAGAGCATCTGTGGATTTTCTTCGGCCCTTGTTCCCTGAAGAGTGGGTGACGTGTGGAGGTTCTCACATCTTCGGTAAGGGGTTTATTGCTCTCTCTAGCAATCCTTATTTTCTTGCTCCATATCTCCCCTTCGTGTGTTCCAATGGCACCCAAAAGGCGAGCACTCGGCAAGGAATCTGTTGAGGACCGTCTGTCATATGAGGTTCGAACTAAAACCCAGGAACAACGGGCATTCAGGCAACAACCAACCCCGGCACAATTTAAAATGATGGAACGGAAGGTTCTTCATCCTAGGGCGGTTGATTTCCATGATATTTCAGAAGTTCTTCCTAAACTGGCTTCCTTATTACAAATTCAGCAGGGTCTAGTTTCGTTCATGGCTGATCATCGCAAGGTTTATCATTCACTTGTTCATCAATTTTATGGCAACATGATTTTCAAGTCTAACAAGTATATGACTCGGATGAATGGACAACCGTTTCTTATTTCAAGTGAAGTTATGTCTGCCGTATTTAAAATGCCTGATGCCGGTGATCTGTATGGAGAAGCCATGTGTGATGAAGAAGTGGTTTATAAATTACTTACGGGAGAAGATTTGGGCAACAGATCTATTATTGGCTTGAATGCAAATCGCTTTCCTCCTTTGCAAAGGATTCTCCATCATATGATAACCACTATACTTCTTCCAAAAGGAGGTGCCCGGGAAAAAGTCACAGATCAGCAGATTTTCATTATATCCAGCATTATTGTGGACGCACTTTTTGTTTAATAAAATCGTTCGTTTATCTGTTTATTGGCGTCTATTAAGTGCGTGGGCGTGCCAGTCACAAAGTGACGATTTATTCGGGCTTCATGGAAGCCCATGGTGCGCTCGATCTGACTCGGTCAGACGATTGTGTGGTTCGTGTCGGGACCGAAACCCGCCGTGCCATAAAGGTCACGGCGTTATTTACATCCCCCATACGGGGGAACACCCTTGATTGATTGCCGGGAATAAGGGCCCTACGGCCTAAAGAGAATACTAATAATGCAGGAGGATAGTGAAAGATGAACTATGCTAGAAACCCGTCTCGGGACGTGAATGTTCAGACTATGTCGGCCATTCATGGGCCACTTCATGTTCGGACGAAGCTCATGTGCCTGTAGTATAAAAGACGGTGACAAAACCGCGTGAATGTTTGCCACGAACAAGGCAAGTTTAATGAGAATACGGGATTGGATCCCGGTAGAAACGGGTCAAATTGATAGACTGTTGGCCGGAAATGATTTCGAACTATGGCCATGCCGGGAATTCCGTGAACCACGTCCGATATCATAAGGCGTCGTCGGTTTTCTCTTCGCACCCAGTCCGAGGGAGTGGATTATTAAGTGCATAGCCCGAGCTTACTAACGTGCGCCCTCACACGCGGATCGACCTGCGCGGTCAGGTCGCGGGGTTCGACCTGCCCGGTCAGGTCGCGGGGGTCAAGGGGGCAGCGCCCCTTGCGGGGGTTTCCGGGGGCAGCGCCCCCGGAACAAAATTTAATTATGAGGGGATCATGCTATTGCCGTCGTTCCGATCATTGAATTAAGTGGTTTATTCCCATTCTACTTTGTTTACTGATTTAGCCCTTATTCTCTTGTTTATTCATTAATTTCAATAGCTTTCCTTCTTCTTTTCATTCTTTTAATTTACTTTTGCCACGCCGTATTAGCAAGTTGTAATAAGATGGGCGTGCCAGTTACGGGGCGCCGGGTTGACATATAAAGGGGCGCGCCGTTTTAACGTTCAATAGGGGAGAAATGGGGGGCGCGCCGTTTTTGGGCTTCGGTAAGATGGAGATGGGCGCGCCGTTTTAATGTTGAATGGGGAGATTGGGGGCGCGCCGTTTTAACGTTCAATAGGGGAGAAATGGGGCGCGCCGGATATGGAGGGCAATGAGAGGGCGCGCCGTTTTAGCGTTTAGAGAAAGAGATGGGGGGATTTTGTGAGGAGTGTTGAAGCGGCGCGGTGGAACAGTGGCCACGCCGTTTTAACCCGCGCCGGGATAGCCATATGGGGGTGTTTCAGAGCTCTGTCACTGCGTTTTCCTTTCCTTTCACCCGTGGGTTTGATTCAAAGTTTGATTTGCTCATTCTGTTGATAGATTTAAGCTGGTAGTAAGGAGGTTTCAGGAGCTTTAACCACTTTAATCATTTGTTATGATGAAAACAGTGTGAACATCTAAATGTTTTACTCCAGCAGTTTGCTCACAAAGGCCTCAGTTTGTTCTTCATCAGTTCAGCTCATTCGCTAGTTGTTGAGCGTTCTTAGCCCTGGCGAAAATCGGGCAGCACCTCCCCTAGACCGGGGCTTGCCAGAGAGAAGCAAGAGTCACCACGCGGATTACTCCCGGGTGAACTCTCAAAAATGCGGAGCGGCCTCACGGCAGTCCGTTAGTCCGAGTATGAGTGTGGAACGCTCGAGGGCCAGCCTACGAGAGCGACCATGACTCATGGACGACGATATTCGGGGCGAGACAGAATCTATGCCACAGTAGGGCAATGAATGTTCATCCGACAGTGGGTACCTTTGTGGGTCATGCCATGGAAGGGCAGCCCTCAAGGGCCAGGGATGACCGGAGAATGAGAAGACGGAGCAAAGAATGGAATAGAGAACACAAGAGTTGCAAAGCAGACTTTTCTTCTTTTATTCATCCACACAACGGGGAAGGAAACTTGATACAGATAAAATAGAAGAGAAGGCGTTACAAACAAAAAGGGAAAATACATTCGATGGAGAGAAAGAGAGATGCATTAGACGGAGGAGGGAGAGGGAAGCATTGGCTTCTCCCCCTCCAACTCACCTCTCACTCTCGCCCCCTACCTCTTTCTCTTTTCTTCAGCCTAGAACCGTGAAGCTCTCGGATGCCAGTAGCTCCTTCTCCTCCCTTCTCTCTTTTCTTTTTCCCTCTTCTTCTGTTCCCTTCTTCTCTTTTCTCTCTTCTTCTATTCCCTTCTTCTCTTGATCATCTTCCTCCTCTCTTTGCTTCGCAATGCTGCCCTATATATATCAGCCGGCCTGGGAGCGTCCCTGCCAATTCCACCTCGTCCGCAACGAAGTCAGGAGTTGACTCGTTGTGCTGGACGCCGTTGATTCGTCCCGTACGCTGCTGCTTGTCCGAGGACGGGATGTTCGTAGGTTTGCTGGGGGTTGCTTCGCCATTGAGCTTCTGTGCTGTCGAACGGAGGTTGAGACAGAACCAGGGGCATTGAATGTTCTGTGCATCTCATTTATGCAGAACAGAGTGTCGGCTGGCGGATGGGATGGCCGTCGAGTTAAAACAGCGCGAGGGAAGGTAGTCACGCCGACTAAACATCAAGAAGGCGCGCCGGATTAAGCATTGAAGGGCCACGCCATTCTAACATTTGAAGGAGAAGTTAGTGGCACCGTATGAAGGTGTAAAGGGGGAGGCCTCTTTGACGGGAGCGCGCCGGATGGCCAAGGGCAACAAATGGGCGCGCCATTTTAACATAAAGAAAGGGGGTGGCGCCGTTTTAAGGCGTGCCGCTTTAAGGCCCTTTCGCGCCGTTTTAAGCACCGAACAGATTCTTTTCGAAGTCGAGGCAGTTTGTACGAATGTTGGCATTCCCATAATGTTCCGGTTGCGTTGCATGGCTTCCACAATCTTCTGTTCGCGACCTCCAAGACTCGGTCCCAGACTTTGCGTGACTTTCGGTGCAAGTTGAGACTGTGTCGGAGTTCCCGGCTCTTCTTCGATTCAACTCTCGGCACGGCCGGTCGGAGCCTTGTAGCTGTATCTTCTGCTTAGGGGGCTTCCTTAGCGGGTAGCGGACCACCAAGTGAGTTCTTGTCCTGATCGGGCGAGGCATGAGGTTTATTCGGCATCTCTGTCTTCGACTCGCGCTCTAATGTGTAGACGCGAATGTCGCCATCACCATCATCATCATTTTTTGGCGTCCACAATTATGCAACGCCGGCAAATTAATTTTGCAGCTCTCCTTACTGGACACATCACTAGTTGTTTCCATCAACGCAACAGAACACTGCCTTATGCCGCTGCACTTTCTCAAGTATTTGACTGTGCCGGTCTTCCCTTGCGTAAGGAACTTTGTCAGAATTTACGCAGTGGTGATATCTACACCGTTCACTCCATTTGCAAGAACATGGGTTATAAAAAGACCCCTCTAGGACACTTGATTCGCACTCTGAAATCTATGAAAGGGAAGGCACAAGAAGTTGATTCTGATGAGGACGAAGAAGAAGAGGTTCCCATTGCCCCCGGGGAGCCGTCTCAGACTCCCGCCGCCTCACCAGATACCTATGAGACACAATTGACATTGGAGACTTTGAGCGGAGATGTAGGTGAGCTTCGGGAGAGTGTGGATTCTCTCACTACGGATGTTGCAGAACTGAGGCTGAATCACACCACTTATCTTCAGACTTTTGAATCCATCAATCACTCCCTTGATTATCTCAAAACGGCCATGGATGCTCACCACCAACAATTCTCTGACATGTTTGCCTTTATTAGCCACAATCCTCCTCCTCCTGGCCCCGGTACCGACTGAGTCTTACACTTCTATATGGCTGTTGCTACTAGTAAACCCTGTTTCCTCTATTTTTGTTGATGACAAAGGGGGAGAGTTATCTTATGCTATATGCTATGTATGTGTGCATGTGTGTTAGTAGTATTGCTTGACTGTATGGCTCATATCATCTCTAGTTGGGTCAATAGATCTAGTGTCGGTCGGTCTTGCATCTTTGTATCTTTTTGTGTCTTTATTCGTCTATCATTGCACGGTCATCATGTCTTGCATTATGTTATGAAAAACAACTAAAAAGGCCTTATAATATGGTTGTGGGAATCCTGTTGTGGTTGTGATTGTCCATCTCAATCGTGTTATATAAATGCTTGTGGTTCATTGCATGGATGAGAAATGATTGATTTGGTTGTCGAGATTAATCTCTAATTCCCTCAAACACATAGCATTATTGTCATCATCAAAAAGGGGGAGATTGTTTACCCTTTCGGTTAATTGTGTTATTAATTGTGGACTAATGTGTTTTGATGATGAATGAATGCATTGTGTATTAATCATGTCTTGGAAAGGTTTTAAATATGTACTTTTTACTCCTCATGACCTCATCATGAAATGGTAAGTGAATCTTGAAGTTCACTAATGCTTGAATGAACAACCCAAGCATTGGTTCAATGGATTGAAGACAAAAGATGAAAACAGGTAAAATCATAAGGTAAATGTTGGCATTTGAATTCATTTTGATATCCTAGACATTTACTCTTAATGATAAGATGAATCAAGGTCATAAGCTTTTCAACATTTCAGTGATCAAACAGAAAAATCTTTGAACTCATGTGAGACTTTTGTATTTGACTAAACTGACATATAGTCGGTGTTTTTGTAGGTTGAAAAACTCCAAAACAATCAAGGTTTTCATGGTTCAACTGATGGAGGACTGTTCTGAGATGCAAGGAACGACGGCAATGAGCATAATTCTATCGAGAAGCTAGCATCTGTGAGAGCAGAAACTTACTGCAGCAGAAGGGAACTTCTTCCATTACTCCAACCAGATCCAAGTTTCAAGGTGAAGAGAAGAAGAGTCCTACAACCCTCCAATCAATGATCTACAAGCATCATCCTGATCAAAGCTGCAAGATCGTTCAAGCTCCAATCATCCGTTCTTCGTCAACAAACTTCATCAAATCTGAACCAATGTTCAAGCACATCAGAAGAAGAGAAAGGGGGAGTTCTAAATCATATTCTATGCTCTTCTGATCTGATCTTTTCTGTTCTTAGTTCATTATGTGCGAATCATGTTGTAATCCTTAAACTCTTGCACTGAATTTTCTGTGAGTGTGTGGGCTCGTGTTCTGTGGCACGAGTGTATGTGTGTGGGTTCGGTGGCCAAGATCGGTTACCGTGTGTGTGTGTGTTGGCTGTCTTTCACAGCATGTGTGTGACTCACTTCATAGTGAAGTCTTAATCCTCATGAGTGAGGGGTGGATGTAGGGGATACGTTGTGTTCCCGAACCACCTAAAAACTCCTGGTGTCTTTTGTGGCTTGGTTTTCCGTTTGCTATCGAGTGGGCTTCACGGTGAACTGAGAGTACACCATTGTTAATTTGTTTCTCTTGTCCTTAACCACACGTTCCGTCGAGTGTGTTCATGTACGAGTGAGTTATAGTGCTTGCTTGTTTTGTTGAAAAGAATTTTCATAACAAGATATTTTTAATTGGCCAATCAATTCACCCCTCCCCTCTTGATTGCCAACTTTCGGGGCCCAACAGCAGCAATACTAATGTCATGAGCTTTTATGTGATGAGCCAAACTTCTTACAGTGGCTTTATTTCCTATACCTCGAACATTCCATATTAGTATTGAGTTAATCATGATCAAGAAGAGATGTATTAGAAGCTAGAACCTTGGCTTTGGCTCTAGTAAGACGAGCATCACTGAAAAGCACTCCAGGAAGAACTGAAACCTCGTTCTGTTTAAAATCGTGAGGTTGATTATTCCTTGCATTATCTTGACATTGCATCCTGGAATTCTCCAATGCTGAAATTATTGAGACAGATTCTGAGCTTGTGTTTGTGTTAACATTAGCATAAGAGCATTGTGGGTCTTGATCAATGAGAGGATTTCCATTGTGGTTGACTTCATTTTGCTGGATTGAAGGAAGCTCAGATAACTCTATAATCTCTTCTATTCGAGAAAGAGATATTGTATTAGCTTTGTTAGAGCCATTTATACAAACAGCTGAAGGGGGGCCAAAACAGCTTAAATCCGGCTCTGAATTATGAGTTATTGATTGGTCGCACTTTGTATCTCCAAAGCAAATATTATTGTCAGCAACAAGTTTATCCTGTACCATAAGCTTTTCCGAATCTAACCTATCAGTTGTGTGATTCAATATTGAGAATCTATTTGTGTCTTGAACTACTATTTTTGGACCAAGAGATTTGGGTCTGAACTCCTGTCGCACAAATTGCTGATTCGCTCTAGAAGCAGCATTCATTGGAATTTGAGTTCGCACCATCTTCTTGCTTATTTTCTTTTTGCAATCAGCTTCCAAATGTCCGATCTTATGACAGAAAGTGCATAAATGCGGCACTCTGTGATAATTAATTCTCTGCCAGAAGCCATTTCCTTCCATACCAATCCAGAGCCGATCCTTTCTCTGTACTGAAAGATCAAGTTCAACACAAACTAAGGCCTCAGATGTTTCTGTCAAAGCTGAAGTAGCTTCATGAATTCGAAGGACTGATCCTACATTCCCTGCAATTGAGCGAAGCAAATCCTCATGATAGAAATTTACTGGAAGTGCAGGGAAGCCTATCCACACAGGAGCAGCCGGAGGATCCGAATCAAAATCAAAGTCGTGCGACCATCTAAAGAATCTGAATAGTAAACCTTTGATATATAGGTTCCTTTGAAGAAGGATTTTAATAAAATCAGCTTCACTACCTAAACGAATCAAGATATGCCTGGCATTCATCCGACTAATAACGAAATCAGAGCTTATTTGAAGGCGCTGCAGCAGACAGGCTTTAATCTCCGGGATCGACGGTCGGCCATAGGAGCATTTGGCTATAATAGCATTCTGAAGATGCGAATATGAAGCTTGGATCTCTTCTTGGGAGAAGAAAACCGCCGGCTCTCCTTGATCTGTAAAGGAAGGGGCCTTCACCTGGAACGAAATATGCGGCCGGAATTGCGATTCCATCAAGGTTTGAGCATATGTTTTCCGTGGAGCTGCCACCACCGCATCAGGACCACCAGCGACGATGCTTTTCGGAGAGACTGTATCCTCCCCCGCCACACCTGCCATGGGCGGCAAGGGGAGTGGACAAGAACGAAGAAGACGATGCGCGGGAGAGTGCAGAGCTTCTCATACTAGAATCTAGAGAGAGAAAATCCGATCGCCACCTGGAGTTCTTCTTAAGGTTGGAAATTGTATATAGGGTAGGGTACCTTGTACACATCAAATGAGGAATATTCTTCACTGCTCGATCGGCCAGCTTCATTTTGACTATCCACTTGATCATGAGTTTGCTAGCCACCGCCGGATCCACCGCTTCAGGGTAGAAATGAGCTGGCTACATCTGTGGTGTCGCCAACATCGTCACCTGTGGTACAGTGGTGGTTCCTTGGTATCGAAGAGCCGGAGGGGTTATTGGGGCCGTGCCCCAGCATAGTTGGGGATTGGTTGCAAAGCCGTCATCTGGGGCGAACCCTTAAATTCTCTGGCTCCTTGCCTGGATGTTTCTAGAGGAGGTTCGACCTGCTTCGAGGCAGAAGCATGGATGGTTAGTTCACCCACTTGCTACTTCAAAGCTTCGATTTCCTGTTGGTAGGCTTGAAGCAGCATCAATATTGCCGGATAGGGAGTGGATGGGCTAGGAGCCTAGCCTCCTCCTTCAATCGGAGTATCTAGAGAAGGTGCTAGCCTTTCCCCTTCGTCTTCAGTGGTAATTACATTTGCCGCCATGGCGACCATGTCTGAACTTATTTCACCGGCAAGGGCTTGTATTATTTCGGCTGCAGCCCTTCCCCTTCTGGTGACGGGACCCGGCCTATCAGCAAGCCTGGCCACTTCCTCTTGGTTCTCGGGGAGGGCCCCGTATTGGCTGGCCACTCCGGCCATATTGCAGGTGTAGACCCGCTGCTTCTTGTCTCTTCGGGTCACCTTCCTGGCTGACTGTCCAAGGAAGGCAAACCTGTCAAACATCGAGACTCTCGGTAGGTCTTCTTTATGGAGGGGCGGCCCATAGCATCCCGACTCCGCATCTTCAATGTCTTCCGGGTTGACTTGTCGCTCCCGATTTCTTTCGCCATCATTCACGGCTTCTAAGAGCCGCTGAGTTCCCAGCAGGGCATTTCCAAGGCCGCGGAGATATCCCCGTACAGCCTGAGTGATATCGTCTTGTTCCTAGGCAAGGCAGATGGTTGATGGTGATGCTTGCGCTGGCGGCTTATAGGTGAAGCGCCTCCGCTTGTACACCCTGCTGCATCTCCCTTCATCTGAATGGATGTTCGCCTGCCGGTCATGAGCACGAAAGGCTAGTCTTCGAGACAATTGAGCATGTGCCTTGACCTTCTCTTCTTCATCTTTCTTCTTCTTCTTCTCGAGCCGGTCAGTCCTGATCGGCTCTAGTTGGGTTGGGGCTAGGGCCCGCCTCTTGGGTACCCATGCTTGCTTGAATTTAGTTTGCTTCTGGGTCAACTCTTGCTTTGGCAAGGCCCTGGTGTGGTCCTCTCGCTCCCGGACCAGCGCTATGAACTGATTGCGCACCGGCACCATGGGGATCACCTTGTCGGGCGATATCGTGGCCTGGCGGCCGTTTAGGTACACTCGGACTCCTCCGATCATCATGAATTTTCCCAAGAGGGAAAGCCGGCCTTGCGGTGTGCCGGCAGTCCTCCTTGCCGCCCTCCTGGCAGCCGAAGTGCGCTTCTTCTTCACTTCAATGTGGTGGACGTAGCAACCCACCTTCTTCATGGCTTCGGGTGTCGCCTCCACGAGGGCGATGAGCTCGGCCTCTGTGACGTCCAAGAGGTCCACGAACATAACCCCCAAGAAGTTTGGGAACCCAACCATTGAGGGAAAATTGCTGAATTGAATCGGCACCGCTAAGTAGCCATGGTCCGCATGGCTCGCCACGACCAACGGACCGAAGGTGACAGCCATTGGTTCTTCAGAAAGGAATCCCTCCTGCAATTTCAAATTGCAGAAGTTCAAATTTTGAAAAAGGCCGTTGGGCCCCTAATCTTGGCGAAAAGACGGGAGGTAGTTTAGTCCCACCGGGTGTGCCAACTTGTTGGACGCACTACAATTTCGTGTATAAAAAATATCAGGTGTTCTTTTGATTCGGGATCATTTGTCCCACCGGGCGTGCCAACTTGTTGGACGCACTCAATGGTCATATTGTATCGTTTTATCTTTTATCATGTTTATCAAGTGCGAGGGCGTGCCAGTGACCTAGGTGACAATGTGTTTAGGCTTCGAGACTGGAATTATCTGAAGCTTGCGGTGCGCTCTGTCTGACTAACTAGACGATTGTGGATATCGGGTCGGCACAGGAGACCTGTTGCACCCTAAAGGTCACGGTGTTAATTACATCCCCTCGGGGAGGAGAAAAACTTTGATTAATCACCAGGATTTGGGTCCTCATGGCCTATAAATCAATTGAATGAAAAGAATATATTGGAAAGCATTAAAATCCCCTACACTAGGGTGCAAAAGAGCATTAAAATCATATCGGTCATATATTGACCATTTCATATTCGGATGGATGTCCGGGTTGAAAACATCATGAATATCGATCAGCATCATTGGGACGGATGTATGTCAGGACATGACAAGTTTGAAGAAGGAAGCCGTAAGGTCAAATCCCGGTCAAACGGTTCAAATTTAGTGGGTTATTGGCCCGGAGCAAAGTTGACCCATGGCCATAGTGGGGTGAACCCCCAGGGCCTAGGCGTGCTTGGCAGAGGCCATATTAATATTCCCTTGGCGAAGGGGCAAAGGGGTGAAACCACATATGAATGCCATTAAATTTCTTAATGAGGGTATTTTTTGGATTTTTGGATCATTATAGTATTTTTATATCATTTTTATCTTTGTTTTATTATTATTGTACTTTTATAATTTATAATTTATCATTTTTTGTGGATTTTCTGAATTTTATCAAAAAAAGTCAACATTCTTCTTCCTATGCTTTCTTAGTCTTTCAGATTTTGGATCCTCTTTGTTAGCTCCTCATTAAGCCTTTCATTTATTCCTTTGGAGTTGAGAGTCATTATTTCATTGTGTTTTTTTTAAAATTACTTCATTCATGAATCTCTTTTTAGGAGCTGACAGAGCTATTAAGTTTAGTTCAGCTGAACCTGCATAAGGCAGGTCAGCAGACATGGAATTCAATTTTCTGATCTTAAATCTTTTATTCACTTCTTCATCTTTTGTTCATGTTTGCAGCCTTACATGGAGGTTCAGTTTTTTGATCTTAAATCTTTTATTCACTTCTTCATCTTTTGTTCATGTTTGCAGCCTGACATGGAGGTTCAGTTCAACCTTTAATCCCCCTTTCGAAGCATAGGCTGGGTGCATGTGCATGCGTGCACGAATGAATGAGCAGGGGAGGAATCTGCTGGTATGGAAAATTTAGCAGACCCTTAATGGGGGCTGCTGGCCTGCCTGGCTGCAAGCTACAAAGGTAGGATAGATATGAGGAAAAGCGGGTGATCATACTTAAGACCCATGGAACTCCAGTGATCCTATAGAATGAATAATCAACTACATGAGAAGCTTAGTGGGATGCAAATACTCATAGAATCTCGGTCATAGGAGGTCATCATATAGAATGCACATGCATTCTCCCATTTTTTGAATGGTTTTTTTTTATGCAGGGCATTTCGGTCGACCGCTCTGGCCAGATCGGTCGACCGATCATGCCAGTGCGCATAAACTGACAAGGAACTGAGGACATGTCGACCTGTCCCAGTCTTAACAAAATTTCCAGCAACGCTTTAGCTTAGATTTTTTGGCTGATCCTTTCTCTTGTACATGCAATTAGATTCCTTCTCAATCTTCATTCGTGTGCCTCTCATCATGATCGCTCATTAGATCACTAGACTTCTTGGCAAGACGAATGCACATAGCATGCAAGAATTGGATTGGGTGCATATGAAGTTCCCCCCCTTTTGAGTGAGCATATAGTATACAAGGATGATGAGTGCACAAGAGCTCATCCTAAATTCAGATGTGGATGTGCCTATGTGCATTGAATGGGATATGCCACTTGTAAATACATGTGGGGTGCCGATGGTGAGAATATGACCCACATGGGTGAGGGATGCATGGAGATTTCCCCCAGATTTAGATGTTCTATTTTTTTTTGAAATCTAATGCTCAAGGGATTAAAAATTTGGGCAGATGCAAATGCCTTTGGGGATATATATAGATATATATGCACATATGCATAAAATGATTTCATACATCCTTTTGCATAGCATGGAGGTATAGGATCAGGAATCTTGAGTTGCTGTACTAATGGATGAGGACATGCAACAAGGGATGTATTAATTGACACTCATCCTAAATTCAGATGTTAATGCACATATATGCATCAAACCGTGAATGCCATGTGGAAATGCATGCATTGCTTTGTTTCTAAATCATGAAAGCGTGCTAGTGGGGTTTCTTTTGGGCACTCATGCATGCAAGATGCAAGTGGGGAATGCTAAAATGCGTTGTTTCTGAATCGTGCAAATATGCTAATGAGGTTTCTTTGGGATTCATGCATGCAAGCTGCGATGAGGATTTCTTCCACGCTTATCAAATCATGCGATGGCTTCTCAAATATCAGATATAATGCCAATGCAACCAAAAAAAATGCTCTTGTGCAAAGATTTCAGTTCTGGTCTCAAGAAGCTTAATTACATGCTCATCATTCATTTTTGCTCTGTTCATTCAGAGTTTAGCAATTTCAGAAAATTGTGCTGATCATCATCTCTTCTTCCCTAGGAGCTCGATATTCATGAACTCACTTTGACTAAAATTGTTGTTCAGATCTAAGAAATTGGATCCCAAACCCTTTGCTTCACTTTTCACCTTGTTCACCCATGCTTCAACACACTTCTGAAATTTGGTTTGCCCTGCAATTTCATTATATGTTCATGCACACTGTACATTAGTCTATAAAGTTTTCTTTTGGTTCAGTTTTGTAGGCCATTTGTTTTTTTTTCTGATGGGATGAGGGGCTGTGCACATGGGGGTGTCGACCCCTCCTACGGGGACCTTCAAATGAAACCCCCTTCCCTATTTTATATTTGAAGCCTATTTATGAACCATGCCTTCTTTTGGAATTCAGTTGTAAAAAAAAACTCGGCATATGTGGATGCACATGATTGCTTGCTTCACTACAAGAAAATTGGCATTTTCCTATGTTTTTGGCCTTTACCTACGTTTAAAAATGTAGGTATTGATCCAAAAAATGTAGGTAAAACCTTTAGCAACGTTTGCTTGCCACGCTTTCAAAGCGTGGTGCTTGCTCGTGTGACTATAGATTTCAAAGCGTAGGAATAGTCCAAGAAAAAGTGTAGGTATAGTTTGACCTATCCCGACACTTTCAAAGCGTAGGAATAGTCCAACAAAAAGCGTAGGTAGATATCGACCTAAACATACGCTGTGAAAGCGTAGGAATAGTCCAGCAAAAGCGTAGCTTAAAAATATATATATATACGCATATAATTAGCTATACCTACGATTCTAGAAACGTAGGTATTATTTTTTGTCACGCACTAAAAAAAACTTATGAAAAAGTATTATCGTCATTGACTTAAAAATGTAGGTATATTATTCTTTTGTTTTTTTACATACTCATTGTGCAATCATATTACACCTGTATACATTCATATAATGTTTCCTGCATGAATCTCACATTGAACACATCACTATTAACATAAAAACTCACAATCAACACATCAATATAAAGTCACATTCAACACATCAATATCAACATAGATCATACATGGCCTTCGAAACACCATTAACAACTTCAAGAGATTCATTTCTCACCTACACACAAATTTACTTTCCAATTAGTAACTATTTGCCAATAGAACAAGTAACACATGCACAGATACGTACTGCATACATACACATAAACAGATAGTTCCCCTCACTCTAATGTAAAAGAGCAAGAAGGCCACTGATACATACATACACATAAATATCATTGTGCAAGCGCCCTTTGCTCGTTCTTTGCAGTCAAATCCTCAAACAATTAAATGCCTAGGTACAGACCATGCACTCCATTTCCCCAACATAAAACAAGCCATCTGTAGTCACCTCTGCCAAGAAGAAATAAAGGAATTAGTTTACACTAGGTAACCAACTACACTCATCCCAAACTGATATACAGATATATACTGCATGTGTATTAGCAAAAGGAAATGAATGCAACTCAGAATAGAAAGAAAGGTAGAAAAAGAGAACAATGAACACGACTTGTGTGAAGCAGCTTACCATTCCGCTTGACAGCTAGATGTTTGAGTAATGCCTCTTCTTTTTCTCGTGAACCACGTATCATGTAGGGAGTGGTTCCACATACCAAGAGGTGATACTTTACCAACCTTCACAGCACAGAGACATTGTAAACTAGTTGCATTCAAATGTGTTCTCTTCATCAATAATGCAAAAGATAAACAAGAACCCTGTATGCTAACTAACCTTTGACCGATTGAACATAGAATAAAATGTGGCAAACTCCAAAGGTGAGCTGCGTGAGCATGCTTCAAAAGGTGCAATATTAAGTTAAACAAAGGAAGAATGAAGCAAAGCACACACCAAAAAATGTAAGGGATCAATGTTCACGGGTGAATCTTTTAGGAGGCTATGGTATTGGCCATATCTACTACACTCTGACTTGCCAAAAGATGAGAGGCCAAACAATGAACAACCAAAAATCCAAATATGGTCACAAAAGGAATAGAATTATAATACAACAAGAAAAGGTAGTCTACTACATAGAAAGAGGGATCCAAGGAGAGGCAAGCTAAGGACATGAAGATAATCTTCAAAAGATAAACATAGGTACTCAGAAGCAATCAAAGAGCATATAAATCAGTATGTCACATCCCTTCTTTGAAGATTTTGAGGGGATTAGCCTATGAAGTGACCAATTTTTATACTGTCAAAATGAAAGTTTATAATTTTCCTAAAACCGTTGAACAAATTTTAACAAATTATACTCCTAATATACACTGTCAAGATATGAACAAGAAATATACCCTTCAGCGATGAATGAGTCACCAAAAAACTCTTTCTTTTGGAAATATCTTGAACTTCTATTTACAGAGAAATGTTCGTGATGGTCCACCAAGCTTCTGTCAGAGTGGAAAAGACTTGCACCACCATTTGAAGAGTTTGAATAGAATGAAAGACAACTTTAAGGTGACTATCTAACAACTTTAAGGTGACTATCTTAAGGTCATGTAAGCCTTTTAGAAACATTTGAAGGGTATGCATGCAGAACATATTTTATGCCTAATTTGTCTGATTTTCACCTCAACACATTCAGGTATGAATGGACAGAGATACATGGACCACTATTGGGAAGCCTTTGTGCTTGAGTCTAGATTTCAAATTCCATGTCCCATAAGGTTGTGTATGTCAACATTTATAACATGTATCCATGTTGCCATATGAATATATGATACCTATCTACAGAAGGACATGATCGAACAGACAACTTAAAGCACACAACATATCATAACAAATCACAAGTGGATATCCAATTTTCCATGAATAATCAAGAAACAAACTTCTTATACAGAATCACGTAGAATTTCAAACTATGCAGACAATGCATTTGGATCCTGTGTGCATATTAGCGATGTAGCATAGTACGGAATACTTTCCCACTGCAAATAGTTCTAACAATTGAAGTAAACTAGACAATTTACCATCACAGTAACTACAAACCCACATTAAAAACATAACACTTTTTCTCATAATGAAAAGTTCACTTCCTAGGGCTAAACATTTTTGCTAACACCAAAGCAAACAAAGCACAAGAGAATCACCAGATACTGATGGTGCCAAATTTGCTTAGCCATCATTCAGATAACTGGGAAAAGGGTATTTCTTTTAGATGCTATAACATGCATTTAGTCCCTCACCTTTCTTTTCTGATATGCATCTGATCTTGCAATTTGAACATCAGGTGGGGTGGCAAAGAATCATGGTGACCAAACAACATTCTCAAGCTTGCAGTTGAGCCTGTCCTCAATTTCCAAAATCTGAGTCTCACAACCTGGCTTTAGCCTTCAACATGTATGATAGAAAAGTCCATTATTGAAGAGAAAAGGGAAATGGACATAACCTGAGAAGACAAATCCATGGAGGCCCTCATATAACACAGCTACTGCAGATAATATTGTTGCAAATATCTCAAAAACTCTTAGACATAGATCCACATATCGAGCCTAATTCTGGAGATCTTTTTTGAATTGTGATGACACAAAAAGGAGGCCCTCAAAAGAAGCAGGGAAAGAGGCTAACCTAGCAATGCCTTTCACCCACTGCTACTATATCCTTAGCTGCAAAGGAGAAGCCCATCAAATCTGGCAACAAAGCAATAGTAAGGTGGTAAGTTACCTCCACTGAAGAATGACATCAATATCAAGTTCACAATCTAGTTTTTTAATTTCTTCATCGTCATCTACCACCATCCGGCTGGCATCAGACTTAAGGAGAGAAGCATAAAGAGATATATATTTCTTGCATAGCTTGGCATGCCTCAAAACCTGCTCCCATGATAGCAACAATTAGGTGATACTCTGGACCAAATGTTTCTACAGAGAAAAAGAGATTAGAGTACAGAAAGAATCACATCTTTTTTATGTGAAAAGTTGAATACCTGGGAAAAAATGTACAGGGTACCTCTAGGGAGTGTAATATTTTAGGCATATCAACAAACAACATCCTTGCACCAATAAGAAAATTTTTTTGAAAAGTTGCGCATAGTTTTCTAAGATGTTGCCAAAAATGTAAAAATAAAATGTCCTTCGAATTTAGATAACACATTAGTAAATATCAGTACGTAGAAGTTGCAATTCTAAATATAGATATGTATGTGCTACAAATAAAATTTGACTATTTCACATGCCCTTTTGACTACTATAGAGTCAAGTGCACTCCCCTTGTCATTTGTTTAGATAATGCCATAGACAATAGAGAGGTGATCGGACTTCACCCCATTTGTATTGATCCCAGAGGTAAGGGGGAGTGTCCCCATCCTAGTGTTTTATGGACATTATATATATATATATATATACTAATTCCTTATATATTATATATAGGTTAAATCATTATATTTTAGTAAGTTTAGGAAACCAATATGTATTGTACTAGCTATATTATACGGAGGAGATTAGAAATACTAAATTTTTATCACTGGTCAAGCTTCATTCATATACTAAATTGAGAAGGCATAATCATGAAGGATCGGTCACTTCCAAGGAAATGTAGAAATCTTTCTTTTTAGTGCAAGGATATACATTCAGATTCTATGCAAAACTGTGACAAAAAATTGCAAGAAAAGGAAAGCAGACAACATGTCAAATGAACAAAGAAATGGATATGCATGCCAGTGGCACAACTAAAAAATCCCCTCACCCCCTAAAAAGATCCAAACAATATCAAAATAACATCAAATATGTTCCCTAAACATAAGTATCAAGACAACGTAGTACAAGCAATATATATATATATATGAAATGGTGTCTCCAAAAACAAGTACTTCAATATGGAATTTATTGCATGACAAAATAGCAATTTCAGAACGTATGACATGTAATGAAGTTTTCTAGTTATGGGTAGTCATGAAGGTTTCACAACATGACAAAAGTAATTTAAAGCCCTTGATCACCTGCATAGAAATTTCGAACTACATGTACTTGTTTACCAAAAAAGTATGGCAGGGAGTTACACAAATATAGTCCAACTTTTAGTTAAATATGCTATACTCAATGTTGGAATGTCAATACCATTGTCATAACTGAATGTTGCATTCCAACAAATTCATCTAAAAACATGTTTTGCTACTTGCATATGATTCCTAATATATATTTCTTTCTAGTTCACATGTCATGCAAATCTTGAGCTTAGTATCTCTCTCAATCAATGATTTAAAAATAGGACCAGACCGGCTAGTCAAATTGGAAAAAGCTAGAACCATAAGTCATTCCCATCCAGTTTATCAAAAAACCAAAAAATCCTCTAACTAATGCATTTCTACAAAAAATAGTGTTGAGTGGTCTAGCTTGTGGATGTATTCAGTGTAAAGCTGCCACCATAACTAATGCACCTAGCTACCAGAGATCATAGAAGGAGACATCTAATTAACATGGGTGTAGTTCAGCCCACATATTCAAACCTGGTTCTTGCCTAAAGCACATGAACATAGATATCAATCAAATCTGCATTGATGTTAAGTTGTTCATTGGCCATTCTGCAAAATGAAAACTGCAAAAAGACAAATGCAAGTAGTGCTCTCAATATAAGTTGCATGAACTTGATCATCAACCAATACAGTACCAGACATAAAATAGAATACTGCTTGCTGAGATGGAAATTTTGGGTTTTCTAATGCACCTTACCTTCGACTGCAAGATCTTAAATTTTGGGTTGTCTAGTGTACCTTACCTTCGACTGCAAGATCTTTTGGCTATAACTGAGATACTGGTTGGGATGGTTGATCCCAGCATCACATGAAGAGGCATGTATGGCTTCAAAAGTTAATGTGCATGTCAGCTGAACATGTCCATGTAATTCTCAGCACAATTCAAAGAATAAAATAAGTGAATTTAGAAACACATATTCAAAGATAAGAATGGTTCTAATACCTGATAATGCCGATTCCTAACTTTATCCATTATGTCATTCATTGAGCGACCTCCTACTCCCATTCTAGCAAGGGAAGCTCTTAAATTCTCTTCACCATAAAAATCATACACATATAGAAGAGATAAGAGAAAACTTCAATAAGCTAAGATGTGAGTCCTCATTTCTAAAAGCCATTAAGTGCCTATAATTAACTGAACATGGGGATGAACTAGACATAAATAGCATATGTATCATATTCTCTCCTCTAAGTAACAATAAGGTCATAACTCTCTAACAGACAATTTCAATTTAGGAATGGGGAAACTAGTATCCATGAGAAGACACCAAAAGAAAAAAAGAAAAGAAAAGACATAAAAAATCCCTAAACCACTATGCACACATATGCACACATTTGTGCCTAGAGTACATGCATTTTGCAATTAATATATCTCAATCTCACTAAAAAATGTTTGAAAATGTCATATAAAACCTTTAACCTGAGCACTGTCCAATAATAAAATTGACCAACCTAAAAGTCCACACAAAGATCTATGTGGCCTTTTGAGATGAATTGTGCTATGTTGGCCATCCCAAAGAAAGCACAGTCAGAATCAAATGACAAAGCGATAAATAACTTTATACAAAAAGATTCTCTACATGATGGATTCCATTCAACAAAACAATGCCAGAATAAGGAGCTAAACGAATAGAACTATATGAAAGAGAAGAATTATGTGAATGCAGCTCTCCTAGGCCTCTATAGTCATCCACGTTTTACCAGTCATAGTCATTCTTATCGCCATCGCAGTTCAGGAAGTCATCAGGGCCCGTCGTGCGGGTGGGTGTGGATGACACTATCTTGAACAATGGATAACTCCTCGAGTTTGATCCTGACAAGACAAAGATAAATATCAGATGAACCACGTACAAGTGTCACATACGGTTGTATTAGGAATAAATAAGAGTCACCGAGGGATTGGCAGAAGAAGAAGGGCAACAAAAAGATGAAGAAAACAAGAAGGGCTTTCAAACATAGCCCTTTGAGGGACTAGGAACGGAGGATTAGGGGTAGCCCAGAAACAACTGTTCAGCAGGTCAGATTCGCCCACCCTATTTCCCTTCTTCTAGGCACTTCACTTTCAATAACAGCGGTGATTTATGGGAGATGGACGGTGGTGGAGGGCCAATACCTAGAGGATGGTTGAGGTCATTGGTGGCATTGTTGCTGAGGAGGAGGCTCTGCTGGTGCTCCTTCTCCCGCTTCCGCATCTCAAGGAACCAGGTGAGATCCTCATCCTTGTCATTCAAGACCGCCCCCAGGTTCCTCCCCCTCTGCTGCTGACGCTGACGCTGCCACTAGGGAACGAGGGACGTCACGGCCGCACCCTTTTCCCTCCCCACAAGGCTCCAGTTCAACATCTCTCCCACCCCCACAAACCCTCCCTCCTCGTCAGTGCCTGTAATGTCCACCTCTCTCACTCAGATCGCAACCCGGAGCCGAAAAAGTGAAAAAGGATTGGTGAAAGGTGAGGCCTTGGAGAGGCTCACCGCTTGACATCGCACAAACACCGGTCTCCGGGGACCGTCAGATCTAGACGTCAAAGATGGACGAAGGCCGGAGGATGCCCCAGTGGCATTAGGAATTTCCCCACTGGAGAATGCAGAAACTGGGTCCGTTGCTCCCACCCGGCGGCGGTGGCACTGAGATAGTTCCTAGGCACCTCTAACCAAGGAGTGTCCTTCCTACGGTGATTCTTCCGGGTCCCTTGAAATCGGGCACCGCCATTGGCCGAAGGCGAAGGCGGGCGGATCTGGCGTGGGTGAAGCCACCCGAAGCAGCAGCGGCAATAGCAGCAATGGCGATAAAAAAGGGAGGGGATACGGCAGTGTCCAGTGGAAGGGTAGAGGGTTTGAAGGGTCAGAGGGGGGGTAGTCTCCGTAGTTTTTTTTCTATGTTTTTGGGCCCCAAACTGTGAAGGAGGCAGGCCATTAGAGACGGTGATGGAGGCCCCGTCCAAAGCAGTAGTGATGAAGGTGGTGCCCTTACGATCCAGAGAGAATAGAGGGGAAGGGGTACGGGAGGAAGAGAAAGTGGGAGAGGATGGGTGAAATTCGGGAGAAATCGAGTGTTAAATGACAAACAAATGAAAAATATTGTGCGGAAGCTTTCCTGCCCTCGGAGTGAGTTCAATTCCTACGTTTTTAATTTTTAATTTTTTATTATTTGAAGTGACTTATTACTACGCTTTGTTAAAAGTGAAAGAATGTCTATGACCTATTCTCACATTCACTCACAAAGCGTAGGAATAGGCAACCTTCTCCTACGTTTCTCAATGAACCATCGGAATAAGATGACCATATAGCTACGCTATAATGAAACGTAGGAAGTTTACCTACATAGTTTTAGAAACGCCGGACTATGTCATATATAGCTACGGTTTTTGAAAGCATAGGTAAAATTCATGGATATAGGCCAATTTTCTTGTAGTGCTTGCTATACGAATTCAGGCAGAATGAGTACCATGTATTCATCTATGATCCATTCATAAACTCAGCCCTATGTTCAGCCATGCAGATTATATATGGGTATGCAAATGCATGGGGGTCAAGTCGACCTGGGTTTAGCCCAAGTCGACTTGTCTCAAACCGGGAGTTCCTTTTTTGTTTTGTGCTGGGAAGTAGGATCCTAGATTCATTTCTTTAGCTCTATTCCAATCATCCCAGCCTTAGAAGAATTCCCAAGATTATGCTTGATCATTTGGAGTCCAAACTACATAAGTTCATTCTTGATGGATTTTTTTGTTCTAACTTGATGAATTGGGTCCCCAGCCCTTTTCTATACACTTTATCTTGTTTTCTCAAGGCATCATCATACCTCTGAACTCAGATTGGTGACTGCTTCAACATTGTTATGCAGAATTTCCAGCTTTGATTTGGGAGATTTAAGTCTTATGTTCAGGGTTCAGCCTTCCTTGGCCTCCTCAAACTGATTTCCTATATTTTTTTTGCAAACCCAGAAACTTTGTACGTATCATTGTTCTCTTCTTTTTGTGTATATTAGTCCAAACTGGATTTTAGTCCTTGAACCAGAATCTTCAGATCAGGAAGTTCCAATTTCATGCCCATTCTTTACTTTTTTTTTATTTTGATTATTCCATCTTCAGCAACTTCAGAGTTGTGTTTGGTCATTGCTTTTTCTTTTTGAATGTTAAGTCGCAACAGGCCCTTCGTTCCGGTCAATATGCCAACTCAATTATTCTCTATTCAGATCATTGGGTCTTTGTTCTCTAATTCAGTCCATTGATCTTTCAAATTACCCAGCAAAAATTCGGTAGCACCTCCCCTAGACCCGAAGCGTCGAGAGGTGCAAATAGGGGTGAGCCAAATGGAGAAACTCCGAGGTCGGCCCTAAAACAAAATGATGTGGTCTAAGGCGACAACCCCTAGAGTGTGTGCGAAGGTGACAACACCCGAAAACTCAGTTTGGGTGTGGAGATCTCGAGGGCTAGCCTACAAGGACCCCGACAAGCCACCGATTGCCATGAACGCGTCGAAACCCACTTTGGGCGTGGAGATCCCAAGGGCTAACCTACAAGGAACCCTGACAATCCACGGGTCATCGCAAACTTGTCGTCGAGACGTGGCCTTGAAATATCACCGTATGAGGGCTTTAGTGTTCACTTCCTCAAGAGGATAGCCCGGAGACAACGCTAGAAGCAAGCAAGCTCCGGGATCCATCAGTGGTAAAAAAAATGACGAACGGGAAAATCGCACGACAATTCATCTACCTATTGAGGGGTTAGAATCAGATGAAGTAGAGGGCGCTATATATATATGTATCATGCCTATCTCTACACATATTGGGGGAGTGGACAGATAAGGAGGCAGCACAAGAGGTGCATGAACACCACACACACACACACACACACACACACACATATATATATATATATCTACTGTCTAAACAGATGACGAGTTCATAAGTAGAGTCAGGGACGGACAAAACACAACAGGGACATATGAAAAGCAAGACAAATATATATGTGTAAGACTCGTATGCATCCACAATGGAGAAATGGGCACTTTGCTCATATAGAGAAATCAGAGGCTAAAGCCCCCTAAACTTTGTTATTTCTCACACGAGAACATGCTACATCAAGGAGATTACATGCCAGGCCAGAAAGAAGTGGAGAAAGGGAGAAAGATAGAAGACACCCACCCCTACAATTGTCCCTCCTGACCTCTCTTCTTTTTCTTTTTGCAAATGTAGCTCCCAGGGAAATTTGAAGTGGGCTTATTTTCTTCAGTGTCCAAGGATTGACCAAGAAGATATCAAGCTTTGCATGGGTGCTCCTTTTATAGGGGCCGGCGGCCCTGTTTTGGAGGGATGTGTTGACACCCATTTTATACTCTCAAGTTGAGTCTTTTTCTTGCCTCATTTATGATGTCCCAAATTGTCCATCATTTATCGGGCCATTTTCGATGGTTCTGGGCCTATTTTATGGGCATCTTTCTCCGTGGTTGGACTTGCTCCCGTGTTTTCTCGAGTTTGGGCCTAATTGAACTCGGTTTGACTAGGTCTTTGGGCTGAGTATGCATATTAATATCTTACTTTCTTTTCAAACGACCACCTTAATAATGGTCCCACGATAGGCCGTTCCATGAAGGTGGCGGTGTATTGGATGATTGTTTTTCCTAGTCTGCGTCGACCTGTCCCTTCTCTCCATCGACCTGTACCTTTTTTGCGTCGACTTGGTTTTTTTGCGTCGACCGGTTGTTTTTGTAAGCGGTTTCACGATAGACCGTCCCATAAAAGTAGGGGTCTTCCGAGAGCCGTTTCTACTTGGCGGGAACCCCAGTTTGACTTGGTCTTTGGATAAATGAGCATAATTATCTTATTTTTTATTTTCTAACGGCCAGATGAATAGCGGTCAACCGATGGGCCGCGTAGCATCCTGGGCGGTCTATCGATGGACCATTTTATCAACCGAGATTCCCTTGCCGACGGGTAGTTTCTCTCTCTATCCATGGTCAAAATGGTTGCTTCATCCTTGGATTTCTCTACAGATTCTCGGCCAAATTGGGTGCCGTTTGATCCTGTTGGCGGCTGGGAGTTTTATCTCCATTTTATTCAAAATAATCGAGGTCTAATTCCCGCCCAAAGGCCCTCCATTCGAGCTAGGGTTTCAAGGGTCTATAAATAGAACCCTTGGCTTATGGCTGCGAGGGGGGGAGATTCAGAGTTCGCGATGAAGTGCTACCACATTCCAGAGCGAAATCCAGTTAGAGAGAAAGGCTTTCTAGGTCCTCTAAGCCTTTTGGTCCAGGGAGTAGTTGGTCTTGTCATGTTTTGAGTCATAGTTTAAGTCATTTTTAGTGACATTTTTAGTCATTCCATCTCCGTTTTTCTTCGCTCTTCTTCACGTCTTTCATTGGCATTCTAGAATTTTTACACCCTCTTATTGTTTTCCACGCCCCATAGGGGTTAAAAACCCAAAACCCCTAGGTATTTCCCCTTTTAATTATGTGTTCCATTCATCATTCCCATTTATAGATATTGTACTTTCATAAACTAATTTGGGGTCATTCTCTTCTGTCATTTGTGTTGTCTTGCAGGTCAGCAGGTGTTTCAGCGCGAGGCCCATCCCTCCTAGCCGGCCGGAAGGGGTGGAGGATCGAGTTCCCCGGCTCGGGTTCTGGAAGCCTTTACGGTCTACCTCCGACCGTCTACCAAAGATAGCGGTCTTCCTCAAACCATCTCTCCTCTGCTTGCGGTCGATTGAAGACCATCCAAGTTCTGCACCAGGCCTTCTTCCCACGCTCTACTTCAATGCTGGTAGCGGCCTATCGTCCGGCCATCTTCACCCTTCAGTGGTCGTCAGAAGACCGTCTTCATCCTACACCAGCGCTGTCTTGGTTTAGTGAGTGTCCTCATCCACCTCCTTTTCCAAGGTACGTAGTGCGCCTCTCTTCGCACTATTCATCTTGGTGGCGATCACGATCTGATAGTGTGTGTGAGTGATTGATTTCATTGTGATATTTATTTCTCTACATGTCCCATTTAATGCCACATTAGTTATATCCATTCACTCACACGCACACATCTTTCTTTAGATTAAAAATATCTACATCTCTCTTTTCTGGCGATCACGGTGGGATGCCTTATGCCCATCATGCTTCTGACATTGCTGACCTGCTCCTCTATGCTTGTTTGAGTTATTTTTGGGTCTCCACGGATTTTTCGTTTCATTTCTGGTCATTTTCTGTTCTCCGGGTCGATTGCGGTCCACTTTGGGCCGCTTTCTAGTATCCAGCGAATGGTCAATAGACCGCTTTGGTCTGCCTCAGGTACGTCCGGTCCCTTAGTTCCTATCGTTTATTTTTTAGTGTGTCTGTTACTTGTCGCGGTCCTGTCAGGGCCATTTTAGGCAGGTGACGGCCATTCGTTAGACCCCTTCTTCCACTCAGGTACACGTTGGTGATTCCTGTTACTGTTCAATTTAGCTTCTGCGTCTTGTTTTTTTTACTACTCCTTGGCATATTGCGGTCTTCCCCGGACTGTTTCCCTCCCTGTGTGGTCTCCCATCAGACCGTTATTTTATTACAGTACACCTCGAGATTCATACTTGTGCTCTATTTTTCATCATCTCGCTACCTGTTTTAGGTGCTATTTATCTCCCCCTAGTTATCATTCATGTTTACACTATTGTTGCCATATTTGTAGCATTGTTTGATCATTGCTTGTTATTTTTATGTTAGAATTTGCATGCACTCCGGTGCACATAGGGTCATACATTTTTATTATAGTAGTTGCATACCTACCTTGGTAGGAGATCCTCTCGCCTCCATATTCCTTGGAGTTGACTAGGTGATCCTATCCGGGACCTCCATAAGCCCCCGTGAGCCGTGGATTTCCACACGGATATCGGGCAGGTTGTACCTTTGCCATCCCGTGTTTATGTTGCATCCGTGAGAGAGAGTGTACACATAGAGTCAACCAAGTCCCCAAATCCACCCCTATTTAGGAATCCCATTTTGGAGAGAACTTTGATCTAATTCAAATCATTAAAGTTCCAAAAGGGGAAGCAAATTAAAATTCTCCGTGCATCATTGTAACTTGATTGACTTTGGTTGCCTCTCATCTCCTCTCTTGTTTGTGCATCTTGTTAGTCATCACATTAGGTGTGCTTAGTGTTTGTTGTTGTTATCTTTGTGTTAGGTACCACGTTGCATGTGGAGTTGTTTTTCATTTATAGGATCTTCTCCTAGGGGCAATCCTTCATTCATTTCCTACTGTTCGATTCCACCATGTTGGCTTACAACTTCTCTCAGCCCCGTGAGGATTCCCTTCCTCAAGGCCTTGTGGACGCACTTATTTTCGAGAGAGATCTTGGTTCTATTCATTTATCAGTTTGTTGGTTTTATTAAGTGCGTGGGCGTGCCAGTCACAAAGTGACGATTTGTTCGAGCTCCGGAGAGCCCGTGGTGCGCTCGATCTGACTCAGTCAGGTGATTGTATGGTTCGGGTCAGGACTGAGACCCGTTGTGCCATAAAGGTCACAACGTCATTTACATCCCCTCGGAGAGGGGAATATCCTTGATTAATTGTCAGAAATAAGGGCTCCACAGTCGAAAGAAATACTGATTAACGTAGGAAGGAAACACCCGTCGGGTTATGCGGTGAGCCTGAGGTGGGGGGGCCTGAGTACTCGGGTCATGTCGGTCACTGATGGACCATTTCATGTTTGGGCACAAGTTCACACAGAAAATGAGACGATAACTCGGGAGACGAATCCGTACAAATGTTTGCCGAGGGATGGCAATTTTAATACAGGGAGGCAAATCAGATCCCGACGAGGGAGGGGACCTTGATGAATTATCGGCCCGAAGTAAGGCCGGGCGGTCACCATGACAAGAGAGAGAGAACTCCCGAGAGTGACTTCCGGCATACATGGGCATCATTAATATCCCCGGGTTCGGAATCCAGGAAGGAGAGACTGCTACCATGTCCTTGTATCCGCGATGATTGTCGATGCTTGTTATTATCATTCATTTTTTGACACTACCCTTTCTTTGTTATTATTTTCCCTTGTTGTTATCTTGGTTGGAACCACCCCTTTTATCTTATTATTGTTATTACTGTTCATTGTTCCTTTATCATATAGCCCCCTCCCCTTTTTATTACATACATATGTGTCTTTGCTGGGGAGATGATGGAGACTAGGGTGTACCGCTGAGAGATGAATAATATGACACTCAAAAGGTAAAGGGGAGTGTACCGCTGGGGAATGGGAGCATACCACTGGGAGAAGGTGGAGCGTACCGCTGGGAGAAGGTGGAGCGTACCGCTGGGGGATTGGGAGCATACCGCTGGAAGGGCTGGAGGAGCTGATGTGTGAACAAGCCACGAAGATTGTACAGACTTGCTGTTTCACAACAGGCAATGTATAGACTCGGAAGGCAATGCAATGAATGTATAGACTTGGCCAACGGCACGCACACGATGTGTAGACTTCATCAATGTATAGACTTGATGCGATAGATAATGTATAGACTTGGCCAGCGATGCAATGAATGTATAGACTTGGCCAGTGGTACGCACGCAATGTGTAGACTTCATCAATGCATGAAGAAGCAATGTATAGACTTAGACAGACTTCGCTAGCGTGGAATGTGCAGACTTCATGCAATGCAGCGTACAGACTTCAGAAAGGAATGTGCAGACTTGGTGCATGAAGCAAGCCAGTGAGGAATGTATAGACTTATGAGTGCAACGTAGGTAGAGCTGCCAATGTATAGACTTATAAGTGTGTGTGACCAGACAGTGTGCAGACTTCATGCACAGGCTATACAGACTTCAACTCAAATGATGCGATGCATGAACAAGAAGACGATGTACATACTTTGGACGTGAATGATGCAGTGGTGTATAGACTTGATGGAACGTTGGGAGGATGCGTACCGCTCAGACGGCAAGGGGGGCGTACCGCTGGGAAAGGAACTGGGGGAGTGCGCCGCTAGAGGGCCAAAGAGGAGCGTACCGCTGGGAAAAATGGCAGACGAAACCAGGCAGAGTGTGTCGCTAAAGTGGTGGGCCAGGACTTCAAAGAGGGTTTCTTGTTCAGCTCAGGGTGAAGCATCTTAGATTGTTAAGCTTTCATTCTCCTGTCATGAGGTTGAGTCCCAAGTCATGTTCAGCAATGCAGTGCTTAAAGTCTTGTTCAGTTCAGCTCCTTGAATCTTGCATAGTTCTTTTAGTTGATTAGAATGTTTTCACTGTTGCTCAGTCCATATGTTTGCTGCTTCTTTTCATCTTTTTAGATTTATTATTATTCCTGGCAAAAATTCGGTAGCACCTCCCCCTGACCCGGGAGGTAAAGGAATAACAAGGGACGTGCCCACGGGGGTGGCATGAACCAACATCTGAGGAGGGTGCCTGAGCAGCCGCCTTTAGGGAAACTTCGGAAAACTCGGAGAAAACATCGAACGGGGAACCAGTAGACTGATGCAAACTATGAGTACACCGGAGAGGTGGTGGCCAAGGAGTACCGGGCTGACAGTCCAAGGGTGTGCCGCTGGGCGGCCAAGGAAAGGGGGGTGTACCGCTGACAAGCAGAGAGAGGGTGCACCGCTGAATGGCCCTGAGGAGAGTGTGCCGCCAAGCAGACTCAAGGAAGGCTGTACCGCCAAACGGCCAAATGGGAGAGGCGTACCGCTGGGGGCCCTGAGTGGTAGAATGAATGGGAACTTGAGGGTATGTGGGCGTGCCACTGATCCCGAAGGAGGGCAAAGGAGGATGTTCTGGGTGTTGAATGACTCCAATGTGTCAAAGAGAACGGGCTCCCACAGACCCGAGATAGAAGGGGATAACAAGGGTTGTTGTGCAATGGAGAGCCATTGAAGAGGGACGAAGCTGGCCATACCATGTCAAGCCAGGAGCAAACCCTATTGACTGCACAAATCAGCACCACGGGAAATCAAGTAGAACAGGGAGTTGGGAGGTTGAGGGAAGAGAAAGCAAAAACACAAGAGACCGGTGAGAAGAGGGTGACAAATGCAGTAAGAAGCAGAACTAAACACTATTTCATTCATGGAAGATTCAAGATGATAAAAAAAGGGAAATCATGGCCCGAAGACCACACATCATACAATGCATCCCTGAACAAACGGAGGGAAGAAAACAAAGAATAGGAAAAAAAGAAAGTTGGAGAGAGGGCTGGAACGAGGAAGGGTAACCATTCCCTTTCTTTCATTCCTCCCCCCTATGCTACATGCAACACTTCTCTCTTCTTCCTACATTTCCTCTACCTTCTTCCTCTCTTCTTCCTTGCCTCGAACGGGCATCTTCGCACGAAGATGCTCTCTTCTTTCTCTGTGTTTCTTTCCTCTCTTAAAAATTCTTCCTTCTTCCGATCTCTTTTCATCTTCTCTATCTCTGTTTCTTTTGCTCCCTATATATCCTCTTTTGTCTGTGGAGGGCCTTTTTATACGTGGACGGTTGACGAGGTCACCTCATGATGGCACTGCCATCCAAGGTTGACTTCGGTATCTTCCTCGTCAGGTGAAGATCTCCCCTCCTCCAGCCAGAAGGTGACACGGAGATAGGCGCTAGCTGGCTTCGAAGTGGCTGGACTGCGCGCCAATGGGTCCGTCTATTGACCGTTGTATCTTCTGCCGGTACGTGCCGTCGGGGGGCTTACAGCGTTGTGCCGCTGGAGAAAGGGCACAGGGCGTTGAGGGCAAAGAGGCCCATGCCGCTGGGAAGCTTGAGGCCGTGCCGCTGGGAGACATGCTTGATAAGTGAGTGTACAGACTTTGGCAAGGCATGGACGATGTATAGACTTGCCGCATGAGTGTACAGACTTCGTGTTTGTACGAACTCTGTATAGACTTTAACGCTGTGCTGCTGGCAGCCTGTTGCAGTGTGCCGTTGAGGGGCTCCCCAGACCGTGCCGCTGAAGGGCCAAAGGCCTTGCCGCTGAAGGAGCCAAGACTGTGCCGCTGGCAATCAAAATTGGTAACGAGTGTATAGACTTTGTGTCTGAACTCTGTACAGACTTGCCATTTGAGTGTATAGACTTCGTGTCTAAACTCTGTACAGAATTACCTCATGAGTGTATAGACTTCGTGTCTGAACTCTGTACAGACTTGCCTCATGAGTGTATAGACTTCGTGTCTGAACCGTGTACAGACTTGCCTCATGAGTGTATAGACTTTGGCAAGGCAACCGGATGATGTACAGACTTGAGAGTTCACAATGTCCATACTTTGGCAGAGCAAAGGCTGTATAGACTTCAGCTCAGCTGCAATGTATAGACTTGCAGGGGCTTGCGTCAAAAGCGGTGTACAGACTTCATCAATGTATAGACTTTTACAAAGCAAAGGTTGTACAGACCTCAATTGTGCTACAATGTATAGACTTGCAGGGGCTGGTGTATAGACTTGGAAGCTTAACCGGCGGATGTACAGACTTCACCAACGTGCGGACTTTGGCGATTGAACTGGTGGATGTACAGACTTCACCAGTGTATAGACTTTGGCAGTTGAACTGGTGGATGTACAGACTTCACCAATGTATGGACTTTGGCAGTTGAACTGGTGGATGTACAGACTTCACCAATGTATGGACTTTGGCAGTTGAACTAGTGGATGTACAGACTTCACCAGTGTATAGACTTTGGCTGATGGCTGTACAGACATCGTTTGAAGCAGCGAGCCAGTGTACAGACTTGGAGCTCGGATGTATAGACTTCGCGTCTGCCAGAACTCTGTACAGACTTCGCACTGTGAGCATACATGAGCCTGTACAGACTTCAGGCATGAATGCATAGACTTGGTGAAACCCTGCATGAAGCATGCCGCTGAAGGGCCAGACGGCCGTGCCGCTGGAGGGCCACATGGTCGTGCCACTGAGAGGCTGAAGGGCCGTGCCGCTGGGGGCTCATGGCCGTGCCGCTGAAGGCTGAAGGGCCGTGCCGCTGGGGGCTCATGGCCGTGCCGCTGAAAGGCTGAAGGGCCGTGCCGCTGGGGGCTCATGACCGTGCCACTGAAGGCTAAAGGGCCGTGCCGCTAGGGGCTCATGGCCGTGCCGCTGGAGGGCCTTTGCTCTTGCTTAAGTAGCTTGAAGCCGTGCATTCTTTGGGATATTTCTTCACCGTTAGGGGCCCGAGGGAGGGTCCCTAGCAGTGTGTTAATTCAGGAGGACATCCTGTGACTTCTCGATCTTTTAATGCGCCCATGCAAATGCAAAGATTTACCGGGCGGTAGTATCTTCCCAGAGCCCTGGGTGGCCAGTCTTTCCGGGTCTTCTTCCTTTGACTTTGACATTTAATGCGGGGCTCGGCGGGACGTATGGATGTGCAATTTTATGCGTCCACAAATGCCCCCACCCATGGGTAGCGCTGGTGAAGGATGAGCTGGGCGGTGCCCGCGGGTGTACTGCTCTCTTTTTCTCTTTGTCGGTGCCGACATGGTGTCGGGAGCCGACGTGACTTGTTTGTCTCTTCTTTTCTTCGCTAGTGCCGGCGGAGTGTCGGGCATTGACACGGTTCATTGGTCTCTTTGTCTCTTCATCAGTGCCGACGGGGTGTCGGGAGCTGACCTGGTTTGTTGGTCTCTTTGTCTATTCGTCAGTGCCGACAAGGTACCGGGAGCCGACCTAGTTTGTTGATCTCTTTGTCTCTTCGTCAGTGCCGACAGGGTGCCGGGAGCTGACATGATATGTTGGTCTCTTCTTTTCTTTTCTTTCACTCTTTTTTTTTGAACCACATTACCGATACAAGCGCCCTTTCGGGTTTTCGCCGGTACCGGCCCCCTCTTGCTTTTGCCCACGCGCCCTCTCGGGTTTTCACGCGGCGGGGTACCCGATTTTGCCCGTAGCGACCTTTCGGGTTTTCGCCACTGTGAATCATGGAAAATAATCCACTTTTAAGACAAGAATATAATAAGCATATGCATAAGAATAATAATGAAAAAGGGAGTAAAAGAGCACGTGGTGCTACTAAGGAGAGTGATCGCCAGAGGGGTTACCTCAATAAGAAGAAAAGATGATCGCGAATACCTGGTGATAACAGGATGCGGGATGGATGTGGGTTCCTTCCTCCACCTTCTATCGGCCGGCCGATGAAGGGGGTTTTCCTCTTTGATTACCCTTAAACAAAGAACAAACAAGTAAAAGAAAAAGAGATCAGCCAAACGTGAGTGTAGTATCAATCCCAAGATGAAAGATGGTGATGAAAGAAGAGCATAAAGTGTGCACCTTTTGTTTGTTTTAAAACCCCTAGAGAATTAGGGAGAGGAGAGATGCAATGAAAACTAATGCAAGGAAAAGGCTATACGATGATGAACAGAGATGAATGAAGACAACAAAGAGAAGAAAAGATCCCTGCTGTTCCTGGAAACAGTAAAGGGAAAAATACTTTGCTTCGGATGTGGCAGTAGGAGGAAGCAGAAGAGATCAATAGCTCTTAATCTCAATCGCCAGCACCCGTTAACCTCTCTGTGTGTGTGCGTCTATACGTATATGTCTGTCTCTCTCTCTAAACTCACGCGAGATCAACCAGGGGACTCTTTTATAGGGTCTCGATCACAGATAATCACAAATTTGGGAAGATAAGAATAGGTAGTGGTCATTAACGGTAACGGCTCTAGTTCCCAGATCGAGCAAGGTGATCAAGAAAGGCAGGGAACTCTTCAGGAAAGGCGAGTTTAAGCAGGACACGAAAGGGTGAGACAAGACCTACCAAAGGGCGTCAATTCAGAATTGACGACCTGCTCCAGGGTGTTAATTCAAAACACGACCAGGATCAAGGCGTCACTTCCTGGATTCAATTTTGGTAATAAAAGCCTTCTTTATTTGAAAATTGTGAAAAGACGCCTGAAGCAAAGGCGTTAAACAAAAACACGCCCTAGGGAAGGACGTTAATCATTGATTTTCCAAACGGGGTGGGACTCGTAAAATACCAGGAATTGACGCCCTTCCGTGTGGTCGTCCTTTCTTAAGAACACGCCCCAGATTAGATCGCTATTTAAAACACGCCCCGCTTCAAGTCGTTAATCACCAAAAACCCAAGAATAAATCACAAAAAACACACAAAAATAGAAAAACTTTATATTATAGAAATATTGAAGTTCACTTTGGGGCGTTAACATAGTGACATAAGATTTGATCAACAAAGCGTCAATTTTGGCGTGTCTACAGCTGCCCCGCCTTGGCGTCTGCTTTGGAAGGGAGTGAGACGGAATGAAGGTGAAAGTGCAACAAGCGAAATGAAGTGGAGCGAACTGATAAGTAGATGCCAAGGTGTGATGTGACACGCCTCAGACACTAAGCATTAGAAATCTTTCCAAGATTCAAAGTGAAACAAACTCTGGGTGATTCCAAGGAAGCATCGATTTGCTGGATATAGGAGACGAAACTAAGTAAATAAAATGTGCACGTGGGCAAGACAAGGAGACACCATTGGAGAGCGGTTACCAGCCAATGTGGACGTGCTACAACCAATGTGGATTTGCAGAAAAAGAAAGGGAATCGAGATGAAGATCCAGCAAAGGAACAGTTTCAAGGAACTAGCCTGAGCGGCTTCAGAGAGAATAAAGTACTCAATTTGGAATGGAATATCTCCTGTCAACTCAATCAAGAGCGAGTGACCTTCATTATTGCCATAATATGAAGATTTTCATCATGAAGCTCAAAGTCCTACATGATGCATGCTGGGCTAAAAGGAAAAGATAAAACGAACTAAAAATAGAAAATAATCAAGGATAATATTGCTAAGCCATCTAGATTTGGTCAAGAATCCAGATCTCTGAGCTGACACTAAGCCGAAGCCCGTTTGTCCGCGCATCAACCCAGAAAGTGGAACCATCGTCCCAAACCTTTAATGACTCAACGGCCTATTCGTGTGATCAAGATTCTCCTGGAATTATCACTATTTTTGATGAAGGGGAACTCAAATTCCAGGTTCATCAGAACCACAAGGTCCTTGATATGCTATAATAGCGTAGAATACCATATAGTAACAATGCATATAGGAAAGAAACACAAGAAATAGAATGATGTTACTCCCACGAGTGACCCATGCTCCTCGAACCTGCAATCTTCTGCACTTGAAAACTCATTAGTTATCTCAAAGCAAAGCAAAATATGATCATAAGTGCTTAACCAAAAATAGCTCCAATTAAAAGATAGCACTTAAGTTCATCAAAGCATATGGAGAATCAAATATGCAAGTCAACAAAATAATGACTGGAGTTCATGGCGTCAAAATATGAAAGACGACTAACATCAAGGCGTCAAAAAAATATGAAAAATGCCCTTCATCAAGGCGTTAAATGCACCGAGAGTTTAAGAAGAAGACGACCCCCCTGGAGACGCGAAATAAAACACGACCTCTGTCAAGTCGTCAATTCAAAAATTGACGCCCCAAGAGAGGACGTTAATTAACAACGCGCTTCCGTCTCCGATTCGAAAGCTAAGCCCAATCCTAATGGTAATCAACCTGCAACTCCGAACGGGCATTAAACTCTCCAAACTTCTATAAAAAGGAAGAAACTTCCTTATGATCAAAGCACATTCATCGAATTCCTGCTTCTTCTGCTTCCTCTGTCTGTTCACAGGTGCTGCGACCGCTTAAGCTCTACTTGCAGACCGAAAATGGAGAGAGCTATTAAAAGATCCAAGAGTTCCACTCTCAGACTAACCGAAATCAATGGGCATATCAGCAGTCGAATTGCCATGAACTAGGTAAAGTGGAATTGTTTCTTTCTGTTCTTTCTTTCATATCTTCATAGTCCTTCTGTTCTGTATTCTCATCCTTCTCTCTGTTCCTTTCTTTTACCTACAGGATTATCCAAATGTTCCAGGAGCCAGGAGATTCACAAAGATTAAGTGGCTGCCTCTTCTTCTCTCCAAGTTCTCTTCAGACATGAGGGTCTACTTAGCAAGATGGCACCTCTTAGGCCTAATCACTCATGCCAAACACTATGACCAGATTCACCTTGATTGGGCTGCCATAGGAGCTCTAATTGAAATATGGCACCCTTCTACTCATACCTTCCTTTTCTCAACTTTTGAGGCCTCAATCTTGTTAGAAGAACTAGAGATGCTCTTGGGCCTAAAGAAGATGAAGCAAGGAGAAGAGGAAAAGATGGCCATCATGCCAAGACCAGTTTCTTCACATGAGCTACTGACAAGTTTAATTCCCAGCCTAAACTTAGTGAACCAAATTAAAGCTACAAAAGGAATCAATCTCTTAAAGCTTGCTTCTTGGGTGTACAAGAGATCCGATCAAGCTAAAGAAGATGAAGAGATAGAGCGGGTGGCAAAGGCTTTCGTGGTGTGCTTGGCAGGAGCAATCCTATTTCCATCCACGGAAGACTTCTTGGAAGAATCCCAACTAAGTGCCGTAGCGAGCCTATGGGAAGGAGAGAGAGCGGGAGCGGCAATTCTAGCCTATCTCTATAGCGGGCTTACCTCAGCAGCAATGGGAAGACCCATCTATGGATGCATGCTAGCACTCTCAAGTTGGGTAGATCTTCATTTCAAATTTGATCCATGCGAGGAGACCCAACAACCTTCTAGAATCTTCTCAAAAAGCCCACTCTTTTACATGACCGGTTCATTAGGAATAAGTAATAGGGTGATGAACCGGATACCTCAAATCAAAAAGAGAGTGGAATGGAGAGAACATCTCAAGGTAATGCCAAAGAACCTTTTTACTTGCGCCCCGGGAATACTCAAGACTCAAGAACTCCGCGCACGATTCTCCCCCGGCACGGACCTTCGACTCATAGGCGCTTCAGAATTCGTTCTGTATAACTCACATCGGTGCCTTCCTCAACTTGGGCTTCCACGGCAAATGCTTGAAGATCCATCACATCTCCCTCCGATCAAGACACGGGACCTCGGCAGCAATGAAGATGGAGAAGAGTGTACAACTATCCAAGCTCTGTGAAAAATCAACAAGACCCATCAACCTGTGGAAAGCTTGGAAGAAGACAGAGAACAGTGGAAGTCTTATGTAATTGCTTTAAGGATCCTGAGGCCCAAAATGGCTCACTGAAGTAGTGTAATCTTTTTCTTCCAATAAATCAATGATAATATTCTGATTGAGCCATAACACAATGATTTTGATCAAATCTTCCAATAACCTGCGGTTCTGTTGCAAATAACGACTCAGCCAATGTCGTTAATTCCATAAATGATGCCTCAGCATACGTCGTCTTCAATGATTGATCTCTCATAATTGACGCCTTCGCCTGTGGGCGTTAACTGAATAACGTCTTAAGCAAGGCGTTAATTCGATTTATATTCCAAAAAGTATTCGTTGAAATTCCAAAAGTAACGCCTTAGGGTAAGCCACGTTTTATATAAATAACGCCTCAAGCATAGTCGTTAATCAGAAACAGTAATCATCACTCCCATCGTGTCAATCAATTCCCATTAAATGCGTCTGACGACGATTATCATTCCCCATGCAAACAAAAATAACGCCTTAAGAAATGTCGTCAATTATCAAGAAACGCCCATGGTTTCAGTCGTTAATTCCATAAGACACGGCCTTCCTTAAGTCGTTAATTCTTTTTGACCGTTCGACTTAACTTTCCCTCCTTTCTTCTTCTTCCTTCGTCCTCTTTCCCTTTTTCTCTCTTCTCTCCCACCCTCTGTGAACCCTAACCGAAGACCCCCCCTTCCCTATCTCAATCTCTCTCATTCTCTGCACCCCTCTTTACACCCTAGCCCTAGCCATGGCCGGTGGTGGACACAAACGGCAGAGGGTGGCCGCACCGGAGGTGGTGGACTTGGAGGGCGAACACGCCCGTGCCGAGGAGGAGGCTCCTCCCACGGCGGCCGAGGAGGCACCGGCGGATAGCGAAGGAGGAGATGAAGGTGAAGAGGAAGAGGACGAAGGCGGAGAGGGGGAAAGAGAAGAAGAAGCACAAGGGGGAGAGGAAGGAGATCACGAAGAACCACCGGCCACGGCGGCGCCCACTCCCCGCCCCGGCCAACTCTGGCGACCAAGACAACCAAGGCCTCAACTCCGTGGGGAGGTGACTGGGCCTAGACAACAAAAGGTAAGCCCCTAAACCCAAATCTCCATTTTTTTTCATTTTTACCTCAATTTCCATAGCCCTCGGGCTAGAAAACCTGCAACTCAAAAAGAAGACGCCCCCAGGGGTGTCGTGGATTAAAAAGAAGACGCCCAACCTTGGGTCGTGAATTCATTTTATTTCCTGAAAAATAATTAACCTCATGAAAACACGCCCTGCAACATGTCGTCCATTTAAATTATCATTTTGTTATCAACCATGCTGTTAATTTCCATGCATTTCCTTTCCAATTATTTTTAAATATTTTTCCATGAATTATTTCGCATGATGTCCTTTATTTTTTGAAAACCCTGGAAAAAAACGCCCCCCACCGGGGTGTCAATTCAACAAAGAACGACCATACCAGCGGTCGTCAATTCATTAATTCCAGAATAAATTATTAAAACCCAAAACCCATTTTAACAGAAAACGCCCTACACAGGGGCGTTACTTAAGCAAATGACGACCCTGGTACGGGCGTCAATTAAAGAAAATCTTTAGGAAATTAGAAATTAACCTCAAAACCACGCCCCCCACAGGGGCGTCTCTTAAATAAACAACGACCTAGGGCAGGTCGTTAATTAAAAGCTCTCTTAGAAACCACACCCCCCTCAGGGGCGCCAATTAAACAAACCACGACCTGGGGATGGTCGTTAATTAAATCAAACATCAAAATCTCAACCAAGGCAATTAAGTTAATTTCAACCAGAATAATTGAACAATTAAGCCAAAATTTCTTTCTTTTTATGCGTGCAGGGGTTGATGAGGACACGGATCTCCTGGGTCATGGTCCGGGCAGCATATTACGGCCTCCCCGAGTTCTAGAGAGCCAGGGTAGATGCTATGGGGTTTGAGGCCTTCCTTAGCATAGAGCTAGTTAGACCAGACCTACCGCTTATCCAAGTTCTGAGGGAGAGATGGGATAGGACTAGCCGGGCATTCCTGATGCCTTGGGGGCATATGGTTCCTACCTTGGAGGATGTAGCTAGGATCACGGGACTTAGGGTAGACGGGGAGGCAGTGAGCGGGATCACCTTACCAGACTATACCGAGCTGGCCGAGAGACTGCTAGGGCTAGAGATGGTCTACGAGACACCTAGCGAGTGTAGGACTATCTTCTGCACCGACCTGACTACAGTGATGGGCTTAGGGGATGCTAGGCATAGATCAGGGGAGTCCTTAGAGCGGTTCTCACAGAGATTGATCAATGGGGCTAGGGCAGCCTATTGCCAGGACCCGACTGACAGGGAGAGAGCAGACCGGGACTTGAGGAGATTTCTACTGCTGCTGCTCGGGAGGCTATTGCTCGGCACGAAGGGCGACGTCATCAACTACCGATTTTCTAGGGATCCTTGAGGACTTAGAGGGAGTCGGCAGATACGCCTGGGGAGCGGCGCTGCTGGCGCACTTACTAGCCGACCTGTCCACGGGGACAGGATGAGAGACGACCGTCAGTGGCTTCTCACCTTTTCTTCAGGTATGCACTTATATATTTTTTCCTTCTTTTTTCTTTCTTTTTTTCTATGCATGTGAATGCCTCACTAATGTAATGCATGGATGCAGGTTTGGAGCCACCTATACATGCCCATGGGGCGCGTCGACCCACGGCCAGGAGGTGAGGGACTTTTCCCTCTAGCACGGCGCTGGCTGCCGGTGGTGTTCGGTGCCCCACTCGGTTACGAGTTGTGGGTGCTACAGAGAGAGTTCCGAGACTTCCCTCCCTCGATGGTATGAATGTTATGCTTTTTTTTTATGTTTATTTGAATTTATTATGATTATGATGATTATGATGAGATGACATGCATGTTCATGGATGTAGGTGCAATGGAGGCCTTAAGAGGGGATGACCGACGAGGGCCAGCCATGGGTCGTAGCAGGGCGACCTCGCTTTGAGCATGAGCTTTGGGTTCACTGCTTGAGCGAGATCGAGCCGTTACGGCTTAGGCTGGTGATGAGGACCCTGGGCCTACACCAGGAGTGGATAGAGGTCGGGGAGCCGCGAGGGATCGGGAAGAAGACGCGCGGTCGCACGAAGGTGATTGACTGGAGGGTGCGGTTCGAGGACCAGTACACCAACTGGCGGTGAGGCGGGACCCGAGTCACCTCGCAGGCGACCGACAGCTCCAAGTACCTCCGGCGCTACTGGGAGGTTTACGCCGGCCGACCCCAGATGAGGGTCCTAGGGGTATGTACAAATGCAATTGCTTCTATACTAAATGCAAATGCTTATGTATTTCTATTATGTGACTAATGTGAAATGGATGCAGGATGCACGGGACATAGCGGCGATGGATGCACAGGCCCATCTACACAGCCTGGAGGACAAGCTAGCTGCCACACGGGCCGACCTCGAGACCCTGGTGAGTGTTTAAATTATTTCTATATGCAAATGAATTTTTGTTGAATTATTGATGATTAGCCACTGACGATTTCAATGAATGCAGCGTGCCCAGCAGGGAGCCGTAGGGAGAGATGCAGGGGAAGCCTCCAGCTCGAGGGGACCCAGTGCAGAGGTGACCGCACTAGCAGAGCAGCTAGCGGGAGCGGTCACACGGGCCGAGGCTGCAGAGCGCGACCTCGCCTCACGGGTAAATTCCAAAACTCAAACCTCATTCAATTATTGATTATATATTTCATTGTGCACTGATGAAATTCATTTTTTCAGACTGAGGAGCTTCGAGCCGCTCTTACTTGCGTCTGCGAGGGACAGCAGGTGATGACTGCCCAGGTGAGTGATTTACTTTCCGTCATGTATTGCTTATTTCATGAATTATTGCACAAGGGAACTGATGATTTGTTTACCTGTTTGCAGACCAGACAGTTACAGGCGGCACGTACCCAGGCTGCCCTGGCCGGGACAGAGTTGGCGATCCGCGAGCAGCGGATTACAGAGCTGGAGCGGTCCCTGAGGCGACGGGAGGAGCTGCCTCAGGACGTGGCGGAGTTGCGGGTTGCCCTTGAGCTGGAGCGACGAGAGCGCGCTCGAGAGCGAGAGGAGCACCTGGCGGACCGTGACCGGCACCACGAGCAGCAGCAGACGGACCGTGCCCGGTACCAGGAGCAGGTGGTGGCGCGCGATCGTGAGCTGACAGACCTGAGGACGCAGCTGGCCCTTTCTCAGGAGCGGCTACGAGTGTCTGAGGAGCGTCTCCAGTGAGGGCGTGAGCGAGCGCGTGCTGCGGGGTACTCCTTCACCAGCTCCACCTTTGTGGCGGGTTCTTCTCTTCGAGAGAGGAGCAAGGCAGGGGGCCAGGTTCGAGTTCCATCTTCTTCACGGGGGCCCATGCCCCCTCCACCAGCGCCTCCTCGGGACGGCGAGGACGAGGTAGAGAGTAGGAGAGAGGAGGGTGGAGGCGAGAGCTGAGAGACTTACTTGTACTCCCCCACCCTCACACCTGTACTCAGATATTCATGATGTATATATATATGAGATTGAAATTTTTGTTACCTGAGCACTTGTGTAGTTGTGTACTTGTTGTCGCGTACTTTTCTCCTTTTCCACGTTCTTTGTTTTACCTTACTTTGCCGTGTACCTGCAGCTGTGGTTCACACTTGAATAAACAGGTTAATTCATCTGTTCGACTTGGCCCCTTGCTCAATAAGCAAGGGGTGCCTTTACTTTTGACCTGGATAGCGGGTCAAGGGGCCAAGCCTTTAATCAAATAAGGCAAATGAAATAACCAATAAAGGGAGATGCAACACGCAAGCACACGTATGCAAACAATAATCAAGATGCCCTATGCAATAATGCAAGCACGCACATGAAGAATAAACCCCATTTCCTCTTTTCTTTTCTTTTCCTTTTATATTTATTATTTTTTTTCTTTTATTTTTCAAAAGACGCGCCTTAGATTAGGTCGTTATTCAAACAAAAGACGCCCTAGGTGACGGCGTGAATTTGAAAAATGTTTTTGAATTTTGTTGAAAAGACGGCCCACACAAGGGCGTTATTTAAAAAAAGACGACCTTCTCCACAGGCGTTAATTTCAGAAAAGGCGCCTCATTCAAAGGCGTTAATTTTCCTGCTTTCAGCATTAGGTTGACAAAGCTACTAGGGCACTGGGTCCTACACGGTCATCATTGAGGATTCATTGACCTTTCTTGATTAATCAAAAGGGGTCGACGTGCCAGTGGTTAAACTTATACGCAAGATCTCGCCCGGTGCAATCTCCTAGGTCAGTCTCGACCATTCTGCTGGTTTATGACTTACCACAAAGAAAGAGATGGAAGAAAATATAAGGAAGCCCATAAGGGATTCTGAAAAGCTTAAGGTAAAACTACCTCCCCTACCCTATGCCTGTTGGGGTTCGGTCTTTGGCATAGGGAAATTTTACTGCCTTTTGCCTCTTTTATATTGCATGCATACGCCCAAGGTTTTCCTTGCGGGGACTTTGCCCTCTTGTCATGCTTTTCTTTCACGATTTGACTTTCACTTCGAGACTGATTTATATTGATGAAAAAAAAACTAATTCTACTTGGGCTTTAGTGGCATTTGTTCCCTTTTGGGCCCTGACTTCCATCTACTAGGGCGGCGGATAGGCTTGGCGGGTCTACCCCGAGTCTTTCCTTCCTCCCTTATGGGCCGAAGAGGAAAAGAATGGGTATTGTCTTCACCTTTAGTCAGGTTTTGACTTTCCATCAGATTTTGCACCGCTTGAGTTCAAGGGTAAGTGTGTAGTGTGTGTGGGTGTCGGCCCCATTTTGAATTAACAAGACTGATGAATGAATACTGAAGTTTTGACCTTTCAGACCTTGCGTCCTTACAATCATGGCAACCATTTTCAAAAACTTTTATTCTTTTTGGAGAATTTCTATTTTTTTTGGATTTTGGATAGATTTTGAAAATTTCTATTTTTTGTTGGATTTTGAATTAGGGATAGTATTTCTTAAGGTATAGACCATTCCAAGGATGAGTTAGCTCTTGTCCTTTAGCATTAATCAGTTTATAAGCATTGCCAGGATAAACATCTTTTATGACGAATGGTCCTTCCCAGTTTGGTTGGAGTTTTGAACGGGGCCCACCAGGTTTTACGAAGATTCTCTTGATTACCATCTCACCGACTTTGAATTTTCTCTCAATTACTTTCTTTTGATAAAAACGTGAAAGCCTGTTTTGATAAACACGCGCATGCTCAGCGGCGACCAGACGCTTCTCATCTAGGAGTTCCAACTGGGCAAGGAGTGAATCACGACGCTCATCAATAGAGAGTTCCTTGTCCAATTGTACTCGCAGAGATGGAATGAGAATCTCATAAGGGACTACCGCCTCCATTCCATAAGTAAGGGCGAAAGGGGTTTGCCCAGTAGGGGTACGAATGGAAGTGCGATAGGCCTAGAGAGCTTCAACCAGCTTGTCTGGACATTCCGAAAATTTATTAGCCACACGTCTTTTTAACGATTTTGATCAAAGTTTTATTAGTGGCCTCTGCATGGCCATTACCCTACGGATAATAGGGAGAAGAATGATGCAATGCAATGTTATACCTGTTGCAGAGATCCTTGAGCTCTTGAGAGATGAATTGAGGTCCATTATCGGTAATGATGGTACTCGGGATGCCGAACCTTGCGATGATGTTCTTCATTATGAACTTGCAGAAAGTTGATGCTTTGATCTCCACGAATGCTTCCGCTTCCACCCACTTGGTGAAGTATTCCGTTGCCGTTAGGATGAATGACTTTTGCTTGGTCAGGAGGTTCGAATCACCAAGAGGTCCAATGATATCAAAATCCCACATGGAGAAAGGCCATGGGGAGGACATAGGATGAAGTGAAGAAGTAGGAGAATGAATTTTGTCGACGTGCAGTTGGCACTTAACACACCTTCGAACATAGATGGAGTAATCCTCTTCTAGAGTTGGCCAATAGAAACCTAGCCTAAGGATCTTTTTAGCTAGCATCTGGCTGTTCACATGACCACCACACACTCCAGAATGCGCCTCTTCCACAACTTTCCAAGATTCATCATCATCGAGGCATCTTAATAAAACACCCGTGAGCCCTCTCCTATAGAGCACACCTCCAACCAAAACATAACGTTGAGCCACTCTTCTAATTGCTTTCTTCTCTTCTACTGTGGCCTCCTCGGGATAGGAATGATCATTGCAATATCTGGTGATCTCATAATACCAAGGTTTCTCTTCATCAGCCAACTCTTCTTGCCAATCCAATAGCATGACCTCTTTGGCTTTAAGAGCTTCACTCCGCCTGACCTTCTCGAGCACCTTATCCCTAATATCGAGGAATGCACGATCCTTAATAGCTGGAGTGTCACGCTGATGAATTAAAGGAACATGAAAATCACGCTCAGGAGGGAAGACTAGAGCAGAAGCCAAAGAGGCAAGAGCGTCGGCTAGGATGTTCTGGCTTCGAGGGACGTGAATGAAGATTAACTTGGTAAAGAGTTTGGCATAAGCTGAAGCAAGTTCCAGGTAGGGCTTGAGCTTAGGATTGATAGTGCGGCACTTGACAAGCACCTGGCGCAGAATGAGCTGACTATCACCAACAATTCGTAATTGGGTAACACCATATCTATGAGCGGTTTGAAGGCCGGCCAAAAGAGCCTCATACTCAGCTATATTGTTTGTGACAGGGAAAGTGAGCTGAGCAGCAAATGGGATGGTGACCCCTTCTGGTGTTAAAAGAACCATGCCGATCCCTCTTCCTTGGGAATTTAGAGCTCCATCAAAATGTAATGTCCACATAGGATCGTGGGGTTGATTAATGGACATTAGTTCTTCATCTGAAAACTCCAAATTGACAGGATCAAATCGGGGTAGAGGGTGGTGAGCAAGATGTTCGGCAATGGCGTAGCCTTTGATTGCTTTCTATTGAATGTAAGTGATGTCGAACTGTGAAAGGAAGCTTTGCCAGCGTGCTAATCGATCAGTGAGGATAGATTTTTCAAGAAGGAATTTAATCAGATTCATGCGAGCAATGAGGTGAACCTCGTGAGCTAAGAAATAATGTTTTAACTTCTGAACTACCCAGACTAAAGCAGCGTAAGTCTTCTCCATGGCTGAGTACCTCTGCTCACAAGGGTTGAGAAGTTTAGATAAATAGTATGCTGCCCTTCCTTTACCTTCTTCATTCACTTGAGCTAGGACAGCACCTACGGAGTCATCCAGGACCGAAACATAGAGAATAAGTGGTTTGCCTGGAATTGGCGGCCTCAGGACAGGAGGATTGGCCAAATAATCCTTCAATCCGTCAAACGTTGCCTGACACTTGTCATCCCAATTAAACCTGACTCCCGGCTTAGTGAGCTCGTAAAACGGCCTGGATCTTTGTGAGTGCTGGGAGACGAAGCGACGAATAAATTGCAATCTCCCGATTAATCCTCGAACTTCCTTCAAATTCTTGGGAGGAGGCATGTCTCTGATGGCCTTTGCCTTATTGAGATCAACTTCAATTCCCCTTTTACTGACAATAAATCCAAGCAACTTCCCTGATGAAACACCAAATACACACTTTTTGGGGTTCATTTTCAATTGATACTCTCGTGATCTTTGCAAGACTTTAGCTAGAACCCCAGGATGCTCAATCCTTGTCCTTGATTTCACTACCAGGTCATCCACATACACCTCAATATAAATATGGATCATATCATGAAAAATTGCCATCATTGCCCTCTGATAGGTGGCTCCAGCATTCTTGAGTCCAAAAGGCATGACCACATAGCAGTAAGTACCCCATGGCGTAGTGAATGATGTTTTCTCCTGATCTTCTTCAGCCAGGCGAATCTGATTATAACCTGAAAAACTGTCCATGAAAGAGAGAGTCTCAAATCCTGCCGTATTATCAATCAAAACATCAATATGAGGGAGGGGGAAGTCATCTTTAGGACACGCAAGGTTGAGGTCCCGAAAGTCTATACAAATCCGAACCTTTCCATCTTTCTTCATGACCGGGACGATGTTAGCCACCCAGTTAGGATAGAGGACAACTCTAACAAATCTGGCCTTATAAAGCTTGTCGACCTCTTCTTTCATCTTTAGAGCCATGTTAGGGTGGAAACGTCTCAACCGTTGCTTGATCGGGACAGATCCTGGCTTAAGTGTAAGCCGATGTTCAACGAGCGCAGGGTCTAATCCAGGCATATCTTCATAACTCCATGCAAACGTGTCCTTGTATTCTTGAAGTACCAAAATAAGCGCCTCCTCTTCGGAGGGTGGCAAATTCTTGCTGATGAGGACAATCCTAGGGTCTTCTTCCGTACCCAGATTTATTTCTTTGGTAGGCTCTTCTACTGATGCTGATGGTTCATCAAATCTTCTCATGCCACTGGCAAAGGCATCAGCCTCGTCCTCATATTCTTCATAACTTTCATCCCCCTCTTCAATAGGGTCTTCATCATTCATGATTTCATAGACACCAAAACCCTCATAAGAAACATTAGTACCCTCATATTCCAACTCTGGCAGGATAATTGGATTCTCCACAAATTCAGGATGGGCTAAACAAGCCTGGCACCTTCTGGCTAATTCCAACAAAAATCTACGCGGAATCTGCTTACCCTTGGATTTCTTATGTGAAACTACCCCATGGATTTTATTATTGAAGGAGGAAGAGAAACTAGCTTGATCATTAGGAGAAAAAGAAAGGGGTGAAAAAGTGGATACAGGAGGTGATACAGAAGGAGACCCCTCACCAGAGGGGAAAAAAAGATTTATTAATGAATCATGGAAGAGTGGCCCCTGGGTCGGGACACACTCGGAAAAGAGATAAGAAGTCTCCTCAACGGAGATGGAGGACTGAAGAGTTGGAATTTTGGCGTTTTTTTTTTCATTTTTATCTTTATCTTCATTTTTATGTTCCTTTTCTAGAAGAAAGCAATGTGAAGGGAGAATAACAGGAGGAGTGGAGATTGAAAGTTTAGAAAAAGATTGAATCAGATATGACCCGCGTGGGGGTGTGATGGAGAGTTTGGAGAATTGCTCGAGGAGCAAGGGAGGAATCGGGAGAGAAACTTGTAATGAATATGAAGAAAAGCTGATCATAATTGGCGGCGGTCTTGGCACGCGAGAGAACAATTGAGAATGTAGAGAAGCTAGAAGAGACAGATGCATAGAAGTGAGAGAGAAAAGGCCGGCCCACAGCCTGTCTATTGTAAAACCTTCTTCATATGGAACATCTGGCTCTCCAGTGTCAGTGTAGTCACTCAGCAACTGCCTCTTATCTGTAATCACAGCCAACTTTTCAATCAATTCATGTATTAGTGGCGGCCATTCCGGATCAGTCGGCATAAAGAGACGGCTCAAGGTAATAGTAATATCATGCATATCGAACCATCTGTACCAATCACACTCTGGATCATCCATCTTCCTTCTTTTATTAGGCCTTAAGGACTCCAGGGCTTTATAAGTGGCCAATGGTGCAATATGGCGAGCAAACTGTCTCGCATGAACATCTTGACAGTCTAGAATGGAGGTGATTATTGTAGTCTGCTCATGATTCTGAACGCCACCTGTGACAAAATGTGTCTTCAATGTCCAAGTAAGCGGCTGGCGATCTGTCTTCAAGGTGGATGTCATAACTGCACATGGTTCATCTTCATTTTTGCCCGGCCCTTTGTAGCCCAGGCCGTCTCGTGTGATCAATTTCTGAGGCTTAATAGGCCTAGTCCTGCCTTGACAACTGGCACCCAGACCTTTGCCGTTTTGATACCCCATTTTCATTGGAATTTTCCAGCCAGGGGTATTTATCATGCTTTTCTTCTTCTTCCCCTTGGAAGGCAAGGGTGTTATAGCAATTGTCGTGACTGTCTCGGGCGACATTGGCCGTGGGTGAGGGAGGTATAGCATTGATAGCAACGGCTTGTTGGCAGGCCAAATAGAAGGAACTGATGAAGTCAGGTGTATATCTTCCTCTGGAAGAATTGGCATACTGGTAACTTTAATAATGCGGCCCTTGTGTGGAAACTTGAGGCACTGATGATTTGTGGAGGGCACTGCATCGAGCTGTTGAATGTAGGGGCGGCCCAGAATGCCATTGAATGTTGGATCCATGTCCAAGATATGAAAGTCTGCTGTGATTGTAGCCGGACCCAAACTGACTTTTAATGTGATCATGCCTAGAGGAGGCTTCTTGGTATTGTCATATGTCGTGACTATTATGGTGGATGGCCGAATCAGGTTTTCAGGAATGCCGCACATCTTCAAAGTGCTTGGCAGCAATACATTGATAGATGCCCTAGTGTCCACTAGACATTATTTCACCGCCACCTTATCAATATCAACTGTGATGCACAGAGCATATTTCCTTGCTGAGAGTGGTGCCAGTTCATGCTCATGAAAAGTAATCGCCGGCTGACTGCTAGCGGGCGTTAATACTGTGGTTATCTGCTCAACCAGAATGTCCTCGTTGACCATAACTTTCTGCAGATATTCTTTCAGGGCCATCTGATGAGTGGTTGACCTTTTGATCAATTCTAAAATGGAAATTCTTGCTGGAGTCCGGTCAAGATGCTTTAACAAATCATACTGAGTGACGGGCACGGACTCTTGCTCATGTTCTTGTTCATTAAGCCCCTACACGGGCTCTTGCTCTCTTTGGGGAAAGATGCGCTGGAACATTCATCCACTATGGAGCGGTGCCACGTTCTGTCGTGCCTCTGTCGGTGCAAGTAAAGGAGGAGGGTTGGAAGAAGAAGAGGGTGTATTGGCGTTAAGAAGTGGTGGAGGGGTGTTTAAAGAAGGAGCTCCCGTGGGTGGTATTGGTAAGGAGTTCAATGAGGAAGCGCCCGCAGGAGGCGTAGGAGTAGGAAAGGGTGCCCGAGTGTGAGAAGAGTTAGTGGGCGGAATGAGGAGAGATCTGGGTATAAAAGATGGGGAGACGGATGGTGGAGGGATCCTTGCCGGTGGGGGAGTAATGGTGGTGGATGTAACAGGTGTTGGTGGTGAGCGGAAAAGGAATGGTCTAGACGGCGAATGTGAAGGGTTAGTGATGGATGGCAGAGTTTGCTACGTGGTAGGCTGCGGAGGCGGTAAGCGGGTAAGGAGAGATCAGGTTGGCAAGGATGGAGAATTGGCGGTAGCAGGTGGATTAACGGGGCGTAGAAGAGCTCGGCTCAATTGGGGAGTAGAAGAAGAAGGAAGCGTGTGCAAAAGGCGCGGAGGTTGATTTGGATTATGATTAAATGCCCCGACAGAGGCATTTTCTTCATGCCATCCATGTCCTCTCTCCACCTCACGGAGAGACGTGACAGGGTTCACGTGCTGATTTGGCGGGTGCTTCGACAATGGATTGTGGACAATCCCCATATCCTACTGAGGTGCTGGAGCTTGCTGTTGTGGCTGTGGAGCTGGTTGCTGTGGCTGCTGAGCCTGTTATTGCCGAGGAGGCCTTCTTTCTTTCATAGTGGCGATAAACTGTCTCATCTCGTCCCAATTAATGCCACCCTGGTCATTCAAATCATAAATATAATCCTTGAAATGGAAGCAATGGTCGACATTATGGCCAGCAGAACGGTGGAAAACACAATAGCGGGACGTGTCAACATTAGCGGGCCACGCGGCCCTTTCCTTTGGTAGCGTGAGCAAATTGGCAGCCATCAAGGCATTGAATATGTCTGGGAGACTTTCTAGCAATGGCGGATAATGGGCCCTTTGGGGGCCAAGTGGTCTCCTTTGCTGTTGTTGTTGCTGTCCATAGTTAGTGGGTGGCGGTACTTGGTGGTACTGTTGCGGAGCTAAGGGATCTGCGTGGGGTGCTTGGTTTTGTGGAGGAGCAAGGGAAGGTTGAAGAGTAAATTGGCGTTGTGAGGGTGAATTGAAGAGGGTGCCTTGTGATGGAGGTGGCGGGGGTCGTGGGTTAGATTGGCGAAAAGGTGTGGGGTTGCCGACCGTGCCAACCTGCTCATTGATGACGGTGCCCTCAGTCGTGGGCCCGCTATTGTTGACATTTGTATTTTTCTTGAACAACTTTACCTTTGGTTCAAACATGCCCATGATGGGCGAATCCTTCATTTGGGTTTGAATATAACGAGCTCTTTCATAAAGCTCCTCTATGGTTGTCAATCTGTTCATGGCTAATATGTGCCGGAACTGAGGGTTTGCATTGGATATAATCATCTTAACCTGTTCCGATTCAGACAACGTATCTTTCAACTTTTCGGCCATTGATCGCCACCTATCCGCAAATATGATGAAGTCCTCCTCGGGCTTCATTTTCTCTGCAACCAAATCTGTAACTGAAAGGCAGGGTCCAACCCGGTCCCTGTACTTCTGCAAGAATTTCTGTTGAACCACATCAAAATTGCTGGCATCTGCGGGTTCCAAGGAATAAAACCACTCGAGGGCTGGCCCCTCTAAAGATCTTCTAAACAAATAAGCCAAAGAGGCCTTATTATCTTACCAAAAGGAGGTCTCGTACATGAAATCCTTCAAATGAACAAAAGGATTGCCAGTTCCATTGTATCGCCGAAAATTCGGCATCTTAGAAGGCGGCAGATGGAAAACTGGCAGTGTAGGGAGAGAGATCTCCGGGGCATTCTTGGCTGCAGTAACTTTCTTAAGTTGCTCTTCCATGCTGGCCAACTTTTGGAGCAGTAGAACATTGGTGTCGGACTCGATCGGGGCCGGATTTTGAATGAAAGAATTCGGTATAGGCGTCCGTAGAATTCGGGGAGGTTGGAGAAACTGAGGCCTAACTGCTGAGCAGCTTGCCTGTTGGGCCGGCATAGCCGCACCAAGCGTTGGTGGACAAGAGGGGGGTTTGTGTAAGACCGCCTGTTCATTGGTGAGGTGATGGCCACTCTCGGCCGGAGGGGGATTGGAGGATGAAGAGGGAACGAACTTCCCTTTCAAAGCGGCCTGAACTGCCTGCCGCTGGGAGTCATCTAATTGAGATAGAGCATTAATCAAATCGGTAACATTGAAAGATGGGGAGGGGTTCCCCGAAGTGTTGGAGGGTAAAGCCTGAGAAGAGGGCACAACCTCTTGAGTAGTGGTATCAACCACATGAACTTGAGGATAATGAGAATGAGGAGGAGGGTAATTCCCCTCATGATAGATAGAATCTTGGGGAACCTCATATGATTGACCAAAAACGTTCTCTTCCACATCATCATAGGAATATCCGTAGCTTGCCATGTTGATAATCTTACCTGAACGGAGTTGCATGCTTAAAAAGAGAGAAAGCTTTATGAAGGAATTATCACACAATCAATCACCCAATCGAAACAAGCTTAAGCAAATCAACCCTACCAAGTTTATGCAATCAAGTTGAGATGAACGCAAGATTTTAGTGTTATGTTTGAGATTAGAGTGAGTTAAATTGCAGAATAATTCACTCCTCTTTGCAAAGTGAAACCTAGTTTGGACCCAAGTGTAGTCTCCGGGTTAACTAGGTTCTCTCTCTTATTACCAACGATAGGTTCCCTAAACTCCGGGTACTTCAAAGGTACAACCAGCCCAGCGTCCGTGAGGGAATCCACGGGTGCGGGGACTTACGGAGGTCTTGGAAAAGGGATTTCCGGTCCAAAGAGACGGAATGCTCAATGGAGGGTTGTCTCGATTCCAAGAGAGGTGTGTGGAATCCTAGTGTAGAGAGAAGAGGTCTCTCAACCAAGTGCCACAAAATGCAGTATAAGATAAGCCAATCACAGTAATATAATCAAATAATCAATGTAAGTATGAATCCAACATGAATAGACAGAAACAACAAAGCTCTGTAAACACACAGGAAAGAGGCGACCTGGAGGCAGTCACTACCAATAAAAGAGGCGACAGCGTAGCTGTCGTGAATCACTGGGAGAGGCTCACAGACAATGCAAAAATGCGCCTTGATGTGGGGCGCTAAACGTGATAAAGACGCCTCTGACAGAGGGCATCAAATATAAGTGGTGCGCACGATCGAAGAAAAATGCGCCTTGGTGAGAGGCGCTGCCAAATAAAAAGACGCCCGAGGGGAGGGTGCAAATTCACAGAAGCAGCAGATATGATGAAAGACGCCTTCGTGGAAGACGTTAAACAGAAAACAGATGTTGTGTTGTGCCCCTGTGTGGTTTTGATGATGACTGACACACCATGAGTCACACTGAGGTGTGCTAGATGACTGATTGACTGCTTGAATATCTGATTGTTTGCTTGAATAACTAATTCATGAATATGGCTAGATTGGGGCAACATAGTGGCTAATTGTTTGCTATTTGCTCATGCATTTCAAGTCTGTACATTGGGTTCACATCTCCAAGTTTGTACAGCCGTTTGCTTTGGATTTAAAGTCTATACTTTGGCTAAGTGTATACACTGTTAGTCTCATTTAGAGTCATATTTGATGATCAGTCATGCTTCATGTTAAACTGATGCATAAAGCATTCATTGCTGAGGTTTTAATGATTTATCTGGTTTTGATGATTGGCGTTTGATGTTAATCACTGTGAGTCATCCTGCTGAAATGTTCATTCAGGCCTTCATATGCTCAGTCAGTTTATCTGCTGACATTGTGCTTTGATGATAGCTTCATGATTGTGATTTGTATATCATCTGGAGAATGCACGTGTATGACTGATATATTGTGTGTGTTAGACTTCTGGTATGTGCATGGTCTATACATCGCCTTCAATCTTCAAGTCTGTACATCCACAGTTAGACTTGAAGTCTGCACTCTAGTCTTCACTGTCAAGTCTGCACATTGGTGTTCGATTTCAATGTCCGTACATTGGGCTTTTACATGAAAGTCTACACATTGTTGTTTGTAGTGAAAGTCCATACTTTGGACTGTTCATCAAAGTCTGTACATCATACTTCTATAGTATGTCTGTACAGTGAGTGATTCATTGGTGAAGTCTGTACACTTAACTGAACTTCAAGTCTAGACATTGCACGGTTCCCTTCATCTTCGTGTTGTTTTCAGTATGTGTCAATTTCATCTTCGTGTCATTTTTACCTCGTGTCATGTTACCCCGTGTCAATTACTGTGTCGACTTCGTGTCGTTATCAGTCCGTGTCTTTCTTATGTTGAAATCACACCTCGTGTTGATTTCTGTTTTCGACTTCGTGTCGTTTTATTTCTTGTCATTTTGACTTCGTGTCAAATCACTGCTCTGTCTTCGTGCTGTTTTCACTCCGTGTCAATTTCAGTTGTCATCTTCGGGCTATTTTCAACCCGTGTCAATTACTGTATCGTCTTCGTGGTGTTCTCACTTCGTGTCAACTTCACTTCGTGTTGATTCTTTGTATTCTGTCTTAGTGATTGGTCTTTCGTTTTAGACTTCGTGTCTTTATCGCATTGACCACACTCCGTGTCGTCTCTCCTCTCATGACTTCGTGTCGTGTTATCTACACCTCGTGTCGTTGTCTCTTTGTGTCTTCACCTCGTGTTGTTTTCGTCTCTTCGTGTCGGGTTTGTTCTCATGCGTGCAGGACATCGCAGCACTTCGTGTTGCTTCCTGTTTCACTTCGTGTCATTTTTTTGTTCTTCCTAGACCTCGTGTCTTTCTTGTATTGAAACCATACTTCGTGTTGGTTTCTGTTCTCGTCTTCGTGTCTGTTGTCAGCACGTGTTGTTCTCTTCGCTGTGTGTCATGTCATGTTGTTTTTATGTTCATGTCTTCGTGTTATTTTTGTCTTCGTGTCTTCGTGTGTTTTCTTTCTACCTCGTGTCGTTCTCTTAGTAGTGCTCGTTGTGTCACCACTGTATCTCGTGTCGTCTTCAGTGCAGTGCACCTCTTGTTGTTTCTATACACCTCATGCAGCTCTATTGTTAATGGCCATACAGCGTATTAATAGTTTTAATGGCTTTACATCTCCTTGCAGGTCCAAGGAAGAAAAATTCCCAGTGACTGGCAGCACGTGATCCGAGGCTGGAATGAAGCCTGCTGAGAGACTGCCACGTGGTCCGAATTCTTAGGGCTGGAAATGTGGAGGTGACACGTCGTGGCTGATGCTGCTGCTGCTGCTATATATATGACTCTTCTTCCACAGAAGAAGTGTGATCGAATTGGCAAGAAGAGAAGCCAATACAGAGAGCCACGATCCAGAGAAGAAGAAAAAGAAAAGAAGAAGAGAAAGAGAGTGAGAAAGAGAAAGAAAGAGAGAGTGAGTAAGAGATCGAGATAGCAGAGTGTGAAGGGAAGAAGAGGAAGAAGAATAGAGAAGAAGAGAGAGCTAGAGTGATAGAAGCTTCAACAGAAGATCTGTTCCTGCTGAACCGTGGATCAAATCCAGGCCAGCCAGCTCCTGCGAGAGCCACATTTATTTTTATCTTTTCAGCTTTCTGTTGCTGGTTTCGTTTGTCTTTTGATCTATTTACTTGATGTATTTCCGATCCTCTGTAGAGAGGTCGGGGTTCCTCCTGTGGGTTCAGGAGAAGGGAGACTTTGTGTCTTCAGTTTGCAAGTAGCTGGGTGCTACTTGTGGTTGGTACCCTCCAGTGTGGAGGAAGAGAGACTTGCGTCTCTGGTTGCCTTTGACAGGGTGTCATCGGTTGTTTCCCTCCGGGTTGGAGGAAGGGAGATTTATCTCCGATTGTGCTTCCCTCTGGGGTTCAGAGGAAGAGAGACTTGGGTCTCTAGGTTCCCCTCCGGGTTGGAGGAAGGGAGGCTTGTTCCTCTGGCTCTGGGCTTGTGAGTAGCAAGCCCGGTGGTTCCCTCCGTGTGTGGAGGAAGAGAGACCGTGTGTCTCTGGTTTCCAAGTGGCTGGAGTCACTTGTGGGTTCCTCCTGTTTGTTCAGGAGAAGGGAGATTGCTATCTCCGGTTGCAAGTAGCTGGGTGCTACTTGTTGATTCCCTCCGGTTTGGAGGAAGGGAGACTTGTCTCCGGTTCTGGGCTTGTGGATTCAAGTCCAGGGGTTCCCTCTAGGTCTGGAGGAAGAGAGACCTTGTGTCTCTGGTTTGCTAGTGACTGGTGTCACTAGTGGTTCCCTCCGGTTGGGAGGAAGAGGGGATGTTGTTCCCCTGGTCAAGCTGTTTGGCAGCGTTTGTTGCAGACTGAGTCTGCTGTTTCTAGCGTGAGCTAGTGGAAGCCACACTCGGTTTGAGTGTGGGGTGGATGTAGGTCTGGAGGACCGAACCACCTAAAAACCCCTTGTGCATTGTGGTTTGTTTTGTTCATTTGTGCTTCCGCTAGATGAATGCATAGGGGCACTCCATGTGTTTGCTAACTGGTAGAACTGAATAGTTGATTAGCTTTCAGATTTGGTAAATCTGTATAGTTAGCATCATAGTTCTAGTTTGGGCGAAATTTTATATTGAGTGAAAGTCTTGTTAGTATTCTAGTTTTAAATTGGGTGAAAGTTTTTAAAGGGTTATATTCATTCACCCCCCCTCTAAATACTGCATCGAACCCAACAATTGGTATCAGAGCGGTTTACTGCTTCAAGATCCAACGATCTGCAGTGATCCCCGTGCTTCTCGGTGTTTATTCCGGTTTGCTGCTCCTTGATCTTTGTGTAATTGATCATTGCCTACAAATGGCTCTTCCACTGGTTTTCAATGGGTCTAACCTTGATTCATGGTTCAGTAGTTTGCGTAACTACGTCAATCTAGATAATCCCGATTTGTGGAAGTTAATTACTCATGGTCCTCATAGATTACCACAAAAAGAGTCCAAATGGACTGATCGTCATAGATCAATGCATAGAGAAAATCAGAAAGCTATAAAACTGATAAAAGCATCCATCAACAAGGCTTTACACTTTTGCCTTCATGATTGCAGGTCTGCTAGGGATATTCTGGACAAGATGAAACTAACTTGCAGAACAGAGAAGGAAAACTGCATGATGGCTGATGGGAGCAACCATAGCAGCAGCCACAGTGATGAAGAAGAGAACGAAGTTCAGGTAAATCCATTTGCGGACTATACCTTAGATGATTGGGTAGATGCTTATTCCAAGCTGTTAAGATCTAGCAATAAATTGAGCAAGAAAAATAGATCTATGAAAAAATAGCTAGATATGTTTGAGAATTCTAAACTTATTGGTGAGGACAGTGATACTCTGAAAACTGAAAATCAAATATTTAGAAGACAGCTGACTGATCTTGATTCTATTACTTCAGATCTGGAATATCTGAGATCTGAAAATGCTAGACTCAAAAACCAAACTGAGGAATCTGGATCTAAATCAGTGAGCCTTGAAAATGAAAATAGATTGATTTCTGAAACCTTGGAGACTGTCATAATAGAAAATTCAGAACTTCAGAAAAGGCTTGAAAAACTTCAATCTGATGATGAACAAGAAGTGTTTAGTGAATGTCAGACCACCTTAAGTGTTTTGAAATTTGATGATGAAATCCTGGAACACAATGGTAAAATGAGACAGGAGATCTGCGAGCTAAAACAGTTAAATACAGCTATGTCTGAGAGACTTATCACTCTTGAAAAGGGGAAGAGTGTTAGCCTGGATAGCTCTGATGAGCTAATGAAAGCTGAACAGGAAATTGAAAGTCTTAGGACTGTTAATCAAATGCTGAAAGAAGATGTTATTTGCTATAAAAAGAAAGCTGATGAATATGAAATCCATGTATCAAAGCTTGGATCAGAAGTTACAGAATTGAGGAAATCTCTTGAGAAATTTGTTAGTGGAAAAGAAAATCTTGATAAAATTCTTGGATCTAAAGTGAATCTCCGAAGAGAGGGTTTGGGCTACAAACCAATAGATAAAAAGAGCTTTGAAAGTAAGCTTCAAACTTCATTCGTGAGTAGCTCTAAGTCAGGCAGCACATCGAATGTGCCTATTTTTGAATTTAGTGCTAAGAAGAATCAAAATTCCACTGACAGCCCTAAGTCTGAGAAACAAGTTCAAAAACAGAAAAAGACTATTCATGTTCAGAACAAAGATTCAAGGAACTCTCATGATAAACCTGAGAATGCTGTGCCTAAATTGAACAAACACATTCATGCAAATAAAAAGAAAATTTCATGCCATTACTGTCATAGGTTTGGTCACTTGATGCATGAATGTAAATTGATGGAACAGGATGATAGAATGTATGCCAGGAAGTACAATAACAAAAATAGTCCTGTTGAACAGAAAAGAAAAAGTCATTGTTATCATTGTGGAAAAACAGGTCATGTTAGTGAACAATGTTGGTTTGCCAAAGGTAAAGGCAAATATTCTTTAAATTCTAATCATGACAATTTGTATGAAAATCAGCATGTCTTTAAAAGGAACAAAAATGGGTCCAGGGGCCAACACATGGTGTGTTTCACCTGCAGCAAGTCAGGCCATAGGGCGGTTGACTGCTGGCTTAATGTTGGTAGAAGAAATTCCATCTTCTGCTATCACTGTGAGAAAGTTGGCCATACAGTCAAAGACTGCTGGTATTCTCAGAGAAAGAAGGTCAACTCTAAATTTGTTAAACAAAGTGTGTTTGGTAGAAACAAATCTGCTCAAACAAGAAAATCCCTCACATGTTTTGAGTGTGGTAAGCAAGGTCACAAGGTGACTGATTGCTGGTTTTCTGACCATCTGAAACAAAGTGGTGGTAAAAACAGAAACATTCATGCTCATGAATTTAGTACACCTGCTTACATGCATAGTAATAAATTCAGACCGAGTGGTTCATGTGATTATTGTGGTCGGTCTGGACATTCCATGCCCAGCTGCTATATGAAAAAGCATGATGTTATGATGGCTCAGAAGCTTTGGAAAACATCCCATCAAAATGCCACTAACCCTGCAGGACCCAAGGAAACTTGGGAACCAAAATGTGCCAAGTGAGAAACTTTTTGCAGGTGTGTCTTGGGAATGAGAAATAAAAGGGGCAAATAAACCAAGACACCCTAAAAGGGTAAACCCCACTCATGCACCTCTCAGGTAAGTCTCTTGACTTTTCAATGAGCTTGCTTAGATGGCATTAGGTATATAGATAGATTTGTTAATTAGTGGTTTAAACATGTATGTTTGCATTTCCATGCAATAGTTGTTGCTTCTGAATATGCTCATTCTGTGACTGCATACATCTAGAATTCATGACTCATGAATGATTTTCAAATGTTCTGAATGCACACCGTCAGGGGGAGCTGCACTGCATATCATGCACATTTCACCAGTCTAATACCCTTCAGGGTCTTCATGCCTTTCATGGGTAGTTAATACATCTAATTGCATCTCAGAGTGGCATCATTTAATCATGAAATTTTTCAAAAGAAAAGGGAGGGTTACAGTTTATGCACTCAGTGAGGGGGAGCATCTCTCATTATTCATTCATGTAAGTGCATGTGACCATCAGACCTCTCATCAAAGCTCATGTCTGATGACTAATACTCACCTTCCTGTTTGAACTGCAATCTTGATAAACTCCTTGGTGATTGTGAAATGCATTGTATTTCAGCCTCTTGCTTCAATTCTTGTCAGCCATTGTCACTCATACTATCAATTGGTATTCATTGGCATTTGTTGACGTGGCTGTACCTGAAAATTGCTCTTGCCTTCCTTGAAGTCCCAGAAAGATTTCTCTGCTCATATCTTGATCATAAATCTGAAAAATATTGTTTTTAAGGAAATTTCTATCATATAGGACTATGAATGTCTGAAGATTTCAGCCGGTTGAAGTTTCATGTACTTCTTGTGTTTGTTTATGAATTCTTCTTGGAAATATCTGAGTTAGTCTTAATAAATTTTAACCAATCCTTTCATGTTGTGTCTTTTAAACTCTTCTGAAATCTGAAATTCTAAAATCATGATTTTCCTTGACTGATTTGCATGAAAATATGTATTGTTTTTAAACATCAGGGAATATGGATTGTCAAATACCAAATCTTGTCAGAGCAATGTCCTTGGTCACTGAGAAACACATCTCATTCATCAAAGAAATGAATTGAGATATGTCATGAAGTGCCATAGTTAACTCTGTTTAAATATGTTGATTAAAAATCTGGCAGAGCAATGGCAGGCACACTGAGAAATACATGTCTCTCATCAAAGAAATGAGTTTCAGTGTGTCATGAGGTATAAATGCTATCTCTGTTCTTAAGAAGCATGACAGTTAGTCCTTCCAAGCGCTTAGGGATACTGGCGTCTAAACAACGTGTACCCTCCAGTTGTAAGGATGTACTTAACTTAATTGCTCTTGAATATTGCTGTTAAAAAAAAAAAATTTGTTGCCTATCTAGCAGATCATCTGAGATTGTTTGGAAAAGAATGTTCTTTCAATAGAAATTTTGACAGAAATAAATGGTTTCTTGTTTGTTTATCCTCAATACTATCGATTGCATTTCTTGAGGAAATCCTTGAAATTAAGCGAGGAAGAATGAAGAAGGTTAAAAAGGTTTCTCAATATGAAAACTTGGTTCACTTGTTATTAAGAAAATTGATTTCAGATATGAGTAGAAATAGCTCATGTTCAAACCTCGCATACACAAAATTCTGAACTGGTTTGTCAACATAGGTTCATTCATAGGTTTCTATGATGGAAAAGTCTGTAATCATTTGTTTAAATCAGATTTATGAAATTGATATTTCATTGAAAATCTTTCACATTCTTTCTGAATTCCTTTTTACTCTCTCACATTGGACTCCAGTCGGTCAGACTAAACTGACTACTTCATTTGCACTCAGTTCTATCAATTGGTTCCAACTGTTGACTTCCACTGATGTCTTGGACCTGCATAAGCATGGTGGATGCATAAGAGTTGTATGTCTAAGGGGGAGCTAGTCAAACTTATTGCATAACATGTCTTTCAGGTTTTGATTCATGCATAGGTCTCATATCCTACATGAATTCTCATTGACTGTGCACTCGTATAATTAATTGCAATACATTCATAACATCTTTTTAGTGACGATGGGGGAGACTTCATTCATGCATTTAGTTGAGATCCTAACTCTTTTCTGAATTAAGTTCTTCATACTTCAGTGCTCCTGTGTGATTGAAAATATGACATATCTACTGGGGGAGAAGCTCTTGAAAGGATACATTTGGAAGATAGTTGTCACACTCCAAAGGGAAGTATAACATTCAAGTCTATACTGAATTGTTTCCCTATTTCATATCTTTGATGAAGGCAAAGGGGGAGAAGAATCTAATCTGATTCAGTGTAACTCATAGTGTTGCCATCATCAAAAAGGGGGAGATTGTTGTGTTGTGCCCCTGTGTGGTTTTGATGATGACTGACACACCATGAGTCACACTGAGGTGTGCTAGATGACTGATTGACTGCTTGAATATCTGATTGTTTGCTTGAATAACTAATTCATGAATATGGCTAGATTGGGGCAACATAGTGGCTAATTGTTTGCTGTTTGCTCATGCATTTCAAGTCTGTACATTGGGTTCACATCTCCAAGTTTGTACAGCCGTTTGCTTTGGATTTAAAGTCTATACTTTGGCTAAGTGTATACACTGTTAGTCTCATTTAGAGTCATATTTGATGATCAGTCATGCTTCATGTTAAACTGATGCATAAAGCATTCATTGCTGAGGTTTTAATGATTTATCTGGTTTTGATGATTGGCGTTTGATGTTAATCACTGTGAGTCATCCTTCTGAAATGTTCATTCAGGCCTTCATATGCTCAGTCAGTTTATCTGCTGACATTGTGCTTTGATGATAGCTTCATGATTGTGATTTGTATATCATCTGGAGAATGCACGTGTATGACTGATATATTGTGTGTGTTAGACTTCTGGTATGTGCATGGTCTATACATCGCCTTCAATCTTCAAGTCTGTACATCCACAGTTAGACTTGAAGTCTGCACTCTAGTCTTCACTGTCAAGTCTGCACATTGGTGTTCGATTTCAATGTCCGTACATTGGGCTTTTACATGAAAGTCTACACATTGTTGTTTGTAGTGAAAGTCCATACTTTGGACTGTTCATCAAAGTCTGTACATCATACTTCTATAGTATGTCTGTACAGTGAGTGATTCATTGGTGAAGTCTGTACACTTAACTGAACTTCAAGTCTAGACATTGCACGGTTCCCTTCATCTTCGTGTTGTTTTCAGTATGTGTCAATTTCATCTTCGTGTCGTTTTTACCTCGTGTCGTGTTACCCCGTGTCAATTACTGTGTCGACTTCGTGTCGTTATCAGTCCGTGTCTTTCTTATGTTGAAATCACACCTCGTGTTGATTTCTGTTTTCGACTTCGTGTCGTTTTATTTCTTGTCATTTTGACTTCGTGTCAAATCACTGCTCTGTCTTCGTGCTGTTTTCACTCCGTGTCAATTTCAGTTATCATCTTCGGCTATTTTCAACCCGTGTCAATTACTGTATCGTCTTCGTGGTGTTCTCACTTCGTGTCAACTTCACTTTGTGTTGATTCTTTGTATTCTGTCTTAGTGATTGGTCTTTCGTTTTAGACTTCGTGTCTTTATCGCATTGACCACACTCCGTGTCGTCTCTCCTCTCATGACTTCGTGTCGTGTTATCTACACCTCGTGTCGTTGTCTCTTTGTGTCTTCACCTCGTGTTGTTTTCGTCTCTTCGTGTCGGGTTTGTTCTCATGCGTGCAGGACATCGCAGCACTTCGTGTTGCTTCCTGTTTCACTTCGTGTCGTTTTTTTGTTCTTCCTAGACCTCGTGTCTTTCTTGTATTGAAACCATACTTCGTGTTGGTTTCTGTTCTCGTCTTCGTGTCTGTTGTCAGCACGTGTTGTTCTCTTCGCTGTGTGTCATGTCATGTTGTTTTTATGTTCATGTCTTCGTGTTGTTTTTGTCTTCGTGTGTTTTCTTTCTACCTCGTGTTGTTCTCTTAGTAGTGCTCGTTGTGTCACCACTGTATCTCGTGTCGTCTTCAGTGCAATGCACCTCTTGTTGTTTCTATACACCTCATGCAGCTCTATTGTTAATGGCCATACAGCGTATTAATAGTTTTAATGGCTTTACATCTCCTTGCAGGTCCAAGGAAGAAAAATTCCCAGTGACTGGCAGCACGTGATCCGAGGCTGGAATGAAGCCTGCTGAGAGACTGCCACGTGGTCCGAATTCTTAGGGCTGGAAATGTGGAGGTGACACGTCGTGGCTGATGCTGCTGCTGCTGCTATATATATGACTCTTCTTCCACAGAAGAAGTGTGATCGAATTGGCAAGAAGAGAAGCCAATACAGAGAGCCACGATCCAGAGAAGAAGAAAAAGAAAAGAAGAAGAGAAAGAGAGTGAGAAAGAGAAAGAAAGAGAGAGTGAGTAAGAGATCGAGATAGCAGAGTGTGAAGGGAAGAAGAGGAAGAAGAATAGAGAAGAAGAGAGAGCTAGAGTGATAGAAGCTTCAACAGAAGATCTGTTCCTGCTGAACCGTGGATCAAATCCAGGCCAGCCAGCTCCTGCGAGAGCCACATTTATTTTTATCTTTTCAGCTTTCTGTTGCTGGTTTCGTTTGTCTTTTGATCTATTTACTTGATGTATTTCCGATCCTCTGTAGAGAGGTCGGGGTTCCTCCTGTGGGTTCAGGAGAAGGGAGACTTTGTGTCTTCGGTTTGCAAGTAGCTGGGTGCTACTTGTGGTTGGTACCCTCCAGTGTAAAGGAAGAGAGACTTGCGTCTCTGGTTGCCTTTGACAGGGTGTCATCGGTTGTTTCCCTCCGGGTTGGAGGAAGGGAGATTTATCTCCGATTGTGCTTCCCTCTGGGGTTCAGAGGAAGAGAGACTTGGGTCTCTAGGTTCCCCTCCGGGTTGGAGGAAGGGAGGCTTGTTCCTCTGGCTCTGGGCTTGTGAGTAGCAAGCCCGGTGGTTCCCTCCGTGTGTGGAGGAAGAGAGACCGTGTGTCTCTGGTTTCCAAGTGGCTGGAGTCACTTGTGGGTTCCTCCTGTTTGTTCAGGAGAAGGGAGATTGCTATCTCCGGTTGCAAGTAGCTGGGTGCTACTTGTTGATTCCCTCCGGTTTGGAGGAAGGGAGACTTGTCTCCGGTTCTGGGCTTGTGGATTCAAGTCCAGGGGTTCCCTCCAGGTCTGGAGGAAGAGAGACCTTGTGTCTCTGGTTTGCTAGTGACTGGTGTCACTAGTGGTTCCCTCCGGTTGGGAGGAAGAGGGGAGGTTGTTCCCCTGGTCAAGCTGTTTGGCAGCGTTTGTTGCAGACTGAGTCTGCTGTTTCTAGCGTGAGCTAGTGGAAGCCACACTCGGTTTGAGTGTGGGGTGGATGTAGGTCTGGAGGACCGAACCACCTAAAAACCCCTTGTGCATTGTGGTTTGTTTTGTTCATTTGTGCTTCCGCTAGATGAATGCATAGGGGCACTCCATGTGTTTGCTAACTGGTAGAACTGAATAGTTGATTAGCTTTCAGATTTGGTAAATCTGTCTAGTTAGCATCATAGTTCTAGTTTGGGCGAAATTTTATATTGAGTGAAAGTCTTGTTAGTATTCTAGTTTTAAATTGGGTGAAAGTTTTTAAAGGGTTATATTCATTCACCCCCCCCCTCTGAATACTGCATCGAACCCAACAACAGACACCCTGGATGAAGGCGTTAAATAAAACGCCGCCTTTGTGAAAGGTGTTAATTCAAAAATAGCAATAGATTAGTCACAAGCTGGCTGATCCTGGGGGGTGTGCAGTGTGCACACTGGAGGGTGCCCGTGGGGCACAAAGGAGGGGTACCGTGGGTGCCAAAGGGAAAGGGCACGCGTGGGTGCCAAAGGGGAAAGGGCACACGTGGGTGCCAATAGGAAAGGGCACACGTGGGTGCCAAAAGGAGATGGTAATCAAAAGAAAAACAGTGGAGGTCCCACCGTGATCGCCAATTTGTAAATCATGGAAAATAATCCACTTTTAAGACAAGAATATAATAAGCATATGCATAAGAATAATAATGAAAAAGGGAGTAAAAGAGCACGTGGTGCTACTAAGGAGAGTGATCGCCAGAGGGGTTACCTCAATAAGAAGAAAAGATGATCGTGAATACCTGGTGATAACAGGATGCGGGATGGATGTGGGTTCCTTCCTCCACCTTCTATCGGCCGGCCGATGAAGGGGGTTTTCCTCTTTGATTACCCTTAAACAAAGAACAAACAAGTAAAAGAAAAAGAGATCAACCAAACGTGAGTGTAGTTTCAATCCCAAGATGAAAGATGGTGATGAAAGAAGAGCATAAAGTGTGCACCTTTTGTTTGTTTTAAAACCCCTAGAGAATTAGAGAGAGGAGAGATGCAATGAAAACTAATGCAAGGAAAAGGCTATACGATGATGAACAGAGATGAATGAAGACAACAAAGAGAAGAAAATATCCCTGCTGTTCCTGGAAACAGTAAAGGGAACAACACTTTGCTTCGGATGTGGCAGTAGGAGGAAGCAGAAGAGATCAATCGCTCTTAATCTCAATCGCCAGCACCCATTAACCTCTCTGTGTGTGTGCGTCTATACGTATATGTCTGTCTCTCTCTCTAAACTCGCACGAGATCAACCAGGGGACTCTTTTATAGGGTCTCGATCACAGATAATCACAAATTTGGGAAGATAAGAATAGGTAGTGGCCGTTAACGGCAAGGACTCTAGTTCCCAGATCGAGCAAGGTGATCAAGAAAGGCAGGGAACTCTTCAGGAAAGGCGAGTTTAAGCAGGACACGAAAGGGTGAGACACGACCTACCAAAGGGCGTCAATTCAGAATTGACGACCTGCTCCAGGGCGTTAATTCAAAACACAACCAGGATCAAGGCGTCACTTCCTGGATTCAATTTTGGTAATAAAAGCCTTTTTTATTTGAAAATTGCGAAAAGACGCCTGAAGCAAAGGCGTTAAACAAAAACACGCCCTAGGGAAGGACGTTAATCATTGATTTTCCAAACGGGGTGGGACTCGTAAAATACCAGGAATTGACGCCCTTCCGTGTGGTCGTCCTTTCTTAAGAACACGCCCCAGATTAGGTGGCTATTTAAAACACGCCCCGCTTCAAGTCGTTAATCACCAAAAACCCAAGAATAAATAACAAAAAACACACAAAAATAGAAAAACCTTATATTATAGAAATATTGAAGTTCACTTTGGGGCGTTAACATAGTGACATGAGATTTGATCAACAAAGCGTCAATTTTGGCGTGTCTACAGCCACGGCTGGGTTGTTGCCCTTTTTGCCCTTGTCCCTGAGTAGGGGCAAGTCCAGCAGGGTATCTCTATTTTTAACCCCATTTTTTTTTGGACGAGCGAGTGATACGCAAGTGTCGGCTAGGGCACGAAGCCTTGCGCCTGAAGGTAAGGCTCATTCGTTGGCAAGAAGAAAATGCCAACGCAACGGGAGAATTCCTGCAGATTCGGACATAGGGTCCGTAATGGCAATATTGTATGGAGTGGGTGGCTAGGGCACGGAGCCTTGCACCGGAAAGGGGTGTATTCGCTGGCAAGGGACGAATGCCAGCGTAAGGGTAGAGGTTCTGCCGATCCGGGCGTAAGGCCCGTGACGGCAACTTTGTACGAGAGAAGGATGCTAGGGCACGAGGCCTTGCGCCAAAGGAAAACTTATTTGTCGGTGAGGAATTGATGTTGATGCAAAGGGTAGAGTCGTCCTCACCCGTACGGACGTCCGTCAGCTCGGAAGAACGTGAGGATGGACCGTTCCAACGGAGACATGTATCATTGTGCGTTATTTATATACGTATATATATATATATATATGGATATATATATTATCTTATGCACATGCCCATACGTGTATATATATATACATGTATAGATATATATGTTTATTATTATTATTATTTTCTCTCTTTTTTTTCTTTCTTTTTTTTATTTTCCCCTTTTTTTTATTTTTTCTTTTTTTTCTCATTTTTTCTCTCTCTCTTTTTTATTCCCTCCTTTTTTTTTCTTTTCTTTTCACTTGCCATATAAAGGGGGGGGGGGGGGGGGGGGGTTTCGAACGGTCACCCCGTTTCGAATTCTCCCTCCCCTCTTTCTCTTTCTCTCTCTTCGGCGGACGAACCCCCCCTCCCTTCTTCTTCCTCTTCACCGAACGTCGCCACCGCCGCCGTCGTCGGCGTCGTCTTCACCGGGGTGAGGGGTCGTGACGGAGGGGTCTTCCCCCCTCTTCTCCTTTCTCCTGCTCTCTCTTCCTCTTCTCCTTTTTCCCCTTCCGTTTTCCTCTTCCTTTCTCTTTTCTTTTCCTTCTCGTTCTCCTCTTCCTCCTTTGCTCGGGGGCGACGGAGCCCTAGGCTCCTGTCGTCTTCTTCTTCCTCTTTCTCTTTCTTCTTCTTCTTCTCTTCCTTCTTCTTCTTCTCTTTTCCTTCTTCCTTTTTTGTTCCTCTTCTTGGCTTGGGGGCGGCCATGGCGTCGGACTGTGCCGCTGGCGAGGGCACAGACCGTGCCGCTGGGGGGTTGGCGTGTGTGTGCCGCTGAGAGTGGGCACGGGTGTGCCGCTGAGCAGGGGACATGAGTGTGCCGCTGGGGCGACCAAAAAGGGCGTACCGCTGGGGCGGCCAGGGAGTGTGCCGCTAGGGTGGCCACTGGGGTGTGCCGCTGGGGCCACCGAGGGCGTGCCGCTGGGAAGAGGCACAAGGTGTGCCGCCAGGGGATGTGGCCTGGGTGTACCGCTGAGGAAAGAAGACTTCTTCAACCAGAGGACCTCCGGTGTCGCCCTTGGGCACACCGTGACTTTGTTGGGGCCGTCACTCCTTGTGGGCGTGCACCCGTGTTTTCCCTTACGCCTCCGGCCTAGGGGAAACTCTGCCGAAATTTCATCAGAAATTATTGGCATTCTTTTAATTCAACTGTAGTGTAGCCCCCTTTATAATTCCCTTTCTTTTTCCTTTACTTGTGCCTTGTTCTGACTTGCGGTATCTTGCCCCTTGTAGAGAAATGGCTGCCCCGAGAGATTCTGCTACCTCCGGTACCGAGCACGTTCCCTCACCTCCGGTGCTAGCAGTCACCTGGTTCAACGTAGAAGACCTGGACAGGGGGCACACAGAGATAGCGGCACTGGCCGGGTCATCGGGCTCAGACACTGAGACAATGGATTACCGTAGGCTTACCCGGGTTGACGGCGTCATGACCTTTGACCGGGCCATGGGGGAGTACAGGAAGGACTTCCCGAAGGATAAGCATCTCGTTCGCTTCCTGAAGCACCTCTGTCACCAAGAGAGGCATAACTTTCGGGTTGTCAAAGAGGCTGAGCGGACGATTCTGTAGTCCCGGGACAACCTATTTTATAGTGTTTCGAGGAGCATCCCAATGTACTTAGTGGGAGAGGCTCGGGAGTGGAAGCCCATCTTGGGGCTCGAAGGCGTGCTGCCGGCAGAGGACAAACTAGTGCGGGCGCCTCAGTTCATCCCTGCTCGATGGGATACATCTACCGGACGGGTTCAAAGTGAGCATCCCCGGTTTGGTTTGCTCCTAGCTCCATTGAAGTGGGGATACAGAGAGGAACCTTTTCTGCTGGACTGCTTGGCCATCCGATTCAAGCATGAGCTGGCGCTGGGCTGGTTTGGAGAGTTAAAGCTCAAGGACGCGCACAACTTCCGGGAAGTGGCCGTGGAATTCACAGAGTACGTGCTATTCAACTATGCCCCGATCCTCATCCGGGCTGGCGTCTACCACAGTGTGTACGCCTCTCGGTACATCTACCCTATTTCCAGGGGTCTTTGCTGCGGGATGATTGAGGTGTTTAATGCGGAGACCAACACCTTTTACACCGCAGAAGGCGAGACTTCGTTAGACCTGTGGAGTCTCAGTCAGCTCAGTGGCTTTGTAATACCCCGATTTTAAAAATCTGAAATTTAATTGAAATAATTGAATTTTCAATTGAGATAAATGAATTTCGGAATTTAATACTTAATTTCTTAGTAAATAGAACTAGTGAAATTTTGACTACCTTATAAAAATCTGAAAAAATGGTAAAATGGTAAAGAATGATTTATGTAACAACTTTGTCTTCTGTGTCCGACCCAATAAAAATATGTAATGAGGTCTAATTAGTGGATTAAGCCCAAAAGTGCACACTTATCTAACCTTAACTTAAAACGCGAAATTAGAACTTAATACTCAACCTAATGACCCCAAATTCTTTTAGAAATTTAATTAGAATTTATTTGAATTTAATTAGAAATTATTTGTAGTTATTTGAATTAATGGGAATTTATTCAAAATTAATTAGATTAATTCTTTAATAAATAGAATAAGTCACATTTCGACTATTTTATAAAAATCCATAAAAATCATATTCTTGTGTAATCCATTTCGTTTAACAATTTTGTCTTCTACGACTAAGCCTAATAAAATCATTAACTAGACCTAATCAGTGGGTTAAGTCCAATTTTCACACCTACCTAACCCAAATTCGTGTTCATTGTTAATCTCATCTTAAAACATCAAATTCGAGCTTAATACTCAACCAAATGAGCTCAAATCAGAGGCAAATGAAAGGCCACGATCTAAGGATCAATAACCCCATATCAATCAAACCAAACCCTAACCCTAGCACATGGTGGCGGTCGAGTTTTGTTGAAGTCAACCTTCGCGGCGCCGTTTTCCAACACCACCTTGCGTGGTCGATTTCTCCCAGCTCCGAAGTCTCCAGAAGCTCTATGAGCTATCAAAATAAAACTCTACATGTCTATTTTCATTTGGTAGCTGTGGTGTTCGCAGAGGTTTCAGATCTAGAGAGATCTCGAGAGTTTAGTGGCGACGTGTCGGCGTTCTTTCTCCTTCTTTCCCTCTTCCTTTCTTCTTTGATTGAGGTAGGTTCCCTCAGGCTCAAACTGCAAGTAATATATCAAAATGATCAGCATCGAAGTAGCTTTCATTTGGCGTAAGAAGCCCCAAATTTCATTGAGCATGTTTAGAGAATTTTGGATCGAAGTAAGAGCATGTCTAGACTTGATTTATGGTATGTTCTTTTGAGTCAAAGCATGTTTTCGGGCTGATTTTGAGTTGTATATCTTGATCCCCATATAGCATATCTTACATGGTTGGAATCAGCATCGAAGTAGCTTTCTTTTGATATAAGAAGCCCCAAATTTCGTTGTATATATTGAGTGAATCTTACGATTTAGTAGAAGCATGTCAAGAACTAGGTTTTCATATGTTCATCATAGATAGGTTGTGATTTAATTGATTTCTGTTGAAATTTGTGTTTCAAAACTCTTATTTTATGACCCTAGTATGTCTATTAAGAACCCTAGAGCATGTGGTTAAGATCCAAACCCATTTAGACCCCAAATGGTTGAGTTCATGCGTTTTCCGGAGGCTACGACCGTTTCTGGGCTTGCAGGGGTCGACCCATGGGGTCGACCCATGCCCCAGCAGCAAGGGCCTGCCCGAGGGTCGACCCTTGGGGTCGACCCATCCGGCCCAGTGCGAGGGTCGACCCATGCTGCAGGTTTTGAGGGGGACGACCCTAGGGGTCGACCCATTCAACTGGCAGACCCTATTTTTGCTGGGGTCGACCCCAGGGGTCGACCCATACACCAGCAAACTTGTTTTTGTCATTTTTCGACCCTAGGATCGATCCGGATCATTAGGGGATCGACCCATTCAACTTAGTCCAATTGAAAACTATATTTGGAGGAACCAATAACCCACACATGCACCCCCGTTAGCCCAATAGATGTAAGGTTTGTTTCAAACTGTTTATCTATGCAGTGAATTAGAAACCCACATGATTAGTGGTTAATTATGTAACTAAATTTCTGTTAAATGCATGCTATTTCATTCTTACTTGATCTTGTTCTTTACCTTATCATCTTGAATCATCTTTTTGGCAATTTGGCTTAAGGTAAATGATAATCCTTGATATATTAACATGGTAATTAGGATTAAACGAATTGTTAGGTTGCTGGATAGTCATTCTATTCCAGTAGAATGTTTTGACCAGATTACCGACTTCTAGTAAGTCTTTAGCCTTTAAATTGTGTTAACATTGAACTTATCACCGGAAACTCCATCCGGGGAACTTACCATAATCTCGAGATTTCTTTATACCCTTGTTATGAACCTAATGAACCACCAGAACATCGATTTACATGACCGAACCGCTGGTTTAAGTCTTGGACCGAATTGGGTTAAGAGAGGCATGTGCGGCCGTAGTGGACCGTATATCCTCATAGGCGGCCCAATAGCGACCGTGTATCCATAATACGGCCCAGTATGGAGCGTATATCTTGTTCATGGGTCTTAATGTCTTCTTGACATGCGCGGCCCAGTGTTAACCGTTTATACATATTGAGCGGCCCTTGTCTAACCGTTTATATGGCAGTTTTCCGAAAAGTGGTTATTTCATGAATTTCGAATCGTATGAGCTAACCAAGCCAATAGGCTATGGTATTTTGTAAATTTACCTATTGATTAGATCTATTGATCATTAATTATAGTCCTTTGGGATAATTATTCCTCTCGGTTATGGAGCTTATTGTTTGGACTCTTGAAGAATCATTATTCTTATGTTTCTTACCTCGACTACATGAACTTGACCTTGGAACTCTTGGCCATTAAATATTGTGGATGTCTAGTCTCGTGGGATCTACGATCCAAAAAGAAATCAATGCCAAGGCAAACAAATGAAGGGCCCAGTCTGGTCCTGGGAGGAGCACCCGAAAAGTACTTCATCCCCGGGGAGGTGAATGATTAGGTGTGGCATTTGGCACCGGTGCAATCTAGCGTGTTGGGTCTAGGACATCCCACATTCTCGTAAAACTTATTATTACTCATGCTTAAAGTATGAAATACTTGCTTGCTTGCTTACTTGACATGACTTGAAATTGACTGCAAATTGCCATTTACTAGAAAATCTTGCTAATCTTGCTTGATATCTCGACATGCAATTATTTCTTCCATGCAATTATCATTACTCTTTCTATCTTAGTGATTATTTAGTTCTGCTTATTTTATTATGTTAATCGTGCATGTTCATTAATTGGTTAATCACTTAAACTATGCCTGATGATAGAGTATAATTCCTACTGAGCTTCTTGCTCACCCCTACTTCCAATCCTTTTCAGGTAATGCGGTAAATGGTACGCTGTAAATGGGAATCAGATCAGTGTGATCGAGTGAACTCGGAACCTAGTGTTTGGAGTCTGTCTTTTTACCTTCTTGAGTCTAGCTAGTGTCGTGAGTCTGGTTATTTCTTTTTGTTATTTCCTCCTTTAATTGAATTCTATATTGTAAGAGTGGGTCAAAATTATACTTTTAAATATTAATAAGAGCTCGTATTTTTAATACGTGTGTTTATGGCCTCCTTGTGTTTAATTGTGGTTGTTTATCTTCCGCTCTTGTTATCATGACTATTAACTGCCACGTTCCGAGCATCGCTTCCTGCTGCTGTCGGTTCGGGGCGTGACAGAGGTGGTATCAGAGCCTCCTTACCTGAGTCCTTGGATTTTGTCCAAGAGTATAGGTTACCCTAAGTCTTAAGACCTGTGTCATCCCTTGTCACCTGGTGAGATTGGGTAATATCTTGGGTTAGGTAATAAAATATATGCAAGATTGCGTTGTGTTACGCGTAAGGGGTAATGAAAAAAAAAAGGGTTAACCATATAACTATCTTGCAGGTCTCTAAGCCATTCTTAAAATGAAACCAAGTGGTTCCATGGGTAAGCTAAGATTCGGTTCCGCTAGAGGCTGGCGAGTCCGTCGTAAGGAAACCCGACGTAATAAGAAGAAGAAGAGCAATATTACGCAAAAGAAATGTTTATACTGTCACAAACTTGGTCATCTCGCGAAGGAGTGCTGGCGAAGGAGCAGAGCGTGTCTGTGTTGCGGAGATCAGGATCATAAAATGGCTAACTGTCCTAAGTTACTTCCACAAGCAAAACTACAAGAAGAATCGAAACCAACTTCTATCGGATGAAGAATTATATATGGTATCGTTCTCTTTTATCCCTAGCTATAGTTAATTTCTTTCGTCATTAATTATATAATTAACATGTTATTTTGATAAATAATAACTAATTTCTTTCGTCATTAATTATATAATTAACATGTTATTTTGATAAATAAGATCATCTTAGTTCAAACATTCACATAATTGGTAATACCCGGTGAATTTGGGGACCAAATTCCTTTAAGTGGGGGAGGTTGTAATACCCCGGTTTTAAAAATCTGAAATTTAATTGAAATAATTGAATTTTCAATTGAGATAAATGAATTTCGGAATTTAATATTTAATTCCTTAGTAAATAGAACTAGTGAAATTTTGACTACCTTATAAAAATCTAAAAAAATGGTAAAATGGTAAAGAATGATTTATGTAACAACTTTGTCTTCTGTGTTCGACCCAATAAAAATCCGTAATGAGGTCTAATTAGTGGATTAAGCCCAAAAGTGTACACTTATCTAACCTTAACTTAAAACGCAAAATTAGAACTTAATACTCAACCCAATGACCCCAAATTCTTTTAGAAATTTAATTAGAATTTATTTGAATTTAATTAGAAATTATTTGTAGTTATTTGAATTAATGGGAATTTATTCAAAATTAATTAGATTATTTTTTTAATAAATAGAATAAGTCACATTTCGACTATTGTATAAAAATCCATAAAAATCAGATTCTTGTGTAATTCATTTTGTTTAACAATTTTGTCTTCTACGACTAAGCCTAATAAAATCATTAACTAGGCCTAATCAGTGGGTTAAGTCCAATTTTCACACCTACCTAACCCAAATTCGTGTTCATTGTTAACCTCATCTTAAAACATCAAATTCGAGCTTAATACTCAACCAAATGAGCTCAAATCAGAGGCAAATGAAAGGCCACGATCTAAGGATCAATATCCCTCTATCAATCAAACCAAACCCTAACCCTAGCACATGGTGGCGGCCGAGTTTTGTTGAAGTCAACCTTGGCGGCGCCGTTTTCCAACACCACCTTGCGTGGTCGATTTCTCCCAGCTCCGAAGTCTCCAGAAGCTCTATGAGCTATCAAAATAAAACTCTACATGTCTATTTTCATTTGGTAGCTGTGGTGTTCACAGAGGTTTTAGATCTAGAGAGATCTCGGGAGTTTAGTGGCGACGTGTCGGTATTCTTTCTCCTTCTTTCCCTCTTCCTTTCTTCTTTGATTGAGGTAGGTTCTCTCAGGCTCAAACTGCATGTAATATATCAAAATGATCAGCATCAAAGTAGCTTTCATTTGGCATAAGAAGCCCCAATTTCATTGAGCATGTTTAGAGAATTTTGGATCGAAGTAAGAGCATGTCTAGACTTGATTTATGGTATGTTCTTTTGAGTCAAAGCATGATTTCGGGCTGATTTTGAGTTGTATATCTTGATCCCCATATAGCATATCTTACATGGTTGGAATCAGCATCGAAGTAGCTTTCTTTTGATATAAGAAGCCCCAAATTTCGTTGTATATATTGAGAGAATCTTACGATTTAGTAGAAGCATGTCAAGAACTAGGTTTTCATATGTTCATCATAGATAGGTTGTGATTCAATTGATTTCTGTTGAAATTCGTGTTTCAAAACTCTTTTTTTATGACCCTAGTATGTCTATTAAGAACCCTAGAGCATGTGGTTAAGATCCAAACCCATTTAGACCCCAAATGGATGAGTTCATGTGTTTTCCGGAGGCTACGGCCGTTTCTGGGCTTGCAGGGGTCGACCCATGCCCCAGTAGCAAGGGCCTGCCCGAGGGTCGACCCTTGGGGTCGACCCATCCGGCCCAGCGCGAGGGTCGACCCGAATGGGTCGACCCATGCTGCAGGTTTTGAGGGGGTCGACCCCAGGGGTCGACCCATTCAACTGGCAGACCCTGTTTTTGCAGGGGTCGACCCCAGGGGTCGACCCATACACCAGCAAACTTGTTTTTGTCATTTTTTGACCTAAGGATCGATCCGGATCATTAGGGGATCGACCCATTCAACTTAGTCCAATTGAAAATTATATTTTGAGGAACCAATAACCCACACATGTACCCCCGTTAGCCCAATATATGTAAGGTTTGTTCCGAACCGTTTATCTATGCAGTTGGTGACTTAATACTAGTTCTAAATGATTCATTTTAGTGTCATGGATGATAATAAGTGAATTAGAAACCCACATGATTAGTGGTTAATTATGTAACTAAATTTCTATTAAATTCATGCTATTTCATTCTTACTTGATCTTGTTCTTTACCTTATCATATTGAATCATCTTTTTGGCAATTTGGCTTAAGGTAAATGATAATCCTTGATATATTAACATGGTAATTAGGATTAAACGAATTGTTAGGTTGTTGGATAGTCATTCTATTCCAGTAGAATGTTTTGACCAGATTACCGACTTCTAGTAAGTCTTTAGCCTTTAAATTGTGTTAACATTGAACTTATCACCGGAAACTCCATCCGGCAAACTTACCATCATCTCGAGATTTCTTTATACCCTTGTTATGAACCTAATGAACCACCAGAACATCGATTTACATGACCGAACCGTTGGTTTAAGTCTTGGACCGAATTGGGTTAAGAGAGGCATGTGCGGCCGTAGTGGACCGTATATCCTCATAGGCGGCCCAATAGCGACCGTGTATCCATAATATGGCCCAGTATGGAGCGTATATCTTGTTCATGGGTCTTAATGTCTTCTTGACATGCGATGCCCAGTGTTAACCGTTTATACATATTGAGCGGCCCTTGTCTGACCGTTTATATGGCAGTTTTCTGAAAAGTGGTTATTTCATGAATTTCGAATCGTGTGAGCTAACCAGGCCAATAGGCTATGGTATTTTGTGAATTTACCTATTGATTAGATCTATTGATCATTAATTATAGTCCTTTGGGACAATTATTCCTCTCGGTTATGGAGCTTATTGTTTGGACTCTTGAAGAATCATTATTCTTATGTTTCTTACCTTGACTACATGAACTTGACCTTGGAACTCTTGGCCATTAAATATTGTGGATGTCTAGTCTCGTGGGATCTACGATCCAAAAAGAAATCAATGCCAAGGCAAACAAATGAAGGGCCCAGTCTGGTCCTGGGAGGAGCACCCGAAAAGTACTTCATCCCCGGGGAGGTGAATGATTAGGTGTGGCATTTGGCACCGGTGCAATCTAGCGTGTTGGGTCTAGGACATTCCACATTCTCGTGAAACTTATTATTACTCATGCTTAAAGTATGAAGTACTTGCTTGCTTGCTTACTTGACATGACTTGAAATTGACTGCAAATGGCCATTTACTAGAAAATCTTGCTAATCTTGCTTGATATCTCGACATGCAATTATTTCTTCCATGCAATTATCATTACTCTTTCTATCTTAGTGATTATTTAGTTCTGCTTATTTTATTGCGTTAATCATGCATGTTCATTAATTGATTATTCACTTAAACTATGCCTGATGATAGAGTATAATTCCTACTGAGCTTCTTGCTCACCCCTACTTCCAATCCTTTTCAGGTAATGCGGTAAATGGTACATTGCAAATGGGAATCGGATCAGTGTGATCGAGTGAACTCGGAACCTAGAGTTTGGAGTCTGTCTTTTTACCTTCTTGAGTCTAGCTAGTGTCGTGAGTCTGGTTATTTCTTTTTGTTATTTCCTTCTTTAATTGAATCCTATATTGTAAGAGTTGGTCAAAATTATACTTTTAAATATTAATAAGAGCTCGTATTTTCAATACATGTGTTTATGGCCTCCTTGTGTTTAATTGTGGTTGTTTATCTTCCGCTCTTGTTATCATGACTGTTAACTGCCACGTTCCGAGCATCGCTTCCCGCTGCTGTCGGTTCGGGGCGTGACAGGCTTGCCTATTGACGGGGAGCCTTATGAAGAAGTCTGCCCCCCGGATATGATCAATGATGAAACCAACGGGGATGGCTACTATTCTCTTGGCTATTCATACCGGTACCACATGAAGGCGTACCAGGAATTGTACCAGTTGTCGCATGGCGGGAGGCAACCCCCCCGAGGGGAATGGAAAAGGGTTCGCATGGTCCTCTGGGTGCAGTATTTCTATGATGGGCTGAGGCAGTACGAGGAATTCCCACACATTGGCACTGCTGCCGACCGGAAGAAGCGCGCCAAGTCAAAGGTTGACGTGAAGATCCCTTCCCGAGGGCGCCGCGGCGGGCCGAACCCGATGGGAGTTGACCCATTAACGCATTGTGCAGCGTATCTGACGTACTGGCTATGCTCGTTCGCCATGCCTCACAGGGACGAGACTGTCATTCACCCAGACGCCATTTACCCGGCTTGTCAAATGGCCTGGGGTATCAAGCTGTCTTTGTGCCCGGCTACGCTGTGTCTAATATACAAGGCACTCGGGGACATCAGCCGTCAACAGTTCCCACGTCAAGCGCGGTATGTGTGCCCACTGCATTTTTTCAACGCGTGGGTGTATTCTTTATTCCCAGAATTCACCCCACGCCCCATTCAGGGCTGGGGATTGGTTCCACGGATGTTGGAATTTGCGAGCGTAGCGCCAAGGTCGATGTCCATGCGGCTGTACGACATTCGAGGCAAGTTGACGACGGTGCCTCTTGATGCCGCGGGCACTATCCATTTTTGGACCCTGGCCACTCACTCGAGTCCGTTAGTAAATAGTAACCGGGAGTGCCGAGACGACCAAGTGGAGAAATATGTGCACCCGATCAGTTAGGAGAACGTGGTTCCCCCGCTATTGGAGTTGGAACTCAGGGCCTGGGCGCTGTCCGTCCGTCCAAGTGTGCTGGCCTTTCGCAAAGGGGACAGTATGCTGTTGGAGCCATATTATGCTTTTCGCTTCGGCAGGAATTTTGGATATGACCAGCATATCCCGACACATAGTGCTCACTTTGAATTACTGGTGCGAAGTCTCCGGGGGAGTCCTACTGCCGAAGCCGCCCGAACCTGGTGGGATTTCTTTCATCGGGCAGACACTGCCAGCTTCAGGGTGCCAGCCCCGAGTCGGGTTCCACGGGTGACTCCCGAATATGTGAAGTGGTGGAATGCCCGGATAGCTTTTTACCGACTATGCCGGACCGACTGCTGGGACAGGGCTGAGAGGAGATTTCTGAGCCAGCAACCGGTGCCGGTACTGGATATTGACCCAGAGCACCTACTATGACTGAAGCGTGGCAAGGAATAGGAGGTTGCTGCCTACATGATTGCGTTCAAGGCGGCTCGTGAGACCAAGCCAGCGTCGCAGGTCAAGCTGCCTCCCGTGGCAAAGGATGACTTCAAGAAGGCTTTGCGAGATCTCTGCCACATCGGGGGCGACCACCTGGAACTGATCAACTATCCATTCCCCATGGAGGAAGAAGGCACCCCGGCGAGGAGCTGGCGACCGGAGAGGGATGCACTTTGTCCTTATCGCACCTTTCTGAGGAGGGAGAAGCGGAAGCCGGAGAATTACAAGGACACCACGTGGCTCTACGTCCTCCTTCGAGTGCACGGGTTGAAGATTGAAGATTCAGCAGTGGTCATCTTGGGCAAGCGCCTCCACATCGCCTACTACTATGCCGAGGGATGGGGGATGGACCATTTCAACCGCTTTTGTCACCTGGCTGCCAAGAAGCATGCAGACCTGGCCGCCCTCTCGGATCGCTGCCAGAAAATTGAAGACGTATGCTGGCTGGTCCGAGAGGCGGCTCATTGGGACAGGGAGCCGTCCCTCAATTATTGGCCGATAACGCTGCGGCTGTACACTGGCCTACATGGTACTTAGTGTTCTCTTCCTTCCCTTGTGTTCTCCAATGCTGACCCCCTTTTTTGAATGATGGACATTGACCGGGTCCTTTATTTCCCTTTTTTTTGATAGATCACCCAGACAGCACTCAACTGGCGACGTATCGCAACCTCCTGCGGCAGGCAGGCAAGCCGGCCTACTTTGAGGAGGTGCCAGCGGCTCCGACCACGACCCCTCTACCGAAGCCCGCGAAAAGGTCCCGGGCGAAGTCGCCTTTGAAGAAGGCCGTAGATGCTGCCAAGGCAGCTGGGCGGCGGGAGGCCAAGCGGAGAAAGACAGAGGCCGCTAAAGCCACGACGACCGCTCCCTCGGCACCCGTAATCTCCTCATTCGAGGAATTCGAAGCTGCTCAGGCCGAGCCGATTCGGCCTGCAGGTTGGGTCCCTTTCGCTCTTCTGGGCTCTTCAGAGTTTGTTGAGATGCTAAGAGGTGCGTTCCTTGTAACACACATGTCTTTGTTTCAGCTATCGCTGAGAGGCCTGCGCCCGTAGCTATCCTAGGCGTGGGTGAAGCCGTGACCCACGTGGCCGTGGAATTCGTCGGGGAGACCTTCTTTGCCCCAACTCCTGCTGCCAAAGTCGAAGGAGGTATAACACTTTCTCGAGCGGTCATTTGATTAATTTTCTTTGTTCCTTGAAACTTCATGGGCATGACCGAATCTGGATTTTGCTTTGTTTGTGCAAGAGTTGATGTGGCAGCCCCAGAACCGGAGGCGGCCCCGAAGGCATCCCGGTTCGGGCAGACGTATCGGAAGAAGGGGCAACGGTCAAAGAAGTCGCGACTGCCGACCCTGGATGTTGAGGCGGGGGCTGCCTTGCCAGTGAAGGAGGTGCCCACCAGCCCTAGATCTTCGTCAGGTGAAAAGGTAGACTACGGCTACTCTTCTGACGAAGTACTTTCAGCTGAGGGTGTCCCCGGGAAGACCAGATTTCAAGTTCTTGCCTGGAAAGCCCCGGTACTGTCTGTGTCTCTTAGTCTAGTGAAGCAGGCGCCTGTAAGTGCAAACATGTTAATTCAGGTCTCTTTCTTGAGGTTTCCCACTAACCTTCTCGCTATCATTATCCTCGGCCTCCAACAGGAGCAGGTTCCGCCAGAAGATGCAGAGGCCCACGTCCCGGGGGCAGAAGCTACCAGGCGAGAGGCAGCCGCCGTGACTTTGAATAAATTGGCATTCCTGGCTGAGGCTGCGCAGCAGGAAGAGGCCGCGGCCAGCTCCGGTGTTTCTTCCTCGACCTCTGGGGTTCCGCTCCGGGAAGTAGCGGTGGTGGGTGTAAGTGCATATCTTCCTCCCCTTTCTCTTTTCTTTTCCCCCTAAGCTTTCCCCTCGAGGTTGTTGATTCATTTGAGGTAATACAGACTCATGCCTCGAAAGTAGCTGCAGGGGTTGCTATTCCTTCCGCCGAAGCCTTGGAGGAGGGGGAGATAGTACAGGAGACTGAGGTGCAAGTGCTGGTGGTACCCGAAGCCAAGACTCGGGAGGAGACAATTTCTGCAGTTGATGCCTGGGGAGAGGTGACGCCGGAGAGCAGCATAGTGCCGGCTGGCGAGGTAAGCAGGGGAATATGCTCGGCCTTTTTGAGGATTCAATGATTTACTCCACTTAGCATGCGTCTGACTTCTCTTCACATGACCAGGTAACACCAACGCCCCGCGGGGCACGTGCCCCTCGGGCTCGTAAAGCCGTCCCCAGGTGGAGCTCGTCTTTTCGCGTGCATGCAGCTAAACGGCTGAAGATGCTTCTGGGGTTGGACATGGGGTCCCTGACGTCTCTTCTGTAAATGGGAGTCATCGATCTTGTACTTCTCGGCCAGCCGATAGATTTTCTGGTTGCGGAAGTGACTTCCATTGTCTGAGATGATTCGGTTTGGCGTGCCAAATCGGAATATAATATTGCGTCGGATGAATCTGGCGACGATTTCCCAAGTCACCTCTCTCAAAGCAATGGCTTCCGCCCAATGGGAGAAGTAATCAGTTGCCGCCAAAATGTACTTGCACCCGGCGGATGATGCGGGTAGTGGACCCACGACGTCTATTCCCCACTGGGCGAACGACCAGCTGGGCAATGTCAGATGTAGCGGCACAGGCGGCCTCCTGGGTACTGTGGCATGCTCCTGGCATTTCTGGCAAGACTTGGCGTACTTGCAGTAGTCATCAAACATGGTTGGCCAGTAGTAGCCAAGCTTCTTTATTTCAATTTTCATCTTTGGTCCTGCCTGATGTGCACCTACTGTTCCGGTGTGGACTTCCTTCATGACCCTCCAAGCTTCCTCCGTGGATAGGCACCGCAAGAGTACTTTCCGTTTGGCATCCGCCATAATTCGGAATAGGATCCCGTTCCGGACCTCGTAAGAATCCTTTGTTCTGATCAGCCTGATCTTTTCTTCTCTCTGCTTGGGCAATTGCTGGTATTTAAACCACTGCATGAGAGAATCCCTCCAGTAAGGTAGGCCGATGGCTTCTGCTATAGCGACCTCCAGTTCTTCTTCTTCTGGCTCTTCTATCATGCTAGGCACCTGGCGCTGATTCACCACCCGGATGCTAAGATATCCATCAGGCAGGACTGCTAATGAACTTGCCAACTTCGCTAGTGCGTCGGCTTGTGCATTTTCTCCCCTGGAAACTTGGCCTATCTCAATGAGGTAGAATCGTTCCATGAGCCGCTTTGCCTTAGCATGGTAAGGGAGTAGCTCAGGTTTTCGGACATCAAACTGCCCCTGGACTTGCTTGACGACTAGTAACGAATCGTCAAATGCTTGTAGCATCTTGAACTCCATTTGCAAAGTGACTTGGAGACCGATGATCAGAGCTTCATACTCCACCTCATTATTTGTGCAAGGTTTATTGATGGAGCAAGATGTATGCAATACTTCTCCCTTGGGGGATTTGAGGACAATGCCGGCCCCTGCCCGTACTTTTGTATGTCCGGACGGGGCCTTTTCTTTTCTCGAAGCTCCATCGAAGTGCAGCTGCCAAGCGATCTGTTGGACTTGGTCCACCTCCAGTGTTTCATCTTCGGGCAGCTCTGTAGCCAATGGGGAGTCTTCGGGCACAGGATGTGCTGCAAAGAATTCGGCCACGGCTTGACCTTTAACGGCCTTCTGCGGCACGTAAGTGATATCAAATTCCATTAGCAGCACGGCCCACTTGCCGAGATGTCCCTTCAGGAATGGCTGAGAGAGAATGTGTTTAACTGGATCGGCCTTGGAGATCAGGCTCACTTCATGGGAGAGCATGTAATGCCTCAGCTTCTTGACTGCGAAGACCAGGGCAAGACAGACCTTCTCGATCGGGGCATATTTTGCTTCTTCCCCCACTAGCCTCCGGCTGAGATAATAGAGGGCCTACTCCTTCCCATCATCATTGCTCTGAGCGAGCATTGCCCCCAGGGAGCATTCGGTGGCGGCTATGTATAGAATAAGTGGCCTCCCCTTAACAGGTGCCCCCAACACAGGCGGGGTCCTTAAGTAGTCCTTCAGTTGATCGAAGGCCTTCTGGCATTCCTGGCTCCAGTTAAAAGGTGCATTCTTCATCATCAATCCGTGGAACGGCTGACAACGCCCCGACAAATTGGAAAGAAATCTCCGGATGTAGGCCAGGCGGCCCTGCAGGGATCTCAACTCTCCCAGATCCTTCGGAGGAGGCAGCTCTTGGATGGCTTTTATTTTGAGAGGGTCGATCTCGATCCCTCTGTATCGGACAATGAAGCTGAGGAACTTCCCGCTGGAGACGCCGAAGGCACACTTCATCGGGTTCATCTTTAGCTCGTACTGCCGGAGCCTTTCAAAGATGACTCTAAGGTCCTTCAGGTGATCTTCCTTTTTCTTTGTCTTGACAACCAAGTCATCAATGTAGCATTCGACTTTGTTGTACAGCAACTCGTCGAATATTTTGGTCATCGCCCGCTGGTAGGTAGCGCCGGCGTTCTTGAGGCCGAAGGGCATTCTTTTGTAATGGAATATTCCTTTGGGTGACCGGAAGGCCGTATGAATTCGGTCGTGCTCGGCTATCTAGATTTGGTTATAGCCGGACGATTTGTCCATGAAGGACAAGGCCTCGTGGCTAGTGGTTGCATCAATCATGACTTCAGTAATGGGCACCGGGAAGTCATCTTTTGGGCATGCTTTATTCAGGTTGCGGAAGTCCACGCAGATCCTGATTTGCCTGTTCTTCTTCTTCACTGGCACAATGTTGGCCAACCAGGTAGTATACTGATTCTCAGCTACAAAGTCGACATTTATGAGCTTGTCGACTTCCTTGCAAATCTGGTTTATCAGCTCCGGTCTCATGCGCCGGGGAGGCTGCTTCACTGGCTCAACCTTGGAGTCGATGGCAAGAACATGTTGAGTCACGCCAGGACTCAAGCCGGGCATCTCCTTATAGTTCCAGGCAAAACATTCCCGAAACTCCTGCAGTAATTTGATATACTGTTCCCTCTCCTGTAGAGGAAGAAGGGCACTTAGAAAGGTCGGCCTGGGGTCGCCTTACGTGCCCAGGTCAATTTGGATAAGTTCAAGTACTGTGGCCTGACCGCCATCTTCAATTTCTGGCGGTGCTGGCAATAGGTCGACGAAATCTTGATCTTCGCCGTCTTCTGCTCCAAGGACACCATAAGTGTCCTCCTGCTTCGCCTCGTTGGGCGGTGAGGCTCTGCTAGTATCCCCCTGTTCTAGGCTGGTGGGCTGCGGCTCCGAGGGGTCCTCCTGTACAGAGAAGTGAAGAATTTCTCCGGGGTCTTCTTGGTAGTCATCATAGACGGCTCCAACTGGAGGCGAAGTGATGGACCGTCGAACCAGGGGCTGGTTCTCCGCCAGCGGCCGAGGCTGCCCGTTCTCGGCTGCATCTTTACAAGTCTGATGCTGGATCGACACCATATAGACGTTTCTTTCGTGGCTGCCCGTGACATGGGGGCGTGGCGGAGCCACCACATAATCTCCCATTCTGAGCTCATCTTTCTCAATCAGATCTTGAGCAATATCCTTGAAGACGTAGCAGTCTTCGATGGAGTGGCCCAATATTTGGTGATAGGGGCAGAACGAGGGGTCACCGTTTTGCGAGCATCCTGTGGCCTCTTCAACCTTGGGAGGGAGACCTTGCCATAGTAGCAGGCCCACTCAAAAATTCCTCGGGTTTTTTTCCTCGGGAAAGAGTAGGGCCTTTGCATCTTTTCACGCAGCGTAGGGCTTCGCTCGGCCGATCGCCTGACTGGTGAAGCAGCTACGTCCCTAGCCTCCCCCTTCAGGTGCCCGGGAGCATTCGGGACGGTGTTCCGGGACCAGTGCGCGCCGATGCTTTGTTGGAGGCAATTCCAGAAATCCAGAAATCTCCAAGCTTGGGTTAATCCCGGTAAAATACGTCGGGACAGCTTCGGCGACCGCCGCTCCCTGACATCGATCGAAAACCCATCAGCAGCATCCCAGCTAGCCGCAGCAGCAAGGAGATTCCCGGGTACACCCGTCCCAGTAGGCGGACCCACCTGCTGTCCCACGGGCCCCGCAGAACTGAGCCGGACCCGCAGCCCGTCTCCGGTCTGGCAGCGTTCCAAATTGCTGCTCGTCAACCCAAGCTTGGTATTCTTGGGTTATTGTTGTCGCCCTCTACCTCCCTGCGTGGAGTGGGCCATAAAATTACTGGTGTAATTATTTAATTACTGTGTACCGGGAGTACGAGTATTGGCCAGTGTCGTCTTCCCCACGCCCGGAGCATGGAGGTATCGTTTTCGATCCCTCGTTGATGCATTTGCTTATCTCGTATATTTTTGAATGTCGCTGCATGAGTGATTGTTAGGATATTAGCTCGTTCAAATGTCATCGCCGCTGCGAGCAAGTGAGTGGAACCCGTCCCGTGACTCAATCAGAGTACGCGGAAAAGCCGATACCCAAGACTCTTTGTCGGTTCCTCAACCGCATAGATCCACGTGTTTCCCTCGCTTAGGGACGTCCGTGAGCTAGAGTCCCAGGTTCGCGTCCCGTCCCGCATCACCCACTATCACCTTAATCCCATGGAACATGCCGAGCTTAGGCGGCAAGTTGAGGAGCTTATTAGGAAGGGATTCCTTCACATTAGCAAAAGTCCTTGTGCCATCCCGGCTCTTCTTACACCTAAGAAAGATGGGTCAAGGCGCATGTGTGTGGATAGCCGAGCCATTAATAAGATCATGGTCAAATATAGGTTCCCCATTCCTCGGCTTGATGATATGCTTGATATGCTAACTGGGGCCACCATTTTCTCCAAGATTGACCTTAAGAGTGGCTACCGCAAAGTTAGAATTAGGCCAGGAGATAAGTGAAAAATGGCCTTCAAAATCAAGGACGGCCTCTATGAATTGCTAGTCATGCCATTTGGGCTTTCCAATGCTCCGAGCACCTTCATGCGTCTTATGACAGAGGTCCTTCATCCTTATATTGGGGTCTTCCTTGTGGTCTATTTTGATGACATTTTTATCTATAGACGGTCCAAAGAGGCTCATCTGGACCACCTAAGGCAAGTTTGTGCCACGCTTTGGCGAGAGAATCTATTTGCCAACCTAGGAAAGTGTCACTTCATGACCAACTCCGTTACCTTCCTAGGATTTGTAGTCTTGGCCCAGGGTGTTTCTATGTATCTCGAGAAAGTCAAAGCCATAATTGATTGGCCGGAACCCTACACCCTCCATGATGTCCAAAGTTTCCATGGGTTGGCCACATTCTATCAGAGATTCATTCAGGGGTTTAGCACCATCATGGCCCCTATCACTGATTGTCTTAAAAAAGAACCATTGTTTGGTCCAAGGCTGCATCTAAAGCTTTTCAAGAACTTAAAGAAAAGATAACCCAAGCCCTGGTTTTATGCCTCCCTGACTTCTCCAAAGCTTTTGAGGTCACATGTGACGCATCTGGGGTAGGAATTGGTGGAGTCCTTAGCTAAGAGGGACACCCGGTTGCATACTTTAGTGAGAAATTGTGTGAAGCCAAGATGAGGTACTCAACCTATTATAAGGAGTTTTATGTTGTTGTGCAATCACTTTGGCATTGGAGGCACTACTTGTTGCCAAAAGAATTTGTGATCTTTTCAGACCAAGAGGCTTTAAAGTACCTCAACTCCCAACAAAAATTGAGTGCCCGACATGCTCGCTGGGTCAAGTTCATCCAATCCTATACTTTTGTGGTAAAACACAAAGCAGGGAGTGAGAACTGCGCTACTGATGCGCTAAGTAGGAGAGTGGCATTGCTCTCCACCATCCAAGTAGAGGTCACATGATTTGAGAGAGTCAAGGGTGAGTACTCCGATTGCCCCAACTTTGGGAGCATCTATATCACATAATTCATCCATCAGTGATTGAGTATATTCATAGTGTATACCAGTATGCACGACCACCCACCTTACGAATGCAGTGTTGAGACACTCAGTTAATTCTAAGTGTCTACCGTTCCATGACGCGCACACAGCAGACTCAGTCTACAACAACCGTTGCCAAACAGCTTGCGCTGAGGAACAACCTCCTCAGTCTTATGATCGACCAGAAGAAAACACTGGAGAACCAATCTGCCTTCCTTTGCACGCAGCAAAGGGAACCCTGTGCAGTTACTCCCAAGTAACTCACACAACCAGAATATGTAAAGGACTCTTGCAGTAATACTGGAATGTTGCCTTCAAAATCTTAAAATTATGATAAAATTCATTCCAATTCTTCTTCTTCTGGCTCTTCTATCATGCTAGGCACCTGGCGTTGATTCACCACCCGGATGCTAAGAGATCCATCAGGCGGGACTACTAATGAACTTGCCAACTTCGCCAGTGCATCGGCTTGTGCATTTTCTCCCCTGGCAACATGGCCTATCTCAATGAGGTAGAATCGCTCCATGAGCCGCTTTGCCTTAGCATGGTAAGGGAGTAGCTCGGGTTTTCGGACATCAAACTGCCCCTGGACTTGCTTGACTACTAGTAACGAATTGCCAAATGCTTGTAGCATCTTGATCTCCATTTGCAAAGCGACTTGGAGAACGATCATCAGAGCTTCATACTCCGCCTCATTATTTGTGCAAGGTTTATTGATGGAGCAAAATGTATGCAATACTTCTCCCTCGGGGGATTTGAGGACAATGTCGGCCCCTGCCCGTACTTTTGTATGTCCGGACGGGGCCTTTTCTGTTCTCGAAGCTCCATCGAAGTGCAGCTGCCAAGCGATCTGTTGGACTTGGTCCACCTCCAGTGTTTCATCTTCGGGCAGCTCTGTAGCCAATGGGGAGTCTTCGGGCACAGGATGTGCTGCAAAGAATTCGGCCATGGCTTGACCTTTAACGGCCTTCTGCGACACGTAAGTGATATCAAATTCCATTAGTAGCACGGCCCACTTGCCGAGACGTCCCTTGAGGACTAACTGAGAGAGAATATGTTTAACTGGATCGGCCTTGGAGATCAGGCTCACTTCATGGGAGAGCATGTAATGCCTCAGCTTCTTGACTGCGAAGACCAGGGCAAGACATACCTTCTTGATCGGGGCATATTTTGCTTCTTTCCCCACTAGCCTCCGGCTGAGATAATAGAGGGCCTACTCCTTCCCATCATCATTGCTCTGAGCGAGCATTGCCCCCAGGGAGCATTCGGTGGCGGCTATGTATAGAATAAGTGGCCTCCCCTTAACAGGTGCCCCCAACACAGGCGGGGTCCTTAAGTAGTCCTTCAGTTGATCGAAGGCCTTCTGGCATTCCTGGCTCCAGTTAAAAGGTGCATTCTTCATCATCAATCTGTGGAACGGCTGACAACGCCCCGACAAATTGGAAAGAAATCTCCGGATGTAGGCCAGGCGGCCCTGCAGGGATCTCAACTCTCCCAGATCCTTCGGAGGAGGCAGCTCTTGGATGGCTTTTATTTTGAGAGGGTCGATCTCGATCCCTCTGTATCGGACAATGAAGCTGAGGAACTTCCCGCTGGAGACGCCGAAGGCACACTTCATCGGGTTCATCTTTAGCTCGTACTGCCGGAGCCTTTCAAAGATGACTCTAAGGTCCTTCAGGTGATCTTCCTTTTTCTTTGTCTTGACAACCAAGTCATCAATGTAGCATTCGACTTTGTTGTACAGCAACTCGTCGAATATTTTGGTCATCGCCCGCTGGTAGGTAGCGCCGGCGTTCTTGAGGCCGAAGGGCATTCTTTTGTAATGGAATATTCCTTTGGGTGACCGGAAGGCCGTATGAATTCGGTCGTGCTCGGCTATCTAGATTTGGTTATAGCCGGACGATTTGTCCATGAAGGACAAGGCCTCGTGGCTAGTGGTTGCATCAATCATGACTTCAGTAATGGGCACCGGGAAGTCATCTTTTGGGCATGCTTTATTCAGGTTGCGGAAGTCCACGCAGATCCTGATTTGCCTGTTCTTCTTCTTCACTGGCACAATGTTGGCCAACCAGGTAGTATACTGATTCTCAGCTACAAAGTCGACATTTATGAGCTTGTCGACTTCCTTGCAAATCTGGTTTATCAGCTCCGGTCTCATGCGCCGGGGAGGCTGCTTCACTGGCTCAACCTTGGAGTCGATGGCAAGAACATGTTGAGTCACGCCAGGACTCAAGCCGGGCATCTCCTTATAGTTCCAGGCAAAACATTCCCGGAACTCCTGCAGTAATTTGATATACTGTTCCCTCTCCTGTAGAGGAAGAAGGGCACTTAGAAAGGTCGGCCTGGGGTCGCCTTACGTGCCCAGGTCAATTTGGATAAGTTCAAGTACTGTGGCCTGACCGCCATCTTCAATTTCTGGCGGTGCTGGCAATAGGTCGACGAAATCTTGATCTTCGCCGTCTTCTGCTTCAAGGACACCATAAATGTCCTCCTGCTTCGCGTCGTTGGGCGGTGAGGCTCTGCTAGTATCCCCCTGTTCTAGGCTGGTGGGCTGCGGCTCCGAGGGGTCCTCCTGTACAGAGAAGTGAAGAATTTCTCCGGGGTCTTCTTGGTAGTCATCATAGACGGCTCCAACTGGAGGCGAAGTGATGGACCGTCGAACCAGGGGCTGGTTCTCCGCCAGCGGCCGAGGCTGCCCGTTCTCGGCTGCATCTTTACAAGTCTGATGCTGGATCGACACCATATAGACGTTTCTTTCGTGGCTGCCCGTGACATGGGGGCGTGGCGGAGCCACCACATAATCTCCCATTCTGAGCTCATCTTTCTCAATCAGATCTTGAGCAATATCCTTGAAGACGTAGCAGTCTTCGATGGAGTGGCCCAATATTTGGTGATAGGGGCAGAACGAGGGGTCACCGTTTTGCGAGCATCCTGTGGCCTCTTCGACCTTGGGAGGGAGACCTTGCCATAGTAGCAGGCCCACTCAAAAATTCCTCGGGTTTTATTCATCGGGAAAGAGTAGGGCCTTTGCATCTTTTCACGCAGCGTAGGGCTTCGCTCGGCCGATCGCCTGACCGGGGAAGCAGCTACGTCCCTAGCCTCCCCCTTCAGGTGCCCGGGAGCGTTCGAGACGGTGTTCGGGGACCAGTGCGTGCCGATGCTTTGTTGGCGGAGGATGCCTCTGATGAGTACAGTCATTTCGACCAAGCGAACCTTCAGCATCTCGATCTCCCGCTGCTTCCGATAGTACAAGGCAAGTAGGGTAGAGTCGCACCGAGCGAGGTCTGGGGCTCGGCCCACTTCCCCATCCTTTGGATCAGTACCGCTGCTGTGGTCATTCGGGATTGGTACTCCAGAGGAGGATGGGGTCTTCCCCTTATTCCTGCAGGGAGGTGGATTCCATAGGAATACCTCTTCATCCTGCTCCTCGGTGTTGGCGATCTTCGACTTCTCTCGGGCCCGCGGCACCTGCGAGGCTGTCACTATCCAAAACCGAGACTGATATGGCATCGGCTTCGTAGGAATCTTCCAGTGCAAACCCCAACCTTGGGTGCCGGGTGATTTGCAGCAATCTCCGGTCCAGGTTCGGCGGGTTCCACATTTTTCTGAACATATCCTTCCGACTGGAGAGCTGGCAAAAGGGGATCCCTTGTTTCTTGGTCATTCTGAATACTCGGCCGGCTATGTCAGGCAGCCCCGTGATTGGGACGAATGGGTCATGCAGTTCGTCAGAGAGTTTACAATCATCGTCCCCTCCGACCGGGTGCTCATCAGCCACATAGAAAATAGTAGGCCGTCCCCCGGGGTTAGGCACCTCAAAGGTCCTCAATGGTTCAGCCACTTGGCAGTCAGCTTCTGCGAGAGGCTTGATGATCCCGAGCGGGACCTTGATGTCCTCCAGGAAGTCTTTGAGGTGCGGCAACCCCGGTGCGGGGTAGATGGAAAGGGGAGCTGCTTTGAATACTCCTTCTGCCCCAGAAACAAATGACACTTGACGGGGAGCCACATAGCCCAGCGGCGGTGGAGGGAACCAACTGTCTGGCTCCGCCTTCTTCTTTCCCTTGTCCAGGGTGACTTGGGGAGTTTGCTTCGGCTTTTCTAGATACAGGTTGGCGTCTGAGAGATGGCACTCAAACACCTCAAAAGGGTGTAGGTCAGCAAAGATTCTCTCCTCCTTCTCGTCGCCAGGGTACTTGATGCATTGATGCAGAGTAGACGGCACGACCCTGTTCTGGTGCAGCCAAGGCCGGCCGAGTAATGCTTTGTAAGAGGTACCAAAGTTAATCACATGAAATTGGACCTTAGTCGTGAAATCACCGAGAGAGAGGCTAAACTCTGCAATCCCCAAGGGGACCTCACACTTCTGGTTGAAGCCGGCAATATTGACATTCTTGACCTCGATCAAGTGCACATCAAAGTAATGCTTTTGGTATACTCGGTAGGGTAGTATGTTCACTGCCGCCCCAGGGTCAATCAACACCCTATTGATGGGATGCCCATTCAGCTGCCCCTTCATGTAGAGTGGCCTGTTGTGACTGCAGGTAGGCAAGAGCATATCTTCTTATGTAAAAGCCACAGCTACCTCGGGTGACATTTCTACAAGGCAAGCTTCAACATAAGCTGGCGTCTGGAGTGCCGTGATGACGGCCCGCCGTGTCTCTTCATCCAGAGATAGAATCTCCCAGACAGTAAACCTGGCTGGGATCTTCTTCAAGTGCTTGACTATTCTGTTACCAGCTTGGACCTCGAGCAACTTCATCTCTTCGGCTCTGCTACGCCTGCCCCTAGTCTAGGCCTGGGGAACCGGCTCAAGGGGCACTTCCTCCACCGGATCAGGTATCACTTGGGCTTGCGGGGCTTGTTGGGTTTCTACCTGCTCTTGTATGAACTCGGTGAGGTTTGGGATATTGCCGGGCTCTTCCCTTGAAAGAGGAGGAATTGCCACGAGTGGGGCCGAGAGGCTACTTGCTTCTTTGACCTGTTGAGACTCTCGGGGGCATGACTGCCTTCCCCCTTGAGTCGTGAGAAACTCAATAAATGAGGGGATGTTCTGGCCGACCGGCTCTCCGGGGTAGAGACCCGAGGGAGGGGGAATCTCCATGCCTTGGATCCTGGGTTCAGGGATATGATATGGCTGTTCTCCCCTGAGCAGGATGTTATGGTTGGCCTGCGGAGGGCGTCCCCATTTCCTCCCCGACCTGGTGGCATGCTGGGAGGTGGATGCTTCAACCTGGTTTACTTCTAATGACTCTGTGGGTGTCTCTTGCTCTTCCTCTCCCAGGGAGAGGGCAGTGTCCAACAGTGCCGATAGGGTGTTGCAGGAGAGAACAACCCCGCTCTGCTTCTTCTTATTTCTGGGCCTTTTCTTCTTCTTCCTTTCTTCAGTGGCTGGCAACTGGCCTTGGGGAGGCTCACCCCACAAGAGGGGCTCTTCCTTTGCTTCGACTTCTGCTTCTGGAGCTAGTTCGAGTGATTCGAACTCCCTCCAGGGGACATATTCCTTCAGCTCCACAGGCCGGATTTCGGGCTGCTGATAATCTTCAAGCCCATCAATAATGGCCTGGAGTCTTTCCACTATGGGACTGGTCTCTTTGTGCACCCGCATCGGGGTATGCTTCTTCTTGTTGTCAGTGAAGCGCCTCATGACTAGCCGGGGGGTTGTATCATGCCAAACATGCGTCACTGGTGGTGGGACTGGTCGAGGTGTGACACCCCTTATATGAACCTCTGGCGTGGGCCGGGGGGCTTGCCTTCTTCTTCTATTCCTCATCGACGCAGCCTGCCAACCTCCTTGGTCTTGAGCTGGTGCCTTGACAAAGGCTTCATACGTTGCAGTTGCACTGGCCTCTGCCCATTCCTCAGGCAGCTATTGGTAAAGAGAGATCATGTTAACGGAAGTGCCGAGATTTGGCATCTCATGCGGCTGCGGAGGGTCCACCTTGTGCTCCCCCATGTCTAGCTCTCCCTTCTAAATCAAGGATTCAATGACATCCTTGAAGATATAACACTCCTCGATAGTATGCCCCAACATTTGGTGGTACGGGCAGAAACGAGGATCATTCTTTCTTTTTATGTCGCCAGGCCTCTTTGGTTCTGGCAATGTGATTTTATTGTTCCTGGTGGCCCATTCAAACAATATCCGGGACTTATCTCGAGGAAAAGAATACAACTTGTTCCTCATTTTCTCCTGCAGGGAAGGACCTTCCCGCTGTTCTGTAGCCCTGGATGGAGGTGGGTTGGTCGTCTCCTTGGCCTTCTCCGTCTGTTTCTCGAAGCTTGAAAGTCCAATGTGTGGACTTCTGGTGGCATCGGCTTCTTCTCGGCTTGTCTGGCCCTTTGACTTGATGAAGTTGGAGTGGCGGAGTATCGAGCAAGGAATGCCTCGATTTCCGCCACTATGTTGTTTAGGCGGTCAAATGATTTTACTTTGGCACCGATCATTCTTTCGAGAATTTCTTTCTTCAGGTTCTGTTTGCATATTTGCACCGCGTCCTCCTGATGCGGGGGACGTCTGCATCTCATGCTGAGGTTCCTCCACCTCTTTATATAGTCGAGTGCCGACTCATTGTTTCTTTGCCTCGTATCGTAGAGTTCTGCCACGGTGACTTCCCGTTCGGCTATGTAGAACCTTTCTTTAAATTTATTCTGCATGTCGGGCCAGTCCGCAATGGACCTGGCGGGCAGGCTCGAGTACCATTCAAAAGCGAGCCCGGTAAGTGTTGAGCCAAAGAATTTGAGGAGATAGGCTTCATCTGCAACTAAATCCTCCATAGCATTCACATAGTAGGCAATGTGCTCCCTAGGAGACCCTTTCCCATTAAACTTTTCCAACTTCGGTGGCTTGGTGATGCCAGCCGGGAGTCTCTTGGCAGCATAATGTACCGGATAGGGCACTCGATACACATCAAAGGGCGTGTGATCACCCTTACTCCTTTTTGCCAACCTCATGTCTATCATCTGTTCAAGCATCAATCTATTCACCATTGCCGGGTCAACTAGATTCGGGTAGAAATGAGTAGGTTGCGCCAGTGGCGTAGTCAACACTCTCGCTTGAGGCGCAATGGTGGATCCCTAGAACGGTAGGTTCGGTGGCGGGGCCGGAGTTGTGTACTGTGGCTGGTGCAGGGGAATGCCCCCGGTGTAGCCGGGAATTGGTGGAGACACCGTTGCCTGTGGAGAAACTTCCGAAGCTTGACCGTTACCCCCAGGGGTCTCCGGTAATACTTCGGTCTGTCCGGATGTTGAGGGTTGAGAAGCTCTGTCGGTCAACTACTTTTTTTGCAACTCAATCTCTCTTTGATATTGCTGCATCATGAGTAATATAGCGGGGTCACTCATTGAGAGGCTGGGGGTGCCCCCTCTTTCTTCGGCTGGCGCCTCTTCGGAGGAAGTGGATGGTCCCCCCGTGGTACCTTCAGTAATGACGTTGGCGGCCAGAGCCGTCAACGATTCCCCGTAGTCAGTTCTTTCAGTGTGAGCATGTGTCTTTTCGGTTGCTGCCTTCCCTCTTCTGGTGAGAGGTCCTAGCCTTGCCACGAGTCTGGCCATTTCATCGGGCTCGGTCGGTAAGGCCCCGTACCGGCCGGACACTCCTGCCATATTGCAAGTGTAGACCCTTAGGTCTCTGCCTTTTCTTGTTGCTCTTCTTGACGACCTGCCTGGGAAGACCAATCTGTCAAAGACCGACCCCCGCGACCTCACCTCTTCCTTCGGCGGGGACCGATAACGCTCCTCAGAGAAGTTCCTGGACTCGGCACTATGCACGGGTTGGGTTTCTTCTTCCTCAAATGCCGAGGCTACTGCCCCCAGCAATCTCTAACGACCCAGGGGAGTGCTCCCCGGGCCCCGAAGATAGTTTCTCATGGCCTGCTCCACTCCTTCCCAGTCTTGATCTGAAGGAGAAGTCGGTGGTGTGGCCCTGTTGATAGTAATAGGCATATAGGTTGCAGGCTCCGCACGGGCAGCCGGGTAGTGGCGTCGGTGGTGTCGACGGCAGGTGTTCCCTGGTGGGGTTAGTGTGGGCGATGCCGGCTGATAGACGGGGGCCGATGTCTTGACCCGGTCTGCTTGTTGAGCCCTTGCCGGGCGAGAGGTACTGGGTCCCATCAAAGCTGGTGAAATAGCCCGGGCTGCCTTGGGAACCCATATCTTCTTGCCCTTGGTCGGCCTAGGGGCATGTTGGTGCTGTGGGGCTGTGGCCGGAGCAACGGGCGTCATCCAGCCCTTCATCTTCCCCAGTGGCTGAAAGGAGTTACGCATTGGAACGGCGGGTATGATGCGATCCGGGATCACTTCGGAGCGCCGGCCGGAAAGATGCACCCGGAGCGTTCCGACGATAGCAGACTTGCCAGTCCCGGAGACCCGGCCTCGAGATGTTGTGGTTGCATGGCTCCTCCGGAGCCTTGTTTGATGGGAAGCCGAGCCTGGGCGAGATGGGACGGCGGTTTCGTGCACATGTTGCACGTTGCAGCCCAATATCTTCATAGGGGCAGCCTTGGGGGATTCGGCCATTGGTCGGCTGGCAGCAGCTTTGGTGGCCCCCTGGGTGGAGGCGTCGTTCTTGATCCCATTAGACGCTTCCACGTCCAACAGGTGCGCAAAGGCCACTCCCAAAAAGTTGGGGAAGCCAACTGAGGGAGGGAAGCTCCCGAAGGTGAGAGGGACGGCCATATAGCCATTCCGCACGTGACTCTCAACGGGTTGGTGGCCGAAAGTGGTTGCCATCGGGATGTCCGTGATGCAACCTGCATTTGCAAATTAGGGAATCAGTATTACAAGAAGGGGGCCGTGGAGCCCGTGGTTCCGGCAAAGAGATGAAGGGTGATCCCAGTCCCACCGGGCGTGCCAGACTTGTGGATGCACTTATTTTTGAGAGAGATCTTGGTTCTATTCGTTTATCCGTTTGTTGGTTTTATTAAGTGCGTGGGCGTGCCAGTCACAAAGTGACGATTTGTTTGGGCTCCGGAGAGCCCATGGTGCGCTCGATCTGACTCAGTCAGGTGATTGTATGGTTCGGGTCGGGACTGAGACCCCGTTGTGCCATAAAGGTCACAACGTCATTTACATCCCCTCGGAGAGGGGAATACCCTTGATTAATTGCCAGAAATAAGGGCTTCACGGTCGAAAGAAATACTGATTAACGCAGGAAGGAAACACCCGTCGAGTTATGCGGTGAGCCCGAGGTGGGGGGGCCTGAGTACTTGGGTCATGTCGGTCATTGATGGACCATTTCATGTTTGGGCACAAGTTCACACAGAAAATGATGCGGGACGAGACACGGACACGACAAGCTTGCGATTGTCCCTTAACGAGGGAAGCGTCGGACGTGCGCGGTTGAGAAACCGGCAATGAGCTAGGGTGATCGGCTCTCTCGTGTGCCCGGATCGGGTCACGGGACGGTCTCGCACTCTCTCGCAGCAGCGGTAATGAACAGATAAAGCGAGCTAGATATCCCTACACATGCTCTCTAGCAGCGGCATAAACAAATATATATGAAGTAAGTAAAATACCGAGAAGGGAGCGAAAACGATACCTCCACGCGCTCGGCGTGGGGAAGACGGACCCGGCCGAAACTCGTACTCCCGGGATAAATATTACACAATGATGACAGCAATGAAATATCACCCACTCCACGTAGGGAGGTAAAGGGCTACACAATTGGGCCTGGGAGGACCGAATTCGGGTTGACGGGCGGCTTCTCGCGTTGATTTGGCAACACCCGAACTAGTGACGGTGGGGCCCACGTGCTGTCCGTAGGGGCCGTGTGGGACCCGGTGGCACCGCTGTGGTGGTGGATGCCTGGATGAGCGCTCCCTGGAGTGGAGGCGCGCTGGTTCGTCGGCCGGAGGCCGAGCGGCTCCGATCGGCACCGGTCGGAATAACCGGCCACGGATCTGCAACTTCTGGTTTTCAGCGTGCATCCCGGCGAGAACGTGCGCTGCGATCAGCCCCGATGTCGGATCGACACGAGACGATCGCCGTTGGAAAGATAACTTCAAATCCTTCAATCGAGGTCTAAAGATCTGGCCTGGATCGGCACGGATCTGTACTTTAATGAATTTTCAACTTCCTGTTGTATAGTAGCCGAACACTCAGATCTACTGGGCTATTCTCTGAGAATGGCCTTTGACCGATATGTGAACGTCCGAATCTGAAGTGGTGGTCTTCAAAAACGTTGTAGGAAATCAAGCTAGGAAAATGGAAAAACTAGTTTGGATAAGTTTGGATGTGTCTACGAATTAATAGGATTTCTAAACTGGAAGTGGGTCGGATCTGGAAATGAGCTGAAAGCACTGTAGCTGAGATAGAACACAAATTTTGAAAAATAAATAGATGGTGGATAAAAAATCAATAAAAATGGTGGATGTAGGGGATGATGGACAGAACTCCCAGTAAAATGGGGAGGGTTTGGAAAAATCAAAAAGAGGGTCGGAGTTGAGAAACACAGGGCTGCTGTCACTATAGATAGAGACAAAACAGATCTGGGAATGAAAGATGCACAAAAATGGAAAATTACTAAATGGAGGAGTTTGGACATAAAAATTTAGGTGGAGGTGGGGATTCAAGGTAAGAACACACCCTCCAAATTTTGAATCCATCTGAGCTCGTGGCTGATAGAAAGAATTCATGGAAGTCACCTCTATCCAGCAGGATAGAACCTTGACGATGGCTCCGTGGCGGCTCGTAGGCGGCACGAGCGGCGGCGGCGGCGGCACAGATGATCACCGGAGATAGAGGGGAGGGGATAGGAGGTAGAAATCACTCTATAATTGGAGGTTGGAGGAGAGGAACTAGAGGGGAGGAGCTGGGGGCGCAAGAAGCCTTTGGCCTTTCAACAAATTTTCTAAATTTTTCACTAATATTCATATGAAAATACAATCTTTTATATGATTCACATCAAATGCAATGTGAACCCTTGGATCTAGGGGTGGGGATTGAAGGGCTGGGATTAAGTGTGAAACACACACAAAAATTAATACAATAATAAGGGGAGAGGGGCGCCCCCTTGACCAAGGGGTATGGTAGGTGAAGGTAGGTGACCTACCTTGGACCAATTTAACCACTTGTCTACCCATGTGGCATTTGACATTCAACCCTTCTAGATGGCCACCTAGGATGGTTGACCAGCCCCACATGAGTGACATGGACCAATGGGAAAGGGCTGAGGGCCCCCTTGTTGGTCCTACTGAGAAATTACAAAGAAACCCAAACAATCCGTGGGAATGACGCATTGGCTTATAAAGCCGTACAATTGCGCATATACTTTCCCATGGATATACAAATAAACTAAAGGACATAAATGCAAAATAAAATGTACATGCTCAGCGTCGATTCCCATCAGAAAACGAGACGATAACCCGGGAGACGAATCCGTACAAATGTTTACCGAGGGACGTCAATTTTAATACAGGGAGGCAAATCAGATCCCAACGAGGGAGGGGACCCTGATGAATTATCGGCCCGAAGTAAGGCCGGGCGGTCACCATGACAAGAGAGAGAGAACTCCCGAGAGTGACTTCCGGCCTACAGGGGCATCATTAATATCCCTGGGTTCAGAATCCAGGAAGGAGAGACTGCTACCATGTCCTTTATCCACGATGATTATCGATGCTTGTTATTATCATTCATTTGTTGACACTACCCTTTCTTTGTTATTATTTTCCCTTGTTGTTATCTTAGTTGGAACCACCCCTTTTATCTTATTATTGTTATTACTGTTCATTGTTTCTTTATCATATAGCCCCCTCCCCTTTTTATTACATACATATGTGTCTTTACTGGGGAGATGATGGAGACTAGGGTGTACAGCTGAGAGATGAATAATATGACGCTCAAAAGGTAAAGGGGAGTGTGCCGCTGGAGCATGGGAGCGTACCGCTGGGAGACGGGGGAGCGTACCGCTGGAAGGGCTGGAGGAGCTGACGCGTGAACAAGCCACGAAGATTGTACAAACTTGCTGTTTCGCAACAGGTAATGTATAGACTTGGAAGGCGATGCAATGAATGTATAGACTTGGCCAGTGGCACACACACGATGTGTAGACTTCATCAATGTATAGACTTGATGCGATAGACAATGTATAGACTTGGCCAGCGATGCAATGAATGTATAGACTTGGCCAGCAGTACGCACGCGATGTGTAGACTTCATCAATGCATGAAGAAGTAATGTATAGACTTAGACAGACTTCGCTAGCGTGGAATGTGCAGACTTCATGCAATGCAGCGTACAGACTTCAGAAAGGAATGTGCAGACTTGGTGCATGAAGCAAGCCAGTGAGGAATGTATAGACTTATGAGTGCAACGTAGGTAGAGCTGCCAATGTATAGACTTATAAGTGTGTGTGACCAGACAGTGTGCAGACTTCATGCACAGGCTGTACAGACTTCAACTCAAATGATGCGATGCATGAACAAGAAGACGATGTACAAACTTTGGACGTGAATGATGCAGCGGTGTATAGACTTGATGGAATACTGGGAGGATGCGTACCGCAAAAATGGCAAGGGGGGCATACCGCTGGGAAAGGAACTGGGGGAGTGCCCCGCTAGAGGGCCAAAGAGGAGCATACCGCTGGGAAAAATGGCAGACGAAACCAGGCAGAGTGTGCCGCTGAAGTGGTGGGCCAGGACTTCAAAGAGGGTTTCTTGTTCAGCTCAAGGTGAAGCATCTTAGATGGTTAAGCTTTCATTCTCCTGTCATGAGGTTGAGTCCCAAGTCATGTTCAGCAATGCAGTGCTTAAAGTCTTGTTCAGTTCAGCTCCTTGAATCTTGCATAGTTCTTTTAGTTGATTAGAATGTTTTCACGGTTGCTCAGTCCATATGTTTGCTGCTTCTTTTCATCTTTTTAGATTGTGACGGGGACATCACCTCCCATGCCCACGTTCACAGCTCGTCTCCTCGCCCCGGTTGCATCCGACATGGTTTAGTCATTTAATTTTGAGTCCTATGTAATTTTATTTGAGTCATTTGATGTATTTTCCCTTTTATTTGAGTCATGTTCCTAGGTCTTGCATTTATTTTCCTAAGTTTGAGTGTCATTAGATTGTGTAATGTGCTATTAGGCCCAATTCTTCGGGCTTGGCCCATGAGCCCCCCCTACTCCTTCGGTTACTTGTTATTGAGTCTTTTGTAAGAGACTTATTGTAAAATGTGGGTTTCTTATATATAGGGCCCCATTTCCTTCATTTGGGGAAAATGAATGAATCAATGAAAAACTTACCATTTTGAGAGTTCAAACCTCTTATCTAGTGGAGAGATTCCATTATTTGGGTGAGAAACCCTAGGGGAGAGATTCCCCACCCATTCCTCTCTTAATCTCTCTCTTTCACCCATCTTTCTCTCTCCTCTACACCCAAATCCAAAAATCTTCTCTCTCCTCCCTTCCCAACCACCACTCTCCCACCTACCCCCATTAAAGACCACTCCCCTTCCCCACACATCCCATTACTCCACCCCCTAGTCCCAAGAGAGCTTCCACCAATCCTAGCTCCACCTCCCAACCCCCAACTACCCCACCCACTTCCCCAATCACCCTTCCCACAACCCCAAGCACCCCTATTATGTTCCCCACACACCTCTTCCCATCCCCCAAGACCAAAATTTAATCCCACCCTTAAACCCATTTTCAAAGACCCTTTCCCTCTCACCCACCTTCCCAAATTCGTAGCTCCTCCTCCCACCACCTGTTAGACCCCCTTCCAGACCCCATTCTTCCCTTCCCCCACCTTAGAACACCCCATCCTAGACCCCCTCACAGCCCGGGCTTCCCCCACACTCATCCACCCCCATTTCCCCTCCCATATACCCCATTCCTCCCCATCTTCTTCAACCTACAGCTCTCAACCGAAGATCTACAGAAGAGTAGCAGCTTGCAGAGGCGACCACGGCTTCCCCCGGACGTTTCTGAAGGATCAAGAGCCATCATTGGAAGCGGCTGCCTGTCTTCTTTGCAACGAAAGTGGGTTCGTCCTCATCGGAGCTCGGTGCTGCCCGGGAGCCCCGTTCTCACACGACTGCGCAGGTCGGCCACTGCAGAGTTCCAGAACCGGAGGAAACGCTTCACCACAACGAGCCCTGAAGGAATCAGGCTTCAGGGTCTTCTGCAAAGTTCTTCCTCGGCCTGTCTACTTTCAGAATCAGGAAGCGGAAGTCCATTCAGCATCCGAGAACAGGAGTTACCAATTTTCTCCCACAATCGCGCGACTCTGCTTTCCACAGTCTGCACCGACCCCTCTTCACTCTTCTGGTTCCACAGATTATCTCCGGCATCTTTTGGGGTCCCCGTTTTCTTTGTTGCAAAGAGGACTCTCCCACGGTTCTAAGGGCGCTGACGGTACCTCATTCGGAGTTCAGGAGCGGTCGGGACAGCCTCGTCTTCCTACTGTTGGTGACCTGCTACTGCCAGTCCGAAAATCAGAGGCCTTGTTCGAGCTCACACCCCGACCTGCAGTGACTCCAGAAGAAATTAAGAAAATTTTGAGGCAATCCCCTTCAAGCTACGAAGGTTTTCCCTCTGGTCTCGTCATCAACAAAATTCCTGATCAAGATCTACAACAGCAACACCGACCCTCTGTCCCGACTCACAGACAGCAAGTAGATCCGGCATCCACCCTTATTCCTCGTTCTTTGCTATAGTTTTCCCACCCCGCTTGGCCGGCTGAAGGTCCCTCCCTGCGTGGAGGTAGTATTGTCTGTAATTTCATTAACCCCCACCCCAAGATCCCCCTCCTGCGAGAGGTGTAGTGGTGTACTTTGTTTGGGCAGGTCAAGCGACACCGCCGCGGTGTGTGGGGATCCACTCGCCTCCCCGCTCGCCCTCGTCTCCAACCGGGACCGGTTTCTTCAAACAGGTCGAGTAAGTGCTCAAACCTTCACTCCACTTAGTGCTTGTCTTTCAATATTAGTTCTAATTCTGCTGGTTATGCGAGTGAGAGCCCGATCCTCAAGCCCCATTGCCTTGAGTGATCACCGTGGGAAGAGTGCAACCGGTGCCTTCGGCACTTCGTCGGCCCGTTGAATTGGGCTTCCAAATCCATTGGGAATCAAATCTTGGCCTTGCTGGCCCTCTACCAGCAAGGGCCTAACCCCTCATCCTCACCTTGGCATTGCCAAGTTACCCCGGGCTTGGGTGAGCGACGAGAGAGCGATGGCCCAATTCGGCCCATTTGAATGCGATTGTGCTTGCTTGCATTAGGTCCGAGGTTGTGTCACATCAATTGGTATCAGAGCAAGTTCTAGACTTGTCTCTACTAAGTCTTGTCCTAGGGCCATTGCATTTATCACTCGATCATCATGGCCACTTCCTACTTAGCCTACTCGTCTCGCTTGGACCCAATAGATGCCTTTGTGTTTGATGGATCCCACCCTAGTTTATATCTAGAATGGGAAAGCTCCATAGATCACCACTTTGGGAGGTTCACCCTGTCTGGGTCTATGCAAGTCAACTATGCCAAAAGTTTGCTATGGCGCCAAGCTAGGAATGAATGGCAAAACATTGTAGGCTTAAGGGAAGTTGGAAGGCAAGAGCCAATCGACTCTTGGGTTGAGATGAGAAATGAACTTAGGAAGATTTATGCCCATATGGACCCTCCTATCACCATAGAGGAAGCCCAAACTCCCATCAATAAAGAAGAAGAGCCTCAATCTTCCCCCACCCCTCATGGTCTGGATCCTCAAAGGCCATGCACCGTCACACATGGCACCCTCACCATAGATGAGTCCATACTCCAATGGCTCAAGCAATGTCCCACCCTCCCTAGCTCACCACCATTGGGATATAAATCCCAAATTGTTCCCACCCGACCTCCCTATGTCACTTATCAAAACTTCTACTCTGTGGAAGACTTGGGAGACCTTATGGATTGCCTACATTGGCAAGCCCACTTAACCGACCTACTAGCCATGGGACCATTGGAGCCTAGCACCGTCAACTTTGTCCACCCATCCATCGGTTCCATCACCTCCCTTTGCACAAGTGGGCATTATACTAGTGAGATCCTCCTATTTCTCCCCTTGGAGGAAGAACCCATCCCGGTCTACTCCCCACCCCTTGAGATCCCAAGTACCTTGAACGGTCAACCCACTAGAGACCTTGGACCAACTACTTGGGAGGAGGATGACTCACCACCTTGTAAGGACCTTGGGGACATAGAGTTCCTCTCTCTAGGTAGCCCTTATCATGATTCCTTTGACCCATTCCAATGGGAGTACGGATACCCATGTGGCCCAACCACCTTATCCACCACCCACCTTCCCCTACTCCAACCCACCGTGATGGATCAAACCCACCCCTTCCTAGACTCGGGTTACACCTTGGGAGCCATGACCTTGGGCCATATATCCCTAGGTAATCAGGTTGTACCCCACCCCATGATGACTACCTTCTTAGATCCATTCGATCCTTTCCAATGGGAGTTCAAAGGTTGTCCCACTCCTATACACATGGAAGTCACCTTTGAGAAAAGCATGCATGTGTCTAGGCTTACCATACCCCTTGGCATGAACACTATGTTGGGTCCATTCATTCATATCACCCACATGTCAAGTAGAAAGTATGAGTGATCCACATTCGGATGTCATGGTCCTCCTTCATTCATCATGGATCTTAAGCATGTCAAAAGCATCTACGGATGTCCGGGTCCCCCCACATTCATCACCACTTTGCATGATAGGTTCACCTACGGGTGCCCCGGCCCACCTAGGCCCACCAAAGTCTACATGACAACATTGCATGATAAGTCCACATATGGTTGCCCCGGCCCTCCAAAATCCATCAAAGTCTTCTTGGCATCAAAGCATGATTGGTCTACTTTTGGTTGCCCAGGTCCACCCATCACCCCTAGAATGTCAACATTCACAAAATTACATGAAAGCCTTTGCAAGCACATAAGCAAAAAGAATGAGGCTTATAAGAGGCGGGCCGACTCTCATCGGCGTCACCAAGAATTCCATGAGGGTGACTTTGTGATGGTAAGGACGGAGAGGCTCTCCCCGGGAGCCAACTCTAAACTGAGGCCACGTGGGGCTGGTCCCTTCTAGGTCTTGAGGCACATTGGTGCAAATGCCTACGAGTTAGATCTCCCTGAGGAGTATGGAATAAGTCCCACATTCAATGTTGCCGACCTAGTGTCATATAAGGAACCCACGGTGGTACCTAGTGAGGAGATTGAGCCTACGTCTTCCCTTGAGAGAGCACCCACCCGTGAGGAGAGACCACCAGCCAAGAGAGCCCAGCGTGAACAAATTGAACAAATATTGGATGAACAAGTCACTACCACTCGGAGCAAGGTATACGAGCGCTATCTCGGCAGGTGGATGGATCAGTCTCGTTCGGAAGACTTGAGGGTTGTACCACTTCTACACCCTCCAAGGAGGGAAGGACACTTACTCGACGGAGTCGAGTTCTCCACACCCCGGGAGTATGATGGGGACATCACCTCCCATGCCCACGTTCACAGCTCGTCTCCTCGCCCCGGTTGCATCCGACATGGTTTAGTCATTTAATTTTGAGTCCTATGTAATTTTATTTGAGTCATTTGATGTATTTTCCCTTTTATTTGAGTCATGTTCCTAGGTCTTGCATTTATTTTCCTAAGTTTGAGTGTCATTAGATTGTGTAATGTGCTATTAGGCCAAAATCTTCGGGCTTGGCCCATGGGCCCCCCCTACTCCTTCGGTTATTTGTTATTGAGTCTTTTGTAAGGGACTTATTGTAAAATGTGGGTTTCCTATATATAGGGCCCCATTTCCTTCATTTGGGGAAAATGAATGAATCAATGAAAAACTTGCCATTTTGAGAGTTCAAACCTCTTATCTAGTGGAGAGATTTCATTATTTGGGTGAGAAACCCTAGGGGAGAGATTCTCCACCCATTCCTCTCTTAATCTCTCTCTTTCACCCCTCTTTCTCTCTCCTCTACACCCAAATCCGAAAATCTTCTCTCTCCTCCCTTCCCAACCACCACTCTCCCACCTACCCCAATTAAAGACCACTCCCCTTCCCCACACATCCCATTACTCCACCCCCTAGTCCCAAGAGAGCTTCCACCAATCCTAGCTCCACCTCCCAACCCCCAACTACCCCACCAACTTTTCCCAAGCACCCTTCCCACAACCCCAAGCACCCCTATTATGTTCCCCACACACCTCTTCCCATCCCCCAAGACCAAAATTTAATCCCACCCTTAAACCCATTTTCAAAGACCCTTTCACTCTCACCCACCTTCCCAAATTCGTAGCTCCTCCTCCCACCACCTGTTAGACCCCCTTTCAGACCCCATTCTTCCCTTCCCCCACCTTAGAACACCCCCTCCTAGACCCCCTCACAGCCCGGGCTTCCCCCACACTCATCCACCCCCATTTCCCCTCCCATATACCCCATTCCCCCCCCCATCATCTTCAACCTACAGCTCTCAACAGAAGATCTGCAGAAGAGTAGCAGTTTGCAGAGGCGACCACGGCTTCCCCCAGACGTTTCTGAAGGATCAAGAGCCATCATTGGAAGCGTCTGTCTGTCCTCTTCGTAACGAAAGTGGGTTCGTCCTCATCGGAGCTCGGTGCTACCCGGGAGCCCCGTTCTCCCACGACTGCGCAGGTCGGCCACTGCAGAGTTCCAGAATCGGAGGAAACGCTTCACCACGATGAACCCTGAAGGAATCAGGCTTCAGGGTCTTCTGCAAAGTTCTTCCTCGGCCTGTCTACTTTCAGAATCAGGAAGCGGAAGTCCATTCAGCATCCGATAGCAGGAGTTACCAATTTTCTCCCACAATCACGCAACTCTGCTTTCCACAGTCTACACCGACCCCTCTTCACTCTTCTGGTTCCATAGATTATCTCTGGCATCTTTTGGGCTCCCCGTTTTGTTTGCTGCAAAGAGGACTCTCCCACGGTTCTAACGGCACTGACGGAACCTCATTTGGAGTTCAGGAGCGGTCGGACAGCCTTGTCTTCCTACTGTTGGTGACCTGCTACTGCCAGTCCAAAAATCAGAGGCCTTGTTCGAGCTCCAGCCCCGACCGGTAGCGACTTCAGAAGAAATTAAGAAAATTCTGAGGCAATCCCCTTCTAGCTACGAAGGTTTTGCTTCTGGTCTCGTCATCAAAAAATTTCTTGATCAAGATCTACAATAGCAACACCGACCCTCTGTCCCGACTCACAGACAGCAAGCAGATCCGGCATCCACCCTTATTCCTCGTTCTTTGCTATAGTTTCCCCACCCCGCTTGGCCGGCTGAAGGTCCCTCCCTGCGTGGAGGTAGTATTGTCTGTAATTTCATTAACCCCCACCCCAAGATCCCCCTCCTGCGAGAGGTGTAGTGGTGTACTTTGTTTGGGCAGGTCAAGCGACACCGCCGCGGCGTGTGGGGATCCACTCGCCTCCCCGCTCGCCCTCGTCTCCGACCGGGACCGGTTTCTTCAAACCGGTCGAGTAAGTGCTCAAACCTTCACTCCACTTAGTGCTTGTCTTTCAATATTAGTTCTAATTCCGCTGGTTATGCGAGTGAGAGCCCGATCCTCAAGCCCCATTGCCTTGAGTGATCACCGTGGGAAGAGTGCAACCGGTGCCTTCGGCACTTCGTCGGCCCCGTTGAATTGGGCTTCCAAATCCATTGGGAATCAAATATTGGCCTTGCTGGCCCTCTACCAGCAAGGGCCCAAGCCCTCAACCTCACCTTGGCATTGCCAAGTTACCCCGGGCATGGGTGAGCGACGAGAGAGCGGTGGCCCAATTCGGCCCATTTGAATGCGATTGGGCTTGCTTGCATTAGGTCCGAGGTTGTGTCACATCAGATTGATTGTTATTCCTGGCAAAAATTCGGCAGCACCTCCCCCTGACCCGGGAGGTAAAGGAATAACAAGGGACATGCCCACGGGGTGGCATGAACCAACATCTGGGGAGGGTGCCTGAGCAGCCGCCTTTACGGAAACTTCGGAAAACTCGGAGAAAACATCGAATGGGGAACCAGTAGACTGATGCAAACTATGAGTACACCGGAGAGGTGGTGGCCAAGGAGTACCGGGCTGACAGTCCAAGGGTGTGCCGCTGGGCGGCCAAGGAAAGGGGGGTGTACCGCTGACAAGCAGAGAGAGGGTGCACCGCTGAATGGCCCTAAGGAGAGTGTGCCGCCAAGCAGACTCAAGGAAGGCTGTACCGCCAAACGGCCAAATGGGAGAGGCGTACCACTGGGGGCCCTGAGTGGTAGAATGAATGGGAACTTGAGGGTATGTGGGCGTGCCACTGATCCCGAAGGAGGGCAAAGGAGGATGTTCTGGGTGTTGAATGACTCCAATGTGTCAAAGAGAACGGGCTCCCACAGACCCGAGATAGAAGGGGATAACAAGGGTTGTTGTGCAATGGAGAGCCATTGAAGAGGGATGAAGCTGGCCATACCCTGTCAAGCCAGGAGCAAACCCTATTGACTGCATAAACCAGCACCACGGGAAATCAAGTAGAACAGGGAGTTGGGAGGTTGAGGGAAGAGAAAGCAAAACCACAAGAGACCGGTGAGAAGAGGGTGACAAATGCAGTAAGAAGCAGAACTAAACACTATTTCATTCATGGAAGATTCAAGATGATAAAAAAAGGGGAATCATGGCCCGAAGACCACACATCATACAATGCATCCCTGAACAAACGGAGGGAGAAAACAAAGAATAGGAAAAAAAGAAAGTTGGAGAGAGGGATGGAACGAGGAAGGGTAACCATTCCCTTTCCTCCATTCCTCCCCCCTATGCTACATGCAACACTCCTCTCTTCTTCCTACATTTCCTCTACCTTCTTCTTCTCTTCTTCCTTGCCTCGAACGGGCCTCTTCGCACGAAGATGCTCTCTTCTTTCTCTGTGCTTCTTTCCTCTCTCAAAAATTCATCCTTCTTCCGATCTCTTTTCGTCTTCTCTATCTCTGTTTCTTTTGCTCCCTCTATATCCTCTTTTGTATGTGGAGGGCCTTTTTATACGTGGACGGTTGACGAGGTCGCCTTATGATGGCACTGCCATCCGAGGTTGACTTCGGTATCTTCCTCGTCAGGCGAAGATCTCCCCTCCTCCAGCCAGAAGGTGACACGGAGACAGGCGCTAGCTGGCTTCGAAGTGGCTAGACTGCGCGCCAATGGGTCCGTCTATTGACCGTTGTATCTTCTGCCGGTACGTGCCGTCGGGGGGCTTGCAGCGCTGTGCCGCTGGAGAAAGGGCACAGGGCATTGAGGGCAAAGAGGCCCGTGCCGCTGGGAAGCTTGAGGCCGTGCCGCTGGGAGACAGGCTTGATAAGTGAGTGTACAGACTTTGGCAAGGCATGGATGATGTATAGACTTGCCGCGTGAGTGGACAAACTTCGTGTTTGTATGAACTCTGTACAGACTTTAACGCTGTGCCGCTGGCAGCTTGTTGCAGTGTGCCGTTGAGGGGCTCCCCAGACCGTGCCGCTGAAGGGCCAAAGGCCTTGCCGCTGAAGGAGCCAAGACTGTGCCGCTGGCGATCAAACTTGGTAACGAGTGTATAGACTTTGTGTTTGAACTCTGTACAGACTTGCCATTTGAGTGTATAGACTTCGTGTCTGAACTTTGTACAGACTTGCCTCATGAGTGTATAGACTTCGTGTCTGAACTCTGTACAGACTTGCCTCATGAGTGTATAGACTTCGTGTCTGAACCCTGTACAGACTTGCCTCATGAGTGTATAGACTTTGGCAAGGCAACCGGATGATGTACAGACTTGAGAGTTCACAATGTCCATACTTTGGCAGAGCAAAGGCTGTACAGACTTCAGCTCAGCTGCAATGTATAGACTTGCAGGGGCTTGCGTCAAAAGCGGTGTACAGACTTCATCAATGTATAGACTTTGGCAAAGCAAAGGCTGTACAGACCTCAATTGTGCTACAATGTATATACTTGCAGGGGCTGGTGTATAGACTTGGAAGCTCAACCGGCGGATGTACAGACTTCACCAACGTGCGGACTTTGGCGGTTGAACTGGTGAATGTACAGACTTCACCAATGTATAGACTTTGGCAGTTGAACTGGTGGATGTACAGACTTCACCAATGTATGGACTTTGGCAGTTGAACTGGTGGATGTACAGACTTCACCAATGTATGGACTTTGGCAGTTGAACTGGTGGATGTACAGACTTCACCAGTGTATAGACTTTGGCTGATGGCTGTACAGACTTCGTTTGAAGCAGCGAGCCAGTGTACAGACTTGGAGCTCGGATTTATAGACTTCGCATTTGCCAGAACTCTGTACAGACTTCGCATTGTGAGCATACATGAGCATGTACAGACTTCAGGCATGAATGTATAGACTTGGTGAAACCCTGCATGAAGCGTGCCGCTGAAGGGCCAGACGGCCGTGCCGCTGGAGGGCCACATGGTCGTGCCGCTGAGAGGCTGAAGGGCCGTGCCGCTGGGGGCTCATGGCCGTGCCGCTGAAGGCTGAAGGGTTGTGCCGCTGGGGGCTCATGGCCGTGCCGCTGATAGGCTGAAGGGCCGTGCCGCTGGGGGCTCATGGCCGTGCTGCTGAAGGCTGAAGGGCCGTGCCGCTGGGGGCTCATGGCCGTGCCGCTGAAGGGCCTCAGGCCCGTGCCGCTAGAGGGCCTTTGCTCTTGCTTAAGTAGCTTGAAGCCGTGCATTCTTTGGGATATTTCTTCACTGTTAGGGGCCCGAGGGAGGGTCCCTAGCAGTGTGTTAATTCAGGAGGACATCCTGTGACTTCTCGGTCTTTTAATGCGCCCATGCAAATGCGGGGATTTGCCGGGCGGTAGTATCTTCCCGGAGCCCTGGGTGGCCAGTCTCTCTGGGTCTTCTTCCTTTGACTTTGACATTTAATGCGGGGCTCGGCGGGAAGTATGGACGTGCAATTTTATGCGTCCACAGGCCTCCCAGAGGACCCACCCAGGGTCATTGTTCAGGGGTCTGCCCCTCCTTTGTCTGTTGCCATTGAGGGTGGTCAACCCTACCTTCCCAATCCTCCTACTCAAGGTTCTGCCAATCAGATCCTCCATATGATGGCCCAGCTAGACCCAGCCCAGCTTTAGGTCATTTGTCAGATGTTGTAAGGGTCGAGTGCCCTACCTTCTTCTATTTCACAAGGCCTTGTTGCTACCTCCACCTCCCAGTCCATGGTTAATAGGCTCGGGGCTTCCTCTGCTGCTCCAATTGATCTAACCCCGGTACAACCCAGGGTTCTTCATTTTTTAAATCTAGAGGCGGGCCAGTCCTCTAACTCGGCCCATCAAATTCTGGACAGAGGAAAGGCCGGGCTCCTTCCATCTTCTCAGGGTGACCCTTATGGGTCCATTCCACCAGTGCCGCAGGCCCATGTGGGCCCGGTTGATCTTCTGCGCCCTCAGGCTGGGGCCGCCCACTTGACTCACGTAGGTATGGGTCATTCCTTGGCCCAATATCCTTCTTATGGGCTTCCCTCTACACCCACTTATCCTTCGACCCCTCACATCGGGCCCGCTCCTTCTATTTTGCCTCCTCCATCCCGAGAGCAGGAACTTCTCGACAAGTGGGCTGCCATGAAGCAACATATTGATCTCCTTCAGAAGCGGGTCCGCCCACAGTCCTTGACTGACGTTTCAGTTCCAAGTTTCCACAATATTTGCTTCCCTCCTCAGTCTGAGCTCCCCACGTACCGGAAGTACGATGGGAATGGTAACCCTTACATCCATGTGAGGGACTTTGTATATGAGTCAACACAATTTCAGTATGATGATCACCTCATGGCGTATTTGTTCCACCACTCGTTGGACGGGGTCACCCTGGAATGGTTTTATGCATTGCCCTTGGAGGACACAGAGAGTTTTAAGGTCGTTAAGGAAAAAATCATTCAAAGGTTTCAGGACCGGGTCAGCCCGAAATATTCATTTACTGATCTGGTGGCCGAGAAGATGAAGGCCGATGAAGATTTCGCCACGTATGCTGATAGATAGAGGCAGATGGCCGCCTGTGTGCCCGACCATATTCCGGAATAAGAGAAGGTCAAGCTCCTAATTTCCAATGCCACCCCTACCTTCAGGAACATCTTGGCCATGAATGACATTGCTAGTTTGCACCAACTATACAGTAGGGCCAGGTTCATCAAGACCCAATTTAAGGATTCCTCTATCCACACCGTTTTTGGACCCCAGAAGCCCAAGTATACCAAAAAGCCTCAGGGGCCAGTCACCGAAGGGGTCCAAACAAATGAACACGTGCAGGCCGTCAATGTCCAATCCACCAACCAGTCCGATCCACCCCGTTTCCAGCAACCTCCTTGCAACCCTCAGTTCCCCACTCCACAAAATGCCCAACCGTCCTCCCCTACTCCCCAACAACCGCAACAGCCACCACAATATCATAATGTCCCCCCACCAAACGGCTATGCACCCCCACGTCCAGGTCCTAAGAGAGCCCAGTGCCCTCCCCTACCTGAAACCCTTTCAGATATCTTCACCACCCTCATGTCTGCTGGGGATCTACAACTTCCTTCGGAATGGCTGAATTGGAACCCGGTTGTTGACCAATCTAAATACTGTGTTTTCCACCGGCAGCCCGGGCACACGATTGAGAGATGTTTCCAGTTTTGAGATCTCATCTACGACCTGCCTGAAGGGCAGCGCATCGACTAGGCTGAGATGCACAAAGTCATTACGGATATCAAGGAGAGAAGAAGACAACAGCCGCAACAGTAGCCAGCACCACAGCAGCCGCAGCAGCCTACGTAGGAATTGAGGATTCATCAGAATCCGATGCCCAACCATCCACCCGCTCCGCAACCTCAGCCCCCGGCACCGGCTCATGTCAATATTGTTCACTGCCCAGCTCCCAACGCTGGGTGGTCTTATGATGATGATTCATCGACTCAACTCATGGCCCTCCACCATACCTATCGCCTGTTCCCTTCGCCTTCTACCCCCATTATCCTTCAACCCACCACCGCGACCTCCGCCGCACCCACTATTCCTCCAAAATCCCTCATTCTACCTACCGCATTGCCCAACATTTCACCCATCTCCACGCCAGCACCCATTACACCCTCCATCACCACCTCTTCGCCTAACCCTTCACCCATCATCTTCCTGGTGGTGCCCATTAAACCTACCTCTCCCGTCATCACCCCCATTTTACCCGCAACCTCTACTTCTACCCCCCTTGTCCACCCAATTGGGCCCATTAAATCACCCACCACGAGTCCATCTAATGTTGTACCGGCACAAAACCTTGCCCTCCGGAGCGGGCGCCTATTGCATCAGAACTATCCCACCACCGGTGCGCTTGCACCCAATCCCCAGTTCCCACAGCAGGCTGTTGATCAGGAAGAAGTGGACTATTTGCCCGGCACACAATATGATTTATTACATCACTTGGATAGGATGCCGGCCAAGATCTAAGTACTTGAACTGATTAAGAGGTCCAAGTTACACCAAGATGCTTTAAGGGATTTCTAACAGAATGTTCTAGTAAATGAGGATATGGTAGTAGATAGTCTGCCATCGGCTTTGGCCATGATCACTAAGGGGCCGACCATTTCTTTCTCTGAGTCTGAATTGGCACCTCCCGAGGCACGCCAGATGCCGCTCTGCATTTCTATCACCTTGAATAAGGTGGCTATCGACGCGGCTTTGGTGGACAAAGGAGCCTCCATAAATGTTTGCCCCCTTAGCACCCTGCGTGCATGTAACATTTCTAAAGATTTGTTAAGGCCCACTCCGACTACTATTGCAGTTTATGACAACTCAAGGAGGGCCTGTCACAGGGTGATAACTATCCAAGCTAAACTAGGGCCGTTGACAATGCCTGTAGAATTTTATGTGCTAGACATTGACCCAATGTTCAAAGCTATCCTAGGTCATCCATGGATTGACAACCTCAATGCAGTGCCGTCTACCGCCCACTAGTGCCTTAAATTCCCATTCCAGGGGCGGGTGGTGAAAGTTAAGAGCATATCGATAGTCCAGACATTCGAGGCCATTTCCAATAAGATATTTCCAACTCTCTGGCCTAGTAACAAGCTTGTCATTTCTGTGATGGACCTCGATTTCCCATGGGCTTATGCACACTGCAAGCTGGCTGTCGTGCCAATCAACATCAATATGGAGCCCAAGATGAGACACCCTAAAGGCTAGAATATGATATTAAAATTAGGCTATAAGCCAGGCATGTGTCTCGACGCTTAGCTATAGGGGTGAACTAAGCCCATCCCGAGGGGCAAAAAGATGAGTAGGCGAGGCCTAGGCTATCGAGAGTCGCCCCTGTCCCTTCTGGAAGATGCACTGCCACTGACATGGGACTATTGGCAATATTTTGTAAAGGGACCATTATAGCATGGCACCTTGAAGACACCGCCCCGTCCTGATGAGAAGAAAGAAGTTGCCTGCACTGTTTCTGGCCCACCACCGCCACCGAAGGGGCTGGTTGATGATGTGAAGGATTTTTGTGAAGATTTTGAAAAGTTGTTTCATGAAGAAGGCTGTTCAGTGAAGCCAGAGGTACGGAGTGTGGAATACTCGCCAGGAAAGCCAGCCCAAAGTCCGTGGGAAGAGGGGAGCTCACTTATTGCCTTTTCTTGGTCTCCTTCCCGTCTTACTTCCCTTTTTCAAAAGCTGGAGTTCATACCCTGCTCACCTCCCATCATGATTGATCCGTTGTTGGTGGAAATGCCAATTGAGTTTTTGATTGTGACATGTCCATGTGGGCAGCGATCTTTCGAGCATGTGGTTATCCTCCTCCAATCTCTTCTTTAATGTCCTTTTTCCATCCCTCTATCCTCTTACACTTCCTCCTCCTCCTTCCTCGTCTGATCCATCTTGTTGCATGGTCTCCACCAGTCTCCAAAAAAAATGCCTTTTTTAAAACGGAGATTTCGGTTGAGAACAATGCCATTTTCGATTTGTCCTCTGCCCAGGGGCACGGGGCCCCTGATCCTCTTCCATTAGGTTTGCTTGATTCTATCCCTTCTAGGCTAGGAGTAGAGTCTGCCGAGTCTCCTAGGGTAGTAGAGTGTGTCGAAGTAGGTTCTTATTCTGAGGTTTCTAGTCCTTCCATGCTTGCAGTGTGCCTGATGACGCATCACTCCAAGTCTGTTCCCAATATATTTCTCCATGATTTAGCTCAACGCTGTCATGCCCTCCTTAAATGCCCGGAGTTTGTAGAAACACCCATCGTCCTCGAGGATGATGAGAAGCAAGAAGGTGTGTGGAGCGATGACGGTCTAGGAGTCTATGAGATCGTGGATGAAAAAGACCCGGTCGATTTTGAGGACAGCGGCGTAGATGACATTGCCGACTTGTATGCTCAAGGTTTGAAGAGGTTCGATGAGCCATCGTTAGCAGTGGATGAGTCTACGAAAGAAATAAATCTTGGAACTGGAGAGGATCCCAGGATCATTCTCATTTCCGCTAATCTCCCTCCTCAGGTTGAAGAAGAATTGATCAAGGTTTTGAGGAAGTATGGCGATTCCTTTGACTGGTCCTATGAGGACATGCCCGGTCTTGACCCCTCCTTGGTGGAACATCGACTAGTGCTTAAGCTAGGGGCAAGACCCATGAAGTAAAAGTTGAGAAGATTTCACCTGCACATGGCCTTAAGGATGAAGGAAAAGGTTGATGAATTACATAAGGCCAGATTTATCCGGGTTGTCTTATATCCTCAGTGGGTGGCAAATATAGTCCCTGTTATGAAGAAAGATGAAAAAGTGCCAATTTGTAATGATTTCAGGGATTTAAATAAGGCATGTCTTAAAGATGATTTTTTGCTGCCTTATATCGATGTATTGGTGGACAATACCGCCAGGTATGAAGCCCTCTCATTCATGGATGGTTATTCAGGATATAACTAGATCTGTCTCGCTCCTGAAGACCAGGAGAAACTCGTTCACTATGCCCTGGGGTACTTATTGTTATGTTGTTATGCCTTTCGGTCTGAAGAATGCATGTGCCACTTATCAAAGGGCGATGATGGTAATCTTCCACGATATGATGCATGTGTATATGAAAGCTTATGTGGATGATATTCTGGTGAAATCGAGGTCAAAAGAAGAGCACCCCGCTATTTTGGCCAAGGTGTTACAAAGAGCTCGGGAGTACAAACTGAAGATGAACCCGAAGAAATGTGTATTCGGAGCATCCTCAGGGAAGTTGCTTGGATTCATAGTTAGTAAACGGGGAATCCAAATTGATCCTAATAAAACCAAGGTTGTAATGGATATGCCCCCGCCGAAGAACATTACTAAACTTCAAGGTTTGATCAGACGTTTGCAGTTTATTCGAAGATTTATATCACATCATTCTCAAAGGTGCCAACCATTCTACGAACTGCTTAAGGCGGGGATCAAATTTGAATGGAATGAAGAATGTCAGAAGGCTTATGAGGATCTGAAGGTTTATCTGGCTAATCCCCCGATTCTGCAACCTCTTGTCCCTGGGAAACCCTAATCTTATACATTTTCGTCATTGAGAACTCCCTAGGAGCTCTCCTGGCGCAAGTAGACGACGAAGGGAGAGAAAGGGCAGCTTATTACCTCTCTAGGTTGTTCAACCCCATAGAGGCCAAATACACTGCCATGGAGAAGACCTATGTGGCATTGGTATGTGTAGCTCAGAAATTGAAACATTATTTCCTTGCCCATGAAGTTAAGTTATTCTCTAGAATGGACCCAATTCGCTATCTCTTAGAAAAGTCTATCCTTTCTAGTAGGTTGGCTCGTTGACAGAGTTTTCTCTCCTAATTTGACATCACCTTCATCGTCCAAAAGGTAGTAAAGGGCTATGCCATCACTGAACATCTTGCCCATTTGTCTATTCCTTGCACGGGTTCTATCTAGGATGAGTTTCCTGATGAACACCTTACCGTTCTCAGTCATCATCCATTCTGGTCTCTACACTTCAATGGTGCGCTTAATTCTCAAGGCTGAGGGATCGGCGCTATACTTCTCACTCCGGAAGGAGTGACCATTCCTTTTGCTTATCAGATCTCTTTTCATGCTACTAGCAATATAGCCGAGTATGAGACTCTCCTCGCTGTATTAAAGCACGCCTATCTCTTGGGTGCGCAGTATTTAAATATCATAGGAGATTCTCAGCTGGTGCTGTGCCAGGTCCTTTCTACCTATCGCACCCATGACCCGAAGCTCAAACCCTATCAAGATTTGGTCACTCTCTTGGCTAGGCAATTCTGTAAATTGATCTATATTCATACTCCTAGATCTCAAAACATTCTTGCCGATGCACTTGCATTGCTTGCTTCTTCCCTATCCTTTCCTCTCAGTCACTCTACTGAGACCATTGTGGTCCAGCAGTTAGACGCTCCTTCCCTTCAGGATCCCTGGTTTGATAACCTTAGGAAGTCCATAGAGAAGAAGGCTGAGAGGGAAGATGTGAAAGAAGTATCATTGACAGAATTTGAGGAGATCTTGGAAGAAGAGGAGCTGCCCTGGTACCATGAAATTGAGATGTATTGTAGGGGTGGTTCATTCTTGGAGCCGTCTAATGTAGAGCAGGGTAAGGCCATCAGAAGAGTCACCTCGAGTTACACAATTGTTGCTAGAGAATTATATAGGCGCGCTCTTAACGGAGTTCTTATGAGATGTTTAGACGATGATGAGGCCTGGAAGGTCATTGAAGCAGCTCATTCAAGTGAGTGCGAGGGGCATGTCAATGGTCAAGCGCTGGCAAAGAAAATTCTTAGGTTGGGCTATTACTGGCCAACCTTAGAAGAAGATTGTTCCACCTATGTCCATAGGTGTGTTCAGTGCCAACTTCATGCTGAAAAGATTCACGCTCCCGCTTCATCCCTCCATCCTCTTTCTGCTCCTTGGCCATTCTCCAAATGGGCTCTTGATATTGTAGGCCCACTGGGTGATCCCAACTCTCAGATCAAGCAAAAATCATTTATCCTTAGCGCTACTGAGTATTTAACCAAGTGGGCTGAAGCTGAAGCTTACGCAGAAATCAAAGCTTCCATAGTTTGCCGCTTCATCCTGAAGAATATCATCTCGCGATTTGGAGTGCCAAGCGACATCATCACCGACAACGGACCCCAGTTCGTGTCACAAGAACTCCAGGACCTCTGTAAGAAGTTTAATATTTCACTGCATCATTCATCTCCGTATTACCCTCAGGGCAATGGCCAAGCCGAGGCCACTAACAAAACCCTTCTTAAAATTATTAAGAAAACATCTGAGTCGCATAAATTTTCTGATTAGTCTGAGAGGTTAGTCGAAGCTCTATGGGCTTATCGCACCTCCATCCATACTCCCACAGGGCAAACTCCTTTTGCTCTCACCTATGGGATGGAGGAGGTACTTCCATATGAGATTTTGATCCCTTCCCTAAGAGTGCAGCTTGATAAGGAACTTAATCTTGATGAGCGTCGGGAGACATTGCAAGTCCAGCTGGAACTCTTAGATGAGAAGAGGCTTAATGTGGCCAATCATGTTTCTATCTATCAAAAGCACGTCTTGCGTCATTTTAAAAAGAAGGTCATTGAAAGAAAATTCCAAGTGGATAACATAGTTTTGAAACGTAAATTCATTAGGGCAGGTGGTCCTAGGTCTAAGCTGCAACCCAACTGGGAGGGCTCATTCGTTATTAATGAAGTTTATCCTGGGAACGCGTATCGTTTAATTAACGCCGAGGGTGAGGAGTTGTCGCACGCGTGGAATGGGCATTATCTCAAGCATTTTTATCCTTAAAGAGTCTAGCTAACGATAACTGGGTGGTGATGCGTCTTTCCCTTAATCACTAGAGAAGATTCTTTAACACAGTAACCACACACTACACGACACCCTTGGTCAGGGTCTTCTTTTTTGAAAGACACCGTTTCTACTTCGGCCATGCTCGGGGGAGGTGAAGGTCCTTGCTTTTCTTTCTTCGGACAAACGTAGGGGCAAGAGATTGATGGATGGAACAACCGACCTAGGCAATCCCCGATACGAGATCGGTCTCAAATATGGGCAGTCTTCAAAAAAGAAAGAAGAAAATAAAAAAGAAAAACAGACAAAAAATAAAAAGAAGAAATAAGAGCAAAGGAAGAAAAAGAGAAAACACGATGAAAAATGCCCTTGACCCTAGTAACCGAGCATGCTTCTCCTAAGGCAAGAGTCGAGGTTCGTGTAAAATGGTGAAGGGTTGTGCAGCATCATATGTGTATCAAAATCAATGAAAGTCATAAAATCGAAGACACAAAGCCCCTGCGCAACAGACCTACTCTTTGAGGGGCAGCGCCCTGGAAAGAAGTCGAGTCCTGATATCTCCCATCCCAATGAAAGGTTTGTCCCCAACTTTTCTTCCATTTTTTTCCCTAAAAGACTAGATCCTACCCTGGGTATGGCCCTGGGAGAGGCATCGTCACGCGAACTGGACCCCTGGCCAAGGGGTTGTCATCTTGAGCGCACGTTGTGTCTTAGAAGATTCCAAATTACATGGGTTAAGAGTCTCCTCACCTGGTTTTAGTTAGCCTAAAAAAAGAAGAAAAAGGAAAGAGAAGAAAAAAATTAAATATTTCCAAAACTCAAAAAAATCAAATATTTTCAAAACTCTAAAAAAATCAAATATTTTTAAAATTAAAAAAAAATCAAATATTTTTTCTTAAAATCGTCACGTGTTTTTTTCTGCATTTCATAGCACGCATTGCATTTTTCACTTTATGTCATTAGTTTGCCTATTTGATAGGGCTTGACCCCTTGACCAAACTTCAAGAATTGGTCTCACATCAGGCTTGCCCTCGGCAAAGGGTTAAGCCTAGAATAGATCTAACCTATTTTCTTTGTTTAGTGTGTTCAGAGACAGGTCCGCAAGGCCCGAGCCATAAAGCCCATGGACTCTTCTGATATTTGCTTGTGTGCAGTCTTCTTGGAACCGTTTATAATCAATTAGCGATCACTTCCAAACCGTCTCATCCTTCAGCGGTCATTGGGTAGGCCACCCCTTTTCCCGAAATCCAAATACACAGGCCCTTCTGATTCCTATTCTTTTGCGGTCTAAAAGGGACCGTTTCTTCAAAACAAGCGGTGAGACGCTTGTTGACACCCATTTTTTTTGCCTATGCCTTGAGTCATTCTTCTTGCCCCTATTTTGATGCCTCAGGTTGTCCATTACTCATTGGACTATTTTTAGGCATGTCTTTGGGCTTATTTTATGGTTACTTCCTCCTTGACTAGGTTCGCTCTCGAAGTTGTGTCTAGTGGGCCTTGATTTCATTTTTGTCTTTGCGGTAAATGAGCTTATTTATCCCATTTTATTAATTTCCACCACCCAGCATATAGGCGGTCTAGCGATAGACCGTTTGGCACGTTGGGCGGTCCTTTGAAAGACCGTTTAGTGAACTAGCGTCGACCTTAGTCTCACTAGCGTCGACGTTGCTCCTCACTAGCGTCAACCTCACCTTTTTGGTGTCGACCTTCATTTCATTAAGCGGTCTAGCGATAGACCGTCCCGTGAGGCGACAATCCATTGAATGACAGTGTGGATATGGTCTTTGGATAAATAGCCACATTTATTTATTTTCCACCGACATCCTTATAGACGGCCTTCCATTAGACCGTTTGTGACAGTCGGACGGTGCTTTATTAGACCGTTTATTGGCCAGAGTCCTAAATGGGACGAGTTTTCAGATAATTATTAGTTTATCCAAATTTTATTGATTTATCAGCGACACATGCTACACGGTCTAGAAATGGGCCGTGTATAGTATTGGACGGTGCACTATAGACCGTGTTTATGCTGAGGGTTCTGCGCCGAGTCAGTCGGTCTGTTCTGGAGGATAAATGGATAATTTATCTTTTTATTTATTTATCACTGGCACATGTAGACGGTCAAGCATTGGACCGTGTAATAGGATGAGCGGCCCATCGTTCGACCACGTACCACTCCGAGATCTTTGGTTTAACTGAGTTTTCTCTCTACACCCATGGTTAAATCTCTCACTTGCTCTGTCATTTTCTCCACAGATTCTCAACCAAATGAGACCCCGTTTTATCCTGGTGAGAGGTGGAAATATTATCTACGGATTATCTTTAATAATCTCGAGCTAATTCTAGGTGGAAAACCCTAATTCGGAGTTGGACATTCAGGGGTCTATAAAAAGAACCCTTAGTCCAAGCTTGAAAAGGGGGAGATCCAGCATCTACGTCGAAGTGCTGTCGAGTTTTCGAGCGAACTATAGTAAGGGAGGGAGGCTCTCTACGTCCGTTTGAGACTCCGGTTCAGGGAGTAGTGCTTATTTTGTGTATTGGTCAAAGTGTCTAAGTCACCCTTTCATACATTGCATGATCATTTTCATTCCCTTTTCATCCGCATTTTTTTACTGTCATCTCCATTCTATCACTCTTATTATTTTTTCACCCCCATAGGGGTTAAAAACCCAACCCCCAGGTATTCCCTATTCCAGTTACATGTGGGTTCTTATATTCTTGTTATAGATACTACACATTCATGGGCTAATTTGGGTTCTATTTTCTTGTTCTTTGCTTGGTTTTGCAGGTCAACAGAAGCATAGCACGAGGCCCATCCCCCTCTGGCCGGTCGGAAGGGGTGGAGGATCCAATTCCACAACTTGAAGTCTGGCAGTTCTACACGGTTCATCTCCGTCCGTTGGATAAGGTACACGGTCTGATACAGATCGTTTATCTCCTTCCTGTGGCTCACCACGGACCGTTTAGGCACCAGTCAGTCTTTGTCCCGTGTTCTCTCTCCAGCGCTATAAGCGGCCTATCGATTGGCCGTGTATCTGATTGGGCAGTCTTCCGTAGACCGTATTTATCCTGACAGCACTGCATTTTGGCGAGTGTCCTCATCTTCTCCCCTTTCCAAGGTACGTAGTGCTATTAGTTTGCATCTCATGCCTTGGTGGTGATCACGACCGATTCACACGCTTTTCCCCCCTTTTAGCATTTTATTTTCATATTGTGATTTAGAAAGGAGGGAAAAGAAAGAAAGGGAGAGAGAAAAAACTTGTCAACACCCCCCCCCCCCCTTTTGGCGATCATGGTGGGACGCCTATTGCCCATCATGCTTCTGATTTTGCTGACCAACATTTCTTCGTGTGGCTTGATAAGTTGTTAGTCCACTTGGGTTTGCAAGTTCGATTGTTGCTGTTTTCTGTTCCTGGGATTGCGCGCGGTCTTCTGAAAGGCCGTTTACATTATCAAGCGGTCGGTCGATAGACCGCCCACTCCTGCCTCAGGTACGTTCCTGCCATTCATATTTTTGTTGATTTGTTATTATCACACGGTCCTATCAGGGCTGTTTCACAGGTGTCACGGTCGGTTGTTAGACCGCCCAACTCGCTCAGGTACGCTCCTGTTCATGCTGTTCCCACTCATTTCTGTTTAGTGTTTTTTTTATTTTTACTGCTCCCTGTCCTTTAGCACTCCTTTCCAAGGCTGTCTATGCTCCCTGCGCGGTCTCCCATCAGACCATTTATGCTGCTACAGTGCACCTAAAGTTGATGTTTTGTGCTTTATTTCATATCATTTCATGATTGTTTTGGGGCTTTCCATATCCCCTAGTTGTTATTCATTTTTGCATGGTTATTGCCACATATTGTCATATTGTTTGATCATTGATTGTTAGCTTTATGCTAGACTTTGCATGCACTCCGGCGCACATAGGATTCATACATCTTATCACACTAGTTGCATTCCTACCTTGGTAGGGATCCTCTCGTCTCCATATTCCTTGGAGCCGACTAGGTGACCTTACCCAGGTCCTCCGTAAGCCCCCGTGAGCCGTGAATTCCCACACGGACGCCGGGCAGGTTGCACCTTACCACCCCGAGTCTAGGTTGTATCCGTGAGAGAGAGAGTACACTTAGAGTCAGCCAAGTCTCCATTCCACTCCGACTAGGAACCTTATTGTTGAGAGAACCTCATTTAATTCAATTCATTAAAGGTTCCAAAAGGGGAAACACATAAAAGCGTCCGTGCATCATTCAAAACTTGGTTGATGATTGATTGCCTCTTCTCTCCTTTCTTGGTGTGTGCATTTTGGGTGATCATTGTTGTTTTAAGTCCTCACTAGGTGTCATTCCTTTCATTTCCTAGATATTAGATGCATGTGGAGTTGCTTCACACCCTCAGGATCGTCTCCAAGGGGTAATTTCTTATTCATTTCCTACCTCAAGCCCTTGTTTGATTCCCCTTCCACCATGTCTTCTTATGATTTCTCTCAGGCCTGTGAAGATTCCCTTCCTCAGGGATTGTTAGGGGACCTGCCCAGGGTCACGCACGTGCAGGGAAGAGAGGGGACCGCCCCTCCTCTCCCATCTATTGTTACTGAGGGTGCTCAACCCTCCCCTTCTGATTTCTCCTCTTAGAACTCGGCCAATCAAATCCTTCATATGATGGCCCAGTTAGATCCAACTCAGCTTCACATCCTCCGTCGAGCTTTGTAGGGGGCGGACGCCCCGTCCTCTATTTCTCCTCATGGAGTATCTGTTGCCGCCACTTCATCTCTAGTTGTTGGGTTAGGGGCTGCCTCTGCTGCGCCCATTGATCTTACTCCTGTCCATCCCCGGACCCTCCAATTTTTCAGTATGGAAGTGGGCCAAACCTCTAGCTCGGCTTATCAGATTTCTGATAAGGGGAAGACCCAGATCCCCTCGTCTTCTTATTCAGATCTTTATATCACCACTTCTCCAGCACCGCAGGCTCTTGTGGCCCCGGCTAACTTTGTTCATCTTCAATCAGGGGTTGCCCAGCTAGCTCATACAGATATGGGCCCTTCCTTGGCCCACTATCCTTCTTACGGGCTTCCCCCTCTGTCGGTCTATCCTTCGGCCCCATATGCCGGGTTTGCTCTTTCAGTTTTGCCTCCTCCTTCCCGGGAACAGGAACTTCTTGATAAGTGGGCTGCCATGCAGCAACAGATTAACCTTCTTCATAAGCGGGTCGGCCCACAATCCCTTGCTGATATCCCCATGCCTAATTTCCATGATATCCATTTTCCTCCCCAGTCGGAGCTCCCCACGTACCACAAGTACGATGGGAATGGCAACCCTTTCATTCATATAAGGGAGTTCCTATACGAGTCGATACAGTTTCAGCATGACGACCGCCTCATGGCGTATATTTTCTACCGCTCGTTGGATGGGGTAGCATTGGAATGGTTTTATACTCTGCCGCTGGAGGAGGTAGAGAGTTTTAAAATTGTGAAAGAGAAATTTATATAGAGATTCCAAGACCGAGTGGGCCCGGAATATTCCTTTACCGATTTAGTGGCCGAAAAGATGAAGGCCGATGAAGATTTCGCTACTTATGCTGATAGATGGAGGCAGATGGCCTCCCGTGTGCCCGGGCAGATTCCGAAAGAAGAGAAAGTGAAGCTGCTGATTTCTAATGCCACACCCACGCTCTGGAACATATTAGCTATGAAAGATATTTCCAACATGCACCAGTTGTATAGTAGGGCCCGATTTATCCAGACATAGTTTAAGGACTCCCCCATTCATTCCTTGTTTGATGCCCAGAAGCCCAAAACCACTAGAAAACCTCAGGGCCGAGTCACTGAAGAAGTCCAGACAAACGAGCAGGTGCAGGCTGTCCACTTTCCCAACCAATCTGCTCCACCACGCTTCTAGTAACCTCCCCACAACCCCTAGCTCACTGCTCCACCAGCTACCCAGCCATCATTTCCTGCTCCTCGTCCACCACAACAACTACCACCACCACAACAGCCATCGCAGTACCATAATGTCCCGCCACCCAATGGCTATGCACCTGCTCTATTGGGTCCCAAGAGAGCTCACTACCCTCCACTTCCTAAAACTCTCCTAGATATTTTCTCAGCTCTGATGTGCACTGGTGATCTTCAGCTCCCTCTGGAACGCTCGAATTGGAATCCAGCCACCGACCAGTCCAGATATTACATATATCATCGGCAGCCCGGGCACACTATAGAAAGGTGCTATCAGTTCTGTGACCTTGTTTATGACCTACATGAGGGACAAAGGATTGATTGGGCACAGATGCATAAGTTGATCGAAGATATGAAAGAGACAAGAAGACAGGGGCCGAGGCCGCAGCAGCCGCAACCCCAGCAGCAATAGCAACCTGCACCAGAGCTGGGGATTCATCAGGATCCAATGCCAAACCACCCGCCCGCTCCTCAACAACAGCCACCGGCACCGGCTTAGGTAAATATTGTTCACCGCCCAGTTCCCAACGTTGGGTGGTCTTATGATGATGAGACTCTTGTGCATCTTTTGGCCCTCCACCATACATACACCAACTCCTCGTTACCTTCTGTCCCCTCCATCATTCGGCCCACCATTTTGACCTCCGCTCCACCCACCATTCCCACCGGACCCTTCATCACACCTGCCACCTTGCCCACCATCTCGCCCATCCTTGCACCTTCACCCGTCATACCTTCCGTTGCCACCCCCTCACCTAACCCTCTATCTATCATCATTCCACCAGGGCCTGTCAGACCCACCCCCACCATCATTTTTCCCACCGTTGTTCCTTCCACTCACCCCGCTGGGCCAGTCGGGAGTCCATCCAATGCCGTGCCAGCACAGAACCTTACCCTCCGGAGCGGACATTTATTTCAGAGAAGCTATCCCTCTACTCATGCACCTGCACCCAACCCTCCAGTTTCCTTACCAACAGTTGAGCAAGAAGAGGCCGACCCCCTACCTGGCACGAGATATGATCTACTGCAGCACTTGGACTGGACGCCAGCCAAGATTTCAATATTGGAGTTGATTAAGAGGTCCACACTGCACCAGGATGCTCTGAAGACTTTTCTACAAAAAGTTATGGTCAGTGAGGACATGGCAGTAGAGAGTTTACCGTCGGCATTTCCCACGATTACAAAGGGGCCGTCCATTTTTTGTTTAGAATCAGAATTAGCACCCCCTGAGGCACGCCAGATGCCACTTTGCATTTCAATCACATTAAATAAGGTGGCGGTCGACGCGGCTCTAGTGGACACCGGAGCTTCAATAAATATTTGTCCCTTGAGCACTCTGCGTGCCTGCAATATTTCTGAAGATATGCTAAGGCCAACCCCGACGACTATTGCTGCTTATGACAACTCCAGGAGAGCATGCCATGGGGTGGTGACTGTTCAGGCCGAGCTTGGGCCTCTCACAATGGCTGTGGAATTTTATGTGTTGGACATAGATCCTATGTTTAAAGCCATCCTGGGTCGACTGTGGATCGATAGTCTTCATGCTGTGCCTTCGATCGCTCACCAATGCCTCAAATTTCCATTTCGGGGGCTGGTGGTCAAGGTTTAGAGTATTTCCACGGTGCAGACCGTTAAAGCTATTTCTGATAAGATTTTGCCAACTCTCTGGCTGAGTAATAAGCTGATCCTTTCTGTAATGGACTTGGATTTTCCCTGGGCATATGCGTCACGCAAGCCCGCCACTATACCTATCAATGTCAAAGCCAAGTCCAAGATAAGAGACTCTAAGGGCTGGAACATGATTTTGAAATTAGGTTACCAGCCAGGCATGGGTCACAGAGCCCAGTTATAGGGGCGGACTGCGCCCATCCCAAGGGGCAGAAAGATAAACATACGAGGTCTTGGCTACCGAGAGTCAACATTGTCAATTCTAGGAGATTCTGAGCCGCTGATGTAGGACTACCGTCAGCATTTTGTGAAAGGCCCGTTGCAGCCAGGTACCCTGAAGACGTCACCCTATTCTGATATGCAAAGTGATGCCACTTGTACAGTTGTTGACCCGCCACCGTCGCTGAAGGGGCTAGTGGGTGATATGGGAGATTTTTGTAACACTTTTGAAAAGATGTTTTATGAAGAGGAAGTTCATCCGAAGAACTCGGAGATGCAGCTTGTGAAATGCTCTCGGATAGAGCCAGTTCATCGGAGGCCGCGGGAAGAGGGGAGCTCCCTCATTGCTTTTTCTTGGTCACTATCCCGCCTCACCTCCCTTTTTCAACAATAGGAATACATTCCCCGTTCACCTCCAATCATGGTCGATCCATTCTTTACGGAAAGGCCATTTGAGATTTTATTTGTGCCGTGTGCATGTGGGCAATGCCCACCTATTGATCTTTCCACCATGTGGTCCTCTTCATCCGATCTCTCAAACATGTGGTTTTCTTCCTCCGACTGTTTCTTTGATATTCTTTTCCCGTCTCTCTTCCCCCTTCAACTTCCTCCTCCTTCCTCCTCTAACCTCTCTTGTTGCGTGATTTCCTCCGATCTCCAAAAAAATGCCAATTTTAAAACGGAGATTTCAATGGAGGATTATGCTATGTTTTGTCAGTCTGCTTCCCAGGGGCACGAGACCCCTGTTTCCCTTCCTGTAGATTTTCTATCCCCTAGGTTAGATGTAGGACTTGTTGAGCTTAGAGAAGTAGAGTCGGTTGAGTCTAGTGAATTAGGGTCTTGTTCCAATGTCTCCAACCCCTCCACGCTTGCCACGTGTCCGGTGACGCATCATTCTAAAACCGTTCCTGATAAATTCCTTCGAGATCTTGTTCAACGTTGCCACTCCCTCCTTAAGTGCCCTGAGTTTGTAGAGATAGCCATCGTCTTGGAGGATGATGAAGAGCTAGATGGGGTGTGGGGCGATGATGGATTAGGTGTTTATGAGATCATAGATGAGAAGGACCCCATCGATGATGAGGATAGCGACATAGATGATGATGCCGATTTGTACGCACAGGGTTTGAAGAGATTTGATGAACCGTCATCGGCAGTGGGTGAACCCACGAAAGAAATTAATCTTGGAACGGAAGAGGATCCCAGGCTTATAATTATCTATGCTAATCTCCCTCCTCAGGTTGAAGAGGAGCTAATCAAGGTTTTGAGGGAGTATAGCGATTCATTCGCCTGGTCCTACGAGGACATGCCGGGTCTTGACCCCACCCTGGTAGAACATAGATTGGTGCTTAAACCAGGGGCAACACCCGTTAAGCAAAAATCGAGAAGATTCCACCCCCAAATGGCCTTAAGCATAAAAGAAGAAGTTGATAAATTGCATAAGGCCAAGTTTATCAGAGTTGTGTTGTATCCACAATGGGTGGCGAATATTGTCCCTGTGATGAAAAAGGATGGAAAAATTTGAATATGCATTGATTTCAGGGACTTGAATAAGGCATGTCCTAAAGATGATTTTCCGCTTCCTCACATCGACATGTTGGTAGACAACGCGGCTGGGTACGAAGCCCTCTCATTTATGGATGGATATTCTGGCTATAATCAAATCCGTCTCGCTCCCGAAGATCAAGAAAAGACCTCTTTCACCACACCCTGGGGCACTCACTGCTACGTGGTCATGCCGTTTGGACTAAAGAATGCGGGTGCCACATACCAACGGGCAATGATGGCAATCGTCCATGACATGATGCACATTTATATGGAGGCATATGTGGATGATAGTTTGGTGAAGTAAAGGTCAAAAGAAGAGCACACTGCTTTCTTGGCCAAGGTGTTACAAAGGGCTAGGGAGTATAAGCTGAAAATGAATCTGAAGAAATGTGTGTTTGGGGTAACATCAGGGAAGTTGTTAGGCTTTATAGTTAGCAAGCGGGGGATTCAAATTGATCCAAACAAAGTGAAGGCCATTATGGAAATGCCACCGCCTAAGAACATCACTTAAATTAGAGGATTGATTGGGCGTTTATAGTTTATTCGAAGGTTTATATCTCAACATTCATAAAGATGCCGCCCATTTTATGAATTGTTGAAGGCAGGGGCTAAATTTGAATGGAACGAACAATGCCAGAAGACCTATGAGGATCTTAAGGTTTATTTGTCCAATCCCCCGATTTTACAATCCCATGTTCCTGAAAAACCCCTGATTTTATACATTTCAGTTATTGATGACTCCCTAGGAGCTGTCCTGGCACAAGTGGACGACGAAGGGAAGGAATGGGCAACCTACTACCTCTCTAGGTTGTTCAATCCTACTAAATCTAAGTATACCACTATGGAGAAGACCTGCGCAACCTTAGTATGGGTAGCCCAGAAGTTGAAACACTATTTCCTTGCCCATGAGGTTAAGTTGATATCTAGAATGGACCAAATTCGCTATCTTTTAGAGAAACTCGTCCTTTCTGGTAGGTTAGCTCACTGGCAGAGCTTTCTCTCCCAATTTGATATTACATTCGTCGTTCAGAAAGCTATCAAGGGATATGCTATTGCTGAACACCTTGCTCATTCACCTATCCCTTGTACAGATTCTATCCAGGATGAATTTCCCGATGAACACCTGGCTGTGCTCACTCATCACCCTTTTTGGTCTCTGCACTTTGATGGTGTATTCAATTCTCAGGGCCGTGGAATCGGCGCTATCCTCCTCACTCCCGAAGGAGTGATCATTCCCTTTGCATAGCAGCTCTCTTTCCCTGCTACCAATAACATAGCCGAGTATGAGGCTCTCCTTGCTGGATTGAAGCATGCCTACGTTCTGGGCGCGCGTTACTTAAACATCATAGGAGATTCTCAGTTGGTACTACATCAAGTTCTTTCCACTTATCGCACCCGTGACTCTAATCTCAAACCTTATCAAGATTTGGTCACGCTCTTGGCTAAACAATTCTGTAAGCTGATTTACATTCATACCCCTCGATCACAGAATATTCTTGCCGATGCGCTTGCATCGCTCACTTCTTCCCTTTCCTTTCCCCTCAGTCGCGCCACTGAGACCATTGTGGTCCAACGGTTAGATGCTCCTTCCCTTCAGGATCCGTGGTTTGATAACCTTAGGAAATCTACGGAGAAGAAAGCTGAGATGGAGGATTTGAAAGAAGTATCATTAACTGAGCTCGAGGAAATTTTAGAAGAAGAGGAATTGCCTTGGTATCACAAGATTGAGCAATATTGTAGGGACGGATCATTCCCAGAATCAGCCAACGCCGCGCAATGCAAGGCCATAAGAAGAGTCACCTCTAGATACACAATTATTGCAGCAGAGTTGTATAGGTGGGCTCTTAACGGAGTTCTTATGAGATGCTTAGACGATGATGAGGCATGGAAAGTTGTTGAAGTAGCTTACTCAAGTGAGTGTGTAGGGCATGTTAATGGTTAGGCCTTGGTGAAGAAGATTCTTAGGTAGGGCTATTACTGGCCAACCCTAGAAGAAGATTGCTCCACCTTGTTGACACCCATTTTATGACCAGTAAGTTGGGTCATCTCCTTATTCATTTTAAATGATGCTCTGAGTTGTTCACCCTTATGGGGACATCTGGGTCAATTTGCGGTCTATTTCATGGGTCATGTCTCCGTGGTTGGGTCTGGTTCCTTACCTCTTTCCGCTGGATGAAGCTTAGCAAACTTCCATTTCATTTTGCACCCCATTGTCTCTAACGGTCCTTTGATGGGGCGCTACAATCCTCTAATGCATCTACCTTGGTCCGTTACATCATGCCAGAGTCCTTAAGTCAAAGGCTTCTTTCAAATGCTTATCTCATATCCTATCCGTTGGGTGTGACGGCTTATCGTGCGGCCGTTACATTCATTATGACACATCTATCTTTGACCGTTACATTCATCTAGAGTCCTGTGTTCGAAAACTTTGCCTGTTGGCCTTACCTGTTAAGGGATAAGGTTGTGTGACGGTCTCTTCCTGGGGCGTTACATCCTTGTGACGGTCTATCATGCAACAGTTACGTTAAATAGAGAGTTCTAGCAGAACTACTCTTTCTCTGCTACTCCGTGGTCGAATTAAGAGTTTGATCTGAGGATCTCTCCTTCAAATCTGATCCTCAGAACCTTCTGTTTGTTTCTATGGACTGTTGGGAGTATTATCTTCAAGAGTTTGCTAAGAAATGTTGTACTTTCAAGCTAGATTATCCTCTACTCGACTGGAGAGTTTGAGGGTCTATAAATAGAACCCTTGACTTCATGGCTTGAAGGGGAGACATCTGGAGTTCGCGTCGAAGTGCTGCTGCATCCTGGAGCTAGAACCAACCAAGGAGAGCTGCTTCCCACGTCCATCTACTTCCAAAGTCCAGGGAGTATTGATTCCAAGGGTTTAGTTCAGTCAAAGTTTTCTTCTCTAGCATCTTTTCCCTCTTCCAAGCATCATAGCATTGTCCCTCTTCCTCTACCACATTCTTGCATCTTCGGCATACATTTACATCCTTCATATCTTTTAAAATGCCCTAGAGGGGTTTGAAGAGGTGAGATCTCGCGTTGGTCCTGAGCGGGCAGTGGATCACCAGATTGTGAACTACAAGAAAGGGAAATGGATCAGGGGGCCTAGGGATGAGTCCCTGGGGAAAACCCTCCGATGCTTAAGTTAGTGGAGCTATGGTGGGAGTAATAACAAGAGGAGATAGCTTTTGCGCGAGACCCCTCTCCACCGGAGAGGTGAAGTGGTTCCTGCTCAGGAGTCTGGTTGATCTTACCTTTCACCGGAGGGTATCCATGGTTTAAATAGTGCGCCGTCTTCTGAAGTCCCGTAAGCCGAAGGGTCTTAGGTGGGCATTACGTCATCGACGTGGGCTTTTACTGCCTTGTCGTGGGAGCGTTATCACCTTGGGGAGCTGGAGTCCCTCACCTTTATAACTTCCTGCTCACAGAGGACTCTTAATGGCTGCATGGATAAGCAATCGTCGGCCGTTCCGAGCTTAGAGAGGCCAGCCCTATCCGGGCGGTAGGCTTAGATCGGATGAAGATGAGTCACCTCCTTCTCCCGGACGGAGGGACGGCTCAGGCATGGACCTTTCCTGTGACTTAACCGACACTCGGGCCTTCCGAGCCTAGAGGCCGCCTAGGAAGGTAGTATCCTCGAGCAAGTCTTTTTTTGGGCTTTTTGTCCTAAGTGGGCCCTGCGGGCTGTCACTTAGGCGAGCGTGGCCTTGTTTGGTCCTGATGGACCTAGATCGGCTGCTCTTTGAATGGGCTGTAGAAATCCCCCTCTCCAGGGTTAAAAAAACTAACCTCCCCGATATTTTTCTTTCCTTTTGCATGTTCTTAAGTTTCTTTGATTTATTGATACTACTTTGTTCAAGGGCTAATTTGGGATTGTTTTTGTTGTGATCTACATTCTTTTGTAGGTTTACAGAGCTCCTAGCACGAGGCCCAAGCTTCCTGGCCAACTGGAAAGCTTGGAGATCAAAGATTCCCAATTTTTATTCTGTAGAAGCTCTAACGATCTACCATAGACGCGTTATATTCCTGTAGAGGCTTATCGTGAGGCCGTCACAGTTCTGTGATGCATCAGTCTTCAGCCGTTACATCTGACAGAGCTGCAGTTTTCTTAGTTGCTTTCTCTCTCCCGTGGGTGGGTGTATCATCCTCCTATTCTAAGGTATTTACCAGGTCTTTGACTTATTTTTACCTTAGTGGCGATCACATATTTCCTTAGTTTGGGCATTAGCTCTCTCCTTCTTCATATTTTCTCTTTATTTGCTTGTTCCACCTATACGGTGTGTTTTTCTTTATCTCCTTATTCCACGCCCCGGTGTGTGTTTTTCTTTATTTACGTAGCTTAGTTCTGATTGAGATAGCATGCCCATGCTAGTATTCATGCTGGTTGCCTAGGTTCATGTTGCACATGTTCATGGGTTGATTGATTCCACTATTTGCTCATACTTTCATCATAGTTGGCATCATAGCCCATCTTGCAAAAGAAGGGACACATTATAACCAACATAATTTTTTGGCAATCACGGTGGGACATCTAGTGCCAATCGTGCTTTTGAATCTTTGTTAAAAACTTGCTGTCCTTTGTTTGCCCTAAGTTGCTCTGGTTTTCCCCGGATTTTCCCTTTATTTGCCTGTTGTTTCTGGCTCTCTGGCTACTCTGACGGTCGCCTCTTCACGCGTTACGTTATATCTAATGGTCTAGTCTTGGACCGTCACATTATTCTAGCGTGGGTGTTCTAGACCGTCACATACTCCAGATAGGTATGCATCCCAAGGTGCAGTTTATTTCCGTAGTTTTTGCTATGATTTTCATGCTTGGGTGCTATTTGGTCTCCTCCTTGGTTGGTTCACATATTCATATCATTGTGTGCATATTTGATTGCAAGATTTTAGGCTAGAATTTGCATGCACTCCGGTGCACATAGGGCCATTCACATATTCATACTTTAGATTGCATCTGCCTACCTTGGTGTGTGGACCTCTCGTCTCCATATTCCTTGGAGCCGACTATGAAATCACATCAGGGACCTCGATAAGTCCCCGCGAACCGTGGATTCCCACATGGACGTCGGGCTGGTTGTACCACTTCCCACCCCGTGTCTAGGATTGCATAAGTAAAGGAGTGATTACATTTAGAGTCAACCAAGTCACATATCCTTCCCCTATTAGGAACCTATTTTGGAGAGCACATTTTAATCAAGTCACTAAGGTTCTAAAGGAGAAAACCATAAAAATATTGTTGCATCATCTAAGTAACTTGGTTGACCTTGAGTGTTGTTATCTCTTTTTCACTTACATCTTTGTTAAAATCATCTAAGTTTAGTCACTTATTGTGTGTTTGTTGTGTGTTGTTTACATTGTTCTAAAGTCTTTCGTTGCATGTGGAGTTGCTTCCATCTTCTAGAAGCTTAATCACCTAGGGGCGATTCCCCTTCCGCATCCTACTTCAATCCACTCTTTGAATCCACCATGGCTTCTTTTGATCTTCCCCGTTCCCAAGAGGAGTCTCTTCCTCAAGGGCTTCTAGAGGATCCCTCTAGGGTTATCTCATTCCAACCCAGAGAGGGGCCATCTCTCCTTCGTCCTCCATTCCTATGGAGGGCACCCAATCCACTCAAGCTCTTCTTCCTCCTTTTGCTAATTCTATTCTTCAAATAATAGCCCAATTAGACCCGGCCCAACTTCAGAAGGTTTATTAGGCCATGCAGGGGTCCAACACCCCACCTTCCCCGATTATGCATGGTCAGACCAATCCTTCCATTGCTCAGCCTAGGGCCGATGGGTCCGCCATCCAGCCCATTCCCATTGACCTCACTCCGATCTAACCTAGGACCGTGAGATTCTCTAATCTGGAGATGGGTCAGTCTTCTGGTTCGACCCAGCAATTTTTGGATAAAGGAAAGACCATTGTCCCTCCTTCTTCTATGTCGGATCATCACATGTCCGGCCCATCAATGCCGCAGGTCCTTGTCGGCCCAAATGATTTCATGCACCCTCATCAAGGGGCAACCCAAGTTCACACCAATATGGGTCATCCTTCAGCCCAATATCCTTCCTATGGGCCACCCCCTCCATTTGCTTACCCCTCTGCTCCTCAAATTCCATCTTTCACTATCCCTACTCCGTCCAGAGAGCAGGAATTACTCGATAAATGGGCCACCATGCAACAACAACTTGACTTCCTCCAGAAGCAAGTTGGCCCATAATCCTTGGCAGACATTCTGGTCCCGAGTTTCTAGAACATCCGGTTCCCTCCGCAATCCGACCTCCCCAATTACCGCAAGTATGATGGGAACATCAATCCCTTTATCCATGTGAGGGACTTTTTATATGAATCGGCCCAATTTCAGTATGATGATCGCCTCATGGCGTATCTGTTCCGCTGATCGTTAGATGGGGTCGTGCTTGAATGGTTCTACTCTCTACCACTAGAGGATGCCGAAAGCTTCAAGATAGTGAAAGATAAGTTCATTCAACGGTTTCAAGATAGGGTCGGCCCAGAATATTCCTTCACAGACTTGGTGGCCGAGAAAATGAAGCCCGGTGAGGAGTTTGCAACCTATGCTGACAGGTGGAGACATATGGCTGCCAGGGTACCAGGCCACATTCCGGAAGAAGAGAAGGTCAAGCTACTCATTTCCAATGCCACTCCGACCTTCCGCAACATCTTTGCCATGAATGATATAGCAAACATGCATCAATTATATAGCCAGACGTGGTTTATCCAAACCCAATTCAAGGACTCTCCTATCCATTCACTTTTTGAAAACCAAAAGCCCAAATATCACAAGAAACCTCAAGGGCCCGTTACCGAGGGAGTCCAAACAAATGAGCAAGTGCAAGCTGTTAACTTTCCCTCCGCCAACCCAAATAGCCAAATTCGCTTCCCCCAGAACTCCCGCAACACTCAATACGCTCCACAAAACCCTCCGCTAGCCTACTCCACCCCACAAAACCTTTCGCAAAACACCTTTGCTGCTCCGCAAAACCCCTTTGCCGCTCCGCAACAACCTTCACAGCCTTCTCAATACCATAATGTCCCTCCACTAAACGACTACAACAACAACAATAAGCGCCCGGCTCCGAAGAGAGCACAGTACCCACGTCTGCCAGAAACCCTCACGGACATCTTCTCAGCTGTTATGTCTATTAATGTTAAACAACTCCCTCCAGAACGGCCCAATTGGAACCCGACCGTTGATAAGATAAAGTATTGTATATTCCACAGGCAGTCGAGACATACTATTGAAGGGTGTTTTCAGTTCAGAGACTTGGTCTATGACCTCCATGAAGGGCAAAGGATTGATTGGACCGAAATGCATAGGGCCATTACAGAAATTAAAGAAAAAAGAAGACAGACACCGAGGCAGCAAGTGCAGCAACAACAGGCACCGCAGCCGCAGTAGCAACCGCAACAGCAACCGCAGCCGATTCAAGACTTGGGGATCCACCAGAACCCAATGCTGAACCATCCTCCCGCTCCACAGCCTCAGCCCCTGGCACCAGCCCAGGTCAATGTAGTTCAACCCCCGGACCCCGATGCCGGGTGGTCCTTTGACGATGACGGCTCCGTACCACAAGTCATGGCCCTCCACCACAACTACCCCACTCCTTCCACTCCCACCATCCTTACACCCGGACACCAAAACCCTCCTCCGCCTGCTAGACCACTCATCCTTTCACCCGTTTTCACCCCACCACCCGTCTCTCGCCCATTGCTCACACCCGTCTCTCATTACACCTCCGCTTACCACCCCACTTTCGCTCACCCCCGCTACCACCATACCCACAACTAACCCTCTGCCCATTATTATGTCATCACAATCCGTTACCTCCGTTCCCACTCCCATTATTACCTCCACACCCTCCTCCGTACCATTCATTCACCCCACCAGTCCTGTTAAGTCACTTATTTTGAGCCCATCCGAGGCTGCGGTAGCTTATAATTTCGCCCTTTGGAGCGGGCGTATGTTTCATCGCAATTTTGCTCCTACCTCAAATCCCCAGTCTTCCCAACCGGCTGCTGAGCAGGAAGAGGCTGAGCCACTGCCGGGTACCCAGTATGATTTGCTACATCATTTGGATAGGGTGCCCGCCAAGATATCTGTACTGGAACTCATTAAAAGATCTACCCTTCACCAAGATGCTCTCAGGAACTTTCTTTAGAAGGTGATGGTTAGTGAAGATGTGGCAGCTGACAGCTTACCTACAGCACTTGCAACTATCTCTAAAGGACCAACAATAACCTTCTCTCAGACCGAGCTAGCACCCCCGGAAGCTCGGCAAATGCCGCTTTGCATCACAATAATCTTGAACAAAGTTAGCATTGACGCAACGTTAGTTGACACAGGGGCATCTATCAATATATGTCCACTCAGCACTCTCAGGGCCTGTAACTTATCAGAGGAACTTTTACAGCTGATCCCTACAACTATAGCTGCATATGATAACTCACGAAGAGCTTGTCACGGGATTGTTACTATTCATGCTGAGCTTGGGCCTCTCACTATGCCCATTGAATTTTATGTACTGGACATTGACCCTATGTTTAAGGCTATCTTGGGTCGTCCGTGGATCGATACTCTCAGTGCCGTGCCATCCACCACGCATCAATGTCTTAAGTTTCCTTTTCAAGGGAGGGTGGTTAAAGTAAAAAGCTTATCCACGGTCCAGTCTGTTAAAGCAATCTCAGAGAAGATCTTGCCTACGCTATGGCCCAGCAGTCGGCCTATTATCTCGGTATTGTATTTGAACTTTCCTTTGGCTTATGCACCTCGCAAGCCCGCCACTACACATGTTGATATCAAAGCGAAACCCCAGATCCGAGATTCCAAGGGCTGGGACATTATATTGAAATTGGGCTACCAGCCGGGGAGAGGCCTCGGTGGGAAATTACAAGGGCGAACTAAGCCCATTCCCAAGGGTATAAAAATGAGTAGACGGGGTCTCGGCTACCGAGAGTCTGCACTTTCAATGATGGAAGACTCAGGACTGCTTACATGGGACTATCACCAACACTTTGTTAAAGGCCCTCTCCAGTCAAGAACACTTCAGCCACAGCCAGCACAGTCAGAGAAGGAGAATACAGCTTGTACGGTTGCCAGTCCGCCTCTGCTGCCAAAAGGGCATATTGATGATATGCCAGATTTCAGTCAGTCGTTTGCCAGAATGTTCAGCGAGCCATATGGTTATGGTCAGAAGAAGAATCAGGAGGCACAGCTTGTTCAGTGGAAACCGAAGCCAGCATACCATCCACGGGGAAGAGTGAGCTCTCCAATTGTTGTTTCTTTATCTCCTTCCCGCCTGCGCGCATTGTTCCATACGCTGGACTTTATTCCCCGTCCTCCTTTAATTGTGATTGATTCACTTTGTCCAATATCTCCGTTTCGGTACGACCTGCCGACAGAATTCTCAATAAGTCACTCTCCTTGTGGGTATTCCCTACCTCTTAATCCCTTCTCCTCTATCTTTTCCTCATCCGATTCTCTCCTCAATCTTCTCTACCCTCTCTTCTTCCACTCGCACTTCCTCCTCCACCATCTCCTCCATCCTACTATATGATCTCCACTTATCTCAAAAAAAAACGTCAAATTTGAAACGGAGATTTCAGTGGAAGATTACGCTATCCTGTCTCCATCATCCTCCCAGGGGCACGAGTCCCCTGGTGCTTCCTTTCCACTAAATTTCCTTTCTCCTAGGTTAAGCATAGGGTCCATCGAGTCTAGGGAAGTAGAGTCAGTTAGGTCTAGAGAAGTTGGGTCCTATTCTAGATCGTCCAAACCTTCCGAGCCTGAGCCGCGCTCGCTTGCGCCTCATTCCAAATCCATCCCTGATAGGTTCTTGTTGCATCCCTATGGTTTTGATGATGTCTCACACTATAAATCAATCTTCTATCTCTAGATTAATGTTGTTTCATCATGTGAGTGAGTACAGTTCATTTGGTTGTCAGATAAGCATGCTATCTTGATTCAATCTACACTCTGCCTAGTTAGTACTGACAGTAGTGGGTCGACCCACCCTTGCTGATGCGTCGACTCATCTGAACATTGTTTGTCTGGGTACTAAAGTCTATACACCAGCTTGATCTTTCAAGTCTGTACATTGGCATAATTTCTTCAAGTCTGTACATCGGGCACCTTCTAACTGAAGTCTACACACTGGTACTAATATTCTAAGTCTGTACACTGCCCGACCAACTAAGTCTGTACATTGCCAAAGTCAGTTCAGCTCAACCCTATACATCCTTCCAAGCTTCAACTCTATACACTGGATTGTCAAACTTCACGTCTATACACTGGGTGCTGCATTCTCATGAAGTCTACACATCCGATAGTGTAAGTCTATACATCGCCCAGAGTCATATTTGCAAAGTCTGTTCAGCGTCCGTTGTCTAGAAATCTTGAAGTCTGTACATTGGACTACTTCTTTTGAAGTCTACACATTGGCTCGTTCACTTCTACAAAGTATGTACATTAGACTGTGGCAAAGTCTATACTTTCAGTTCCTTGGGCAAAGTCTATACATCGCTTAGTGTGCACATTGCCTTTAGCCCAAGCGTTCAAAGCCAAGTCTATACAACGCCAAGTCTGTACACTCCTCATCTGTTCCTACGCTTGGCCAAGTCCATACACTCAACATTTCCCTACGCTTTCCTGGCCAAGTCTGTACATCACTAAGTGTGTACATTGCATGCTGCTCAAACGTTCAAAGTCTTCATAGTCTGTACAGCGTCCGTCTCAGCCAACGTCTCATGCTGCGTCTTAGGCAAGTCATTACATCGGCCTCATTCGTTCAAGTCTATACATTGAACTGCTCTTCAAAGTCTGTACAGCGTCCGTCTCAGCCAGCGTCTCATGCTGCGTCTTAGGCAAGTCTGTACATCGGCTTTATTCGCTCAAGTCCACACATCCACAGTGGTTCATCAAGTCTATACATTCGCTTGAGCTTCACCAAGTCTGTACAACGCTGAAGTCTTCACAAGTCTGTACAGTGCTTGAGCTTCATCTAGTTTGTACATCGCTTCAAGCGATTCAGGTCTATACAGACTGCCTTCACATCCAGAGTCTGTACATCGGTTCAACAGCCGATCGTCTCATACAGAACTTTCCAAGTCTGTACAGCCGAGTGTCTAATGCATCATCTCACCCTGGCATAGTCTATACACTGGCTCAAGTTTTTTGAAGTCTATACATCCCCGTTGAGCATCAAGTCTACACACTGCTCACAGTCTTATTAAGAGTCTCACACAGGTTCCAAGTCTGTACACTGTTTAGGCATCGTGAAGTCTATACAGTGGCTGAAGCTTTGTTAAGTTTACACATTGGTAAGGCTCGTTTGCATTGTTCATCACATGTATATACACTGCCTTTCATCAGCCTATCCATTAAGTCTACACATTGGGTTGTCCGACCACAACCCTATACATTCTGGTGTTATAACTTGAGTCTTCAATGCTCACAGCACACTCTTTCCAAGCCTGTACACTGGTGAGGCTTCGTGAAGTCTACACAGTGGCTGGGCTATGTAAAGTGTACACATTAGTAAGGCTTGTTTGCTTTGTTCTTCATAAGTCTATACACTGCCTTCATATGCATTGTTCATAAGTCTATACACTGCCGTTCGTTTGCATTGTTCACATGTCTATACACTGCTTTCACATGCGCCTTATTTATCAAGTCTGTACACTCTCTCACATTGTACACACTTAATCAGTTGATGTTTTGAAGTATATACATTCGTGTTTAAAGCCTGAACTAACTAAGTATATACATTCCATCTGTCTGTCTGCAGGCGATTCAGGCTGATGATTGGGCACGTGAACCGAGGTTGGCACCTGGCACGTGATCCAAGATAACAGGCGCATGACACGTGGATGGCAACCTAGTCAGGATGCTGCCATGTGGTTAAAATTCAAATGATCTGGCAAAAAGTGCATGGGCGGGAACTTGGCAGCCACACGCCAATATCTGCTATAAATATAGAGCTTCATCCTTCAGTAGAAGCTTGATCGTGAAAAGAAAAAGCAGAAGCCATTGGTGAGAGTTTGCATGATCCAGAAAAGAAAAAGAGCAGAGAGTTCCAGATCTGAGAGGAGTTTGTTCGAGAGAGAGAGCAGTGTGTGTGGATTGATGAATTACTTCATTTGAAGCTACATTTGTATTGGGTTTCAGAACCGATTTCTTCTTCATTGGTTTTTGTTTCTACTTTGTTTTTGTTTCATTTTGTTCATCCTTTTGATTTGAATTGGTTTCCCTCCGGTGTGTGGAGGAAGGGAGTATTACTCCAATTTCCCTCTGAGTTGCAGAGGAAGAGAGATCGGTGATCTCTGGTGGTGTTAGTGATTGGTTGTCATTAACTGTTTCCCTCCGGTGTGTGGAGGAAGGGAGAGGATTTTCCGGTTGTGTTCTAGCTGGGAGTTAGAACAGGTTTCAAGTTCTGTGGGTAGCAGAGCTTGGTTGAGGGATTTGTTTCCCTTGGGTGTTCAAGCTGTGTGGCAGCATGTTGTTCGCAGACTGAGTCTGCATTGATCTAGCATTGTCTAGTGGAATCCTCATTCTAGTGGGAGTGAGGGGTGGATGTAGATTGCAGACTACAATCGAACCACCTAAAAATCGAGTGCCTCCTCTGTGGTTTGCTATTGTTATCTGCGCTCTTCATCTGCTTGTCTCTTTGCTTCCATGTGATCAGTTCTTCATTCTCATTTACATTTCTCTGTGTACGGGTTAAGGAGGTGCGTTAGCAGTATAATTTATTTTCCGCCTAAGTTTCTACAAATTGGGAGTGATCTATTCATCCCCCCCCTTCTATATCACTCTTGCTGCGCTAACAATTGGTATCAGAGCAGGTTTACGCCATGTGGACGAACGGTCAAGGAAATGCTAGTGGTCCTAGAACCGTCATGGCCGAAGGTCAATCCATTAGTCGCCCTCCTTATTTCGATGGTAGTAACTATCTGTTTTGGAAGAACAGGATGGAAGTGTTCATCAGGGCTCAGAGTCATAAACTGTGGAGAGTAATCACGGTGGGGCCATATGATCTGTCACCAAACGAGGACGCTTGGATAGATGACCATGTCAAGCTCTCCTCACTCAACTGGACGGCGCTGAACATCATCCAGTGTGCTGTTCATCCAGAGGAATATGCCCGTATATCTACATACAGAAATGCCAAGCGAATGTGGGATGAGCTGCAATTGATCTATGAAGGTACAGCTCAAGTGAAAGCCTCGAAGGTAAACCTCTACACTTCTAAGTATGAAATGTTCAAGATGAATGCAGATGAGAATATAACTGAAATGTATGCCAGGTTGTCCTTGATCACAAACACACTTAAAGGGCTAGGGAAGGATCTTGCTGAGGTAGATATAGTCAGGAAAATCCTTAGATCTTTATCCCCGGCATGGCACACTAAGGTCATTGTGATTGAGGAGTCAAAAGATCTGACTATCTTGACTGTGAATGAACTCATAGGATCTCTTATGACATATGAGATGAATTTCAAAGGAGGTGGAGAAGGAAGTGAGAGGAAGGGTAAGAATGTGGCTCTAAGGGCATCCCGCAATAAGGGTGGCAACAGCGGGAGCAGCAGCAGTAGCCCCGAGTCTGAGTCCGAGCTTGAAGGTTTGTCAAATCTCGACCAGGAGGAGCAGGCAATGCTCACTAGATAGTTCAGAAAATTTTTGAAGAAAAAGGGAAAGACCTTTAGGAAGAAGAAGCCACACTCTTTCAACAAGAGTGCTGAATTTACTAGTTACAGGGATAGAAATCCTAAGAGACTGACTTGTTTTAATTGTAACAAACAGGGACATATGAAAGGCGAATGCCCAGACCTCCAGAAGAAGGGTCCCTATCTTCAGAAGAAAAACATAAAGGTGCAGAAGAAGAAGAAGCCACAGGCGATGGTCTGCACATGGAGCGAGGAAGAAGAAGACCCCGAAGACGCTTCCTCAGAAGAATATGAAGATGGAATTTACCTCATGGCAAACAGTGAAGAGGAGGTAATAAACGTTTTTGAAAATTTCTCAATTGATGACTGGGAGGATGCTTATGGTGACTTGCTAGATAAATTTAATTCTCTTAGCAAAGAGCACAGAGTTCTGAAAAGAAAATTTAACACAGATGTTGAAGAATAAACTCTGGTCTGTGAGGAAAATGGGAAGCTAAAAGAACAACTAGAAGAAATGACCTCACTAAGGAAAGAAAATGATAAGCTCAAGGAAGAAACTCAAGAAAGTCAAAAACAGCTCAATGAATTCAAAACTAAAATTGAAGAAAGCATGAATGAAATTAGAGTGAATTCAGAGAAATATGAAGCTGTGAAGAAAGCAAATGTTGAACTCCTAAAAAATTCTGAGTCCCTTCAAAAGGAGCTGGAAGACAAACAGAAAGTCTTAGAAAAGTTTGTCCAAGGAAAGACTAGCTTAGATGCTATACTAGGGACTAGGGTCAATTTCAATAAGGAAGGCCTAGGCTATGACCCAACCAACAAGAGACCCTTGCAATTCAAGACCATCACCTTCTGCCCAGAGAAGGGAAAAGAAAAGTTGGACACACCATCCAGCTCAAACAGCTCTAAGGAAATTCAAAGTCCTAAAGAAAACACAAAAACCAGTACTGGACAACCATTTAAGATGGGAATGAATTTTATGAAGAATAACACTATGCCCACTCACCAGAACACAAATGGTAGATGGGCCAAGAAAGTAAATCAGAATAAGAGCTGGAATTACAACAATCAGATGGGTCCAAACAGGACCTACTGGAGAAATAACTTTCATGGTCAAAGATATGCTAATCAACAAACCTACAGGAAATTTCCTAGGAATAGGAAGACTAATGAATGGAATAGAACTCACTTCTCCAGTTCAGCTGGATTCAACTTTAATAAACCAGAAAGGAAGGTGCCAGAGAAAACCATGCTGAAACAAATCTGGATACCTAAACACTTGATCAGAGATTTGAACAATGTCCTTGGACCCAACTCATCTTGGGTTCCAAATCACTCTGCTTGATGTATTTGTGTAGGTCGGCCTAGTAGCTGAAGACAGCAAGTGGTACCTCGACAGTGGCTGCTCCAGGCATATGACAGGAGACCGATCCAAGTTTAGCAAGATAGAGATGAAGCCAAGGGGTCTGGTCAAGTTTGGAGGAACGAACAAATGTAAAATAATTGGAGTTGGAACAGTAGGTAAGTCTTCCACAAACTCCATTGAAAAAGTCTTACTTGTGGAAGGACTTCAACACAACCTGATTAGCATTAGTCAATTATGTGACAGGGGTCACAGGGTTGTATTTGATGATAGTTCATGCAAAATCCTTGAAACAAATTCTGACATGGTTAAATTTGTAGCCAACAGGATTAATAATGTCTACATTGTAGACTTAGATGAGAAATCTGAATCTACTATTTACTTATCTGCCAATTCTGAAAATGATGCTTTTGAATGGCATAGACGTCTAGGTCATGCTAGCTTTTCAACTTTAAATAAATTGGTCAAGCATGATTTAGTTAGAGGCATACCTAGAATTAAATTCAACTCAATATCAAAGGCATGTGATGCCTGTGCTCTAGGCAAACAGACCAGAAATTCCTTTAAATTAAGATCTGAGCCATTGTCTTCTAGACCAATGGAACTTCTTCATATGGACCTTTTCGGTCCAACTAGAACTCAGAGTCTTAATGGAAACAGGTTTGGCTATGTCATCATAGATGACTTCTCTAGATATTCATGGATATTTTTCTTAGCAAATAAGAGTGATGCATTTCAAAAGTTTAATCTGTTTTTCAATAAGGTCAAACAAGAAGGGAAGTACAAGGTTTGTTCTATTCAATCTGACCATGGAGGTGAGTTTGAAAACTCTATGTTTACTGATCTTTGTGACAAAGAAGGACTAACTCAGGTTTTCTTCTCCCAGGACACCTGAACAAAATGGGATTGTGGAGAGAAGAAATAGAACAGTGGTGGAGATGGCCCGAACCATGTTTATTGAAAGTAAATTACCTAGAATGTTTTGGGCAGAAGCAGCCAATATAGCAACCTACATAATCAACAGGGCCATGGTAAGACCCATACATAAGAAAACACCCTATGAGCTTCTAAAAGGTAAGAAACCAAACTTGTTTCATTTCAGAATTTTTGGAGCAAAATGTTTTATTCATAACAATGATAAGAAAGATTTAGACAAGTTTGAAGCCAAAAGTTCACCTGGAATATTCTTGGGTTACTCTGAAGTGTCAAGGGCATATAGGGTATTTAACATATCAGATCAGAAAGTGGAAGAGTCTCCACACATCCTTTTTAGTGAAAAGAAAGATGTTTCTAATGTTGAAAATCTTGACAGGGATTCCAATCATGGTGGAGATTTTCTAGAAGACCAACAGGAAGAAGAGAAGACTCAGCCGAGTGGAGAAACAAATTCCCCAAATCAGGAAGGTCCAAGAGAAACAGGTGAGTCTTCAACAAATATTAGATTTCTTAAAGACCATCCATTAGATAATGTCATAGGCCAGCCTGAAGATCCTCTTCGGACTAGGTCTCATTTTAGAAATGTGAATAATGATGACTTAATTGCTTTAGTCTCACAAATTGAACCCAAAACAGTAGAAGAGGCTTTAGCTGATCAAGCTTGGGTCAATGCTATGTGTGAGGAATTAGGTCAGTTTCAAAGGAATAATGTCTGGGAGCTTGTCCCAAGACCTGATGGTATTAATATCATAGGAACCAAGTGGGTGTTCAAAAATAAGATGAATGAAGATGGAATCATCTCGAGGAATAAGGCCAGATTAGTAGCCAAAGGCTACTGTCAGGAATTTGATGTAGACTTTGATGAATCCTATGCACCTGTTGCTAGGATGGAAGCTATAAGATTGTTGCTTGCCTTTGCATGCTCAATGAATATAAAACTCCAACAAATGGATGTTAAAAGTGCCTTTTTAAATGGAGTCATTAAAGAAGAAGTTTTTGCTGAACAACCTCCTGGATTTCAATATTCTCCTCAACCTAACCAAGTTTTCAGGTTAAACAAAGCCTTGTATGGTCTAAAGCATGCTCCAAGAGCTTGGTATGAAAGATTGTCTGAATTTATGATCAGCAAGGGCTACAAAAGAGGTAAAGTTGATCAAACTTTATTTACCAAGGGCATAAATAAAGATCTCATCATAGTTCATGTATATGTAGATGACATTGTATTTGGATCAACTAAGCATGAACTATGTGATGAATTTTCTACCATGATGTCTGCTGAATTTGAAATGAGCTTGGTTGGTGAACTAAAATATTTTCTTGGATTGCAGGTACAGCAGCTAGAAGATGGGTGCTTCATCAACCAAACCAAATACACAATGGAACTGTTCAAAAGGTTTGGCATGGAAAACTTAAAGCACATTACTACACCCATGGGCACTAATACCTCATTGGATGCAGATGAGACAGGTAAAGAAGTAAATGCCAAACTTTATCGAGGTATGATTGGATCACTTCTTTACTTGACAGCCTCTAGACCAGATATACAATTCAGTGTAGGAATGTGTGCAAGGTATCAATCTAGACGTACTGAATTACACTTAGCTGCAGTTAAAAGAATCTTCAGATATTTATCAGCTAGTCATTCTCTTGGTTTATGGTTTCCTGCATCTCACACATTTAACTTAGTAGCATACACAGATGCTGATTATGTAGGCTGTAAATTAGACAGGAAAAGCACTAGTGGCCATTGTGAATTTTTGGGTGGGTGTTTAGTGTCTTGAGGCTCCAAGAAACAACATTCTGTGGCCCTCTCTACTGCAGAAGCTGAATATGTGGCTGCAGGGAGTTATGGAACACAAGTAATTGATAAGTACAATATGAAGTGATCTAGAAGGGGAGGGGATGAATAGATCACTGTTTTTAAAGAATTTAAAGAATTCTGCAGAGTATATTGCTAAATGCAAATAACCTTGAGCTCAGACTAACGAATATGATGCAGTGCAGTTAATAGCTCAAGCAAATAGAAGGCATATCATGATAGTACCACAATCGATCGCACAAGGGCTCAGAGGATTTTAAGGTGGTTCGGTCCTTCAGACCTACATCCACCCCACACTCAAACCGAGTGTGGCTTCACTAAAGGCTGGGCAACACAGCTTGCCAGACAACTACTGATACACAGCTTCCCAGGAGAACAACCTCTCCTCTTCCTCCTACCCGGAGGGAACCTCTAGCGACCAGCAGTCACTAGAACCCAGAGACTTACGTCTCTCTTCCTCTTTACCAAGAGGGAACCCCACTAGTAGCAGCCCTGCTACTAGTGAACCAGAGGTCGAAGACCCCTCTTCCTCCCAACCCGGAGGGAACCTACAAGCAGCTCACCTGCTGCTTGCAAACCGGAGAATGAATCTCCCTTCTCCTGATCTCACAGGAGGACCCCGACCTCAATCCAGAGGATCGGAAACACAAACAAGGACAGTAGAAGAAAGATAAGAACAATAAACGAAAAAATACGAACGAAGGAAATCAAATGCCAGAAAATGGAAACAATGTAGCTCAACACAGAGCAATAGACTTCGGATTTGATCCGCAAGTCAGAACAACTCTTCTGCTCTCTCTCTCTTTTTCCCTCTGCTATTCTTTCTTCTTTCTTTTCTTCTCCAAGATCGAAGGGCTCTCAATTTTCCTGTTTTTTCTTCTATGCCTCTCTTCTTCGATCACCTTCATCTGAGGACGAAGGATTCTATTTATAGCAGAACAGCAGGTGAATAGGGCACAAAACGCGTGTGCCTCCCACGCTCGATCCAGAATCTTCCTGCCACGTGCCTTTATCAGATTGGTTCCTCTTGTCTCGGATCACGTGCAGCCCTGGAGTGTGGAATGTTCTTCCTCGGACCTGTAATGAGATTAAGTCCATTAATACGCTGCATGGCCATTAAAACCAAAACTGCATGAGGTATAGTAACAACACGACGTGACTATTACTCGAGATGACACAAGAACGACACGAGATACTCTGTAACAGGTCAGATACACAAAAGAAAATGACACGAGGTGAGGTTATAAGCAAAAGAGACACGAGGTCACGAATGCAAAAACAACACGAGGACAACACGGGCTAACGACAGAAACCGACATGAAGACTAAAGCGAGAAACCAACACGAGGACAGAATATAACGAAACGACTCGAGGTGAAAACAACACGAAGTGAAGTTTGACACGAAGTAAAAAGTAACGACACGAAGTATAGTGGTGACAAACGCACACTATATAGAAAACGACACGAAGCCAGTAAGAACAGCACGAGATGAAAACAGCACGGGCTGATAACGACACGAAGTCAAAATAGTAAATAACACGGGATCACACTGCACGAGGTAAAACTACACGAAGACTTAATAAGAAAGACGACACGAGGTGGAAATAAGGAGAACGACATGAAAACAACATGGACTAGCAACCGAAACCGACACGAAGTCAAACAGTACAACACGAGGTGTTGTAACCAAGAAGAAGTGCCAGTCAACACGAAGACATTATGCAAAGAAATGACTCGAAGTGAGATGAGAATAGAATGAAACAAAGAAGACGACACGGAGTGCATAAAACCAACACGAAGACGTGGACTATAGTAACCGTCACGAAGTGTGGTTACTAAGTAGGAATGAGACGAGGTCTACAGGAAAACTACTCGAAGTTCATCAGAACTTTTTAGAGCAGCTTCAGGAACACGACACGAAGTCATGAGAAGAGAAAACAATCACAAAGTGAAACGAACACTTGAACTTAGACTGACTTAGAGACTCAGCGAAAGGACTCGAAGACAGGAATACAAAGGATGACATGGAAACAACACAGTAAACAAATACTGCACGAGGTGAAAGACAACACTCAATCAGACGACAACATGGCTAGCTCGACACGAGGTGAAAACGCGAAGCAAGAACTACATGAGGTTTGAGGAAAACAGCACGAAGACAGAACATGAACGAACACACGCAGTGTTACCTCTTAGCAGCTATTTCATATAAGACCATGGATAACTCAAGTGCAAGATATCTGATTAAAAATAACAAGAACAATTAACATAGTGTTGCTCATCATCAAAACACTTAGGGAAGACACACAAACCAACAATCTCCCCCTTTTTGATGATGGCAACACTATATTAAGTATGAGAGATAAGTTCAAAAGAGTTCAATTCAGGATATTTGATGCAGACAACTTAAAGCATACTTGCTTCCTTACTACCCCTGAGAAACCTGAACACTCCCCCTGAACACAGCAACAGTTTACCTCAAACTTGATAACTAACTCCCCCTCAACAATACTCTGAACCCCCAACACAATTCTCTCCCCCTTTGACATCATCAAAACTAGGGGCAAATCTGAAGATACAGAGAAAGGAAAATTGCTGACTATAGAGAGAAAACAGGACAGAGTAAGGCAGATAAATGGAGACTATTGAGATGTTTAGTCAATTAAGAAAGCCATTAATTTTATGTGAGGATTTTTGAGGATCAGTTAGTCAGACTGTGCAAAAACTGTGAATAAGGATTCGCTCCATACACAGAACCAGATTCTAAGCAAGTGAGGTACAAGATACCAGTTTGATCAAAATAAGTCTTTACTGAGAGAGTATTATGTAAGACAGTCAGAAGACAAAGACCTGTGGTATTGAGAACAAACAAATCAAAAGCTATACTTCAAGTGAGCAGGATCTTTAAAGATGGTCAAGATCAAAGGTAAGTCTGTCAAGTACACCTTTGACATTAGGGAGACACCTTGTTTAGAGGCAAGAATCCTCAATTACTCGGTGGCAGGACCACATTACCCCTTCTGATAAGAGGATAGAGATAGTATTCTAGCTGGTGTTGACATTAAGGTGACACCTTTATCTGAGGCCAGACACCCCAGTTACTAACCAGATATGTACCATAGCTCTGTATGATCAAGACAACTACTAAGACCAGATAATTACTGCCATCTCATGACATGGGAAACTTTCACTTCATTGATGAAAATCCCAGTTTCTCAATGAGCAGTTAACAAAGTTGATAACAATTTTATGAAATTTGTTTTTATTAACCAGCTCTTAAAACCTTGTTAATGAAGCTTGAGTCCGTTTGAGAACAATACACCAGATCCAAGGTGATACAGACTAAAGCACAAAATACCTCATTTCGGACTCAACATTGACTAAGTAGGTATGCAGTACTGGCTAGATCAGAAGACAGTTACCGTGTAGGAAGATAATCTTTGAATTCAGATTTTGATCTCAGTGGGACTAACAGCTAAAATTCCAACAAGAAATTAGATGAACAGTCTTAAAGGATAAAGCATCCAACTCTTTCTTTTATACACCTCATCAACCTGATTCTCTTTTGATGTCAGCAAAATGTCGTTCGGAATATGTTCAAATTAGGTCAAAGATCAAAACACCTATTATAAATCAGCTCCCCCTGAGACCTTGACCCCAACACAAACTTAACCAAGACAACCCTCAAAACACTTCAAAGAGAACACCATGAAGTTTGGACAGACTATTCAATCAAAACGGAGTGAGTCACCAAACACTCATAATGAAGTTATTTCTTCAGCAACAGATGATGAATATGATAAGCATAATAACACATGACATGGTATTCAGAAATCAATTTTTCAATCATGAAATTCTGTAAATACCTAGTTCTCTGCGCAAAGTGCTAAATTTTTCAGTATCCAGTGGCTTAGTAAAGATATCTGCAATTTGTGAGTTAGTGCCAACATGGATCAACTCAAAAGTCCTCCTAGCTACTTCATCTCGAATAAAATGATGCCTGATTTCAATATGTTTGGTTCGGGAATGAAGTACAGGATTCTTTGCAATATTTATTGCACTAGTATTGTCACAAAAGATAGAAGTACAACCTAGCTCAACCGAGTAGTCCAGAAGCTGGTGTTTTATCCATATAACCTGTGTGCCACAGCTCCCTGCTGCCACATACTCAGCTTCAGCAGTAGAGAGAGCCACAGAGTGTTGCTTCTTGGATCCCCAAGAGACTAAGCACCCTCCTAGAAATTCGCAGTGACCACTAGTGCTCTTCCTGTCCAATTTACATCCTGCATAATCTGCATCAGTGTATGCAATGAGATCTAAACTACATGATGCAGGATACCAGAGACCTAGATCATGGGTGGTAGATAAGTATCGAAAAATTCTCTTTACAGCTGCCAGATGCAATTCAGTAGGCCTAGCCTGGTATCTGGCACACATCCCTACACTAAATTGAATGTCGGGCCTGGATGCAGTTAAGTAGAGGAGTGAACCGATCATACCTCTATATAGTTTAGCATCCACCTCTTTACCTTTTTCGTCTGAATCCAGTGAGGAGCTGGTACCCATGGGTGTTGAGATTGTCTTGAGGTTGGTCATTCCAAACCTTTTCAGCATCTTCAGAGTATACTTGGTTTGATTTATGAAACAACCATCCTCCATTTGTTTGACCTGCAGCCCAAGAAAGTATTTTAGTTCGCCAACTAGACTCATTTCAAATTCTTGGGACATAGACTCAGAAAAATCTTTACATAATTTTGAATTGTTAGATCCAAAAATGATATCATCAACATATACCTGGACCATAATTAACTCCTTTCCGAGACTTTTAGTGAAGAGGGTTTGGTCAACCTTACCTCGAATGTAGCCCTTGCTCACAAGGAATTCAGAAAGTCTCTCATACCAGGCTCGGGGAGCCTGCTTCAATCCATAGAGGGCTTTATTCAACCTAAAAACCATGTTAGGCTGAACAGAGAAATTAAACCCAGGAGGTTGTTCAACATATACCTCTTCTTTCAATAACCCATTTAAGAATGCGCTTTTGACATCCATTTGCTGTAGCTGAATGTTTCTAGAGCATGCAAATGCAAACAGAATTCTTATAGCTTCCATCCTAGCTACTGGTGCATAGGATTCATCAAAATCCACACCAAATTCCTGACTGTAGCCTTGAGCTACAAGTCTTGCTTTGTTTCTAGAGATAGCTCCATTTTCATCAATCTTATTTTTGAAAACCCATTTAGTGCCAATGACATGAGTGTTTTCAGGTCTAGGAACTAGTTTCCATACATTATTTTTCTCAAATTGATTTAATTCCTCACCCATGGAGGATACCCAAGAGTCATGCTTTAAAGCCTCTTCCACAGTCTTGGGTTCTACCGGAGATGTCAAGGCAGCTAAGTCATGTTCTTGGACATTTCTAAAATGAGACCTTGTCCTAGTGGGGTCATGCAAATTACCTATGACATTTTCACTAGGGTGATCTTTGTGAAAGATTACCTCACCTGAGGGTTCACCTACCTTAGTTGCTTCTTCTTGTTGTACGTTTTCTGGTTGAGCAGTTTGCTGCATCTCTTCTTCTTCAATTTTCTCCAAGAAATCTCCCTCATCAGATGGCTCCCTGTCATCATTTATCTTTTTGTCAGATAGAACATTCTCATCAAACACTACATGAGGTGTTTCTTCAACAGTTTGCTCATCTTTATTGAAGACTCTGTAAGCCCTAGAGGTTTCTGAATATCCGAGAAAAATTCCAGGAGAGCTTCTTGCTTCAAACTTATCCAAACCATTCTTACCATTATTGTGGATGAAACATTTGGAACCAAAGATTTTAAAGTAAGAAATGTTTGGCAGCTTACCCTTGAGGAGTTCATAAGGAGTTTTCTTATGAGTAGGTCTTACCAAGGCTCGATTTAAAATGTAGCATGCTGTATTTGCAGCTTCTGCCCAAAATCTCCTTGGAAGTCCACTCTCAATCAGCATAGTCCTGGCCATTTCAATTATTGACCTGTTTCTTCTCTCAACAATTCCATTCTGCTCCGGTGTCCTGGGAGAAGAAAATCTGTGAGTCACTCCCTCTCTTGAGCAAAATTCAGAGAATGAAGAGTTTTCAAATTCTCCTCCATGGTCAGACTGAATTGTAATGATATTATGTTCACCTTGCAGTTTGATTTTATTAAAAAGTTCTTCAAAGTGAACAAAAGCATCATTTTTATTTGCTAAACAGAACAACCAAGAAAATCTAGTGAAGTCATCAACTATGACTAGACCATATCTCTTACCTGACAGGCTTTGTATTCGAGTAGGACCAAAGAGATCCATGTGCAAGTGCTGTAGTGGTTTAGATGAGAGACCCTCAGTTCTCAACTTAAAAACTGCACGAGTCTGTTTACCTTGAGCACAAGCATCACAGAGCTTGGACCCTAACAGGAATTTTATTTTGGGCAAACCTCTGACTAGGTTATAATTAGACAGTTTATTCAAAGTAGACACACTAGCGTGGCCTAGACGCCTATGCCAGTCAAAAGCAACCTGTTCAGAATTAGCAGACAGACATAAGTTTGTTTCAGAATTATCATCTAGATCAACAATGTACACATTATTTACTCTATGACCTTTGAACATGATGTTATCAGAATTCAACTCAAAGACAGTGCAAGAGTTGTGGTCAAAGAGTACCTTGTGTCCTTTGTCACAAAGCTGACTTATACTTACCAAGTTGTGCTGAAGTCCTTCTACAAGATACACATCTTCAATGGAGTTAGTAGAGGACTTACCAACCGTACAAATTCCAATTATTCTTCCTATGTTATTTCCTCCGAATTTGACCAAGCCCCCAAGCTTCATTTTTAGTTTGCTGAATTTGGACCGGTCTCCTGTCATGTGCCTGCTACAGCCGCTGTCAAGATACCACTTGTTATGCTCAGCTGCCAGGCTGACCTGCAAAAATTCAGACAGAGTAATGTGGGACCCAATTCAAATTGGGTCCAAAGCCAGTTTTCAGATTATGCAAAAAGCACTTAGGAACCCATATCTGTTTTACTGTTTTCTTCAGTGGTTTTATGTGGGTTGATTCTTCCCTTTTGGCATTTCTTGGTGGGTGTTGAATGAACTTATTCCCATTTGAACTATGCTGTTTCCGAACACAAACATTGTTGGTTGGCCTCTTAGAGGATACGCGTGTGTGTTGAGCATAATTCAGGTAAGCATTTTTACTCCAATAAAATTTGTGCTGAAACTGGTGAACGTTGCCATGCTCTACTTGATAATTAGCATGATGAGCTTTCTTAACAAAACTTTTCACTCTTTTTGTGACATCAATAGGACTGGTTCTGTGAGAACCTTTGTTCCCCACCTGTTGCACATGAGCAGTTCTTGTTTCAGGGTTTCCCGACTTAGGTTGCTGACCAATGGATTGAATGAATTTGCCGGTCGAAAACTTCATTGTAGAGACAGATTTGGAACTGGATGGTGTTTCCAGTTTCTCTTTGCCTTTGGCGGGGCAGAACGTGGTAGTCTTAAATTCAAAGGGTTTTTTACTAGTAGGATTGTATCCTAATCCCTCCCTATTGAAGTTTACCCTCAACCCCAGAAGGACATTCAGGTTGTTTCTCCCCTCTGTAAACTTCTCAAGCACTTTTTCTTTGTCCTCAATCTCCTTCTGAAATTCATTGCATTGGTCCTGGAGTTCCTGATTAACTTTTCTAACTGCCTCATATTTTTCAGCCATCAGTCTAATCTTTCCTTTACACTCTTCAGCTTTATACTTCAGCTCATCTATTCTAGCTAGACTCTCCTCTCTTTCCATTCTCAACCTCTCAATCTCACCTTTAACCTGGTCTAGCTCAATGACCATCTCCTTGGTTTTCATGCTATCAGTGACAATAGAAGAGTGTTCTTCAGACAAAGAATGAAACTTACGTCTAAGCATTCTGTGCTCCTTGTTTAAACAATTATATTTACTTAACAGGTCGCCATAGGCGTCCTCCCAATCATCCAAAGTAAAATTCTCAAATAGGTTTGTTACCTCTTTCTCATGATCGGCCATGAGGCAGGTCTTCTCTTCATTTTCACTGGACGAAGTGGCTTCTGGGTCCTCCTCCTCATCGCTCCATGTGCACAGCATGGCCTTCTTCTTCTTGTGCACCATCTTCTTCTGGTGTCCTGGAGCCTTAGCTTGTAGCTCTGGACATTCACTTTTCATGTGACCGGGTTTCTGACAATGATAGCAAGTGATCTTCTTAGCAGACCGGTTCTTCTCAAATCCTCGCTCAGGAGACTTCATTGCAGCATTAAATTTCTTCCTCCTGTAGAATTTTCCTTTAGTTCTCAGGAACTTTCTGAATTGCCTGGTGAGCATAGCTCGCTCGTCCTTGTCCAGGTCTGAGAATCTATCAGAGCCTTCGCTGCTATCATCACTGCTGCTGCTGTTGTTCTTCTTAGCATGTCGTGAGACCTTCAGAGTAACATTCTTTCCCTTTCTGTCATGCCCATCGTTTCCATGTTTGAAATTCATTTCATGGGTCATGAGGGATCCAATCAGCTGGGTCACTGTCATGATGGATAAATTTCTTGATTCCTCTATTACAGTCACTTTGGTTTCCCAGACGGGAGTTAGAGACCTAAGGATCTTCCTGACTATGTCTTCTTGTTGAATATCCTTTCCAAGGCCTTTCAGACTATTGATGATCACGGATAATCTGGCATACATTTCTGTGATCGGCTCCTCTGGCTTCATCTTAAATAACTCATATTGAGTTGTAAGTATGTTGATCTTGGTAGCCTTCACCTGAGATGTGCCCTCATGAATTAACTGCAAATCATCCCACATTTCATTTGCAGTCTTGCACGCTGAGATCCTTGAATACTCTTCCGGGTGGACGGCGCACTGTATGATGTTAACAGTTGTCCAATTCAGTGCGGAGAGTTTGACCTGATCTTCTGTCCACATATCTTCATTTGGTGGAAGGGTGTATGGACCATTTGTGATAACTTTCCATAGCTTGTGGCTTTGGGCCCTGATAAAGACTTCCATCCTGTTCTTCCAGAAGAAGTAATTATTACCATCAAAGAAGGGGGGACGGTTGATAGACTGCCCATCAGCTATGAAACTGCGAGGACCAATGGATCCGTTTCCCTGGCCGTTGGACCACATTCTGGGAAAAACCCGCTCTGATACCAACTGATAAGTACAATATGAAGTGATCTAGAAGGGGAGGGGATGAATAGATCACTATTTTTAAAGAATTTAAAGAATTCTGCAGAGTATATTGCTAAATGCAAATAACCTTGAGCTCAGACTAACGAATATGATGCAGTTAATAGCTCAAGCAAATAGAAGGCATATCATGATAGTACCACAATCGATCGCACAAGGGCTCAGAGGATTTTAAGGTGGTTCGGTCCTTCAGAACTACATCCACCCCACACTCAAACCGAGTGTGGCTTCACTAAAGGCTGGGCAACACAGCTTGCCAGACAACTGCTGATACACAGCTTCCCAGGAGAACAACCTCTCCTCTTCCTCCTACCCGGAGGGAACCTCTAGCGACCAGCAGTCACTAGAACCCAGAGACTTACGTCTCTCTTCCTCTTTACCAAGAGGGAACCCCACTAGTAGCAGCCTTGCTACTAGTGAACCAGAGGTCGAAGACCCCTCTTCCTCCCAACCCGGAGGGAACCTACAAGCAGCTCACCTGCTGCTTGCAAACCGGAGAATGAATCTCCCTTCTCCTGATCTCACAGGAGGACCCCGACCTCAATCCAGAGGATCGGAAACACAAACAAGGACAGTAGAAGAAAGATAAGAACAATAAATGAAAAAATACGAACGAAGGAAATCAAATGCCAGAAAATGGAAACAATGTAGCTCAACACAGAGCAATAGACTTCGGATTTGATCCGCAAGTCAGAACAACTCTTCTGATCACTCTTCTACTCTCTCTCTCTTTTTCCCTCTGCTATTCTTTCTTCTTTCTTTTCTTCTCCTAGATCGAAGGGCTCTCAATTTTCCTATTTTTTCTTCTATGCCTCTCTTCTTCGATCACCTTCATCTGAGGACGAAGGATTCTATTTATAGCAGAACAGCAGGTGAATAGGGCACAAAACGCGTGTGCCTCCCACGCTCGATCCAGAATCTTCCTGCCACGTGCCTTTATCAGATTGGTTCCTCTTGTCTCGGATCACGTGCAGCCCTGGAGTGTGGAATGTTCTTCCTCGGACCTGTAATGAGATTAAGTCCATTAATACGCTGCATGGCCATTAAAACCAAAACTGCATGAGGTATAGTAACAACACGACGTGACTATTACTCGAGATGACACAAGAACGACACGAGATACTCTGTAACAGGTCAGATACACAGAAGAAAATGACATGAGGTGAGGTTATAAGCAAAAGAGACACGAGGTCACGAATGCAAAAACAACACGAGGACAACACGGGCTAACGACAGAAACCGACATGAAGACTAAAGCGAGAAACCAACACGAGGACAGAATATAACGAAACGACTCGAGGTGAAAACAACACGAAGTGAAATTTGACACGAAGTAAAAAGCAACGACACGAACTATAGTGGTGACAAACACACACTATATAGAAAACGACACGAAGCCAGTAAGAACATCACGAGATGAAAACAGCACGGGCTGATAACGACACGAAGTCGAAACAGTAAATAACACGGGATCACATTGCACGAGGTAAAACTACACGAAGACTTAATAAGAAAGACGACACGAGATGGCAATAAGGAGAACGACATGAAAACAACATGGACTAGCAACCGAAACCGACACGAAGTCAAACAGTACAACACGAGGTGTTGTAACCAAGAAGAAGTGCCAGTCAACACGAAGACATTATGCAAAGAAACGACTCGAAGTGAGATGAGAACAGAATGAAACAAAGAAGACGACACGGAGTGCATAAAACCAACACGAAGACGTGGACTATAGTAACCGTCACGAAGTGTGGTTACTAAGTAGGAACGACACGAGGTCTACAGGAAAACTACTCGAAGTTCATCAGAACTTTTTAGAGCAGCTTCAGGAACACGACACGAAGTCATGAGAAGAGAAAACAATCACAAAGTGAAACGAACACTTGAACTTAGACTGACTTAGAGACTCAGCGAAAGGACTCGAAGACAGGAATACAAAGGATGACATGGAAACAACACAGTAAACAAATACTGCACGAGGTGAAAGACAACACTCAATCAGACGACAACATGGCTAGCTCGACACGAGGTGAAAACGCGAAGCAAGAACTACATGAGGTTTGAGGAAAACAGCACGAAGACAGAACATGAACGAACACACGCAGTGTTACCTCTTAGCAGCTATTTCATATAAGACCATGGATAACTCAAGTGCAAGATATCTGATTAAAAATAACAAGAACAATTAACATAGTGTTGCTCATCATCAAAACACTTAGGGAAGACACACAAACCAACAGTAATATGGATTAAACACCAGCTTCAGGACTACCAAGTAGACCTGGGGTGCACACCAATTTACTGTGATAATACTAGTGCCATCAATATTACTAAAAATCCTGTTTTGCATTCACGAACAAACACATAGAGATAAGACATCATTTTATAAGAGATGAGGTGTCTAAGAATAATTTTGAACTGATTCATGTAGGCACAGATAATCAGATTGCTGACATATTCACAAAACCTCTGGATAATGAAAAATTCACCACATTGAGAAGAGAATTTGGCTTATACAAATTGTCTTAATTATGAAGCTTGTTCTTGTTGTGAGGGGGAGTTGTGTTTGTCTGATGTTTAGCCTTCTTTCATGCTGGTTTAAGGGGGAGTTCAGAATGCTTACTGGTTAGCTTTCAGGAATGCTTTGAGTAAGGGGAAGCTTTGAGATTATGCTGAAATGTTTTATTGAGGAATGCTATGTCTTAGGGGGAGCTAAGTTGTGATGTGAGAAGAGAAGTTCTTTGACAGATTTAAAAAGGGCTGTCCATATGTGTAATTTTGCTGGTCTTGCATGACTGATCTAGAGTGGTTCTCTCAGACAGTAGAGTGTCACTTATCTCTTAAGTCTATAAGTCAGTGACTCTAATCTCCAAATTAGAATCTTTCCTTTAGTACTTCTTCAGAGATCTGGACTAATTGCATAAAGTATATCTTCCTACATTGTCATTGATTCTGGTTCAGGCCAAAAACTTGTATGTCTTGATATCTGACCCAATCAACTTAAAATCTAGACTTCATGACTCAATTCAAGAAATAGTCCTTTTGATATTATTTTCAATCATTCTATCTCTTTAACTCAAGGGATTAACTGAACAAAATTGTTCTGTTTTGATCACTAAGAAACTGGGAGCTTCATCAATGAAATGAATATTTCTCCCATGTCATGAGGTGTCAAATGCTTAAAATGAATGAAAAAACATGATAGAGCAATGGTGGCTTGCTGGTGAGTAACTGGGGACTCTGGCCTCTAATCAAGGTGTTTTCTCATGTCAAAAGCCACAGTTACTATCTCTATTCCCTAATAAAAAAAAGGGGAAAGTGATGAGGTACTCACTCTGAGTAACTGGGGATTCAGGCCTCTAATCAAGGTGTCTCTCTAATGTCAAAGGGGTGAACTACCAACTTACTCATTGATCTTCTTGAAAATCATCTCCAACAAAAAATTCCTTGTTGTTATGCAACTAATGGATTGCTTGTCCTCAATACCTTGAGAACACCTCTCTGATTTCGTCTCTTGCTGTCTTGTGGGATAGTTGAATGATCAGCTATATTTGGCCATACTTGTGAACTCCTGCTCTAAATCATCCACTATGTATGCTGATAAACTTGTCTATCATTCTACTTCTCTATTGTGTACTGAAGTATAAAGAATCTTCTCTTGAGATTAGAAACTCACTTATTCTCTTAAGACCTACTCGTGACTTTCTGCACTAAGAAGTTACTGCCCTTAGTCCTCATGTTTCCAGCACTGTCATACATTATGTAGTTCTTTTTTGCTGATGTCAAAGGGGGAGAGAAGTTCTGCAATATCAGTGAGTCTTGTGAGTTGTGGGGGAGATAGTCTTGTGAGTTGTGGGGGAGATGAGAGTGTGAATGTTTAATTCATTTGCATGAGCATGCCTTGAATTTATTCTGCTTGTTGCAGCTGGTATTAACTTCTTGTTGAACTTTGATATTGCTTGATTCATAGTGTTGTCATCATCAAAAAGGGGGAGATTGTTGCATCCCTATGGTTTTGATGATGTCTCACACTATAAATCAATCTTCTATCTCTAGATTAATGTTGTTTCATCATGTGAGTGAGTACAGTTCATTTGGTTGTCAGATAAGCATGCTATCTTGATTCAATCTACACTCTGCCTAGTTAGTACTGACAGTAGTGGGTCGACCCACCCTTGCTGATGCGTCGACTCATCTAAACATTGTTTGTCTGGGTACCAAAGTCTATACACCAGCTTGATCTTTCAAGTCTGTACATTGGCATAATTTCTTCAAGTCTGTACATCGGGCACCTTCTAATAGAAGTCTACACACTAGTACTAATATTCTAAGTCTGTACACTGCCCGACCAACTAAGTCTGTACATTGCCAAAGTCAGTTCAGCTCAACCCTATACATCCTTCCAAGCTTCAACTCTATACACTGGATTGTCAAACTTCACGTCTATACACTGGGTGCTGCATTCTCATGAAGTCTACACATCCGATAGTGTAAGTCTATACATCGCCCAGAGTCATATTTGCAAAGTCTATTCAGCGTCCGTTGTCTAGAAATCTTGAAGTCTGTACATCGGACTGCTTCTTTTGAAGTCTACACATTGGCTCGTTCACTTCTGCAAAGTATGTACATTAGACTGTGGCAAAGTCTATACATTCGGTTCCTTGGGCAAAGTCTATACATCGCTTAGTCTGCACATTGCCTTCAGCCCAAGCGTTCAAAGCCAAGTCTATACAACGCCAAGTCTGTACACTCCTCATCTGTTCCTACGCTTGGCCAAGTCCATACACTCAACATTTCCCTACGCTTTCCTGGCCAAGTCTGTACATCACTAAGTGTGTACATTGCATGCTACTCAAACGTTCAAAGTCTTCATAGTCTGTACAGCGTCCGTCTCAGCCAGCGTCTCATGCTGCGTCTTAGGCAAGTCTGTACATCGGCCTCATTCGTTCAAGTCTATACATTGAACTGCTCTTCAAAGTCTGTACAGCGTCCGTCTCAGCCAGCGTCTCATGCTGCGTCTTAGGCAAGTCTGTACATCGGCTTCTTTCGCTCAAGTCCACACATCCACAGTGGTTCATCAAGTCTATACATTCACTTGAGCTTCACCAAGTCTGTACAACGCTGAAGTCTTCACAAGTCTGTACAGTGCTTGAGCTTCATCTAGTCTGTACATCGCTTCAAGCGATTCAAGTCTATACAGACTGCCTTCACATCCAGAGTCTGTACATCGGTTCAACAGTCGATCGTCTCATGCAGAACTTTCCAAGTCTGTACAGCCGAGTGTCTAATGCATCGTCTCACCCTGGCATAGTCTATACACTGGCTCAAGTTTGTTGAAGTCTATACATCTCCGTTGGGCATCAAGTCTACACACTGCTCATAGTCTTATTAAGAGTCTCACACAGGTTCCAAGTCTGTACACTGTTTAGGCATCGTGAAGTCTATACAGTGGCTGAAGCTTTGTTAAGTTTACACATTAGTAAGGCTCGTTTGCATTGTTCATCACATGTATATACACTGCCTTTCATCAGCCTATCCATTAAGTCTACACATTGGGTTGTCCGACCACAACCCTATACATTCTGGTGTTATAACTTGAGTCTTCAATGCTCACAGCACACTCTTTCCAAGCCTGTACACTGGTGAGGCTTCGTGAAGTCTACACAGTGGCTGAGCTATGTAAAGTGTACACATTAGTAAGGCTTGTTTGCTTTGTTCTTCATAAGTCTATACACTGCCTTCATATGCATTGTTCATAAGTCTATACACTGCCGTTCGTTTGCATTGTTCACATGTCTATACACTGCTTTCACATGCGCCTTATTTATTAAGTCTGTACACTCTCTCACATTGTACACACTTAATCAGTTGATGTTTTGAAGTATATACATTCGTGTTTAAAGCCTGAACTAACTAAGTATATACATTCCATCTGTCTGTCTGCAGGCAATTTAGGCTGATGATTGGGCACGTGAACCGAGGTTGGCACCTGGCACGTGATCCAAGATAACAGGCGCATGACACGTGGATGACAACCTAGTCAGGATGCTGCCATGTGGTCGAAATTCAAATGATCTGGCAAAAAGTGCATGGGCGGGAACTTGGCATCCACATGCCAATATCTGCTATAAATATAGAGCTTCATCCTTCAGTAGAAGCTTGATCATGAAAAGAAAAAGCAGAAGCTATTGGTGAGAGTTTGCACGATCCAAAAAAGAAAAAGAGCAGAGAGTTCCAGATCTGAGAGGAGTTTGTTCGAGAGAGAGAGTAGTGTGTGTGGATTGATGAATTGCTTCATTTGAAGCTACATTTGTATTGGGTTTCAGAACCGATTTCTTCTTCATTGGTTTTTGTTTCTACTTTATTTTCGTTTAATTTTGTTCATCCTTCTGATTTGAATTGGTTTCCCTCCAGTGTGTGGAGGAAGGGAGTATTACTCCAATTTCCCTCTGAGTTGCAGAGGAAGAGAGATCGGTGATCTCTGGTGGTGTTAGTGACTGGTTGTCATTAACAGTTTCCCTCTGGTGTATGGAGGAAGGGAGAGGATTCTCCGGTTGTGTTCTAGCTGGGAGCTAGAACAGGTTTCAAGTTCTGTGGGTAGCAGAGCTTGGTTGAGGGATTTGTTTCCTTTGGGTGTTCAAGCTGTGTGGCAGCATGTTGTTCGCAGACTGAGTCTGCATTGATCTAACATTGTCTAGTGGAATCCTCATTCTAGTTGGAGTGAGGGGTGGATGTAGATTGTGGACTGCAATCGAACCACCTAAAAATCGAGTGCCTCCTCTGTGGTTTGCTATTGTTATCTGCGCTCTTCATCTGCTTGTCTCTTTGCTTCCATGTGATCAGTTCTTCATTCTCATTTACATTTCTCTGTGTACAGGTTAAGGAGGTGCGTTAGCAGTAGAATTTATTTTCCACCTAAGTTTCTACAAATTGGGAGTGATCTATTCATCCCCCCCCTTCTATACCACTCTTGCTGCGCTAACAGTTCTTGCAGGATTTAGCTCAGCGATGTCATGCTCTCTTGAAGTGCCCGGAATTTGTCGCTACGGCAATTGTGATAGAAGATGATGAGGATGTAGACGGGGTGTGGAGTGATGACGGACAAGGTGTGTACGAAGTCCTGGATGAAGAGGACCCAATTGATGATGAGGACAGCAATGTAGATCGCATTGCCAATCTGTATGCGCAAGGATTAAAGAGATTCGATGAGCCATCGTCGGTAGTGGATGAACCTACAAAGGAAATAAATTTGAGAACTGAAGAAGACCCAAGGCCCATTATTATTGCCGCTAACCTCCCTCCCCAAGTAGAAGAAGATCTAGTCAAGGTTCTGAGGGAGTATAGTGATTCTTTCGCCTAGTCTTATGAGGACATGCCGGGTCTTGACCCCTCTTTAGTGGAACACTGACTCGTACTTCAACCAGGGGCAATGCCTATAAAGCAAAGATCGAGAAGATTTCACCCCCACATGGCCTTAAGGATTAAAGAAGAGGTCAATAAGTTATATAAGGCCAGGTTCATTAGAGTCGTCTTATATCCCCAGTGGGTGGCGAACATAGTCCCTGTCATCAAGAAGGATGTCAAGGTGCGCATTTGCATTGATTTCAGGGATCTTAATAAGGCATGTCCTAAGGATGACTTCCCGCTGCCTCACATAGATGTCTTGGTGGATAATACCGTCGGGTATGAAGCTTTATCATTCATGGATGGTTATTCAGGTTATAACCAGATTCGTCTCGCTCCAGAAGATCAAGAGAAAACCACCTTCACCATGCCTTGGGGCACGTATTATTACATGGTTATGCCATTCGGTCTGAAAAATGCAGGTGCCACCTACCAAAGGGCAATGATGGTCATCTTCCACGACATGATGCATATCTATATGGAAGCCTATGTGGATGACATCTTGGTGAAGTCGAGAAGCAAAGAAGAACACCCCTCTATTCTGGCTAGGGTGCTGCAGAGAGCTAGGGAGTACAAGCTCAAAATGAATCCAAAGAAGTGTGTTTTCGGAGTCTCTGTAGGGAAGCTGCTAGGCTTTATCGTTAGCAAACGGGAGATCCAGATTGATCCTAATAAAGCAAAGGCCGTAATGGACATGCCTCTGCCGAAGAACATTACGGAACTTCGAGGACTGATTGGTAGATTGCAATTTATCAGAAGATTCATATCCCAACATTCTCAAAGGTGCCGCCCATTTTATGAATTGCTAAAGGCGGGGCTTAAATTTGAATGGAATGAAGAATGTCAAAAGGCCTATGAGGACTTAAAAGAATATTTATCCAATCCCCCGATTTTACAACCTCCTGTATTTGGGAAACCCCTAATCCTGTATATTTCGGTCATTGAGGACTCCTTAGGTGCGGTTTTAGCACAAGTAGACGATGAAGGGAAAGAGCGGGCAGCTTATTACTTCTCCAGGTTGTTTAACCCGGCTGAGGCTAAATATACCGCTATGGAGAAGACTTTTGCCGCCTTAGTGTGGGTAGCTCAGAAGCTCAAACACTACTTCCTAGCCCACCCAGTTAGGTTGATCTCTAGAATGGACCCGATCCATTATCTCTTAGAAAAGCCCGTCCTTTCTAGTAGGTTGGCTCACTGGCATAGTTTCCTCTCTCAGTTTGATATCACCTTCGTGGTTCAGAAGGCGGTCAAAGGAGACGCCATCGCTAAGCATCTTGCCCATCTTCCCATCCCTCACACTGATTCTTTTCAGAATGATTTCCCTTATGAGAATCTCTCTGTCCTAGCTCATCATCCCTTTTGGTCTCTGCACTTCGACGGTGCACTCAATTCTCAGGGTTGAGGGATAGGCGCCGTTCTACTCACTCCGGAAGGAGTGACGATTCCCTTTGCTTATCAACTCCGATTTCCTGCCACCAATAACATCATCGAGTACGAAGCTCTCCTAGCCGGATTGAAGCGCGCCTATCTTTTAGGTGCCCATTACTTAAATATCATAGGGGACTCTCAGCTCGTCCTGTGGCAGGTGATGTCCACTTACCGCACCCGTGACCCTAACCTCAAGCCATATCAAGATTTGGTCACGCTCCTAGCGAGGCAATTCCGCAAGTTGATCTACATCCACACTCCCCGGTCTCAGAACATTCTAGTTGATGCCCTAGTGTCTCTTGGTTCCTCTCTATCTTTTCTTCTCAGTCAGAGTACTGAGACTATCGTCGTTCAGAGACTGGACACACCCTCTCTTCAGGATCCTTGGTATGCTAACCTTAGGAAGACTGTAGAGGCGAGGGCTGAGAAGGAAGAGCTGAAGGAGGTATCTTTGATGGAATTAGAAGAGATCTTGGAGGAGGAAGAATTGCCCTGGTATCATGAAATTGAGTTATTTTGTAAGGATGGAGTATTCCCAGAAGGGGCAGGCACTGAGCAGCGTAAGTCAATAAGAAGAGCCGCCTCAAGGTATACTATCATCGCAGGTGAACTATACTGGCGCGCTACCAATGGGATGCTCATGAGATGCTTAGATGAGGATGAGGCTTGGAAGGTGGCCGAAGCAGCCCATTCTAGTGAGTGTGGAGGTCATGTTAATGGCTAGGCTCTAGCAAAGAAAATCCTTAGGTAAGGCTACTATTGGCCCACTCTAGAGGAAGATTGCTCCCTCTATGTCTCGAGGTGTCTTAAGTGCTAACTCCATGTTGATAAGATTCATGCTCCAGCTTCATCTCTTCATCTTCTATATGCTCCTTGGCCATTCTCCATGTGGGCGTTCGACGTTGTCGGCCCGCTCGTTGATCCCAACTCTAAGATCAAGCAAAAATTCTTCATCCTTATCGTCACTGAGTACTTCACCAAGTGGGCTGAAGCCGAAGCGTACGCGGATATTAAAGCTACCACGGTGTGCCACTTCATCATGAAGAACATCATCTCGCGGTTCGGAGTGCCAAGCAGCATCGTCATCGACAAAGGACCCTAGTTCGTTTCTCAAGAGCTCAAGGACCTATGTAAGAAGTTCAATATAGCATTGCATCATTCATCTCCATATTACCCGCAAGGTAACGGCCAGGCCGAAGCCACTAAAAAAACCCTTCTAAAAATCATAAAGAAAACATGTGAATCTCACAAATTTTCTGATTGACCAGAACGATTAGTGGAGGCTCTATGGGCTTACCGCACCTCCGTCCGCACTCCCATGGGGCAAAGCCCCTATGATCTCACTTATGGGATGGAGGTGGTGCTCCCATATGAAATCCTTATCCCTTCCCTAAGGGTACAGCTCGATAAGGAACTTAATCTCGATGAACGTCGAGAGGCGTTGCTCGTCCAGGTGGAACTCTTAGACGAGAAGAGGATGAATGCGGTTGATCACGTATCCGTTTATCAAAAGAGAGTTTCGCGGTATTTTCAAAAGAAGGTCATTGAGTGCAAATTTTAAAAAGGTGATATGGTTTTGAAACACAAATTCATACGGTCTGCAGGTCCTAGGTCTAAATTATAACCTAACTAGGAAGGGCCGTTTGTTGTCAAATAAGCTTATCCAGGGAATGCTTATCGCTTAGTGAATGCAGAGGGCGAGGAGCTCACTTACGCTTGGAATGGGTTGTATCTTAAGCGTTTCTTTCCTTAGATTCTAAACCAGAGTTCTTCCCTTTCACCCTGAAGGAGGACCCCGAGAACGGCAATCACACACTACACAACATCCCTGGTCGGGTTTTTCCACTTTGTAGACACCGTTTCTCCTTGGCCAAGCTCGGGGGAAAGTCAAAGTCCATGTCCGTTTCTTTCTTCGGCTGAATCCTGGGCCAAGAGGTGAATAAGGAGGCAACAACCAATCTAGGTACCCTGACGAGAGGAGGTCTCAAATAGGGGCAGTCCGTTATGACCTGACGCCACAAAGAAAAGAAAAAAAAAAGCAAAAGAAAAGAAGCAATCTTCTTGACAAAAGCAAAAGTTTATCTCGAAAGTCCATCAATAATAATCTCCAAAGCTCCAAGAAAAGTAAAAGGCTAGGTGATGAGAATCGAGCGAGTACTAACTTTTTATTTTACATTTGAGTCCTTTCATTTACCATTATATCCTTGGGAAAGTATATGTGTAATTGTAAGGCTTTGTAAGCCAATGTGTCATTCCCTAGGATTGTGTGGGTTTCTATGTAATTTGCCAGTAGATCCAGCAAGGGGCCCCCCAACCCTTTTCCATTGGTCCACCTAAGCTATGTGAGGCTGGTCAACCATCCTAGGTGGCCATCTATAAGGTTTGAATGCCAATTGACCACATGGGAGGCAAGTGGTGTAAAATGTCAAAGTTGGCCACCTACCTTACCTACCTAGTCAAAGGAGTGTTCCCTCCATATGTAATTTATTTATTTTTGGTTTTTGATCACATGGGGGAAGAAAATGGCCTATTTCCCATGAAATTTCAAGCCCCCACCCTTTGCCATTCTCTATATAAGTCTATGTATAGTGTCATTAGAGATTTTAATGAAGAAATGAGGTGAAAAATTGGCATTTGCCCCAAGAGAGCTCCAAGGAGGGTGCACCCCTCTCTCTTCTTCCTGCTGTTCTTCCCCTTCCTCCAAAAATCTAGGGTATGAGACCCTTTCTACCTCCCCCTCTCATCCTCTGAGTTCCCTTTCTGAAGCTGCCGCCATCGCCGTCGCACCGCCGTCGCGCCGCCGCCACCGCCACCGGAGTTCTGTCTCCATCAGGACAGAACCCCACCTCCGTGAATCTATCTTTTTATGTTGTTGTCTGATCGAGCTGAAAGTTTGAGGGCTTGTTTCCCTATTTGTTAGATTTCCATCCATATATCTTATGCCTCATTATGAGTTCATTTGATATTTTTGCCGCAATTTCTAGTACACCCCTGTCAATCTATCATTCTACAGATCTACAGTACAGAGTCATCTTGTTCTATTTTTGTCACCCCCTTATTTATTTTTATAAAATCCCAAAATAATACTGAGTGTTACCCACGTATATCCCCTTCCACCATAATTTTCTTAGAGTCTACAACAATCGTTTACCCCTCAGTCAAGGGTGTGTTTGAGGCAGATTGTTTGCTGCCCTGTGTGTCTGTCAGTCCGGGTCAGAAAAAAAAGTCAGCTTGCAGAGGTTTTCATTTTCAATCCGTGTGGTGGATGAAGCTTAACAAAAATTATGTTGTAGATCTCTGAGTGCTCTTTCCATCGGTACTAGCCACGCCTCGATCGGCCTCCGGATCTGAGCGTAGTGATTTTCTCCGCCGCGGCCTACAGATCTGTTCTGTGTGCAGGTCCGAAAATTCAGTTCGGGGGAAAATCAAAAGTAAATAACAAAATTCAACTTCGGGTGCCGCTCCTTCAGGGAGTCGATCCGGGACATCCCACCATCATCCCAGCCAAGCGGGGCCTCCAGAAGACATCAGGAAGGCGACGTTCCTTTGGAATGGATTGCTTGCTGTCCACCGAGTTAGCCACCGAGTTGGCGTAGCACCGAGTTGTAATAGTGCCTAGTCGGACCAGCAAGCCGAGTTCGTGCTGAGTTCGCCTCCATATTGCTGCCCGTCAACCCAAGGTCGGTCCTCCAGGGCCCCATTGTAGCCCTTTACCTCCCTGCGCGGAGTGGGCAATAGAATTACTGCTGTAATTAAGTTTTTAACTGTTGTTAACCGGGAGTTACCGTAACTGGCCTTGAACGTCTTCCCCACGCCCGGAGCGTGGAGGTAAACTCGCTACCTCTCTCTTATTGCATTTTTCTCAATTCGTATACTTTTGAATGCCGCTGCGAGTGTAGGATTATTAGCCCGTTATCATTTCATCACCACTGCGAGAGAGTGAGTTTGAGTGTTACCGTCCCGTGACTTGATCCGAGTCTACACGGAAAGCCGATACCCGTGACTCACGGCCGGTTTCTTAACCGTACCCGGTCCCACGTTTCCCTCGCTACGGGACAATTATGAGCTCGTCTAGAGTCCAAGGATCGCATCCTAATTCGAGTCGAGTCCGTGGTCCTTCCCGCATCAGTTTGGTATCAGAGCGAGTTGAGTCTACGGTGTCTAAAATCAAACAAAAAAAAAGTGTCATTCATGTCTAAGTGTCTAAGTCGGTCTTAGGAGTTGCATTTGCATCCCTTTACTTGGTATATCAAAAGGTGTTGTTCGAATGTTAGGCTACGCCTACCGGGAAGGCCGCTCACTTACGCGAGTGATCTTCGGATCGAATATCTCCGCCACGTACCGAGTCTTGGTTGTGTCTAGGTTGTAGTCGAGTCACATTCCAACTTTGCATTACTTAGGGTCGTGTCTAGTCTCTTGTCCAAATGGCCTTGCATATCCATTCCTAGGGATCCATTCCCATATTTTGGCAACTATGGCCAACCCATGTCGACCCGTCCAAGGCGATAGGTCCGTGTCCGAGTACATTTGGGCATATCATACGTATTGGTTGGAACATGGCTTGGGAGAGGAGAGCAACACGGCCGCATTTCAGTTCCGGAGAGGTTTGCGCCTTCACTTCCAGTTGGAATGTCTTATCCGCAATGCATTCTCTCTAGCGCAATCCTATACGGTCGCTCTATCGGCCGAACCATTTGAGTCTCACTTTTCTCGGTATGGTAGCTTTAGACAAGCATCTACCTCCCAGACGCCTACACCATGGCCTTCACCACTCGAGAGAGCTCCAATGGCACCACCATTTATTTACGAACTTGCTTCGGAACCCTCTCATTTGGAACCACCCAAGCCCGAGCCACCCGTGTTTCTTACGGGTACACTACATATAGCCGAGCCGCTTCTTAGTTGGCTCAAGGATGGCTTGGTCCCACCTTCCTTCCCACCTATGGACCCCACCCTACCTTTAGTGCCGATCAACTCCTTCCATACCACATTTCGATCTAGTCACCATATTGACATGTTGGACGATCTTATCATGGGATTAGACTCACAATGGAAGTTGACGCATCTATTGGCCCGAGGCTTTGACCAACCCACTAGTATTAGTTTCACTCATCCGGCCTTAGGGTCTATTACCTCCGAGTGCACCGTGGGTTGTGTCACCACGGAGGTCCTCTTACTCCTTCCCTTACCAGCCGAGCTCAAATTCATACCCTTTTGTCCGAGGGAGGAATCATACTCCTTGCCTACGATCCCTGTCCCACCCGTCACAATGCAAGAAGGTGATGATCCACACCTTCAAAGCTTCTACACGTGGGACCGTGAATTGTGGGAACCCACCACAAGGGGTCATACCTTCTTTGATCCCTTTGACCCCTTCCTTAGTGGACCCCATGACCCACCTTATATGCTTTATTTCTTCAAGGGAATCCACTACCACACTCCTTCTCCATGGGCCGGGTCGTCTACATCCACCAAGCCCGCTCACTTGCGAGATACACCATCCTCTAGGGGAAAGGATGACGGTGCATTTGGAACCCCTGGCCCTCCCACATCTAAGTCCAATATGCATACATGGCCCACTTTAGGAGGTCTAGGAATTCCCCATTTTGTCAACCACCGGTTACATCAAATGCATGTATGGCACGCATTCGGGTGTCCTGGTCCACCATCACCTACGCGTAGGTCGGACTAACAGTAGGTTTGTTTAGGGTTCTTGTGAGTCTTTGTTTCGTTTGTCTTGTGTGTCTGTGCATCCATTGAGTTGAGTCGATTTGTATGCTCGCGTTGTTAGCCCTTTCGAGTTCGATACTAGTCGGACTATTGGGATCAGTTCTACCTTATATCGGATCTAGCCACAAAAGGGACAAGCGGTGATTCCTAGTGAGTCTTTGAGCCGCCTTCCCTCATTTGAGAGTGACCCCATCCCGGAGTGTCCACCTCTAGCCTTATTCCCATGGCAGCATGTGCATATCGAATCTATATGGGGTGAGCAGGTGTCGATTACTTGGAGTGGAGCGTACTCCGCACTTCTAGGCATGATGACGGATCCGCCGGAGCTACTCGAGCAGCCACACCCCTTACTCGACGGGGTCGAGTTCTTCCCACCCGGGGAGAGTTGATGGGAATCGACGCCAAGTACTAACTTTTTATTTTGCATTTGAGTCCTTTTATTTACTTTTATATCCTTGGGAAAGTATATGTGCAATTGTAAGGCTTTGTAAGCCAATGTGTCATTCCCTAGGATTGTGTGGGCTTCTATGTAATTTGTCAGTAGGTCCAGCAAGGGGGCCCCCAGCCCTTTCCCATTGGTCCACCTAAGCTATGTGGGGCTGGTCAACCATCCTAGGTGGCCATCTAGAAGGTTTGAATGCCAATTGCCCACATGGGAGGCAAGTGGTGTAAAATGTCAAAGTTAGCCACCTACCTTACCTACCTAGTCAAAGGAGTGTCCCCTCCATATGTAATTTATTTATTTTTAGTTTTTGATCACATGGGGGAAGAAAATGGCCTATTTCCCACGAAATTTCCAGACCCGCACCGCTTGACATTCTCTATATAAGCCTATGTATAGTGTCATTAGAGATTTTAATGAAGAAATGAAGTGAAAAATTGGCATTTGCCCCAAGAGAGCTCCAAGGAGGGTGCACCCCTCTCTCTTCTTCCTGCTGTTCTTCCCCTTCCTCCAGAAATCTAGGGTATGAGACCCTTTCTACCTCCCCCTCTCATCCTCTGAGTTCCCTTTCTGAAGCTGCCGCCGCCGCCGTCGCACCGCCGTCGCGCCGCCGCCGCGCCGCCGCCACCGCCACCGCCACCGGAGTTCTGTCTCCATCAGGACAGAACCCCACCTCCGTGAATCTATCTTTTTATGCTGTTGTCTGATCGATCTGAACGTTTGAGGGCTTGTTCCCCTATTTGTTAGATTTCCATCCATATATCTTATGCCTCATTATGAGTTCGTTTGATATTTTTGCCGCAATTTCTAGTCCACCCCTGTCAATCTGTCATTCTGCAGATCTACAATATAGAGTCGTCTTGTTCTATTTTTGTCACCCCCTTATTTTATTTTAGAAAATCCCAAAAAAATACTGAGTTTTACCCACGTATATCCCCTTCCACCATAATTTTCTTAGAGTCTACAACAATCGTTTACCCCTCAGTCAAGGGTGTGTTTTAGGCAGATTGTTTGCTGCCCTGTGTGTCTGTTAGTCCGGGTCAGAAAAAAAAGTCAGCTTGCAGAGGTTTTCATTTTCACTACGTGTAGTGGATGAAGCTGAACAAAAATTATGTTGTAGATCTCTGAGTGCTCTTTCCATCGGTACTAGCCACGCCTCGATCGGTCTCCGGATCTGAGCGTAGTGATTTTCTCCGCCGCGGCCTGCAGATCTATTCTGTGTGCAGGTCCGAAAATTCAGTTCGGTGGAAAATCAAAAGTAAATATCAAAATTCAACTTCGGGTGCCGCCCCTTCAGGGAGTCGATCCGGGACATCCCTCCATCATCCTAGCCAAGCGACGCCTCCAGAAGACATCAGGAAGGTGACGTTCCTTTGGAACGGATTGCTTGCTGTCCACCGAGTCAGCCACCGAGATGGCGCAGCACCGAGTTGTAATAGTGCCGAGTCGGACCAGCAGGCCGAGTTCGTGCTGAGTTCGCCTCCATATTGTTGCCCGTCAACCCAGGGTCGGTCCTCCCGGGACCCACTGTAGCCCTTTACCTCCCTGCGTGGAGTGGGCAATAGAATTACTGCTGTAATTAAGTTTTTAACTGTTGTTAACCGGGAGTTACCGTAACTGGCCTTGAACGTCTTCCCCACGCCCGGAGCGTGGAGGTAAACTCGCTACCTCTCTCTTATTGCATTTTGCTCAATTCGTATACTTTTGAATGCCGCTGCGAGTGTAGGGTTATTAGCCTGTTATCATTTCATCACTGCTACGAGAGAGTGAGTTTGAGTGTTACCGTCCAGTGACTTGATCCGAGTCTACACAGAAAGCCGATACCCGTGACTCACGGTCGGTTTCTTAACTGTGCCCGGTCCCACGTTTCCCTCGCTAAGGGACAATTATGAGCTCGTCTAGAGTCCAAGGATCACATTCCTAATTCGAGTCGAGTCCGTGGTCCGTCCTGCATCAGTTTGGTATCAGAGCGAGTTGAGTCTAGGGTGTCTAAAATCAAACAAAAAAAAGTGTCATTCAAGTCTAAGTGTCTAAGTCGATCTTAGGAGTTGCATTTGCATCCCTTTACTTGGTATGTCAAAAGGTGTTGTCCGAACATTAGGCTACGCCTACCGGGAAGGCCACACACTTGCGCGAGTGATCTTCGGATCGATTATCTCCGCCACGTACCGAGTCTTGGTTGTGTCTAGGTTGTAGTCGAGTCACATTCCAACTTTGCATTACTTAGGGTCGTGTCTAGTGTCTTGTCCAAATGGCCTTGCATATCCATTCCTAGGGATCCATTCCCATATTTTGGCAACTATAGCCAACCCATGTCGACCCGTCCAAGGCGATAGGTCCGTGTCCGAGTACATTTGGGCATATCATACGTATTGGTTGGAACATGGCTTGGGAGAGGAGAGCTACACGGCCGCATTTCAGTTCCGGAGAGGTTTGCGCCTTCACTTCTTGTTGGAATGTCTTATCCGTAATGCATTCTCTCTAGCGCAATCCTATACGGTCGCTCTATCGGTCGAACCATTTGAGTCTCACTTTTCTCGGTATGGTTGCTTTAGACAAGCATCTACCTCCCAGCCGCCTACACCATGGCCTTCACCACTCGAGAGAGCTCCAATGGCACCACCCTTTATTTCTGAACTTGCTTCGGAACCCTCTCATTTGGAACCACCCAAGCCCGAACCACCCGTGTTTCTTACGGGTACACTATATATAGCCGAGCCGCTTCTTAGTTGGCTCAAGGATGGCTTGGTCCCACCTTCCTTCCCACCTATAGACCACACCCTACCCTAGCCTTTGTTTAGGGTTCTTGTGAGTCTTTGTTTCGTTTGTCTTGTGTGTCTGTGCATCCATCGAGTTGAGTCGGTTTGTATGCTCGCGTTGTTAGGCCTTTCGAGTTCGAGACTTGTCGGACTATTGGGATCGGTTCTACCTCATATCGGATCTAGTCACAAAAGGGACAAGCGGTGATTCCTAGTGAGTCTTCGAGCCGCCTTCCCTCATTTGAGAGTGACCCCATCCCAGAGTGTCCACCTCTAGCCTTATTCCCATGGCAACATGTGCATATCGAATCTATATGGGGTGAGCAGGTGTCGATTACTTGGAGTGGAGCGTACTCCGCACTTCCAAGCACGATGACGGATCCGCCGGAGCTACTCGAGCAGCCGCACCCCTTACTCGACGGGGTCGAGTTCTTCCCACCCGGGGAGAGTTGATGGGAATCGACGTCGAGTACTAACTTTTTATTTTACATTTGAGTCCCTTTATTTGCTTTTATATCCTTGGGAAAGTATATGTGCAATTGTAAGGCTTTGTAAGTCAATGTGTCATTCCCTAGGATTGTGTGGGTTTCTATGTAATTTGTCAGTAGGTCCAGCAAGGGGGCCCCCAGCCCTTTCCCATTGGTCCACCTAAGCTATGTGGGGCTGGTCAACCATCCTAGGTGAACATCTAGAAGGTTTGAATGTCAATTGACCACATGGGAGGCAAGTGGTGTAAAATGTCAAATTAGCCACCTACCTTACCTACCTAGTCAAAGGAGTGTCCCCTCCATATGTAATTATTTATTTTTAGTTTTTTATCACATGGGGGGGGTAAATTGCCTATTTCCCATGAAATTTCCAGACCCGCACCCCTTGCCATTCCTTATATAAGCCTATGTATAGTGTCATTAGAGATTTTAATGAAGAAATGAAGTGAAAAATTGGCATTTGCCCCAAGAGAGCTCCAAGGAGGGTGCACCCCTCTCTCTTCTTCCTGCTGTTCTTCCCCTTCCTCCAGAAATCTAGGGTATGAGACCCTTTCTACCTCCCCCTCTCATCCTCTGAGTTCCCTTTCTGAAGCTGCCGCCGCCGCCGTCGCACCGCCGTCGCGCCGCCGCCACCGCCACCGGAGTTCTGTCTCCATCAGGACAGAACCCCACCTCTGTGAATCTATCTTTTTATGCTGTTGTCTGATCGAGCTGAAAGTTTGAGGGCTTGTTTCCCTATTTGTTAGATTTCCATCCATATATCTTATGCCTCATTATGAGTTCGGTTGATATTTTTGCCGCAATTTCTAGTACACCCCTGTCAATCTATCATTCTGCAGATCTATAGTACAGAGTCATCTTGTTCTATTTTTTTCACCCCCTTATTTATTTTTAGAAAATCCCAAAAAAATACTGAGTGTTACCCACGTATATCCCCTTCCACCATAATTTTCTTAGAGTCTACAACAATCGTTTACCCCTCAGTTAAGGGTGTGTTTTAGGCAGATTGTTTGCTGCCCTGTGTGTCTGTCAGTCCGGGTCAAAAAACAAAGTCAGCTTGCAGAGGTTTTCATTTTCAATCCGTGTGGTGGATGAAGCTTAACAAAAATTATGTTGTAGATCTCTGAGTGCTCTTTCCATCGGTACTATCCACGCCTCGATCGGCCTCCGGATCTGAGCGTAGTGATTTTCTCCGCCGCGGCCTGCAGATCTGTTCTGTGTGCAGGTCCGAAAATTCAGTTCGGGGGAAAATCAAAAGTAAATATCAAAATTCAACTTCGGGTGCCGCCCCTTCAGGGAGTCGATCCGGGACATCCCTCCATCATCCCAGCCAAGCAGCGCCTCCATAAGACATCAGGAAGGTGACGTTCCTTTGGAACGGATTGCTTGCTGTCCACCGAGTCAGCCACCGAGTTGGCGCAGCACCGAGTTGTAATAGTGCCGAGTCGGACCAGTAGGCCGAGTTCGTGCTGAGTTCGCCTCTAGATTACTGCCCGTCAACCCAGGGTCGGTCCTCCCGGGCCCCACTGTAGCTCTTTACCTCCCTGCGTTGAGTGGGCAATAGAATTACTGCTGTAATTAAGTTTTTTACTGTTGTTAACCGGGAGTTACCGTAACTGGCCTTGAACGTCTTCCCCACGCCCGGAGCGTGGAGGTAAACTCGCTACCTCTCTCTTATTGCATTTTGCTCAATTCGTATACTTTTGAATGCCGCTGCGAGTGTAGGATTATTAGCCTGTTACCGTCCCGTGACTTGATCCGAGTCTACACGGAAAGCCGATACCCGTGACTCACAGCTGGTTTCTTAACCGTGCCCGGTCCCACGTTTCCCTCGTTAAGGGACAATTGCGAGCTCGTCTAGAGTCCAAGGATCGCATTCCTAATTCGAGTCGAGTCCGTGGTCCGTCCCGCATCACTAGGCATGGCAAGAGTGGAAGTACAATTTCCCCGCGGGATGTTATGAGCCCAGTCGTACGCGTGCCTAGAGTGGACAAAGGTTCGATGATGGACACAAAGCCCCGATGCAACAGACCGAGTCTCTGAATGGGTTGTCTCGAGAGGAACTCAAGCCCTGAACACTTCTATATCTGGCCTAAGCTTACTCCCGCATTCTATTTTCCTTTTCAGGACAAACAAATACCCTAGGTATGGCCTTGGTAGAACCACCGTCACGCAAGTTAGGCCCTGGCCAGGGGTTGTCACCTCTATTGCACGCCAACCTTGGAAACTCTCAATGGAATGGGGGGGGCCCGCGTTTCTAGGGAGGCACTGGCATTTTCAAAATCCAAAAAGAAAATCATATTCCAAAATCTAAAAACATCAGATATTTCTAAAATCTCACAAAAATCTGAGTATTTGCAAAAATCCCAAAAATACCATCATATGCATCGCATGCATTGCATTATTTCCATTATGTTTTCTGCCTATTTAATAAGGCTCCACCCCTTGACCAAATATCAAAAATGGTCATTTTCTAACTTGTTTCAGGCAAGGGGTCGAGTCTAAGAACAGATTTAACTTGTCTCTTGTTTAAATGTGTCCAGAACGTTGGATCAAGCTCAAGATCCAAGCTCACAAACCTACAAGGCCTATAACGCTCCAGTCTTAGACCGTCACAGAACTGTGACGGTCCATGGTTCGGCCGTCACCTTCTCCCGAAGGTTGAAACTCATCTGTTCTCTGTAAACCCTCCCTGACGCGTCTACATTAGACCGTCACTTCACTCTAGCGGCCCATGATTAGACCGTTATACCTTCCCGAGGATAGAAAACTCAATTTTCTAAATTCATCCATTCTGACGGCTCATCGTGAAACCGTCAGAGAGTTGTGGCGGCCCTATGTAGGACCGTTACATCCACTGGAGGCTCTATTTTCGAAGGACATTTGGGTCCAATCAAGCATCAAATTTATATTCCATCAACTTAAGGCACTTCCATGTCATTCAATTGAATTCAATGATACATAAGATTGGTTGGTAAACTTTAGTTGTCATTACATTCAAGAAAATTCAAGCTACATTCAATTTTTTATACGCAAGAGGCCGGATCTTGCGTAATTCCTTCACATAGCCACGGCATCCCTCATCATTTTATTCCACATCTCCTTGTCACGGGCGCACTTTGCTGATCTCTCACATGGTCAGGGCACTCCGGACTGCTCTCTCATCCTCATCGGTCCTCATCTTCCTAGCCTGAAGGGGAGGGAAATGCGATAGTGCAGGAACTACGGTACGGGGTAGCCCAATCTGAAGATAGCACCAGTGTGGGTTGTAGATTGCCATGGTGGTGTTCCCCACTAGCTTGATCAAGATCTGGTCGCCGTGGTACCTTGAGCAAGGTGCTCCGAAGAACTCTTGGACACATCATGAACTTCTCTATGGGCAAGGTGTTGAGGAAGAGGCGCCAATCGTCCCGCATTTTCTTGTCTGCCGTCCGGCATTCAACCTATGAAGAGAACCCAAAGGCACCTCCAATAAAGAACAAAGGGTGGCTCCCAAAGATCCGGCTAGCTGAAGGTATGTCCTCCTTGGGTTGGAACTTGATTCTCACGCCCATCCAACACTCAAGGAGTATCATTGAGCCGAATAGAGGTCCTCCGAAGCAAGCTGAGCTAAGTCCTTCATAAAGGTATGAAAGGACCGCTTGAGAAATTGATAAACCCCGCCACAACCCGCTGATGATACTAAGGTTTTGGATATCTCGGAGGTGGTCGGTGGTGGTGAAAAGGAAGACCCCGCATAAGCAAACCGACATGGCTTTGGCAATGGCTTCATATCTTTCCCACTTGTTTTTGCAATGAGAGACTATCCATTGAGCCATGGGTATCAAGTGAATATGGCATGGGCTGATCATGTTCCTCACGTCCTTTGAGTTGTGTATGAAATCACTTAGAATCAAGGATGGGTCGATGGGTTCAACCGTATGGCACGCTAGATCTTTATCCCCCACCTTAGTCTTAGCAAGGGCTAGGTAGGTCTCTACCTCCTCCAATAGGACTGTAGCTTCAAAGGAAGGGAAAATAAAGGTGTGTGTTTGTGGATGCCATAGCTCTATGAGGGCTGAAATACTTGCCCAATCTAAGGACAATTTCTGAAAGTTTTTGGCCAAAACTAACAAAGGTTGGAGGTGCCATGTCCTAAGGATCGACAAGACTTCTAATGGGAGTTCTTTGACTATGGGAGCCACCCACTTTAAGTTGGAATAACACCTTGGGCCAGGCAAAGGCTAGAGAGAAATGGAAGAGAGAAGGAGAAAAAGGAAGAATCATAAGAAGCATGGAAAGTACAGAAATTGATGAACTTTTGAATTCAATTGGAACTTACCACTCTTTGGGCACTTGAGCTCAGATGCTAGGAGATGGATGTCAATCTTTGCAGCTCCCCATGTTCTCTCTTAGCTACTTTGGGACCGGTGTAGACCCTCTCCTCCATGCCCATCACTCTGACGCTCCTCTTCATGGTGTCCTTGCCTTTTGATGAAGTGTTCAGCCCTTGAAGCAGAGGATTAATGAAAGCTGCATTTTTGGGGCTTATAAAGGCTTGATTTTGGTGCTAGAATGATAAGACAGGGGTTAGAAAGCCTTATCCAAAGCCTAGGAGGGTTCTAGTGTGGATTAAGGTCTCCTTGCCTCGAGTTCGGGCTCTCACGGTAGAATCCGTCTCAGATTATAGTTTTTTCTCTAACGGCTCATCGTAGGACCGCCACAGCTCCCTGACGCTCAATCACTGGACCGTCACATTTCCTGCTACACGTTTTTAGCTCAATTTCGCTGTCATGTCTGATGGTCTAACCTTGGACCGTTACCTGATCCTGACGCTCCATCATTGGACCGTCATATTTTCTGCAACAGGTTTTTCAGTCCACTTTCGCTCTGTCATATTTGACGACCTAAGCTTGATGCGTTACAATTTTCTGACGCACCTCCCATGGACCGTCAGAGGCTTTAAAACATTTGATGAATGATAATGCCCTATTTCATGATTAAATGATCATTATGCTTTCATGCCTTATGTTATCAATGAAGTTCATGCTTGAAGATGATTAAATGTTGATGGCTAACGTTCGTTTGTTGAGCAAGTCACGCCATTTAGCCATTATGCTTCGCCGCTCACCGCATAGGTAAATTAGGTACAGCATCTCGATCCTTTATCCCTTAATGCATTACTATATGTTATATATGATCTATTATCTCGAGAACCGGCTGGTCATTCTTGTGTTCTAGGATCTGATGTTCCCCTTAAACAAAAATGATGATGATCTAAGTACACATGTTTAATCGTTGGGTAGGCCGTTAGGTTGGAAAAGTTTGGGGACGATGGTTCTTTCTTGCGCACCGTGGTTGCAGATGGTGTCCTGACCCTTGTTTCTTTGGTCTAGCAATACTATTCTCGAGTATCTTATTATTTTTTCTTTCTTTGCATTCGTTTTGATAATTTCTTTATTTTAGCCCAGCATACATCATGCGCATCTTTGAGCATTCATGAGCCTCATCTGTCCAGGTGTTTCAAAAATGGTGAATAACTATATGTTCAATGATCTCAGATAAGGAGAGTCATTTCACTATGAATTGGAAGGTTTCCTTCGGCCTACTCGCTCGATCTGGTTAGCTGAAGATTCTTGTCTGGAGTTTAGTTAATTGTCTCTTTCCTTTTCGTCGCTCCGGCCGCTGGCCGTGTTTTCCTTTCCTTAGTTGTTAGTTCTTCCAGACATGCGTCATTTAGTTGGCTATTTCCTTGTGATTGGTTCGAGGTTTTCCAGAAAATTCCTATCGCTCGTTGGTTGAGAACGGGTGTCGTTTGCCTTAACGCCCGCTTTTCAGTCCACTCCGCTTCATTTTCGCTTCATCTCCATGTTCCATTTCACTTTCGCTTCACCTCCGCTCGCTCCCCTATAAAGAGGACGTTAAGGATGGACATCTGTTGACACCCATTTTATGACCAGTAAGTTGGGTCATCTCTTTATTCATTTTAAATGATGCTCCGAGTTGTTCACCCTTATGGGGAGATCTTGGTCAATTTGAGGTCTATTTCATGGGTCATGTCTCCTTGGTTGGGTATGGTTCCTTACCTCTTTCCGCTGGACGAAGCTTAACAAACTTTCATTTCATTTTGCACCCCATTGTCTCTAACGGTCCTTTGATATCGCGTTACAATCCTCTAACGCATCTACCTTGGTCTGTTACATCATGCCAAAGTCCTTAAGTCAAAGGCTTCTTTCAAAAGCTTATCTCATATCCTATCCGTTGGGTGTGACGGCTTATCGTGCGGCCGTTACATTCATTGTGACGCATCTATCCTTGACCGTTACATTCATCTAGAGTCCTGTGTTCGAAAACTTTGCCTGTTGGCCTTATCTGTTAAGGGATAAGGTTGTGTGACGGTCTCTTCCTGGGGCGTTACATCCTTGTGGCGGTCTATCGTGCAGCCGTTACGTTAAATATAGAGTTCTAGTAGAACTGCTCTTTCTCTACTACTCTGTGGCCGAATTAAGAGTTTGATCTAAGGATTTCTCCTTCAAATCTGATTCATGGACTCTTGGGAGTATTTGATGAGGGACGAAAGTGGGGGGGTTCTTCTTCTTTCTGCTCATGAACGCGCTATACCCTTTACGCGCGTTCTGAAGAACACGCTATATCGTTTATGCGCATTCTCAGACAGCAGCCCAAGACGACGGGTCTTCAATTCTGGGCCTCGTGGATGACTTTGGGGGCTCAAGACACAAGGGGAAAGCACACAGGACGATGGAGAGCACACAGGAAATGCTAAAATTTAAATCAAACCAACCTAATACTATCTAGGATAACTTTGGTGAAGGTGGATGTGGGGTGAGTGACGGGGAAGGAAGGTGGGTGTGGGTGATGCTAGGGTGGTGAGGAAGCTTGGCTGGGGCCTCTCACCCGAACCCTTCGTAGGGACGGTGCAGCCGAGCTCCATCCTAACCTTAGAAACATCCTTGGCGATGGTGAGGGGAGGTGAACGTTGGTGGAAGAAGAACGAATCTCTGAATGGAGCCTCACACTCGACCCCGTCTCAGAGTCGATACATCCGGGGCTTCGATCATCCTCCATTGAAGGGGAAAGAGAGAGGATCAGGGAAACAGAATTGGGCCTCGCACCTAGAGAGGGACGGATGAAGGGGGTTTCCAAAGATTGGGGAAGATAGCCATGGGGCTACACGCAATCAAACGATCATAGATTCATTGCTTCCCTATGTTTAATCAAACGAGATGGGATACATATATAGGGGAAAGGGGAAGACAAAACGACGCTAACACGTCGATTTACAACCATGGAAGACAGCAGACATCAAAGACTTTGAGGAGTTCCGTACCGGGAAGGTGGACCGTCTGCAGTAGGTCCCAGTCTGAGATCGTGCTAGGGGTCCCTAGCGCCTTCTCCAGGTCGTGCTAGGAGCCCCACGCGCCTTCATCCTGGGTCTGGCAGCAGGCGGGATGCTGTTCGAAGCTCGCATGATTCCCATCAAAACCCCTCCACTTGGGAAGGTTCGTCCTCGAACCTCGTAGCTCAAGATCCCAGTCTGCGAGAATAGCCTGGTTCCCTAAGCTCTGATACCAATTTGATGAGGGACGAAAGTGGGGGGGTTCTTCTTCTTTCTCCATATGAACGCGCTATACCCTTTACGCGCGTTCTGAAGAACGCGCTATATCGTTTACGCGCGTTCTCAGACAGCAGCCCAGGACGACGGGTCTTCAATTCTGGGCCTCATGGATGACTCTGGGGGCTCAAGACACAAGGGGAAAGCACACAAGACGATGGAGAGCACACAGGAAATGCTAAAATTGAAACCAAACCAACCTAATACTATCTAGGTTAACTTTGGTGAAGGTGGATGTGGGGTGAGCGGCGGGGAAGGAAGGTGGGTGTGGGTGATGCTAGGGTGGTGAGGAAGCTTGGCTGTGGCCTCTCACCCGAACCCTTCGTAGGGACGGTGCAGCCGAGCTCCATCCTAACCTTAGCAACATCCTTGGCGGTGGTGAGGGGAGGTGAACGTTGGTGGAAGAAGAACGAAGCTCCGAATGGAGCCTCACACTCGACCCCGTCTCATAGCCGGTACATCCGGGGCTTCGATCATCCTCCATTGAAGGGGAAAGAGAGAGGATCAGGGAAACAGAATTGGGCCTCGCACCCAGAGAGGGACGGATGAAGGGGGTTTCCAAAGATTGGGGAAGATAGCCATGGGGCTACACGCAATCAAACGCTCATAGATTCATTGCTTCCCTATGTTTAATCAAACGAGATTGGATACATATATAGGGGAAAGGGGAAGACAAAATGACGCTAACACGTCTATTTACAACCATGGAAGACAACAGACATCGAAGACTTTGAGGATTTCGGCGTCGGGAAGGTGGACCGTCTACAGTAGGTCCCTGTCTGAGATCATGCTAGGGTTCCCTAGCACCTTCTCCAGGTCGCGCTAGGAACCCCTAGCGCCTTCATCTTGGGTCTGGAAGCAGGCGGGATGCTCTTTGACCTGGTAGCTCGCATGATTCCCATCAAAACCCCTCCACTTGGGAAGGTTCATCCTCGAACCTCGTAGCTCAAGATCCCAGTTTGCGAGAACAGCCTGGTTCCCTAAGCTCTGATACCTATTTGATGAGGGACGAAAGTGGGGGGGTTCTTCTTCTTTCTCCTCATGAACGCGCTATACTCTTTACGAGCGTTCTGAAGAACGCACTATATAGTTTACGCGCGTTCTCAGACAGCAGCCCAGGACGATGGGTCTTCAATTTTGGGCCTCGTGGATGACTCTGGGGCTCAAGACATAAGGGGAAAGCACACAGGATGATGGAGAGCACACAGGAAATGCTAAAATTGAAATCAAACCAACCTAATACTATCTAGGATAACTTTGGTGAAGGTGGATGTTGGGTGAGCGGCGGGGAAGGAAGGTGGGTGTGGGTGATGCTAGGGTGGTGAGGAAGGTTGGCTGGGGCCTCTCACCCGAACCCTTCGTAGGGACGGTGCAGCCGAGCTCCATCCTATCCTTAGCAACATCCTTGGTGGTGGTAAGGGGAGGTGAACGTTGGTGGAAGAAGAATGAAGCTCCGAATGGAGCCTCACACTCTACCTCGTCTCAGAGCTGGTACATCCGGGGCTTCAATCATCCTCCATTGAAGGGGAAAGAGAGAGGATCAGGGAAACAGAATTGGGCCTCGCACCCAGAGAGGGACGGATGAAGGGGGTTTCCAAAGATTGGGGAAGATAGCCATGGGGCTACACGCAATCAAACGCTCATAGATTGCTTCCCTATGTTTAATCAAACGAGATGGGATACATATATAGGAGAAAGGGGAAGACAAAACGACGCTAACACGTCGATTTACAACCATGGAAGACAGCAGACATCGGAGACTTTGAGGAGTTCGGCACAGGGAAGGTGGACCGTCTACAGTAGGTCCCTGTCTGAGATCGTGCTAGGGGTCCCTAGCGCCTTCTCCAGGTCGCTCTAGGAGCCCCTAGCGCCTTCATCCTGGGTCTGGCAGCAGGCGGGATGCTCTTCGACCTGGTAGCTCGCATGATTCCCATCAAAACCCCTCCACTTGGGAAGGTTCATCCTCGAACCTCGTAGCTCAAGATCCCAGTCTGCGAGAATAGCCTGGTTCCCTAAGCTCTAATACCAATTTGATGAGGGACGAAAGTGGGGGGGTTCTTCTTCTTTCTCCTCATGAACGCACTATACCCTTTATGCGCGTTCTGAAGAACGCGCTATATCGTTTACGCGCGTTCTCAGACAGCAGCCCAGGACGACGGGTCTTCAATTCTGGGCCTCGTGGATGACTCTAGGGGCTCAAGACACAAGGGGAAAGCACACAGGACAATGGAGAGCACACAGAAAATGCTAAAATTGAAATCAAACCAACCTAATACTATCTAGGATAACTTTGTTGAAGGTGGATGTAGGGTGAGCGGCGGGGAAGGAAGGTGGGTGTGGGTGATGCTAGGGTGGTGAGGAATTGGCTGGGGCCTCTCACCCGAACCCTCCGCAGGGACGGTGCAGCCGAGCTCCATCCTAACCTTAGCAACATCCTTGGCGGTGGTGAGGGGAGGTGAACGTTGGTGGAAGAAGAATGAAGCTTTGAATGGAGCCTCACACTCGACCCCATCTCAGAGCCGGTACATCCGGGGCTTCGATCATCCTCTATTGAAGGGGAAAGAGAGAGGATCCGGGAAACAGAATTGGGCCTCGCACCCAGAGAGGGACGGATGAAGGGGGTTTCCAAAGATTGGGGAAGATAGCCATGGGGCTACACGCAATCAAACGCTCATAGATTCATTGCTTCCCTATGTTTAATCAAACGAGATGGGATACATATATAGGGGAAAGGGGAAGACAAAATGACGCTAACACGTCGATTTACAATCATGGAAGACAGTAGACATCGAAGACTTTGAGGAGTTCAGCGTCGGGAAGGTGGACCGTCTGCAGAAGGTCCCTGACTGAGATCGTGTTAGGGGTCCCTAGCGCCTTCTCTAGGTCACGCTAGCAGCCCCTAGCGCCTTCATCCTGGGTCTGGCAGCAGGCGGGATGCTCTTCGACCTGGTAGCTTGCATGATTCCCATCAATATTATCTTCAAGAGTTAGCTAAGAAACGTCCTACTTTCTAGCCGGATTATCCTCTACTCGACCGGAGAGTTTGAGGGCCTATAAATAGAACCCTTGACTTCATGGCTTGAAGGGGAGACATCTGGAGTTCGCGTCGAAGTGCTGCTACATCTTGGAGCTAGAACCAACCAAGAAGAGCTGTTTCCCACGTCCATCTGCTTCCAAAGTCCAGGGAGTATTGATTCCAAGGGTTTAGTTCAGTCAAAGTTTTCTTCTCTAGCGTCTTTTCCCTCTTCCAAGCATCATATCATTGTCCCTCTTCCTCTACCACGTTCTTGCATCTTCTGCATACATTTACATCCTTCCTATCTTTTAAAACGCCCTAGAGGGGTTAAAAAAAACCAACCTCCCCAGTATTTCTCTTTCCTTTTGCATGTTCTTAAGTTTCTTTGATTTCTTGATACTACATTGTTCAAGGGCTAATTTGGGGTTGTTTTTCTTGTGATCTACACTCTTTTGCAGGTTTACAGAGCTCCTAGCATGAGGCCCAAGCTTCTTGGCCAGCTGGAAAGCATGGAGATCAAAGATTCCCATTTTTTATTCTGCAGAAGCTCTAACGGTCTACCATAGACGTGTTATATTCCCGTAGCAACTTATTGTGAGGCCGTCACAGTTCTGTGACGCATCAGTCTTCAGCCGTTACATCTGACAGAGCTGTAGTTTTCCTGGTTGCTTTCTCTCTCTCTTGGGCTGGTGCATCATCCTTCTATTCTAAGGTATTTACCAGGTCTTTGACTTGTTTTTACCTTAGTGGCGATCACATCTTTCCTTAGTTTGGGCATTAGCTCTCTCCTTCTTCATATTTTCTCTTTATTTGCTTGTTCCACCTATACGGTGTGTTTTTCTTTATCTCCTTATTCCACGCCCCGACGTGTGTTTTTCTTTGTTTGCTTAGCTTAGTTCTGATTGAGATAGCATGCCCATGCTAGTATTCATGCCGGTTGCCTAGGTTCATGTTGCACATGTTCATGGGTTGATTGATTCCACTATTTGTTCACACATTCATCATAGTTGGCATCATAGCCCATCTTGCAAAAGAAGGGACACATTATAACCAACACACCTATGTCTATAGGTGCCTTCAATGCCAACTCCATGCTGACAAAATTCATGCTCCTGCTTCATATCTCCATCCTCTTTCCGCTCCTTGGCCGTTCTCCATGTGGGCTTTTGATATTGTGGGCCCACTAGGTGATCCAAACTCCCTGGTCAAACAGAAATCTTTTATCCTAACTGCTACGGAGCATTTCACCAAATGGGTAGAAGTTGAAGCATATGCAGAAATCAAAGCTACCATAGTTTGATGCTTCATCCTCAAGAACATCATTTCGCGGTTTGGAGTGCCAAGCGACATCATCATCGACAACGGACCCTAGTTCGTGTCACAAGAGCTCCAGGACCTCTGTAAGAAATTCAACATTTCACTGCATCATTCATCACCATACTACCCCCAAGGCAACGGCCAAGCCGAGGCCACCAATAAGACTCTTCTTAAAATCATTAAGAAAATATGCGAATCGCATAAATTTGCTGATTGGGCCGATAAATTAGTAGAAGCTCTATGGGCTTATCGCACCTCCGTCCGTACTCCCACGGGGCAAACTCCTTTTGCTCTCACTTATGGAATGGGGGCGGTACTCCTGTATGAGATTTTGATCCCTTCCCTAAGAGTGCAGCTCGACAAAGAACTAATCTCGATGAACGTCGAGAGGCGTTGCTAGTCCAGTTGGAACACTTGGACGAGAAAAGGCTTAATGCGGCCAATCACGTCTCTGTTTATCAAAAGCGCGTCTCGCGTCATTTTCAAAAGAAAGTCATCGAAAGAAAATTCCAAGTGGGTAATATAGTTTTGAAACGTAAATTTGTTAGATCAGTAGGTCCTAGGTCTAAGCTGTAACCCAATTGGGAGGGTCCGTTCATTATCAAAGAAATTTATCCTGAGAACGCGTACCGTCTTGTCAACGCAAAGGGCGAAGAATTGTCTAGTCCCTGGAACGGGTTGTATCTCAAATATTTTTATCCTTAGAGTCAAGCTAGCAACGGCCCGGTGGCAGGGTGTTCCTCTCCTTGATCATGAAGGGAGATCCCCAGCACGACACTCATACACTACACGACCTCCAAAGTTGGGTTTTCCTCTTCTACGCATCGCCGTTTCTCCTTTGGCCATGCTTAGGGGAAAGTGAAAATCCTTGTTTTTTCTCCTCTTCGGCCGAATATAGGGACAAGTGGTGAATAAGGGGGCGAGAACTGATCTAGACACCCTGATGAAAGAGAGGTCTCAAATAGGGGCAATCCGTTATGACCTCATTCCGTAAAAAGAAGAGAAGAGAAATAAAATAAATAAAAGGGGAAAAATCAAGGCAAAAGCTAAAAGCTCGTTCAAAAGCTCAAAGCTCAAAAGTGTAAATGCTCCCAAAGAATGAAACTAGGCATGGCAAGAGTGGCAGTACAGTTTCTCCGCGGGACGTCATGAGCCCGGTCGTATGCGTGCCTAGAGTGGATGAAGGTTCGATGATGGATACAAAGCCCCGGTGCAACAGACCAAATCTCTTGAAGAGGGATTGTCGTGAGAAGAACTCAAGCCCTAAAAATCTATATACCTGTTACCGGCTTCCTTATCAGATTCTCTTTTTAATTTCCCAAGGACTGGATCGTATCCCGAGTATGGCCTCTGTAGAGGCATCGCTAAGTGAAATTGGACCTTGGCCATGGATGGTCACCCCTGATGAACGTTGTGCTTAGGAAACCCCTAAAGAGATCCCGTCATCGGGTTTGAGCTGGTTTAAAAATAAAAACAACAAAAAATTAAATATTTCAAAAAAAAAATTAAATATTTCAAAATCCAAAAAAAGTAAATATTTCAAAATCTAAAAAATCAAAATATTTGAAAATCTAAAAAATCAAATATTTCAAAATCCAAAAAAGTCAAATATTTCAAAATCTAAAAAATCAAATATTTCAAAACCTAAAAAAAATCAAATATTTTAAAATCTAAAAAAATTAAATATCTTCAAAACCGCAAAGATATTTTTCAAAATCATCACTTGCATTTCATGGCATGCATGACATCCTTTCCTTTCGTAATTTTGCCTATTTAATAAGGATTACCCCCTTAACCAAAAATCAAGGATTGGTTATTCCCTAACTTGCTGCAGGTAAGGGGTTAAGCCTAAAATAGATTTAACCTATTTTTTGTGTGCAGGGATAGGATTTACAAATGATGTTGGCCTCTACAGGTATGCGGTCCTTATACGGCCGTTTAAATATTTCAAACGGCCATAATATGACCGTTCCAGTCTTCTAGACGACCTCTAAAAGGCCGCCTTCATTATATCTCACAATCCCAGTGACCCTCCTTTGCGCCCAGAGTCCTACGGCTCGAATATGACCGCTTATTATGTAAGCGGCCTTTCATTAACCATTCCATGTCTTAAACGGCCCATCGATGGACCGTGTAGACCGTCATTCCGAATTCTTACCATCCGTATATGGAGTGGTCTATCTAAGACCGTTTAACACATCCAGCGGTCTATGGTGGACCGCTTACTTTCCAGGAAACCTTCCCAATCCACAAATGCACAAGAAACAAAGGCCAATTTCATTCAATCACAAGCATTCCATTCTTTATGCAAAAACAAATCAAAATCAATTCATGGGTCTTTTTACATCATAAATGCTCAAAATCACTCAATCCTCAACCGGGCATCCCCGCGAGGCCTGATCTCACACAACTCTCTCGCATAACCCTGATACTCCTTCTGAAGCTCTGTCACCTCCGCTGGTAGGGTTCACACCCTGCTGATCTCTGACATGATTAGTGCGCTCCTGACCGCCTGCTCATCCTCCTTTGACCTGAGCCTCCTCGCCTATAGTGCGGGAAGATGGGGTAGTGCTGGAACTGTCATCTTGGAGAGCCCAACCTATAGAAAACACCTGTGGGGGTTGTACACCGCCAAGCTAGTGTCTCCCACAAGCCTCAAGTCGAGCCCAAGCCTTCTAGGAAGCCTAAGAGTGGTACCATGGAGGAAAGACGGGCACATCACGAACCAGTCCAGGGGCAGAGTGTTGAGGTAGAGGGGCCATTCATCCCTAGTCTTCTTGTCTGCGGTCCGACACTCCACCTGCTGAGAGAACCTGAAAGAACCGCCAATGAAGAAGAGTGGATGGCTCCCAAAGATTCGGCTAGCAGAAGTAATATCCTCCGTGGGCATGAATTTCAACTTGACACCCATCCAGCACTCAAGGAGGATCATGGAGCCAAAGAGTGGGCCTCCTAAGGCTGCTGAGCTAAGGCCCTTGTTGCATCCCATAGTTCGTGCTTGGTTTCAATGATATCAAAACGATTGTGTTTGTGTGTGTATGTGTTTTATTTAGCAATGTTTCATTGAACAACATGTTTCATATCTTGATTTGATGGGTTGAAAGATGGAGTTACACTTGATGTTTATAGAACTAACATTATATTTATGCTGGTTTGTAGGAATACAACTTCATGGCTCATACTTGGAATCTTAAGGAGTCCATCAATGAAAAAGTGAGTTGACTCTATTCATGTTTAAAAGTTATATGAATACTTTATATTTAATGGTCTCATGCTTTGAATATTTTAATTTGCAGGATCAAAATCCATGATTTATGTTTGGAACTCAAAGGAGTGCATCAATGAAGATCTTATTGAAAAAGGGAGTTAACTAACTCACTGCATTGTAATGACTCTTCTATATTTCATGCATTCCATCAAATAGCTTTTCATAATCTTGGTTGGGCATTCGCTTTCCTCGTAAGATTTTTGGGCTTGAAATAACCTCAACCTTGTAACTTGAAATTTGATGGATGTGATCTTCTAAGTTGCTAATGACATGAATGTGGTTCATGCATTTTCTACTTGAAGCATTTAAGCTTGTATTGTGCTTGAAATATTCGTAGAAGACTTCATGAGATTTGGTTCTATATTGCTCATACCTTGCATGAATGATTGGTATTTACTGATGTGTGAGATGCATGTGAAGACCATGTTCCTCGTGAAAATAAGGCTTCATGAATATTAATTTTTGTCAACAAGAATGTCATTTGAATGAATGTGGTTCTATGATATTATGTATGCTTTGCATTTGGCATGATTGTTAACACTTGTGTAATGAAGCATCTTGATGCTGAAGATTTGGTTGATTCAAGAATGTGATTGAATGGTTGAGCTTCCATGTTATTATATTTGATTGAATGATAGATTCATGCTTATCATTTCAAAACCTTGTCATTTGGTTAAATGTATTTTTGCTAAGTGATTTGAGAAGCAAAACGCATGTTTGAATAGGTTCAATGATGTATTTCATTGTGAACATGTTCATAGTGTTAATGCATAACTCATATATTTTGATTCTCAACTAACCTCTTGGTTTATCATGTTTTTCAGGATACAAAATCATTGTTGATCTTCATGGGATTATGGTAACATTTAATCAATTGTTTCCCTTTGGTTTGATGGAGGTTTTAGTTATTTTTCAAACTCAAACTATCTTACAGTCTTCACCATTTTCAATCCGACCGTTGGATCTACCCTCTAAAAATTTTATGTTGTAGCTCTGGGAGTCCTCTTTCCAACGCCTTCAGTCTCGCTTCGATCGGAGTTCGGAGCTAGGAGAATTAATTCCTGCCGCCGAAGCGCGCAGAGCTGTTTTTTGTGTGCCCAGCCACTGCGGTCGACCCCTGTAACTTTGGGTGCTTATTTTAGTTTTCCAGCAGCTTCTAGAACGGGATTTTCGGGAGACTTTAAAACCCATTGAAAACCCTTTCAAACATTACCATACTACCCCCCATTAGTTTCTATTGTTATTAAGGTGTTTTGAACATGTATTAGGAGGGTTTTATGAGTCTTTTCCCCACCCCTTAAGTTGCTTATATAAGAGTTACGAATTTGGGAGTTCATTAACCCCAATGCTTATTTGTTCATTCGTATAGGTGAAGAAAAGGGGAGAACGGGGTGGAGCTCTTGCAAGGAGGAGATCATCTACTTCCGTGAAGATCTGGAGATCGTGGAAGAAGAAGAAAAGGTGCGGATCGAAGAGAGGATCAAGAGGACGTAAGAATCGTCTTCATCCGGCTCCCCTCTAACTCGTGGTTCAAGGAACATCATCAATCGGCCTTGGAAAATAAAGGGGGACTACTTCTATGTCTTCTATCAGTTCTTTGTGATGTGTTCTATGATCTATATTTTGGGTTTGAGCATGCTTGAATATTTGTGTTTATTTTCTTAACATTAGATATATTTGTGTGTGTGACCGTTTGTGTATACGGTCGTGTTTGATCGCCTTCGTGCGATCGTGTTTGTGTCATTGTGCTGCAGTTGTTGCAGCGTGTGTGTGTTGTGATCCGGTCGTCAGATCGTGTGTGTGTGTTTGTGATCCGGTCGTGTGGGAGACTTCGTCTCCATCTATGTGTGTGTTGGGGCGTGTCCCCGTGTGTGTGCGGGCGTCATCCCGTGTGTGTTTGGAGCATCGTCTCCGTTTGGGGATTTATCCCCGAGTGAAGTCTCACCGAGTTTGGTGAGGGGTGGACGTAGGGAGCCCGTCGTGGTCCCGAACCACCTTAAAAATCCTCGTGTCTTGTGGTTTGATCTTTGTGGTTGTATGCTTCGCTATCTTATATGTTTATGCAATCGTGTGAGCTCGGTGAGATTGAGTGAATTAAGTTTAAATCAGTTTAGATTAAATTCCTCAATCTCATCAATCTTGTTAATTCCGCTGTGCGCTAGTTTATGTTTTTAATCGGACATAGTTTATAGTAGTAGGATCTATTCACCCCCCCTCTAGATCCGTGTTCTTGCACTACGGGACCCAATAATTGGTATCAGAGCGAGGCTCTGCTGTACCTAGATCTCACGATCTACAGAGTGATCCTAAAACTGTATACTTATCGAAGCGACAGGGAGAGAGTTCACGTTAGGGTTTGCATGGCTGCCTAGCCATGGTGGCCCCCCCCCCTCAGGGGATGGCGAGCTCCCTCCCCATCCCCCTCCCACTTCGTCAAAGCCTTCCTTCCTTCAAACTCTAGCCCACGCCCTCTCCCTAACAAAGGTCTCTATAGGTATCAAGCCTCCAGCTTTTACGGATGATGGCCATGCTGCGGTCTTCTTCTCCAAATAGGAAGTAATGCAGTCCTACAAGCCTCTTGAGTTCGCAATAATAGCCAGATGCTCCTATGGTAGGCCGTCGATACCGGAGACCAAGAGCTTTCTTGCCCAACGTCTAAATCTTCAGAAGGATTTCTTGCTCAGTGCGCTTAATCCCCGACACCTCCTGCTGCGGTTCTCGTCGGAAGAAGATTTCTTGAAGGCCCTGCTCCGGAAGAATATATACGTCAAAGGCTCTCTCTTTCGATTCTTCAGATGGACAGCAGACTTCAACTTCAACAATGATCCTTCCATCATGCCGAAATGGGTTAGTTTTCCAGCCCTTCCTGTCAATTTTTATGGTGAGGACTTCCTCTGCTCGATAGCAGGCAACCTTGGGAAGGTTCTGCGAATTCATGAATCCACTCTAGCCTGGACTCACACCGCTGAGGCTTACGTTTGTGTTGAACTTGATATTGAAAAACCTCTTGTGGAAAACATTTGGATCGATTGTGGGGGTCCTGGCTTCTGGCAGAGCATCAAAAACCACCGCATACCCCACCTATGCTCGGCTTGTCACAAGATTGGCCATGAAACAAAGGATTGCGCGAGGAAACAAGGCACTTCAATTGCTAAAATTGACAATCAAAAATAGAGACCCCCTTCTGATGATACTGCAATTGCCAAGCCTACTAAGACTTGGATTCCTGTGGGCTCGACAAATCTCCACCCTGCCACACATAAGCAACAACCTACAGAACAAGTAGCAATTCCGGTTGGCAACTCCTTTCAACTCCTTCAGCAGCTGGATGAATCCTCAAAGGAGGAGACTGTCCCTCCATCTTTCGAGTTGCACCCCTCCCCCATGGAGAATTCTCCTAAGCAAAGTGAGGACCACACCCAGGTACAAGTTGACTCCTCCTCTCAGGCGACTCACACTCTGTCCACACAGAAGCATGCTGATGATCCTGAAATATCCTCTACTACAACACCCCAGGGCACTGATCACCTGACAATCAATAGGTTGGACAAAGGCAAAACTATTATAAATTCCTCCTCCTTCACTACTAGGCGCCCTTCTGATATAAGCTCTGTCCAAATTGGAAACCAAAGCTACTTGTTGGAGACTGATACCAATTCCAGTATGCAGCAGGAGGCACATCATTTACATGATCCCCAGTGGCAGGATAAAATAACAGAATGCAGGAATAACATTGCCTTACAAGCTGAGATTGACAACACCACAGCCTTACATGCTGATAGACCGGGGGTCTTAACCAGAGGTATGAAGAGGATTGGATCTGAAGGCAAGATCCAATCCAAAACCCTTCTATAATGTCTTTCCTCATCTGGAACATAAGGGGTATCGGTAATGACCTCTCTGTGGGTCGTGCCAAACTCTTAATTAAAGAGCACAGAGTTGACTGCATTGCCATTCTTGAACCTAAAATTCATAATAGCAATATGGATAGAATCTGCAAAAAGCTAGGTATGGAGAAATGTATAGCAAATAAAGATGAGCGAGCTCACATCTGGATTATGTGGAAAGGACAGTTGGATTTTGTTATTACATGTCAACATGACCAACATGTCACAATCAAACAGACTTCTAACAATCTGCCTGAATTCCATGCATCCTTTATTTATGCTAAATGTACTCCAGTGGAAAGGCTTCAGTTATGGGCATCCCTCATTCATGCCAATTCTCAAATCAATGGCCCTTGGGTAGTGGCTGGAGATTTCAACAGTATCATGGCTGTTGATGAAAAATTGGGGGGCAATATACCTTCACTCAGGTCCATGAATGACTTTAAGGATTGCATGAATGATTGTGGCCTCATAGATGCAAGTTTTATGGGCTCCAAATATACATGGCACAATCAGCAAGCTGGCTCCAATGGCATCTGGGCTAGACTTGATAGAGTCCTCACCAATAACTCTTGGATGCATTCTTTTCCTATTACTGTGGAACACCTCTCTAGAGAAGCCTCTGACCACGCCCCCCTTCTAGTTAAATTGGCTAGACAATACACTACTAAAAGCAGATTTTACTTTCAGCAAATGTGGACTAAGCATGATTTATTCCTCTCTGCAGTGGAGCAGTCTTGGAGAACTAGTCCATTAGCTTCCTCTGCCATTACTACTCTGGTTCTCAAACTTAAATCCCTGAGGTATACCCTTCGGGATTGGAACAAGAACATTTTTGGAAATGTGCACAAAAATTTAATTGAAGCAGAAGATATGGTGTTAAAGGCCGAGCACAACTATGATCAGCAACCAGGCCCTAACACACTCTCAGCCCTAGACAGTGCCAAATACATTCTCACAGAAAGAATCTTACAGCAGGAAATTTTTTGGAAACAAAAGTCTAGGATCAGGTGGTTGGCTGAAGGAGACAGGAACACTAAATTTTTTCATGCCACTGCTTCAGCTAATAGAAGGAAAAATTCTATCAACTGTCTCAGGAATGCCATGGGTAATCTAACTTCAGACCACCAGCAGATGAAGGAAATTGCTATCTCCCATTTTCAAACTGCTTTCACCTCCCAACCACATCATGTTGATATGGACAGTCTGAACTGCATTCCTTGTATTGTGACCCATGATGATAACACTCTGTTAAATGCAGTCCCAACTGATGTGGAAATAAAGGAAGCTGTCTTTTCTACATCCCCTGACAGTGCCCCTAGCCCGGATGGCTATACTGGTAGTTTTTTTCAACATGCATGGCACATAATTGCAGACACTCTCATAAAGGTCATTCAAGAATTTTTCACTGATAGAAAGCCTCTCCCAAGATGCATAACAGCTACTGTCATAGCCCTTATTCCTAAGACCAACAATGCTACTGACATTTCTGAATTCAAGCCAATCAGTTTATGCAACCTCTCTCATAAAATCATTTCTAAAATCATCAGCAATAGAATGAGCAGACTTTTGCCATCACTCATTTCAAAGGAGCAAACAGCTTTTGTCAAAGGTAGGCACATCATTGAAAATATTGCTTTGGCCCAGGAAATGGTGCAAGAATTAGGTAGGAAAACCAGAGGTAGCAATGTCATTCTCAAATTGGACATGGCTAAGGCATATGATAGAATTGAATGGGATTTTCTTGCTGCAGTCCTGACGAAATTTGGTTTTGACTCCCAGTTCATTAACATGATTGAAAGCTTGATTACTAACTGCTGGTTCTCAATAGCACTCAATGGAGATCTAGCTGGTTTTTTCAAATCCACCAGAGGCCTCAGACAAGGTGATCCTATTACCCCAATTCTCTTTATTCTGGCCCAAGAATCACTTAGCAGGTTGCTAAAGGACAAATTTGACAAAGGTAAAGTGGGTTGGTATTCTGGCCCCCGGAGGTGCCCATCCATCTCCCACCTTTTATTTGCTGATGATACACTAATTTTTGCCAATGCCAGTGTCACTTCCCTCTGTCAACTCATGCACACCTTACAAACTTATGAGGAAGCATCAGGGCAACTGATAAATTCTAGCAAGAGTGGTTTTCTATTGCACTCAAACTGCAGTCCCAGCCTCATCCGAAGACTAGAAAATATAACAGGTTTCTCAAGACAATCATTTCCTCAAAAGTACTTGGGATACCCACTGGTTTTGGGCAGATCCAAGAAGGTTTTCTTTGCTGGCATCATTACCACCATTCAGAAGCATATAGAAGGATGGCAAGCTAGATTACTCTCACAGAGTGCTCGGTTAATATTGATCAAACATGTCCTATCATCCATTCCAATTTATATACTGGCTTCCACTCCTCTGCATGCAGGCATACATCAAATGATGGACAGATATTTTGCCAATTTTTTCTGGGGCTCCTCTAATTATGGCAACCGAAAACACTGGAAATCTTGGAATTCTATTTGCAAACCTATGGAGCAGGGAGGTCTTGGGATTATGTCCCTAAAACAAATGGATCTTGCTCTTAGGGTCAAAATGCTATGGAATGGACTCCATTCTCAACCTCTTTGGGCAGTCTTTTTCAGGGCTAAATACACTCAGAATACACATATCTCTGAGGTCAATTTCAAAAACATGAAGGGAATCAACAGGAATAGCTGGAATAAAGCAAAAACACTCATCTTGGAGCACCAAAGGGTCATACTGGGTGATGGGGCTCAAACCAATTTCTGGCTAGATACATGGTTGGGAAACAGAACTCTTGCTTCTTATATATGCACTGATGGCACCATCAACACTAATGCTATTGTTCAAGACATCATTATGACTCCAAGGCTGGAGGACACTGCTGCATTGGAACTTCACCTTCCAGTTGAGATTAGGAGAACTTTATCTCCATCCCTTTTAACTCATCACTCTGATCACTTCATCTGGTCACTTTCAGGGAATGGGAGCTATTCTGTCTCCTCCATTTATAAAAAACTGATGCAACCTCAACACTCTCAGATTATGGAGGTGCATACCAACTGGAAACGCATTTGGTCCCCTTGGATTCCAACCAAAATCTCACTGCATATATGGAAAGTATTCTTCAACTGCCTGCCCACTGATCAGAATGTTAAAGCTAGTGGTATACCTATATGCTCCAAATGCAATTGCTGCCAGAACCATAAAGCAGAGGATACAAATCATCTCTTCCTTAACAGTGACTGGGCTGTGAACATATGGTCCTTCTTTCAAAACAAAGGCCTGGAGATTGGTGGTCGGACAATCAGAGAACTAATCTCCAAAAATATTCAAAGTGCTGCTGGTACATCTCTATTTGGTCTCTTCATTATTGCTCTAACTGGTTTTAGCCTGTGGGAGATTTGGACTGCTAGGAACTCTGTCCTCCATGATGGGAAGCCTCCTAAGATCCAGCAAATGATCCCAAAAATTCTCTCCCAAGTGAGACAATCTTTAGCACCGTCTAAGCTTCGGGAAGACAAACATGAAAGGAGAACTGTTCTAGCAGAATGTGGAATTCAGGCCATCAGGAACAACAGTCCAAAACTGAAGCTCATCAAATGGCAATTCCCACCCTGGCCTCATATTAAACTGAACACCGATGGTGCCTCCAAGCTAGCTCAGCTTTCAGGTGGTGGTGGTGTCATCAGGGACTCACATGGATCAATCATCTTGGCTTTCTCCCATTTTTATGACCAAGCTAGCAGCATGATGGCAGAGGCTCGAGCACTCCAGGATGGTCTAAAATATCTGAGAACCCTTACTACACACCCGAGCACCATTGAATGTGACTCCCAAATCCTGGTCCAAGTTATCAACCAAAAGATTCCCTGTCCTTGGGAAATTTTGAAGTATGTGAGGGAAATCCGGACCCTTCTCATGGCAACTGACACTATCACTCACATCTTTCGTGAAGCCAATAAGGTGGCAGATTCGTTGGCCAATCTAGCTTGCACCAACAAATGTAATCTTTATTTTTCCTCACAGCAGCAACTTCCTAGTGCTGTTAGAGGTTTTGCCCGTTTGGATAAGCTAGGAATGCCTAGCATCCGCACAATGTAATTCCCTTGATTCTTTTATATGAATAAATCCACCTCCTAGCAGTGCATCCCAATGCACCTAGGAAATGTTTTTGATAAAAAAAACAGAGTGATCCTAGTGCATTCTACAATCATGAATTTTTCTGTTGAACACATGTCGATGAATTGCCTTCCTATTCTTAATGGTTCTGATGTTACTTCATGGATAGGTAAAATGTATAGACTGATCAATTCAATTAATCCTAATCTTTGGAAGTTGATCTATGATGGTCCTCACATATTGCCTCTAGATGAGACCAAGTGGTCTAGTCAAGATAAATTGAAGAACCATGAAAATGTCATTGTCTTAAGTTTATTGAAAAGTGCTATTGATACTCATATGTTTCCATTTGTTTCTTCTTGTAGAACGGCAAAGGAGCTTATGGATCAGTTGATCAAAGCTCAAGAGATGGAAGGACAAAATTGTCTCATGGCCGACAATGATGATCAACTCAATGAAGAAAATTATGATGAGGTGCATTCTGAATCCGAAGAACTCTCTATTGAGGAATGGCAAATGGCATATGCTACGCTGTATGATAAATGCAAGAAACTCAAATATGAAAATAAAACCTTGAAAAGGAAGATTAATGAGAATGTGTCTGATAATCTTTCCTGTGAAAATTGTAAAACTTTGGAGTCAAAGATTGAGAACCTAGAATATGAAAAAGAACTTCTAGAATCTAAAGTTGAATTATTTTCTTTGTCTGATGATGATAAAATGTTTGAAAAGTTACTTGATTCTGAAATTGATAGCAAGAGCATCATGAATGAAAATGAAGATCTTAAAAAGAAAAATGGTGCCATGTCTATTCAGAATTCCTTGCTTGAGGGAAGATTGAAATGCTTTGATAAGTTTGAAAAAGAAAATTCCTTATTAAAATCTGAGAATGAACAACTGCTTGTTAAGATTTCAAAGTTTGTTGAAACTGAGAAAGTTCTTGAAAACTTAACTGAAAAACTCCATGCCATGAATGATGAAAATAAGAAAATCTTGAAAGAGAATGAAAACTTGGAATCTGTGAATTGTCTGCTTAGTGAGAAAATCCTTGCATGTGAAAAAGAGACAAATGATTTGAAAAATGACTTGTCTAGATTTGTCAAAGAGAAGGAGAACTTAGACACATTGCTAGGTGTTAAAGTGAACTTTCAAAAAGAGGGTCTTGGCTACATCCCGGTCAACAAAAAATCTTTTGAACACAAAATGAAAACCTCTTTTGTTCATGTCTCTGACATTCCTAGCACCTCCAAAGCTCCTCCTCCCATTTTTCAAAAGAAAACTTCTGAAAATAGTTTTGAGAAAAAAAAAATCTCAACACAAAACCCACCATGCAAAAAGAGTTTCAAAGAGTTCAAAATAGACAAAAATTGAAATTGAATGTTGAATGCTTTTACTGTGGCATGCATGGTCATGTGATGGATGATTGTGTTGTCATGAAAGAGGATGACAAACTTGCATGCAAAAAGAAAAATGTCTCATGCTTTTATTGTCACAAACTTGGCCATGTCATGAATGATTACTTTGTGAAGTAAAATGATGATTTTCATGCCATGAATGCAAAATTAAACCTTCAAAGAAAATTCAGAATTGAACATGCCTCCAATGCTCAAGGGTCTTCATCCTATTGTTGGCACTCAAAATATAATCCTTCAGGCGACCAAGCCGCAGATACAAATGATACGGCCCACTGAAGCACAAAAGCCGATGGAGATCAGTTTACTAGAGGATCCTCAAGCTGCGAGGGCCCCGAGTCACCTTAAAGTGAGCACCGGGGACTTCACCTCAGGAGAGTCAGGATGAATCCACAACCAATCGGCAGCGCGATCAAGCCTGCCCAATGATACGGCGTCGACCTCGTCATGCCGCCACCCTACATCCGTCACCCGACCAAGGACGAAGGCATACCCAATGACTCTCCTAAAGAGGAAGAATGTCCTCGGCCGTCCACGATGAGGTGCCGAGGGTTCTATCAGCAGAAGGCCCCGATCACCCGACACGGGTTCGGCTTCTCACCATAATGGGCCTGTTAGTGGCCGATTGATCGCCATTCAAGGCGGAATTATCCAGGATGCAACACCATCCCGCAAGGAAGCTTCGGACACGAGTCCGTCTCAACCAGAAGCACAAATCACAGTGCCGAAGGCCGTACCAGCAAGACACCCGTGTGCTCGGGCCAGACACACGCGAAGTTCTGATTAAGGCCATTCGTCATATCAAGAGCTTCGTCAACACTCCGTCAAGGTTTTCCAAGGGCCAAGGCGAGAGGAACACTCAACGGGAGCTTCTGAAATCATCTTCGGACCCATCGGCCTAGCCGCGCCGAGCAAACAAGTTAAAACGGCTCGTGAAGGGGCGTCGGCACCTCTTAATACGGCGCCATCAAAACCGACACGCCAATGCCAATCAGGGACATGCTCCCCGGTGCCACCAAATCTGGCGCGCCCCCTTCCCAGGGCGCCTGATTAACACAAGGCTACATATAGCCTGCCTTCGGAGAAAAAAGGGGAGAGGAAGAAAAGAGAAAAGATCAGAAATGAAAAGGAGAAAAAAAGACAAAAGAGAGCCAATCCGAGGAGAGAGTTCTATTCGTCCGAGAGAAGAGCTTGGGGGAGAAGTAGGGTTTTCCACCGAGGGTTCTCGTCGTTGCCTTCCTCGTCTGTTCCTCTGAATACCTCTGGAGCCGGAGAAGAGAAGCCGGGGGGATCCGATACTCTGTTCTGAAGAAAGGGTTTAGGTGGGTTTCCGTGTTTTCTCCCGGTCGATCCCCTTTCTTCTTCTTTGGTTTTCTTCCCCTGATACAATGTAAGTGAGAGAGGGGAGGGGCGATGACACGAGCCTGACCTCCCCTCCCTCACCATTACCTCTGCCCCTTCTCTTCGTCTGTAATGAGCTTCCCCTATTAATGTAAACAGCGGTCGAGCAACAACGCCGGCACCGGAATATACATGTTGTACATATGTATCTGTGTCGTTCATGGGATGAATGAAATGCGATTGTGGCTGATGCCGTATCTCTCTTTTATGCCCTCTCCAATCTCTTCTCGAATGTGCATCTAATGATTTCCCTGCATACGTACTCCCGTATAATCGATTTCTCTGACGCTAGATATGCCCTCGGGCTACATGAATCATTCTCCCCCCTCCCCGGGGTTTTCTCTTTTGATCCTAATGTAATGGCCGGGCTCTGCACCGTATATGCAACGAGTTCTGTGATCGAAGACGCACTTGTGTGCATATCTCTGTCCATCTCCGCCTAGGGAGCGAACCCTTCACCGCCCCTGTGCTTTTCTTCATAGGCGAGATGGGTGGGGAAGATCGCTTCAATCGTTCTTTTTCATTCAGCGGCGAGCCCCTGTTGGTTTGTTTCCGAATATGATATATATATACATATATACATTCCCCGGGCCTCCGTGCTAATCACATAGCATGCTGGTATTAACTTGCTTAGCCCGCGGGTTTCGCCGTTCTAATATGTTTCTAGCAATTCATTTGTCCACTTGTCGTCGTCAAACAATGTCTTGCGCCGCTCTCTTCGCTCCGCTCATACCTTAACGGGAGTATGCTCTGTAGCATCACTCCAGTATTCGGGGAGGGGGACATTCCCCCAATCTTCTACATCAGCCACTCGGCCGACAAAGGGGTCGTCCATTGATGACGAATGTCCCTACTGACCATTGAGTGCGCAGCAACGGGGCTAAGCCCTGCAGTTCAAATCCACGGTCCTTAATGGACTTTGTGGTGGCTGTGGGTTGTGTTCCCCTTGTAGGCTAGCCCTCAGGGTTTTTTTTTTTTTATCAAAAACCTTTCCTAGGTGCATTGGGATGCACTGCTAGGAGGTGGATTTATTCATATAAAAGAATCAAGGGAATTACATTGTGCGGATGCTAGGCATTCCTAGCTTATCCGAACGGGCAAAACCTCTAACAGCACTAGGAAGTTGCTGCTGTGAGGAAAAATAAAGATTACATTTGTTGGTGCAAGCTAGATTGGCCAAAGAATCTGCCACCTTATTGGCTTCACGAAAGATGTGAGTGATAGTGTCAGTTGCCATGAGAAGGGTCCGGATTTCCCTCACATACTTCAAAATTTCCCAAGGACAGGGAATCTTTTGGTTGATAACTTGGACCAGGATTTGGGAGTCACATTCAATGGTGCTCGGGTGTGTAGTAAGGGTTCTCAGATATTTTAGACCATCCTGGAGTGCTCGAGCCTCTGCCATCATGCTGCTAGCTTGGTCATAAAAATGGGAGAAAGCCAAGATGATTGGTCCATGTGAGTCCCTGATGACACCACCACCACCTGAAATCTGAGCTAGCTTGGAGGCACCATCGGTGTTCAGTTTAATATGAGGCCAGGGTGGGAATTGTCATTTGATGAGCTTCAGTTTTGGACTGTTGTTCCTGATGGCCTGAATTCCACATTCTGCTAGAACAGTTCTCCTTTCTTGTTTGTCTTCCCGAAGCTTAGACAGTGCTAAAGATTGTCTCACTTGGGAGAGAATTTTTGGGATCATTTGCTGGATCTTAGGAGGCTTCCCATCATGGAGGACAGAATTCCTAGCAGTCCAGATCTCCCATAGGCTAAAACCAGTTAGAGCAATAATGAAGAGACCAAATAGAGATGTACCAGCAGCACTTTGAATATTTTTGGAGATTAGTTCTCTGATTGTCCGACCACCAATCTCCAGGCCTTTGTTTTGAAAGAAGGACCATATGTTCACAGCCCAGTCACTGTTAAGGAAGAGATGATTTGTATCCTCTGCTTTATGGTTCTGGCAGCAATTGCATTTGGAGCATATAGGTATACCACTAGCTTTAACATTCTGATCAGTGGGCAGGCAGTTGAAGAATACTTTCCATATATGCAGTGAGATTTTGGTTGGAATCCAAGGGGACCAAATGCGTTTCCAGTTGGTATGCACCTCCATAATCTGAGAGTGTTGAGGTTGCATCAGTTTTTTATAAATGGAGGAGACAGAATAGCTCCCATTCCCTGAAAGTGAACAGATGAAGTGATCAGAGTGATGAGTTAAAAGGGATGGAGATAAAGTTCTCCTAATCTCAGCTGGAAGGTGAAGTTCCAATGCAGCAGTGTCCTCCGGCCTTGGAGTCATAATGATGTCTTGAACAGTAGCATTAGTGTTGATGGTGCCATCAGTGCATATATAGGAAGCAAGAGTTCTGTTTCCCAACCATGTATCTAGCCAGAAATTGGTTTGAGCCCCATCACCCAGTATGACCCTCTGGTGCTCCAAGATGAGTGTTTTTGCTTTATTCCAGCTGTTCCTGTTGATTCCCTTCATGTTTTTGAAATTGACCTCAGAGAGATGTGTATTCTGAATGTATTTAGCCCTGAAAAAGATTGCCCAGAGGGATTGAGAATGGAGTCCATTCCATAGCATTTTGACCCTAAGAGCAAGATCCATTTGTTTTAGGGACATAATCCCAAGACCTCCCTGCTCCATAGGTTTGCAAATAGCATTCCAAGATTTCCAGTGTTTTCAGTTGCCATAATTAGAGGAGCCCCAGAAAAAATTGGCAAAATATCTGTCCATCATTTGATGTATGCCTGCATGCAGAGGAGTGGAAGCCAGTATATAAATTGGAATGGATGATAGGACATGTTTGATCAATATTAACCGAGCACTCTGTGAGAGTAATCTAGCTTGCCATCCTTCTATACGCTTCTGTATGGTGGTAATGATGCCAGCAAAGAAAACCTTCTTGGATCTGCCCAAAACCAGTGGGTATCCCAAGTACTTTTGAGGAAATGATTGTCTTGAGAACCCTGTTATATTTTCTAGTCTTCGGATGAGGCTGGGACTGCAGTTTGAGTGCAATAGAAAACCACTCTTGCTAGAATTTATCAGTTGCCCTGATGCTTCCTCATAAGTTTGTAAGGTGTGCATGAGTTGACGGAGGGAAGTGACACTGGCATTGGCAAAAATTCGTGTATCATCAGCAAATAAAAGGTGGGAGATGGATGGGCACCTCCGGGGGCCAGAATACCAACCCACTTTACCTTTGTCAAATTTGTCCTTTAGCAACCTGCTAAGAGATTCTTGGGCCAGTATAAAGAGAATTGGGGCAATAGGATCACCTTGTCTGAGGCCTCTGGTGGATTTGAAAAAACCAGCTAGATCTCCATTGACTGCTATTGAGAACCAGCAGTTAGTAATCAAGCTTTCAATCATGTTAATGAACTAGGAGTCAAAACCAAATTTTGTCAGGACTGCAGCAAGAAAATCCCATTCAATTCTATCATATGCCTTAGCCATGTCCAATTTGAGAATGACATTGCTTCCTCTGGTTTTCCTACCTAATTCTTGCACCATTTCCTGGGCCAAAGCAATATTTTCAATGATGTGCCTGCCTTTGACAAAAGTTGTTTGCTCCTTTTGAAATGAGTGATGGCAAGAGTCCGCTCATTCTGTTGCTGATGATTTTAGAAATGATTTTATGAGAGAGGTTGCATAAACTGATTGGCCTGAATTCAGAAATGTCAGTAGCATTGTTGGTCTTAGGAATAAGGGCTATGACAGTAGCTGTTATGCATCTTGGGAGAGGCTTTCTGTCAGTGAAAAATTCCTGAATGGCCTTTATGAGAGTGTTTGCAATTATGTGCCATGCATGTTGAAAAAAACTACCAGTATAGCCATCCGGGCCAGGGGCACTGTCAGGGGATATAGAAAAGACAGCTTCCTTTATTTCCACATCAGTTGGGACTGCATTTAATAGAGTGTTATCATCCTGGGTCACAATACAAGGAATGCAGTTCAGACTATCCATATCAACATGATGTGGTTGGGAGGTGAAAGCAGTTTGAAAATGGGAGATAGCAATTTCCTTCATCTGCTGATGGTCTGAAGTTAGATTACCCATGGCATTTCTGAGATAGTTGATAGAATTTTTCCTTCTATTAGCTGAAGCAGTGGCATGAAAAAATTTAGTGTTCCTGTCTCCTTCAGCCAACCACCTGATCCTAGACTTTTGTTTCCAAAAAATTTCCTGCTATAAGATTCTTTCTGTGAGAATGTATTTGGCACTGTCTAGGGCTGAGAGTGTGTTAGGGCCTGGTTGCTGACCCTCAGGGTTTCCTTCCCTCCATCGGTCATCCCGATACGAGTGTTGTGGTGACTCGGGTCGCGTGCCCCTCATAGGCTAGCCCTGGGGGTTTTCGCTCCCATAATGAGTCACCTCATTCGCTCACTGTCGCCCATGGATTCGGTGCCCCTAGCAGGCTAGGCCTCGGGGTTTTCCTTTCCGTTCAGGTTTGCCGGCCGCCGTTGTGCCACCCGGCTTTCAGGGGTTGCTCCGCTACGTGAGTACTCCCCGCTTCTCCCCGATAAATCCTCCGCGATGGGGAGATGCTGCCGAAATTCTGGCTCGAATAGGTCTGCCTCGGAACAATCGCCGTGCTCGAGTGTGAACCTCGCGCGAGCCTATGACTCAGCTCTCGGATCCCCAGGGTTGATCCTTTGAATAAATGACTTAAGTGTACTTCCAAAGTTTCCTAAAGTAATTTAATAAACCCCAAAAAAAATGATGAATAAGACCTCGGCTTTCGTAAGATCTGGCTAAACCGGTGCCGTTTATATACGGCGCGCCTTAAAACGGCGCCCCCCCCTTTTTCGGCGCGCTTCTTCCCGGCGCGCCCTGATCAGGCCACGCTGTTTTAAACTTTCCTTTTGTACCTACGGTTTCCCGTGCCGTTTTAAGTCCTATACCTACACTTTCAGGCACCGTTTCTGATCATTACACTCTCTAATCCCTGGCTCGCCCCCGAGCGACCCTCGCTTCCCGCGGTCGAAATTAATAAACCCTAATTAGTAATAAATTAAACAATAGGAGGGCATCTCGAGTCCAAATCTTTTTGCTATCACGATTTCACCACTATGTCTGTCATCACTCTACTCTCGCCATCATGCTTGTGTCACCTTTTCCCCCGTTGGCGGGGTTTAATAAACATGTGATTGAGCTCTGCTTATCTTCATAATTCTGTCATCTTGCTTAGCATAGTCATCATTGTCATACATGCATGTTTCCATTGACCCTCGGGTATATCAAATGGCGTTGACAGAGGGTTGGGTTACGCTCGATCGAAGGTCTCCGCTATGTGCGATGGTGGTCTCCGGACCTACGTCCTCCGCCACGCCACGTACCACGGGTCTCCAATTAAACCGATCATGCCTCTGCATGATTGATAGATGCATCTCGCATGATTCCATCATGTTCGTAGCGTTGCACCCTTTATTCCGGCCTCGACAGTCCACTATCTCGGCAATTAATCAAAGGTGTTCCCTCCTCGTGGGGGATGTAATTAAAGCCATAACCTTTATGGTATTGTCGACCGAACCTAACATTCATCTGACCAGGTCAGAACGAGCATACAGTAGATTTGCCACGTATGTGACTGGCACGCCCGCGCAGTCAGTCAGTCGGTTAACTACTAGTTAGTTAATTGGTTGATCGACGCGTGAAATAAGAGCTATATACCCGATAACCTGAGGGGAACGAAAAGGCCCGCAAACAAGTCCGGCACGCCCGGTGGGACTGGTGTCACCTTTCATCTCTTTGCCGGGATATCTGGGCTTCAAGGCCCTCTCAAAGGCTACTGATCCTTGGCTTGTTTGTCTTTACAGGCGAACGATGGCATCAAATGGATTAACTGGCATCAGCTTCGGTCCTTCGATCGTCGCTGGACATGCACAAGGGTACCTGGCGGTGCCCATGGAGTTCGGTAGCTTCCCTGCCGCTGTCGGCTTCCCCAACTTCTTGGGGTTAGCCTTTGTTGATATGCTGGAAGTCGAAGCCCCAGAACCTGTCAAGAAAGCTGTGGGGAAAGTGGAGCCTCTGAAGGCTCCCTGCTGCAACGACTTTCCCAAGAATCCGGCCCCGGTCGCTAGCTGTCTGGTGCACCATATCATACGTGGGATCCACCCCAATACTGTCAACAAACACCTTGGAGGACGTCAGCGTTGCCAGGCCCACAGAAGTGCTGTTGTGATTACCGGAACTCTATCTCAGTCCGGAAAATCTATGATGGTTGGCGGCATGCGCGTCTTCCTCAACGGACGCAATGCACAGGTGGCCTTAGACCGAGTCATCCCCACCATCCCTGTCCACAATACATACCAGGCTCTTGCTGGAAGGAGGGCAGAAAGAGAAGAAACCGGCCACTATGGCCAAGGAAGAACGGCCCCCAGGCCGAGGAAGTTCAAACAGGTGTGGGTTCCCAAGTAGGCCCAACCTGCCCACCAGCTGACTCCCATCCACTGCCGTCCTATGTGTGACGGGGCGGAAGAGAGAAGAGAAAGGGGTTTTCCCCCGAAGAAGGAAGAAGAAGTGGTTGCAGACCCTCCGCGCCTCAAAAGTTTCCGGGCTGCGGCCCGTCAAGCCAACGTCCCAACTGCCGGATGAAGATTCCAACAACCTGTCGATAGAGCTCGGCTGGCTTATATCCCTCCCGCGGGAGGTCGACAACTATCCCCCGTGTTACATCAAGAGCGGGGTCAAGAAGAGATGACATGTTTGGTCAGAAACTATTTTCGAGGGTTGGGCAACCCCTCGCTTGGGCAACAACGACTGATGCAGACAGTCGCCACTGATGAAGATTACTGCTCACCAATGGCAGATGAAGAGGGTATGGGAGAAAGAATGATGGTGTCGTTAGTCGACGATAATGGATATGATAACGGCTTCGAGATCGAAGCTGATGAAGCTGTCCCCGAGCGGGAAGAAAGAAGAAGAGTTTCTGTGTTTGAAAGGCTGACCTTCCCGCGTCAAACTAAAAGGAGGGTCCATCGACAAAGGAAAAGGATGCAGGTCTTCGCCTGCAACATGGCTGGTATATCCAGCCGATATGGGGAGCTTCCCGAAGACCCTCGAGAATTGGCTCAATTGGCCGCATGGTCGGGGCCGAGTACTCGCAGAACAGAAGCGAGGGAACTCTTGATGATGACTAAAGGGAAACAGCCCCAGGTCTACCACCAGTGGGATGACAAGGCCCCCGTCCTGACAGCTAATGTGGTAACGGAAGAGGAAGAAGACGACGTCCCCCTCGACATCCTACCCGAGGGTACGTCCGGGGAGACAGCAGAAGTTACCCCCGCTACAACCACTATAGACCCATTAGTCTTGATGCTACTGCAGCAATATCGGCAAGAGATAGACTTGCTGAAGAAGCAGCTGATGGAGAAAACTGAACAATCCTCAGCTTCCAAGCCACCCAAAGTCCAGGGTGAATCATCACGGGGAGCAGTCCGTCGTGACGGCCCTCCACCACTCTACACACTGCCCCAGTCGTCAGAGCCAAGCATGGCGACGATGCAACAACGGCCACCACAGCTCCAGCCGCTGCTACCTCCGGTGCTCCCTCAAGCGCACCAGACACCTCCGCTACTGCGTCCTCCACAGGTGACCACCCTGCTCACCCCGTACTTGCAGCCGGCGCACTTCTATCCTGAGCCAGTTGACCCCACGGTCATGAACCGGATGATGGTTGAAAGGATGATCAAGCTGAAGCTCGCAGAGAAAAGTGAAGGTGACTATGTTGCATTTGATGCCTATCGGGTGCCCTACCCGCAACACCACGCGGCTAAGCGGCTTCCCTCGGGGGTCAGCAAGCCGCCTAAGTTCGACAAATTTAACGGGAAGGGGTCCCCGAAGGAGCACATTACATATTACATGACCATCATGGGTGATCTGGCCACCGACGAGTCATATTTGTTGAAGTTCTTTGGGTCCTCGCTGACGGGGCTCGCATTTGAATGGTACTCTAGCCTCTCAGCTGGGTCGATCAATGACTGGTTGGATATGCAGAGAAAGTTCAGAGAAAGGTTCCATGTCACAGAGAGGGAGGTCACAGTGGCCGAACTCTATTCAACAAGGTAGAGGGCCGATGAGACAGCCCTCGATTATATTAAGAGGTGGAGAAACCTCGGAATGAGATGCAAGCGGCCCCCGCATCAGGAAGACGCTGTGCAAATATGCAAACAGAATCTCAGAAGGGAGGTTCTGGAGAGAATGATCGGAATGAAAATACGGTCGTTCGACCGACTAAATAATGTCGTGGCCGAAGTGGAAGCTTTCCTGGCCAGACCTGCCGCTACATCTGCTGCCAGCACAACCCAGAAGGGCAAGGCAGTAGACCGGCACTCCTCGCCCAAAGAAGCGAACGCTCTTGACATAAAGGCGTTCGAACAACAGAAGAGTGAAGGCAAGAAGGGAGTCACCCCACAGCCTGCAGAAGCCCTACATGGCAAAGAAGGTCCTTCGCTGAGGGACAAGATGAAGAAGGCTTATTCCTTTCCAAAAGATAAGACCCGAGTTCTATTCGACTGGGTAACAGAATACAACATGATCACCCTGCCTGAGCATGTAGATATATTTTTCTCCTCCTACTAAAGATCAATATGCGTCATTAATAGAACAATATGCGATGAGCAAATAATAACATTCAGAGGAGAACAGAAAACAAAAGATCGTGATCGCCACCAGGGTGCCGTACGTGATGGACACGACGTACCTTAGAAAGAGGGGGAGTACTCGCCTAAGTTGCAGCGCTGGAGAGATGAACGGCTCCTGAAGAACCACCTTACGATGTACGGTCTTACGATAGACTACCTAAGTGCGCTGCAGAAGGTGCGGGAGGAACTACTGCTGAGAGATGAACGGCTTTATGCTGACCGCACTAACAGGAAGAACGGCCCTCACTGAGCCGCACGTACTGTTGAACGGCGAGAATGAAACCGCATAGATCTACCACGCAGTAAGTTTCAAGGGGTCCAACCTCCACCCTCTTCGGTCAGCCAGAGGGGATGGGCCTCATGCTGATGATTGCTGACCTGCGAAACAACGTAAGAAACACATAGAAAAGACCTAGATTAGAACTAAACAGTTTAGTAAATGCCAAAATGATAAGAGATGAACATTAACGAATGGAAAGGAGGGTACCTTGGGGGTTTTAAACCCCTAGGGTGACAAAAACATGGGTGGATGTGTGCATTGTAATGAGGAAGAAGGGAACACAAAGAAGAAGTGATGCATGCAATGAAGGGAAAGTGATGAAAACTATAAACGAAAAGACTCAAAACTAAACTACTCCCTGAACCGGAGGCTTGTATGGATGTAGAAAGCCTCCCTCCTTGGTGCTAGGTTGCTCAAGAATGCGGCAGGGCTTCGCCGTCGACCAAAATCTCCCCCCCTTTCAAGTCCGGCCATTAGGGTCTATTTATAGAGCCTAGCAAGCCAGCCCCGAAACTAGGGTTTAGAGCCATTTTCAGGTCGGGATTATAAAACATAAATCATAGATAATGTCATTATCTTTCATCTAGTCGAAACGGCATCAAAAATGGTTGATTATCCACAGAGAAATTGACAAAAGAAGTTGGGGATAAAACCATGCATAAAAGGGATAAAAATCTGTTAAACATCACCAATCGAAAGGATGAACGGTCTTACGATAGACCGCTCCACCTGATGGGCAGTCCAATCAAGATCGTCCAACACTGTCGGTGGAAATTCAGAAAACCAGGAAATTAACCCAATTATCACTCGAGCTGACCGAAACGTCCGCCGTCGGACCCTCCAATGTGAACGGTTCTAATACGACCGTTCAAACGTAGGGCGGCCAACAACTAACCGTTTTAACCCTGTCGGTGATAATTCAAGTGATTGGATAATTATCTGAGAAAATTGACATGCGTAGGACTCTGAGATATAGGTGGTTGGAATAAGCCCGTCCATTGATTTGAGCGGGCCTAATAGGGCCGCACAAAAGCCTATCGGTGAATATTTAGAAAATCCTTAGAATTTAACCAAAATGCATGAACGGTCTATCTTCAACCGCCCTAGTCATGAGCGGCTGATATTGGACCGTGCATGCTCCTGGACACTTGATTTTCATAAAACACGTTCAATTAATCAAGGCCAAGGCCCAATAAGCCCTGAACCAATACGGTCTTCACCAAGGAGGGAGGCTACCCATAAAATGGGCCCAGGACGTGCCACAAAAAATGGCCCAATGAATGATAGACAACTTAGGGCATCAACTAATGGGAGTAAGAGAAACGACTCATCTTATTGGCATAAAACGGGTGTCAACAGATGCCCCTCCTTAACGTCCTCTTTGCAGGGGAGCGAGCGGAGGTGAAGCGGAAGTGACATGGAACATGGAGGTGGAGCGGAAATGCAGCGGAGTGGACCGAAAAAGTGGGCGTTAAGGTAAAACGACACCCGTTTCTACCAACAAGGGTCATGAATCTTCGGGAAAACTTTGAATCAATCATACGGAACGATTAAACCAAAAGAAACACCTGTCTGGAGGAACTAAACTAAATTAAACAAATCGACAAGACCAACCTCATGGGGGACACAATCCCGCGGTCCAATGAGGGGGCCACAAAAGAAAAATAGGCTAAAGCTCCAGACGGGGTCCTTTCAATCAATCAAACCAAAGCAAACCGATTCAAGAAGACCTTCCAATTCAGAGTGGAATTAGTTCTTCTTACTCAAGCATTTGAACATATAGCTGACCATCACTGACGAGACATTCTTCGGGCAAACCATGGGGCATGAGAGCTCAAAAGGGATGCGTATGATGCATGCTGGGCTAAAATAAAAGAAATCGTTAAAACAAATGCGAAGGAAGATTAAAATATAGAATACTCGAGAATACTATTGCTAAGCTGGAATTATCAGAGTCAAGATACCATCTGCAACCACAGCATGCAGGATAGAACCATCCTCCCCGTGACATCCCAACTTAACGGCCTATCCAAAGATTAAGTACATGTCCTGGATCATCATCATTTTTGTTGAAGGGGAACATCAGATCCTGGAACACGTAGATAACCGACTGGTTCTCTAGATAATACAATATAATACCATATAGTAATGCAGTAAGGGATATAGGGATAGAAGGCCATACCTGACTTACCTGTGCAGGCGAAACGACACGTGAAAGCTTGGATTGCTGTACGTGAAATTGTTAGCAAGCTTTACAAAAAATATCAAAATCCATCAATTGAAGTGCAACCAACATTAAAGAATGCATGGTTAAGAACAAATCGCTCCAAGTAGAACGGTTACGGGTTAGCCGCATATATCAGGGAATTTGAACCGACTTAAGAAGCTTACCGTTGAGTATAAACGGTCGGTTGAGAACCACACAAATACATGGACGGTCTATCGCTAGACCGCGCAACATCTGTAACTTAGAAAAAAACAAACCCTTCGTCTCCCTCCACCGTAACCGACGGTGGAGGGAACGAAGGCCAACCCAGGGCCATTCTACCCTTCTCAACCCCTCTCTCTACCTCTCATTCTCCCTTTCATTCCCTTTCACCCTCTCCATGCGCCAGAAGCACCAAGCGAGACGCTCCGGGATGGCCGGGGAAGAGACAACCACGCCGCCGCCGTCGATGACCTCCGTCGCGGCACACACCGAAGAATGGCCGCCGGAGAGGGTCATGTAGACACGCCATTCTTGACGTCTCTTGAGAAAGTCTCATATTACTATACGACGCCCCGCGACGGCTTACGCATTTCGAATCACTTGAGTACTTCCTTTTCTTGGGTCTTCTTCTGCCTTTTTCGGCATCCGTAATCGTCTCGTCACGGCATTCGGACGGCATCAACACCAGCCAGACGCATCAAGAGGTTCCGGAACCAAGAAGGTGTCTGCCGGGCAGCCGCCGATTGAGGACCCGGGTGGGTTTTAATGGGGGCGTCCAGGCCCCTGGATGCCCCCATATTTTTAATTTTATTTTTTTTTTCTCAGGGCCCAAAACTAAATAAAAAATATATATATTAATGGAGGCGTCCAGGCCCCTGGACACCTCCATAAAAATAAAAAATAAAAATAAAAAATGTGTGTGTAAAATGCCAGTTGGCATAAAAAACAAAAAAAATAAATAAAAAAATATATATATTAATGGAGGCGTCCAGGCCCCTGGACGCCTCCATAAAAAAAAATTATAAAAAAAATCATGCCAGCCCTGGCATAAAAGACAAAAGAAAAATAAAAAAATAATATATATTTTGGAGGCGTCCAGGCCCCTGGACGCCTCCATCAACTCTCTCACGGGCGCCGCTCACCGAACGACGGTTTGTCGTGTGTGAAAAAATCCAAATTTTGAAGACGTCCAGGCTGCTGGACACGCCCATTTCTGAATCACGAGGCGCCGCTCACAAAACCACGCGTTGTGCCAAACAGCGTGCGGCCGTCGTCGGTTTTCGGTGGACCTGTTTGAGGCGTCCGGAGCCCTGGGCGCCTCCATAAAAGTATTCCAAAAAAATATATAAAAATAGAATAAAATATTAATTCGGCCCTGATGGAGGTGTCCAGGGTCCTGGACACCTCCACCCTCCGGAGCTCTATAAATAGAGGCCCACCCCCTCAGTTCTGGAGGAGATTCGAAGTGATCCGATAGGCTGCCGGAGCCCAGAGGCTACGGAGTCATTTTCTAACCCGTGGGTTCTTTTATAGGTGGAGGTTCTGCCGGCTTCTCGGGTGCTCACGCTCGCGAGAGGAAGGTTGTCTTCATCCACCGCGCTTCCACGTCGTCCCCACGCTGCCGGAGCTCCGCCGGATTTCACGATCGGCACATTCAATAAGCCAATTCTTTCCTTTTCTTCGTAGTTCTTTTGCATTCATCATCTTGCATCCCCTATCCCCCTTCATAAGGGCGCCTTTTCTTATACACTTCTTACATCCATCATCTCATTTTTCTCCTACTCGAGTCCGAGAGGGGTTTAAAAGATAACACCAACCAGGTGTGTGTCTTGCCATCATTTCGTTATTTTTATCACAAGGATTTGAATACTACACCTCCATCTTTCTAATCAACTTGTCATTTGTTTGTCGTTGTTTTGCAAGGGTAGCCGAGGAAAGCCCTCTCCGTCGGCCTACCGGAGGGAGAGGAAGAAGCAACCCGCCATCTCCCGCTCTTGAGGTAGGCGCGATCACCTTCTTATTTTTTGGGTCTTTTGGCCCCTGGCAATCACATATTATTCTCGAGGCCGCGGCGAGTCACTTCCCCAATGGCCGTTTAAATTTCCGTTCTTATATGTTATATTCTTATTTATTCATGTTCTCGAGGCCGCGGCGAGTCACTTCCCCAATGGCCGTTTAAATTTTCGTTCTTATATTATCTTTATATTCTGTTATATTCTGCTCATATTCTCGAGGCCGCGGCGAGTCACTTCCCCAATGGCCGTTTAAATTCACGTTCTTATACGTTATATTCTTATCTGTTTATGTTCTCGAGGCCGCGGTGAGTCACTTCCCCAATGGCCGTTTAAATTCCCGCTCTTTGTATTCTCTTTATATTCTATCATCTTATTATCTGCTCATATTCTCGAGGCCGCGGCGAGTCACTTCCCCAATGGCCGTTTAAATTCCCGCTCTTTGTATTCTCTTTATATTCTGTCATCTTATTATCTGCTCATATTCTCGAGGCCGCGGCGAGTCACTTCCCCAATGGTCATTTCAATTCTTGTTATTTAATTTTTCCACCATTCCCGTCCCCCCGAGGCCGCGGCGAGTCACTTCCCGCTATGGCCGTTTAACCCCCATATCTTGCTATATCACACTTGTCCCGCTCGCCCCGCCGGAGCAATCTCCCGTGGTGGCCCCTTCTCTCTCTTCTCTTATTTCTGTGTTGCAGCAAACAAACACCAAAAAAAGAGGAGCCCGCGCGCTCCGCGTCTTCTCCGCTCTTCCCCGAACCGCGTGACGTCGCTCACAGAATGGCGATCACGGTGGGACCTCTACTGCTTCCTTTCGGCTACCCTTGCAAGTTCGGCACCATCCGTGTCTCTCCACCTTGGCGCCGCGCGCGCCCCCGTTGTGCTCACGGCCGCACTATCAGTTGTGATTGATTGTTTGTTTATTATATGTCTGTTATTTCTGTTGTTTTCTTACTCTATATATCTGTCAGCATTCCATTGCATACATCCATTCCTCTTTTCTATCCTTTTTTCATTTTTTGAGGATCACCCTTTCCCGATGAAGGAAGGACACTCTGTTTGGGAATTCCTCTCAACGGACTAGAATCTCCTACACTGGGACCTCCGTAAGTCCCCGACATCGAAGAATCTCCTCTTTGTTCACTGGGCTGGTTGTACCATTGAAGTTCCCCGGAGTTAGTCATTTCATTCGTGGTGAGACGAGAGACCCTAGCTGACACGGCGGTGAAACAAAAACAAACTAGGGTCCCCATTTTGTGTGAACTTCGGATCTCGCTAAAAAATACAAAAAATCATCAAAATCAAAACACAAAAAAAGGGCATAAAGGCATCCACTTGTTTGATAATCTCTGCTACCTACTTGCTAGTGTATGTTTTTACGTTCTGGGAAAACTGTGAGCATGTCTCACGAGTCTTTTGAGGAGAACCACCCTAGCCGTGGTTTGTCAGCCGACCCGCGAGTCTATGCTATGGACTCGGGTCCTTCTCATGACCCCTCGCATGAGGTGCAGGTTATTGCCGGGGACACGTCCCCACCACAGGATATCTCTTCTTTACTGGGCGTCCTCGCCAACACGGAGCTTACCTCTGAACAGCTCCGGGCCTTCCAGGCCATTCTAAAGGGGAAATATGTTTCCCCCACGCCCCAGGAATCAACTCCGGTCATCGCACCTCTCCAAGAATCCGTGCAGGTCATTCCATCTCCCTCATTGGCGCAAGCCATCCAGTCTCCCTCGCTTCAAGGACAAGCGAGCCAACAACCACCCTCATTCCAGTTCCCGTCACAATCTCAAACTCCCGTTGTTCCCCACACACCGCTCCAGCCAGGGCCAACTGTCGGCGGTCCGACAGCTCCCTCTCATTCGGGGTTTCCCCCACAAGTCTCCGGGAGACAGTTTCTCCCCCAGTGGCAAGTGCCACCTTCACCTCCAGAGGAGCTCGCCCAATCGCTCCTCAATAGGTTCAATCGCATGGACGAGCAGTTTCAAAATCTAAGAAGAATGGTGGACGTGAAAGCCACCCCGGAGGTTGCTTTGTCAATCCTTCCCGTCATTCATCTTCCTCCCTCCGAAATGCCCATGTATCGCAGATACAATGGTACCGGCAACCCCTTCATTCATCTCAAGGACTTCATGTATAAGTCCTCCTATTGGCAAAATGATCAAAGGTCCCTGGCATACCTCTTTCGGAGATCATTGGATGGTCCTGCACTTGAGTGGTTATATTCTCTGGAGCCCCGCGAGGCCGAGAATTTTGAAATAGTCCAGAGAAGGTTCTTGCAGAAATATAGGGATAGGGTCGGTCCCTCACTCTCCATTACCGACCTAGTGGCCGAAAAGATGAAACCCGACGAGGATTTTGTCCGATATGCTGATAGATGGAGGTCTCTGGCGGAAAGAATAAGGGATACCCTCTCCGAGCCCGAACAAGTGAAGATGATTGTGTCTAATGCAACCCCACAGTTCAGACATGTCCTGGTCATGAATAAACTTACTACAATGGAGGAACTCTATGAAAGGGCCCGGTACATCCAAACCCAGCTAAAAGACTCCCCCATCATGAACATGTTTGAGTCGCCGAAACCCAAAGTGGTCAGAAAGACAGGCGCTGGTGTCCCAGGCGGAGCCACAGAAGGGGTCGTGACAAATGAGCAAGTCAGTGCGGTCAACAATGCCAACTATGTTGGATACGGACTGAATAGATCTAGAGGGGGGGTGAATAGATCTTTCCCCCTTTTCGATAATTTACTGACTATCAACCTGATGAGCTACTGGTAATTAATGAATCATAGAACTAATGCGGATAGTAAAGATGCAAGCATACGTATAGGAAATCAAACACACACAAGCACACCACATAATCAAACCACAAGATAGGATTTTTAAGGTGGTTCAGTCTCTTCCCGAGACCTACATCCACCCCTTGCTTAACTCAAGCAAGGCTTCACTAAATGAGAATTCCTGATCTCACACAAACACCGCTGACACACAGCTTGACTCCGCTGCCTCACAGCTTGACTCCGCTGCCTCACAGCTTGACACTTGGTGTAAGGATGAATAGAAATGATGAGAAGGTGGAATGATGCAACAGGACTGAATATAGACTTTTGTAACAAAGAAAAGAATTCAGCCTGGGACTTAATCACACAAATAACAAGAATAGACTCCCTGTAGAGCTTCCAATCGGATGCCTTCAGCTGCTTTGCTGCTGGAGGTCGCACAGCTTCAAGCCCAGTCTTCCTTCTGCAGCAATGAGAATGCTTTCAGTCTTCTGCAGATTTCTGATTGATGGAGAGCCACTTCGTCCTGTGATGTAGGTGTGTCTCTTAGCTTCTGTTCTATGCTCTCTCTGTGTGCTTGCCTGCGCGATCAGTTGCCTTCTATCTTTATTCAGATTCTTTTTCAAGCATGAAGCTCTTCCCGCTCAAATTCCAGATCTAGCGTCAATCTGCTAGAAAACAGGGAGACGGTTGAATCCGATTACTATAATAGGTTTGACCGCGTCTCAGCATGATTCTCTCCTTGATTCCCGTGCGGAATCTCCTCATTTGAACTACCCAACAACCTGCAACAACAATCCGCAGGTTTTAAGGAACCAAAACAGAATTCGGTTACAGTTCGGTTCTGGACGCTATAACGCCCGTGGTCGACCATGGCACTGTCCCTGGTCGACAACAAGCAGTGTCCTGATGGCGGAGCAGAATCATAAACATAAGCAGACTTGGCATTATATAACACAATGACATTGACATGAGACTCTCTAACACAATGACATTGACATGAGACTCTCTCTCCCCCTTTGTCAACAGCAAAAAGAGGGGTAACAGAAAAAAAAAATCACTCCGAACAGGATGTGGAGCAGAAGTTGATGGAACCGAAGGTGAAAAAGAGATGAACGAAGTGGAATCAGCATAACTCAAATGTTTGGAAGATATTAAGGTGTACTCCCTTTCTTTAATAGAACACTTATGGAACCTTTCCATCCTTAAGCAAAGACCACCTTGTGACCAAATAGAGTGGGTCTTGTGGTTCAATGAATTTGAAAGTATTGCACCAATAAATTTACTCCCCATATCCAATTTCTGACACATGGCTCCTTGAACTTATAATATATTTCAAGAGATAGTTTTACTAACTATGCTAGCTGAACAGTGTTTTGTACTTTTATTTGCATGCTATGCTTTAGGTCAACCATTTTCTCTGCCTTTATGAAATCTTTAAAATTTTCTTTTTGAATCATTTGAGAGCTGTGGGCAGGTATATCACATGCTTTTCTACACGAGGATACACGCTTTGTACACGCCAGAAACCCCGGCTACTTAGCATGCCTAACCATTCCACTAATGACTGGGACACACCTTTTATCCGTGAGGATATACGTTTATCAGACGCCAATATCCCCAGTTACTCAGTATGCCCAATCAATATCAGCAGAGTTAGATTGGATCTTCATGACACACTGGTCTCCCATCTATATTTCAGCCAATTTTTTTGCTTTGAGATGGAGAACAGTAGTTTCTCAGACCTCAACCCATTGCTCTACCTAGAAGGCAGAATTATGGCATATTCCATGTACATACATGTTATATTTGAGTTCATTTTTACTGTCCAGCACAAACACAGGTAGAGAAACAATCTCATTACTAAAAATCATAAGTCCTCAAAATCTTGTGACAGAGTCATAGTTATGGTTTGAATTTATTGCAGTAGTACAGTTCAAATTCTCATTACTACACTCAACCTCTACTCTTAATGATTACCTTGGTGATTTTATTGAAAGATATGGTTAGGTTTTTCAATGTTGTATCAAGGAATGAGTTTACACTTTTTCTCCCCCTCAATTTGTGAGTCCTTGCTGAAGAAAAAAATGTTGGCCACAAAGAGATATAGAGACACAAGGAATAGGAAGTGAATGAGGATGAGTGAGTAAAGCAAAACTGAGCTCAGAGTCCAAACAGATTAAACAGTCCAGAAGATTTCCTACCAGAATTAGTGTTAACCAGGAACCTGTCTTAAAGTGGACATTTGCTTCCGCACAGATCCATTGTCGACCATGGAGCCGTCTATTGTCGACATCTGCGCAGCCATAGAACCCATCCAGTATCCTGTCCTGACGAACTTACCTTTGTTATTTCCTCCAAAGGTCACATAACCTCCATCTTTTGATCTTTGTTGGGAGAACTTGGTCTTGTCTCCCGTCATGTGTCTTGAGCAACCCCTATCTAAGTACCACTTATTGTGCATGGCTGCCAGACATTCCTGCATCATAAATTACACAGAAATTTTTGGACCCCAATGGTACCCGGGTCCAAGATAACTTGTGAAATTATAAAGTTGCTGTAACAATCCTTTGGGAACCCAGATTTTGTTAGGGCAGTTTAATTTTTCGTCTCTGAACTTGTTCAGATTCGGTGGCTTTTGTTCTAATTTTTCTTTAATCTGAGTCCACCTTTGTGTATTCAAGTTTTCATTTTGTTTTACCCGAGACAACCTGTGATTTCTGTTTGCTTGTCTGGTCATGGTCGACTTTTGGTATGTCTGTGGTCGACCATCGCGTCTCCAGAACTCAGCGTCTGTTCTGGCAGCACCTCTGGTCGACATCTGGTGTACCTGTGGTCGACCACTGCTTCTCCAGTAACCAGCGCCTGTTCTGGCAGATCCTCTGGTCGACAGATGAAGGGTCTGTTGTCGACCAGCCTGTCTCCAGACATCTTGTTTTCCAGATTTATGTCCTTTCACTTGGTTTAGTCCTTGGTTTGTTTGGTGATTTCTGTGAATTTGGGTTTCTTGTTTATTATTTTGAATCTTATATTGATTGACTGTTTTCTCTTTAAAATTTCTCTCTTCCTTGGTGACATTGTTCCTTTTGGAGGAGCATTCAGCTACATCCTCTTGTTTATCTTGGTATAGATTAATCAGGGGCCTTTTTCCTTTTGAGTCAGCAATCCCAGTTACGGTTTTTATTTAGAATTCCTTTTTAGCCGTAGGATTGTATCCTAACCCTTCTTTTTGAAAGTTTGCTTTTATTCCCAAGACAGCGTTTAAGTTTTCTTGACCTTTAGTCATTTTTTCCAAGGTTTCCTGTTTGTTTTTCAGTTCACTCTGGATTCTTTCTATTTCTTCCAGAAGTTGACAATTTTCCTCCTTGAGTGAGTTGTTTCTTTCTTGGGTTAACTTAGTTTGCTGTTCATATTCTTGAGTCTTTAATTTTACCTCATCAATTGTGTTTTTCAGTGACTCATTTTCTTCTAACAGCCCTTTGACATTTTCTTCATCTGTCTCGTATTGTTTCAGCTTATTTTTCAAGGTTGTGATTTCTAATTCTAGTTCAGTTCTGTTGGCAAAAGAGTTGCTGTCATTATTGACCTGATTAAGCTTTTTCTTCAAACTCTTATTTTCCTTTCTAATTCTTTCATATGCATCAAGTAAGTCTGAATAGACTTCTTCCCAATCTGAGCTAGAAAAATCTTGAAAAGGGGAGGTTACCTCAAGATCGTTGATGTCTCCTTTGGCCATTAGACATGTGTTTCCTTCTTCCTCTTCGGAGGTTATTTCCTCTTCGCTGCTTTCCTCCTCCTCGCTCCATGTGCTTATCATTGCCTTTGGTCTCTTGCCTTTCCACTTAAAGCTTGATTTCTTAGGAGCCTCTGGACATTCAGCCTTCATGTGTCCTGATTTTCTGCAGTTGTAGCAGGCAAATTTGTTAGATGAGGCTTTAGTTTTGTCAGATTGAAACTGGGGTGAACCTCTTACCATGCCCTTCGGATTTTTAAATCCCTTACCTTCCTTCCGCAGAAACTTTCTGAACTTTCTTGTTAGCTTGGCAAGCTCACCAGTTTCCTCACCTGTGCTAAATGAGTCATCAGTGTCAGATAATTCAGAGGTGCCTATTTTAGTTTTCAGAGCTAGCTGTTTCTTTTTCTTGCCCTCGTCTTCCTTTCCTTTTAGATTGACCTCATAGGCCATTAGGGAACCTACTAGTTCATCCACAGTCATAGTAGTGAGATTCTTTGAGTCCTCAATGACTGTGGCCTTGGTATGCCACATAGGAGTGAGGGACCTTAAAATTTTTCTCACTAGCTCTTGCTCCTTGTAGGTTTTCCCTAGACTCTTTAAACTATTCGTTAATTGCACTAGTCTAGCATACATATCAGAAATGTTTTCATCAGTTTTCATTCTAAACATTTCATATTCTGAGACTAACATATTTGCTTTTGTCTCCCTTACCTCTGACGTACCTTCATAGATAACTACTAGACGATCCCACATTTCCTTGGCCGTTGCACATTGTGAAACTCGTGAGAACTCCGTGGGGTGTAGTGCGCATTGCATTACGTTCATGGCTCCCCAGTTGGTGGTTGATTTTTTGACCTGTTCTCTGGTCCAGGTATCCTCGTCTTCGGGCAGATCGTAGGGTCGTCGGCTTACTACTCTCCACATCTCATGATCTTGTGCTCTCAAGAACACCTGCATACGATTTTTCCAGTATGAGAAATCATTTCCATCGAAATATGGTGGTCTAGTTACTGAGTGTCCCTCAGCCATTAGACTTCTAGAGTTCAGTCCGCTAGGTCTCTCCTGGTTGTTAGACCACATTTTCGGAGAGTTTAGCTCTGATACCACGTGTTGGATACGGACTGAATAGATCTAGAGGGGGGGTGAATAGATCTTTCCCCCTTTTCGATAATTTACTGACTATCAACCTGATGAGCTACTGGTAATTAATGAATCATAGAACTAATGCGGATAGTAAAGATGCAAGCATACGTATAGGAAATCAAACACACACAAGCACACCACATAATCAAACCACAAGATAGGATTTTTAAGGTGGTTCAGTCTCTTCCCGAGACCTACATCCACCCCTTGCTTAACTCAAGCAAGGCTTCACTAAATGAGAATTCCTGATCTCACACAAACACCGCTGACACACAGCTTGACTCCGCTGCCTCACAGCTTGACTCCGCTGCCTCACAGCTTGACACTTGGTGTAAGGATGAATAGAAATGATGAGAAGGTGGAATGATGCAATAGGACTGAATATAGACTTTTGTAACAAAGAAAAGAATTCAGCCTGGGACTTAATCACACAAATAACAAGAATAGACTCCCTGTAGAGCTTCCAATCGGATGCCTTCAGCTGCTTTGCTGCTGGAGGTCGCACAGCTTCAAGCCCAGTCTTCCTTCTGCAGCAATGAGAATGCTTTCAGTCTTCTGCAGATTTCTGATTGATGGAGAGCCACTTCGTCCTGTGATGTAGGTGTGTCTCTTAGCTTCTGTTCTATGCTCTCTCTGTGTGCTTGCCTGCGCGATCAGTTGCCTTCTATCTTTATTCAGATTCTTTTTCAAGCATGAAGCTCTTCCCGCTCAAATTCCAGATCTAGCGTCAATCTGCTAGAAAACAGGGAGACGGTTGAATCCGATTACTATAATAGGTTTGACCGCGTCTCAGCATGATTCTCTCCTTGATTCCCGTGCGGAATCTCCTCATTTGAACTACCCAACAACCTGCAACAACAATCCGCAGGTTTTAAGGAACCAAAACAGAATTCGGTTACAGTTCGGTTCTGGACGCTATAACGCCCGTGGTCGACCATGGCACTGTCCCTGGTCGACAACAAGCAGTGTCCTGATGGCGGTTTCATTCTGGCTGACACTCGCATCCTCCGTGGTCGACCACAGCCTAGTCGCTGGTCGACAATGGGCAAGTTCCAGATTGCCGTCAGTTCTGTCTGACGCCCTGTCTGTTCTGTGGTCGACCAGGAGTGGGGCTTTGGTCGACAGCCAAGGCACAACAGAAGACGGATGACTTTAGGTGTTTCTGGCTAGGTTCGTTGGTCGACCACAACCACTTCCCTGGTCGACAAGCGGCCTTTGACACTTCTTCTGACCTGAAATTACTTAACTTATCAGAAGTAATTTGAACTACCAGATTTATATTGAGTTAATCAAACATTGTTTGTCATCATCAAATAGTCATGAGTCCATTACTTTGAAGGAACAATCAAACCACTTGTATTTGTTGTGAAACAAGATAGAACTTGATTAATCAAACATATCCTATTGTCATCATCAAAACCAAGGGATGCACAACAAACTATGCAGTCAACCCAAGGCCTCCACAAATGCCACGACTTCCCCTTCAACCGGGTCCTTTCCCTCTTCGTCCTCCACCCCAAAATAATTCACCCCAGGATAATATGCCTCCATTACGCCAACCCCAGCAACAACAACCACAACCTCAGCAACAACAACCACCGCTTCAGTACAACCAAGTTCCACCCCCGGGGAACTATGGTCCCCAACAGCAACAAAGGAGGCCGCTCGGTCCCAAGAGAGCCTACTATCCACCATTACCGGAAACCTTAGAAGACATTTTTAATGCCCTCATGGCATCAAACCAACTCGCCCTACCCAGAGAAAGGCCCGCGTGGCCCCCCAATGTTGATACCTCCAAATACTGTGTCTACCACATGCAGCCGGGACACACAGTAGATTACTGCTTCCATTTCAAAGATTACATCCATGATATGAATGATGAACATCAAATAGATTGGGATGAGATGAGACGATACGTCGCGGCTCTCAAGGCTAGGAGACCTCCTCACAGGCCACAGCAGCAGTTACAACAGCAACAGCAACAGCAACAGCAGGCTCAGCAGGCCCCACAACAACAACCCAACATGGGCATAATCCAGAATCCATTACCAGAGCACCAACAGCCCAATCATCAGGTTAACCCCATCTCCTCCTTCCCGGAAGTCGGGAGAGAGCAGGTGTGGCACCACGAAAGTACCTCCATTCTTTCTACCTCCAACCATATCGTCATGCAACCCCCTCACCTTGCCCGAGTAGCACCTCTCTCTCATCAACCCGCGTCAGTATCACCATCACCATTTCCACTACCATTACGCCCTCTCATCCGCACCCCGACCTCCTATCAACCGACACTCTCCACTACGCCTTCACACCCTCTCATCTTCTCTCACTCCCCCACTTTACCATCCACCTCTACCACATTTACCCCTACGCCTTCTAAACCCCTTATCATCCGTCAACCAGACATAACCCCGTCTTTCTCCACCGTATCACCACTAATGCCTTCAAAATCACTCATTAACCATCACCCACCTCAAAATCATTGCCCACTTCAAGCTCTACCCACTCCTACTTCGTCTCCACCGCCACCTTCTAGACCCCTTATCCTTCATAATCCGCGCAATATCCCCTCTACCTCCACCATGCCGCCACCTAACAAACCCCTCATCAGAATCCCTGCTCCCGTCATCACCCCTACTTCATCAACCATTCCTCTACTACTACCCCTCAAACCCCTGTTAAAACTCACTGCTACCCCCACAGAGGTACAAAAGCCGCAGGCAATGGTGCTCCGGAGTGGAAGGATTTTTCACAGGGTTTTCCCCCACAACAGTCAGAATCTCGAGCAATCTCAGCCAGAGATGGATGATGCAGAACAACCAGAAAGAGCTATCCCTGGAACACAGTATGATCTATTGAAACACTTGGACAAGACGCCTGCCCGGATCTCCATCCTGGAGCTACTTCAAAGATCCACATCCCACCAGGCGGCCTTGATGGAATATCTTCAAAAGGTCATGGTTAATGAAGACCTCCCCGTGGAGAAGATTTCGACCATCTTGACCCCAACAGACACACAACCAGCCATCATGTTTCACAACTACGAGCTCGCTCCCAAGGAAGCTCGGAAATATGCATTGTGCATTTCAATAAAAATTAATGGGGTATCCATAAACCCGTGTCTTGTGGACACGGGTGCATCCATAAATGTGATCTCCATGAGCACTCTTCAGTTGTGTGGGGTCAACGAGGAACAAATAAGACCTTCCTCGATCACAGTGACGGCTTATGACAATAGCAAAAGGCCACCGCAGGGGATGATTATTCTCAAGGCAGAACTAGGCCCCATGTCAATTCACACGGAATTCCATGTCCTCGACATGGACCCCACATTCAAGGCTATATTGGGTCGCCCTTACATCGAAGCCATGGACGCTGTGCCTTCCACCAACCATCAGTGCCTGAAGTTTCCTTACAATGGGAGAATTATTAAAGTGGTCAGTACACCTGTCCTTCACACAGTGGATGCTATCAACACCTCTCTGCCCTCTGTTTGGCAGTCTCATCGGCCCATATTGTCACTGCTGGATGTACGTGATTCATCTCACGTTCCACTAGCACCGAAGGAGTCGGTCAGGACAACCGCAACATCATGTCTCCCTTTTCACTCCAAAGGTTGGGAGATTATGAGGAACATCGGCTATCAACAAGGAAAAGGTCTGGGCGCACAGTTACAGGGTATGCTCAAACCGCTAAAGGAAATTAGGCCAAACCGCAGGTTTGGCCTAGGCTTCAAAGGACCGTTCAAGGCAGATTGGAAGCCCCTCACGTGGACTCTATCAAACCACTTCAACAGAGGGCCCGTTGTTCAGATGGGGGATCACCCACGAGAAGCATATGGGGGATCACATGCTGTATATTTGGCTAAAAAATGTCCGAGGATCACCAAAAGAGGCAAGATCAAAGATCCGGAATGCGAGTGGGACAAATGGTTCGACATACGAGACATTTCCGTTGCACTGGAAAGGATGTTCTCGTCTCCGCAGCTTGAAGGACCACCATTGATCTCCAAAATACCAGAGACTATTACCACTCTTGCCAAGGTTCCAAACTATCCTCGTCCTCGCCAGAAGGACTCTGTCATCGACGGATCTTCATCCGTCCTCAACATTGCCGTCGACGGCTCATTAGCCGCCATCTTCTCCATCCACTCGTCTCAGCCTTTGCTGATATCTTCTTCCTGGGCCAGACAATTGTCTGATGATCTTCCCAGATCCCCTTCTCTATTTACATACCTACGTGGGCTTTTCAACCCGCGCCAGGTCTTCAACCATGATCTGCTCTATGAGCCTCACAATCCTCTAGCCATAACCACTTTTCTCTCTCCTCCAATCTCTTTTCACTGCTTTGTCATTAAAAATGAAAACTAAAAAAAAACGTCAATATCCAAACTCCCCAACAACACATCTTCGTTGAGGAAACCTCCTACATCTCCCACGGGTGCGTACTGCCTTGCGGACCACCCGTCCAAGGTCCGATGAGCGACCTTTTCTACCCCTCCTCTGAGGGGTCTTCTCCTGTACATTCTACACCATCCTCTTCGTCTTACTATTCTTCTGTAAATATTGTCAGTCAATCTAGGAATGATAGGCCAAGGGTAGTACCTAGGAAGAAATTCAAGGGTAGGCAGATCCCTCGTCGATTCCTTCTGGATTTGGCCGCCAGGTGTCAGGCCCTTCTTGCCATCCCCCAGTTGTTAAGAAAATCCCATCCGGCTACCGGAAATAGAATGTGAGGGCGACTGTGCGTCTGATGAAGGGTATGGAGTCTACGAGATCACGGATGAAGAATGCCCCCCTGAAGAGGAGGGTGAAGAATATGAGGATGCGGCGGGCGCATACGCTAGTGGAATGAGGAGATTCAACGAGCCGTCAACCGCCGTAGAAGAATCCACCAAAGAAGTCAACTTGAGAACTGAGAAAGACCCTAGGATCATCCTCATAAGTGACAACCTACCACCCTCTGAAGAAGAGGCATTAATTGAGGTTCTCAAGAAATATAAGGACACGTTTGCATGGAGCTACGAGGATATGCCAGGTCTGGATTCAACCTTGGTCGAACACCGTTTAACCCTAAAACCAGGGTCCATCTCGGTAAAACAATGGTTAAGGCGTTTCCACCCTCAGATGGCTTTGAAAATGAAAGAAGAGGTCGATAAGCTCCACAAAGCCAGGTTCATTAGAGTCGTTCTTTATCCTCAATGGGTGGCGAACATTGTCCCGGTCATGAAAAAAGATGGGAAAGTCAGGATTTGCATCGACTTCCGGGACCTTAACCGCGCGTGTCCAAAGGATGATTTTCCCTTGCCTCACATTGATGTGTTGATCGATAACACGACAGGCTACGAGACCCTCTCGTTCATGGATGGATTTTCAGGATATAATCAAATTCGTTTGGCAGAAGAGGATCAGGAAAAGATGTCATTCACTACCCCTTGGGGAACATATTGTTACGTGGTCATGCCGTTCGGATTAAAGAATGCTGGAGCTACTTACCAAAGAGCGATGATGGCCATATTTCATGACATGATGCACATATATCTGGAAGTGTATGTGGATGACTTATTGATGTGACACCACTACGGGGTATGCAGCAATCCAAAAGTAAACTTAGGACCTATTCCGCATTCACACTCACATAACAATTAAGTTGATAAATCCGGACCAAAACGCCGTCGCACACACGTGAGCCCGGGGTGACTATAGGATGCTAAGGGGAGGTGAAGGATCAAGACCCTTGCTGGTAGAGTGCCAGCAGGGCTAGGGTTGCCCTCCCGAGGGTACGTAGCCCACGCTTATGGGGCTGGCCGGTACCAATTGGGGCACTAGGTCCCACTCGCTTACTTTAACCACGGTGACCACACTATGAAGGTGGAACCGGGATCGGACACTCGCTCGCATGCACAACGGGGCTATGTCTACGGATATTAAACAAACAGGCACTAAGAATAATGGAGCAATGTTTAGAGCTCACCTGGTTGGTTTGAAGAAACCAACCCCGTTCGGATACGAGGGCGAGCGGGGAAGTGTGGATCCACGCAGGGAGGGGTGCTAAGCCGGCCAGGCGGAAGGGGAAAACTTGCCAACGATGAAGGAGTGGAAGCCGTCGAAGGTTCTGTTCACTTGCTGTGAGAGGGAACAAGTCACCACTGCCGCAGTCGTAGTTCATCCTCAGGAATTTTGCCGGTGACGAGACCAAGGGGGAATTCTTCGTAACAGGGACGGGGACACCTCTGAATTTTAGCGAATTCTTCTGGCATCGTCGCTGGCCGCGGTGGTGGCTCGAACAGGACGAGGGATTCTGATGCTGACGGCTTCAGGTCTGAGGCAGTAGGATGCAGAGGTTGCCACAGATGCTCCCGGATGCCGAATTACGAACCGTCGGAGTTTCCGGAATCGTGGAAGAAGCCTCTGCACATAAAAACTGATGGCAACTCTTTCTGAAGTCGGGGTGGACTGGGGGATGCCGACGATCAGTCACTGGTCGCTGCAGACAGCAGGAGGCAGACCCGCGCGACTGAGGGAGAAAATTCGGAACTCCGGTTCCTGGATGCCGAACGAGGTCCCGTTTCTTGCTCCTGATCGGGGACAGGGGAAGGAAGAACTTTGTTGAAGAACTTTCTGTCGGGTTCCTTCGCTGTTGGTCGTGAAGCTGCTTCCAATCGGGCTCAGGCTCTCTGCAAAGGATGTCTGGCGCAGTCGTGGTAGAACAGCTCTCCCGGTTGGCCACGAACTCGGAACGGGATGATTCCACCTCGCTTGCGAAGGGGACTCGCAGACCTTTCCGTCGATGTAGGCCACGCCTCTGGATGTAGCTTTATAACTCTGGGGACACTTCTGCTAGTTGCAACCCTTTTCTGCCACCTGCAGACTGATCAAGATGAAGAGAAGGGATGGTGGTGGAACTAGGGGTAGGGATGGGGATTGGCAATATTGGAGATGGTGGGGTGGAGGGTCGATGGGAGAGGGAGTGTAGGGGTGTGGAGAGGAATGGAGCTGGGGAGATGGAGGTCCAAGAGGGGGAGGGGAGAGGAGGCCACGGCTAGGTGAGAGGGGAATGAGGGGGTCGGCCAAGGCAAGTGGGGAGGTGAGTGGGTGGAGAGGGGTGCACAAGTTTGTAGTGGGGGGGGGGGTTTGATTGCTTGGGGATATGAAAGGATATGTGGGGAAGTGGAGGGGTTGCTTGGGGGAGAGGGATGGTTGCCTTGGAGGTGGGGAAGGTGTGTGGGGGATTGGAAGAGTCACTTGGGAATGTGGAAGTGTTAATGGGAGTTATGGACCTAGGGGATGTGAAAGGGTGGGGGCTGAGGTGGCTGCTGATGTGGCAAGTGGGGAAGGTGAAGGGGCAGGTGCACCCTAGGGAGAGAGAGAGGAGGAGAGAGAAGGGGTCCGCCCCCTGAAGAGAGAGAGAGAGAGAGAGTGAGAAAGCTAGAGAGAGAGGGGGGAGATGCACTTATGCTCAAAATACTCAATAATTCATTAACCTTCTCATGTGGGAGTTGGGGTCCTATATATAGGGATCCCAACTTTGTACAAAAGCCCCTGAGAAAAGAACAAAAGACAGATAACCAAGGTGCAAGAAGGGGTGCTCATGGGCCTAGCTCCTCTAGATGGGCCACAAAGCCAAACAAGCCCAATATGTTGATCCACTAATATGAGCACCTAGGACATGACTCAAAATACATCAAAAAGACTCAAGAAAAGGGAAAATACATCAAGATGTCCGTAGTAATAAACTCTAATGTCGTCGAGGACCCATCAAGTCGTGCAGTCGCAGCCTACCCGTCTCCAGAAGGGAGAGGGGTGTCTAGCCAGAGGGAACGCTGGGTGATGTCCCCATCAACTCCCCCGGGCTGTGAAGAACTCGACTCTGTCGAGAAAGGGTCCTCTTGGCTGCGATAATGCTCCAGGAGGTTGGGGTCCAGCTGCTGAAGATCCTCCCTGCTCACCCATGAATCATCTGAAGGGGGCCGGCCCTTCCACCTGACCAAGTATCGCTCGTACGCTTTGCTCCGGGTGACAGTGACCTGTTCATCCAATATCCGCTCTATTTGCTCCCGTTGGCCTCTCTGGATTGGTGGAACTCTCTCATGAGTGGTGGCTCTCTCAGAAGGTGGAACAGGCTCAATTTCCTCACTGGGTGTCACCGTGGGTCCCCTATATGGCACCAAGTCAGCCACATTGAATGTGGGACTTACTGCGTACTCCTCGGGGAGGTCGAACACGTAAGCGTTTGTGCCAATCCTCTTTAAAACCTGGAAGGGGCCTGATCCACGTGACCTCAGTTTGGAGACATTCCTAGGGGAAAGCCTCTCAGTTCTTACCATCACATAATCACCTACGTGAAACTCCTGGTGGCGACGGTGGGAATCGGCCGACTTTTTATACACCTCATTGCTTTTGTTAATGTGTTTGCGGATTTCTTCATGCAATTCTTTCATGTGTTGGGCAAACGACTGAGCACTAATAGACACTCTAGCATGTGGTGGCAAAGGAATGAGATCTGTAGGCTTTCTAGGTTTGTACCCATGCACAGCTTCAAATGGGCTCATCCCTATCGACCTATTCACTGAATTGTTGTATGCAAACTCTGCCTGGGGTAATATGAGATCCCAATTCCCGGGGCGATCCTCAACAAGACACCAGAGTAGATTCCCAAGGCTCCTATTAATGACTTCGGTCTGGCCGTCAGTTTGAGGGTGATAGGCCATGGAAAATTTGAGAAGGGTCCCCATTAGGTGCCAGAGAGTCTTCCAGAAATAGCTGGTGAATTTGACATCCCTATCAGAAATGATGGTCTTGGGTAGACCATGGAGGCGAACTACCTCATCGAAGAATAGGCGGGCCACATGAGAGGCATCAGAAGTTTTGGAGCAGGGGATGAAATGGGCCATCTTAGAAAACATATCCACTACTACAAAGATTGAATCATGCCTTTTTTGAGTCCTAGGTAGGCCTAAGACGAAGTCCATGCTTAAGTCTTGCCAAGGGCAGTCAGGGACAGGGAGTGGTGTGTAGAGGCCAGTGTTCTGCCTTGTTTGCTTGGCTGAGGCACATATCCGGCACTGTCCTACAATTTTGGCTACGTCCCTTTTGAGACTTGGCCAGTAGAACTGACCCTCAACCAAAGCAATGGTCTTATGCACCCCAAAATGCCCAGCAAGGCCTCCTGCATGTAACTCCCAGATCAGGAAGTCCCGTAGAGAGGTTCTAGGTATGCAAAGTCTATGGCCTTTGAAAATGAACCCGTCCTCTAAGATGAATCCTTGATGTTCCCTAGGTGAGAGGGTGGACAGAGTGGTATGGATTCGACCAAAGTCCGGGCAATCAGAGTACTCTTCCTTGAGTCTTTCAAATCCTATGACTTCCACCCGAATAGTAGCTAGCAAGGAAATTCTCCTACTGAGGGCATCGGCAGCACGGTTTTCACTTCCGGCCTTATGTTTGATCACAAATGTGTAGGCCTGGATGTATTCGACCCATCGGGCATGCCGAGCATTCAGTTTCTGCTGGGAATTGAGGTATTTCAGGGCCTCATGGTCAGAGAATATGACAAATTCTTTCGGCAAGAGATAGTGTCTCCAGTGCCGGAGGGATTGAACCACGGCATAGAATTCCTTGTTGTAGGTGGAGTATCTCATCCTGGCATCATACAACTTCTCACTAAAATAGGCCACTGGATGTCCTTCCTGGCTAAGGATCCCGCCAATTCCTACCCCGGAGGCATCACAAGTCACCTCAAAGACTTTGGAGAAGTCAGGGAGGCATAGTACAGGGGCTTGGGTCATCCTCTCCTTGAGTTCTTGGAAGGCTCTAGTTGCGGACTTGGTCCACACAAAGGTCCCCTTTTTGAGGCAGTCGGTGATAGGGGCTGTGACTGTGCTAAACCCACGGATGAACCGTCGGTAAAAGGTGGCTAGCCCATGAAAGCTCCGGACTTCATGGAGAGTGCGGGGTTCCAGCCAATCGAGGATGGCTTGGACTTTTTCAGGGTCCATGGATACTCCTTCGGTGGAGACAACATACCCAAGGAAGGTAATGGACTTTGTCATGAATTGACATTTTCCAAAATTGGCAAAGAGGCTCTCCTTCCTAAGAGTGGTGCAGACTTGCCTAAGGTGACTGAGATGGGCTTCTTTGGACTGGCTGTAGATGAGGATGTCATCAAAGTAGACTACCAGGAAGACTCCAATGTAGGGCCTAAGGACCTCGGTCATAAGGCGCATAAAGGTGCTTGGGGCATTAGAGAGCCCAAAAGGCATCACCAGCCATTCATAGAGCCCATCCTTGGTTTTAAAGGCTGTTTTCCATTCATCTCCTAGCCTTATCCTAACCTGATGGTAGCCACTTTTGAGGTCTATTTTGGAGAAAATGGTGGCTCCGGCTAGCATGTCAAGCATGTCGTCAAGCCTAGGTATGGGAAACCTGTACTTGACCGTGATCTTGTTGATGGCCCTACTGTCGACACACATCCGCCATGTCCCATCTTTCTTAGGTGTGAGGAGGGCTGGGACAGCACAAGGACTCTTGCTAAGACGGAGGAAGCCTTTTCTTATGAGTTCCTCCACTTGCCTCCTTAGTTCAGCATGCTCAGTGGGGTTGAGGCGGTAGTGGGGAAGGTTTGGGAGGGTGGCCCCGGGGACAAGATCAATGGCATGTTGGACATCCCTCATGGGTGGCAGTTGGTCGGGGAGCTCCTCGCGGAATACGTCCTTAAATTCTTCCAGGAGAGGGTGGATTTCCATGGGGTGAGGGTTGGAGGGGGTTGCCTCTCCAAGACATATGACAATAGCACAAAGGGGTGTCCCTCGGGTTAATTCTTCCTCGAGCTCTTTCCTAGTGATGAGGTGGAGGCCTTTGACTGGCCCGGTGGGTTTTTCAGGGGTGGGGTTTTGGGTTTTTGGTTGGGTTGGTGTAGACGAGGCCCTAGGTTTTGGTGGTGTAGGAAGGATTCCCTTGGTGGGTGGTTCTTTTTGGGGAGGGGAGGGGTTGAGGCGGATACTCTTCCCCTCGTGGTCAAAGGTGCATGTGTTTGTTTTCCCATGGATGGTAGCATTGACATCATATATCCAAGGTCTACCCAATAGGATGCTTCCTACAGCCATCGGTATGATATCACACCATATTTGCCCTTGGTAGGATGAGAAGGTGATGGGGATAAGACAACATGTGTCGACGGGTAGGGAGTGGTTGTTTATCCAGGACACACGATAGGGTTTGGGGTGGGGTGTAGGGGTAAGCCCTAGGAGTTTGACGGTGTCCGGAGACACGGCGTTGATACAACTCTCGTTGTCTAGGATGACCTTCCTAACATGATCCCCGATCTTGACAAATGTGTGAAAAATGAAAGTCCTCCGCCAGTCATCCTCTTGTGGTTGGGTGAGGGTGCATCTTATCACCCCTAGGTGGCTGGAGTGGGGGTCCTCTTCTATCCCTTCCTCAAAGAATTGCTCATTGTACTCCTCTTCCCATCCTAAAGCAGCCTCGTATTCCTCAATAGTACTCTCATGTGTTTCCTGGGTAGTAGAAGGTTCACTCTCAATAACTAGGCTTGACATCCCCTTGGAGGGACATTGGGTGGCTATGTGGCCATAGCCATGGCATCGAAAACACTTGACCGTATTGCTCATTGGGGTCTTCCCTTTGGAGTTGTCTTCCCTTTGAGAAGGAGGGCTGGGCGGAGTGGTCTTTGTGGGGGTGGGAGTGGTTGGTTGGTGGTAGGGCCGAGTGGGGGTTCCCCCATTGGGAGGAGGAGGTGTTCTTAGCAGAGGAGGTAGGTTGGGTTGGGGTCCCGGGCCCTTGGGGGGGGCAAACCTAGGATTCCTAGAAAATCTCTCTACATCCCGGGCTATTTGATAGGCAATCTCCAAGCTATGCACTTCCCTCATAAAAAGCTCCCGTTTGATGTGGGGAAGGAGACCATTCCTAAACTGGGATAAAGTAACGGCTGGATCTTCAACCACACCACACCTTAGGAGATATGAATCAAACTTTTCAATATACTCTTCTACGGTCTTTCCCTCTTGGGTAAGGCTTTGCCATTCATCAAGAAGAAGTTGACTATAGGAGATGGGGAGATATTTGTTCCTAAGTTGATCCTTCATGTCTATCCAAGTGTCAATGGATTCCTCACGCCGGATCCTCCTTTGGTTTTCTACCTTTAGCCAATAGGTCTTGGCTAGTTTAAGAAGGTGCATCTTAGCCAACCTAACCTTTCTCTCTTCGGACATGGGGTACCATTCGAAGTATTGGTCCATGCCATGCTCCCATTCTTTATAGACACTAGGGTTATGAGACCCCTCAAAATTAGGAGCTTCCACTTTGATCATTCTTAGTAGGAATTCATCATGATCCTCACGTGGTCGCCTCTCATGGTATCGAGGTTGTGGGGCTCTCTCTTGCTCATGATTCCACTCATCATCAAGGTCTTCCCTCTCATGTTCAGCCCGCGGAGGAGGAACTCTTTGGGCATGGTTCCTAGGTGGGGCCCTAGCTTCTTCTAGTCTCTCTAATCGGGTGGAAATTCCATTCATTTGCTCCGTGAGGACTTGGATGGCAGCCTCAATTCGATCCATAGGAGTTTGGGGAACTTCCCTTGGGATGTTTTGGTTACCATGAGCATTGGGATCCATTGGTGGGTTGGAATTAGAAGGATCAGCCCGATATATGGTACCCCTACGGGTGGACATGCACACTGATAACAAAACGGGATAGAAATGCAGTTGCCCTTGGACCTAGGCTTGTAGAGACAAGTCTAAAACTTGCTCTGATACCAATTTGATGTGACACCACTACGGGGTATGCAGCAAGCCAAAAGTAAACTTAGGACCTATTCCGCATTCACAATCACATAACAATTAAGTTGATAAATCCGGACCAAAACGCCTTCGCACACACGTGAGCCCGGGGTGACTATAGGATGCTAAGGGGAGGTGAAGGATCAAGACCCTTGCTGGTAGAGTGCCAGCAGGGCTAGGGTTGCCCTCCCGAGGGTACGTAGCCCACGCTTATGGGGCTGGCCGGTGCCAATTGGGGCACTAGGTCCCACTCGCTTACTTTAACCACGGTGACCACACAATGAAGGTGGAACCGGGATCGGACACTCGCTCGCATGCACAACGGGGCTATGTCTACGGATATTAAACAAACAGGCACTAAGAATAATGGAGCAAAGTTTAGAGCTCACCTGGTTGGTTTGAAGAAACCAACCCCGTTCGGAGACGAGGGCGAGCGGGGAAGTGTGGATCCCGCACACTGCGCCGATGTCGCTTGAGCTGCTTAGTACATGAACTACTCCTCACGCAGGAGGGTTGGATTAGGGGTGGGGAAATCAAACTTACATCAAACACTACCTCCACGCAGGGAGGGGCGCTAAGCCGGCTAGGCGGAAGGGGAAAACTTGCCAACGATGAAGGAGTGGAAGCCGTCGAAGGTTCTGTTCACTTGCTGTGAGAGGGAACAGGTCACCACTGCCGCAGTCGTAGTTCATCCTCAGGAATTTTTCCGGCAACGAGACCAAGGGGGAATTCTTCGTAACAGGGACGGGGACACCTATGAATTTTAGCGAATTCTTCTGGCGTCGTCGCTGGCCACGGTGGTGGCTCGAACAGGACGAGGGATTCTGATGCTGACGGCTTCAGGTCTGAGGCAGTAGGATGCAGAGGTTGCCACATACGCTCCCGGATGCCGAATTATGAACCGTCGGAGTTTCCGGAATCGTGGAAGTTGCCTCTGCACAGAAAAATGGACGGAAACTCTTTCCAAAGTTGGGGTGGACTGGGGGACGCCGACGATCAGTCACTGGTCGCTGCAGACAGCAGGAGGCAGACCCGCGCGACTGAGGGAGAAAATTCGGAACTCCGGTTCCTGGATGCCGAACGAGGTCCCGTTTCTTGCTCCTGATCGGGGACAGGGGAAGGAAGAACTTTGTTGAAGAACTTTCTGTCGGGTTCCTTCTCTGTTGGTCGTGAAGCGGCTTCCAATCGGGCTCAGGCTCTCTGCAGAGGATGTCTGGCGCAGTCGTGGTAGAACAGCTCTCCCGGTTGGCCACGAACTTGGAACGGGATGATTCCACCTCGCTTGCGAAGGGGACTCGCAGACCTTTCCGTCGATGTAGGCCACGCCTCTGGATGTAGCCTTATGTCTCCGGGGATACTTCTGCTAGTTGCAACCCTTTTCTGCCACCTGCAGACTGATCAAGATGAAGAGAAGGGATGGTGGTGGAACTAGGGGTAGGGATGGGGATTGGCAATATTGGAGATGGTGGGGTGGAGGGTCGATGGGAGAGGGAGTGTAGGGGTGTGGAGAGGAATGGAGCTGGGGAGATGGAGGTCCAAGAGGGGGAGGGGAGAGGAGGCCGCGGCTTGGTGAGAGGGGAATGAGGGGGTCGGCCAAGGCAAGTGGGGAGGTGAGTGGGTGGAGAGGGGTGCGCAAGTTTGAAGTGTGGGGGGGGGGGTTTGATTGCTTGGGGATATGAAAGGATATGTGGGGAAGTGGAGGGGTTGCTTGGGGGAGAGGGATGGTTGCCTTGGAGGTGGGGAAGGTGTGTGGGGGATTGGAAGAGTCACTTGGGAATGTGGAAGTGTTAATGGGAGTTATGGACCTAGGGGATGTGAAAGGGTGGGGGCTGAGGTGGCTGCTGATGTGGCAAGTGGGGAAGGTGAAGGGGCAGGTGCGCCCTAGGGAGAGAGAGAGGAGGAGAGAGAAGGGGTCCGCCCCCTGAAGAGAGAGAGAGAGAGAGAGAGAGAGAGTGAGAAAGCTAGAGAGAGAGGGGGGAGATGCACTTATGCTCAAAATACTCAATAATTCATTAACCTTCTCATGTGGGAGTTGGGGTCCTATATATAGGGATCCCAACTTTGTACAAAAGCCCCTGAGAAAAGAACAAAAGACAGATAACCAAGGTGCAAGAAGGGGTGCTCATGGGCCTAGCTCCTCTAGATGGGCCACAAAGCCAAACAAGCCCAATATGTTGATCCACTAATATGAGCACCTAGGACATGACTCAAAGTACATCAAAAAGACTCAAGAAAAGGGAAAATACATCAAGATGTCCATAGTAATAAACTCTAATGTCGTCGAGGACCCATCAAGTCGTGCAGTCGTAGCCTACCCGTCTCCAGAAGGGAGAGGGGTGTCTAGCCAGAGGGAACGCTGGGTGATGTCCCCATCACTTATTGATAAAATCAAGGACCAGGATGGAACATCCAGAAGTTTTGGCTAAGGTCTTGCAGAGGTCAAGGGAGTTCCAACTGAAAATGAACCCGCAGAAGTGTGTGTTTGGTGTGTCGTCAGGTAAATTGCTGGGGTTCATTGTGAGCAAAAGAGGGATTGAGATAGATCCCGACAAAGCCAAGGCTATCAGGGATATGCCGCCTCCCAAGAATTTGAGGGAAGTCCGAGGTTTAATCGGGAGGTTGCAGTTTATTCGTCGGTTTGTGTCCCAACATTCACAAAGGTGTAGACCTCTCTACGAGTTGACCAAGCCAGGAGTAGAATTCCACTGGAATTCTAAATGTCAGAAAGCTTTTGAAGGGTTAAAGGAATATCTGGCTAGTCCACCCATTCTCATTACACCCAAACCGGAAAAACCTCTGATCCTTTACGTCTCTGTCTTGGATGACTCTGTAGGAGCCGTCCTCGCACAAGCTGATGAAGAAGGCAAGGAACGGGCAACCTATTACTTGTCCAAACTTCTCAATCCCTGTGAGCAGAAGTACACTGGCGTGGAGAAAACCTATGCTGCCCTCGTTTGGGTAGTGCAGAAATTGAAGCACTACTTCTTGGCTCACGAGGTCCACTTGATTGCTCGAATGAATCCTATCAAATTCCTTCTGGAGAAAGCCGTCCTTACGGATAGGCTAGCACGCTGGCAAAGTTTTCTCTCTTAGTTCGACATCACCTACATCCAGCAAAAGGCGATTAAAGGCTATGCCATAGCCGAGCATCTCGCTCACCATCCTCTTCCCAAATTCGATCCCGTCCAATCAGAGTTTCCAGATGAGGAATTAATGTCCATCAACCGATCAGATGAGCCAATGTGGACGCTATATTTTGATGGAGCTCTGAATTCTCGAGGGAGAGGAATCGGCATCGCCCTCCTGTCACCTGAAGGCCTCACATTCCCATTGGCATACCAACTCAAATTTCCAGTCACCAACCATATAGCTGAATATGAAGCCCTTCTAGCTGGCCTAGAACTCGCTCATTCTTTTCGTATCACTGAGTTGCGAGTCGTAGGTGATAGTCAACTCATCCTTCACCAGGTGCTCACTAAATATCGCACTCGCGATCCCAAACTCAAGCCATACCAAGAACTCACTGCTGCCTTTGCCAAACTGTTCGCCAAACTGATCTTTGTTCATGTCCCTCGTCATCAGAATATTCTCGCCGATGCCCTCGCCTCGTTGGTATCATCCATAAGGTTCCCTCTAGGAAGATGGTTTAAGTCCATTTCCATCTATAAACTTCACGCCCCTGCAATCGATGATGCTTCCTACGTAAATATCAAAGACAGGATAGCAAGGAAGATCCTGCAGGAAGATATCCTTGAGAAGAGGGAAATCATGTTGGCAGAGGCCGAAGAAGAACTGGCTGATAAAGAGAAACCATGGTTCTATGAAATTGTCAAATACTGCCAAGATCAGTCTTATCCTGAAGGGGCCACCACAGAGGACAAGAAAGCCATAAGAAGGGTGGATCAGAAATATACTTTGGTTGGAGGTCTACTCTATAGGAGGAGCCTTACTGGTATTCTGTTAAGATGTCTTGGTGACGATGAGGTTTGGAAATGTGTAGAGGAGACGCACTCGGGTGTGTGCGGTGGCCACGTGAATAGTCAGATGCTCGCCAAAAAGATCATTCGGCAAGGCTTTTACTGGCCCACTATGGAAGAGGATTGTGCTGTCTATGTCCGTAGGTGTGTCAAGTGTCAACTTCACGCCGATAAAATCCATTCACCATCTTCCTCACTTCACCCAATATCCTCCCCGTGGCCTTTCTCCATGTGGGCATTCGACATCATTGGTCCCCTAGGTGATCCCAATTCCTTCACCAAGCAGAAATCTTTCATCCTTACTGTGACGGAATACTTCATCAAATGGGCCGAAGCCGAAGCTTACGCAGAAATCAAGGCGTCAACAGTCTGCAAGTTCATCATGAAGAACATCTGATGGGGCATCAAAGGCGATTTCATTACACGGGTAGAGTGTATTTGTGTGTTATGGCTTGTATGAGATTGTAATTGTGTATTTTCTTTCTTTTGGGCTCCTTGTAAGGCTTATATCAAGCCAATGGGCCATTTGTTATGTCAAGTCCAAGGTTAGATTGCCATTAGTAGAGTCCATTAGAAAGCCTATTTCATATTGGGCCAAATGCTACCCTTATGGACCATATTAGTCATTTATGGCCCAATTGGGCCACTCCCTCTCATGGACCACCAAGACTTGGAAGGCCCAAGTCTAGCATGATCTAATGGGAGGCTCTTGGCCCATGAATGGCCTTGGCCCATGGAAGGGGGCGCAAGGTTCTTTGGCCTTATTAGGCTTGGTGGCTTGGTTGGTGTGTATTAGGTGGTGTTTGAATAGATTTAGTCCAAGGTTGAATAAGAATGGTCAAATTAGATTAAAACTAATGTATTAAATGTGTGATTCACATTGTATCCCAGCCCTTCAATCCTAACCCCTAGATCCAAGGGTTGAGGTTGAGTTTGGTTGGCATCCTATATAAGGTTGTATTTTTCATATTGAATGAATTAATGAAGAAGAAATTAGCATTTTGCCTCCTTGAAGCTTGTGCCCCTCTCCCCTCTCTCCCTGGTGTTCTTCCACCTCCAGCCCATTTCTAGAGTGTAATACCTTCCCCCTTGATCCCCTCCAACTTCTGAAGCAGCTCCGGTGATCGCCGCCGCCGCCGTCTCGCCGCCGACGCGTCTTCACCAACGAATTCGGTTTTCTGTCCACTCTGGACAGACCTATCTTCTCCGAATTTTCTCTCTCTCTTCCCTCATCTTCTGAAGCTCCAATTTTCAGGGTTGGTTCCCCTCTTGAACCCTTACCTCCACAAAAAATTTCAGGCAAAAATTCGTCCTTTAGATATTTTTAGATTTTCGTCCAAGTTCAAATTTCAGTTCTGTCCAGGTTCTGTCTACTGTTCATCAGTTCTGAGTCTACCTTGTTCGACCCATGTTTTGAATTTTGTTGGGGCTCTAAAAATTACTGAGACTTCTGTCCACATATGTATACCACCATGAATTTTCTTAATTTTTGATAAGGTCTCTAGGTATTTTTACAAATTCGTACCAGTTCCTGTGAGCAATTTTTCCACAGTGTCCCAGATCCGACCCAGGTCCACTCAAAAATCCCATAAAATCCATTTCCTATCCAAATCAAAAACCAAAAATAGTCCCGGTTTTCTATCTCAGAGATCTTCAACTTTTATGAAGAACTCATCTCCATATTCCAAGGTCCTCCCACCGGTCAACGGTGATTTTCAGAGAAGTCAGAACCTGCCCCTGCAGTTCTGGCCTGTTTACAGCAAGGGTGTAAATTCCATAAGTCAGATATACGTATCTGATTATTTTTTTTGAAGGCCCCTACGTCGAAGTATTTGGAGTCCTCTTTCCAACGGCGCCGAGCTCGTTGCATTCCGACGACGGGGTTGATCACAGCAGCCGATCTCGCCGGACAGCGTGCGAGAAGACAGCAAGTGCAGACTTGTGGCCGGTTTCCCGCGAGCGTCGTCCGAGGGCCGCCCGGCGTCCGGCGGTCGTTCCAGCAACTCGCCATCCTAGGGGAGCGCTTCCCAAGTGTACCCACACCAGAGGAGGCATCAGGTCCCACACGACCCCTCCGGTCCACACGTGGGCCCCACTAGCAGGAGTACGCGCGAAGCCGAAGCCGTGCCCGGAAACCGCCCGTCAACCCGGAATTGGTCCTCCCGGGCCCCCTTGTGTCGCCCGTTACCTCCCTGCGTGGAGTGGGCTTACTTGTATTGCTGTAATCTTAATGTATTAAGTTCCCGGGAGTACGAGTTTCGGCCGGGTGCCATCTTCGCCACGCCGAGCGCGTGGAGGTATCGTATTCGCTCCTTGCTTGGCATTCCGCTTATTTCTATATATGCTTGTTTATGCCGCTGCTAGAGAGCATGTGTAGGGTTACCTAGCTCGCTTTTAATTTATCATATCACTGCTGCGAGTGAGAGAGTGACCGTCCCGTGACCCGATCCGGGCACAATTGAGAGCCGACCACCCTAGCTCACTGCCGGTTGTTCAACCGCGCACATCCGACGCTTCCCTCGCTAAGGGACGATCGCGAGCTTGTCGTGTCCATGGTCCCGTCCCGCATCAATTTGGTATCAGAGCGAGTTTGAGTCTAGGGTGTCAAAAAAAAAAAAAAAGAGTGTCATTTACGTCTAGTCATTAGTCGGTTTAAGTCGAGTCTAGGATCATCATTGTTTTAAAACACAAAAAAGAGTGTCTTTTCGCATACATCCCTTTACTCGGTATATAAAAAGGTGTTGTCCGACTGTTAGGTTACGCCTATCGGGAAGGCCGCACACTTGTGCGAGTGACCTTCGAGTCGATTGTCTCCGCCCCGTACCGAGTCTTGGTTTACGTCTAGGGTCCTTAGTGTGCATTAGTTAGTGCATTCCAACTTTGCATTACTTAGTGTCGTGTCTAGTGTTTTGGTCCGAGTGTCGGCATGGCCACCCACTAGTTTCCCGTGTCCCATGGAGTCCCAAACTCCCGGATGGTGGCGATACTATCTCAAATGGAAGGACCACCCGAACCACCCCACGAGGCCCGAAACCCGGGATTTCTACGGGTCCGATGACCCGAGTGTCTATCTAGAATGGGAAACCATTATGGATGATTACTTCGAGGTGTACATCATGTACGGGCCCATGCAAGTCGATGTTGCCAAAAGGCGACTTTTTGGTGAAGCCGCTGCAACTTGGAGGGACATCAAATATTGGAGGGAGGATAGGAATCTAAGGCCCATCGAGTCATGGTGGGAAATGAAGAGAGTGCTTAGGAGGGCCTACGTTCCCCGCCCACCTACCTCCAACCACGGAGGTCATTCCACTCACCAACCCCACCAACTCACCCACAATCAAGTGGGCCATACCTCTACCCAATCCCACCCCTTCACCGCCGTCCAAGCCCACCAAAGTGACCCCAATCTAGTGGCCCGCCCATGCACCACCAACCAACCTCCCCTTGGCACTCCCATCCCAACCCACTCAAGCACCTCCAACCGAGTGGAAGTCCCGCTTATAACCGAGCCGAGGCCCACACCCGAGCCGAGAGTTAAGGAGCTAGTCCACCCCAAGGTCCCTCCTCCAACTCGCTCCTTAGAGGAAATAAAGAAAATGATTTCGGATTGGTGGGAAAGGACACAAGCTACTCCACCACCCATGGATGCTCCATTGTTATCTACCTCCGGTCTTCATTCGAAACCATCAAAGTGGGAACTACCAAAGCCCGAGCCACTCGTGTTTCTTACGGGAACACTTTACATAGCCGAGCCACTTCTTAGATGGCTCAAGGATGGCTTGGTCCCACATCCCTTCCCGTCCATGGACCCCACCTTACCTTTAGTGTCGGTCAACTCATTCCATACCACATTTCGATCTCGTCACCATGTTGATACGTTGGATGATCTTGTCATGGGATTAGATTCACAATGGGAGTTGACGCATCTTTAGGCCCGAGGCTTTGACCAACCCGCTAGTCTTAGCTTCACCCATCCGGCCATAGGGTCCATTACCTCCGAGTGCACCGTGGGTTGTGTTACCACGGAGGTTCTTCTACTTCTCCCGCTACCGGATGAGCCCGACTTCATTACTTTTCCTCCGAGGGAGGAGTCATATCTCCTATACATGGTCCCATCTATCACGATGGATGGAGGTGACCCTCACCTTCATGAATTCCAAACATGGGACTATGTAACGGAGGAACCGAGGGGTCACACTTTCTTTGACCCATTCGACCCCTACTCTAGTGGGCCCCATGACCCATCACTTCCCTCATACCTTATCGGGGAAGTCCACTTTCATACCCCTTTCCTACGGGCCGGGTCCTCCATACCCACCAAGCCCGTCCACGATACACCTACATCCAGCTCTTCCACACCCGGCTTTCCTAGCCCTCTCAAGTCTCCCAAATCCAAAGGGCCGTCCATGCATGACTGGGTCATACTTGGACATTTAGGTGTACCTCATGCCACCCATCTCCGGTTACATAACATGCATGCATGGCACATATTCGGGTGTCCTGGTCCGCCGTCACCCATGTACGGGTCGGACTAACATTAGGTGTGTCTAGGGTCATAGTTGAGTCAGTGTGTTTTCTTTGTGTGGTTTGTTTTGTGTGGTTTGTTTGCATGGTTTGTGTGTCGTTGTTTGTCTGCATGCGTCTTGTGCAAGCTCGTTGTCGGTCTCTTACGAGTAAGAGGCGAGTGGACTCACTTGATGAGTATGGGATCGGTTTTACTTCTATATCCGGATCAGTCACCTATAGGGACTCAGCGGTGATTCCTAGTGAGTCTTCGAGCTGTTCCCTTCATTTGAGAGTGCCCCTTCGGAGTGACCACCTTTAGCCATAGCAGTGTGCATATCGAGTATATATGGAATGAGCAGGTGCCGATCACTTGGAGTGGAGCATACCCGCGCTACTTAGCACGGTGACGGATCCGCTGGAGGACCAGAGCAGCCATACCCCTACTCGACGGGGTCGAGTTCCTCCCACCCGGGGAGAATTGATGGGGCATCAAAGGCGATTTCATTACACGGGTAGAGTGTATTTGTGTGTTATGGCTTGTATGAGATTGTAATTGTGTATTTTCTTTCTTTTGGGCTCCTTGTAAGGCTTATATCAAGCCAATGGGCCATTTGTTATGTCAAGTCCAAGGTTAGATTGCCATTAGTAGAGTCCATTAGAAAGCCTATTTCATATTGGGCCAAATGCTACCCTTATGGACCATATTAGTCATTTATGGCCCAATTGGGCCACTCCCTCTCATGGACCACCAAGACTTGGAAGGCCCAAGTCTAGCATGATCTAATGGGAGGCTCTTGGCCCATGAATGGCCTTGGCCCATGGAAGGGGGCGCAAGGTTCTTTGGCCTTATTAGGCTTGGTGGCTTGGTTGGTGTGTATTAGGTGGTGTTTGAATAGATTTAGTCCAAGGTTGAATAAGAATGGTCAAATTAGATTAAAACTAATGTATTAAATGTGTGATTCACATTGTATCCCAGCCCTTCAATCCTAACCCCTAGATCCAAGGGTTGAGGTTGAGTTTGGTTGGCATCCTATATAAGGTTGTATTTTTCATATTGAATGAATTAATGAAGAAGAAATTAGCATTTTGCCTCCTTGAAGCTTGTGCCCCTCTCCCCTCTCTCCCTGGTGTTCTTCCACCTCCAGCCCATTTCTAGAGTGTAATACCTTCCCCCTTGATCCCCTCCAACTTCTGAAGCAGCTCCGGTGATCGCCGCCGCCGCCGTCTCGCCGCCGACGCGTCTTCACCAACGAATTCGGTTTTCTGTCCACTCTGGACAGACCTATCTTCTCCGAATTTTCTCTCTCTCTTCCCTCATCTTCTGAAGCTCCAATTTTCAGGGTTGGTTCCCCTCTTGAACCCTTACCTCCACAAAAAATTTCAGGCAAAAATTCGTCCTTTAGATATTTTTAGATTTTCGTCCAAGTTCAAATTTCAGTTCTGTCCAGGTTCTGTCTACTGTTCATCAGTTCTGAGTCTACCTTGTTCGACCCATGTTTTGAATTTTTTTGGGGCTCTAAAAATTACTGAGACTTCTGTCCACATATGTATACCACCATGAATTTTCTTAATTTTTGATAAGGTCTCTAGGTATTTTTACAAATTCGTACCAGTTCCTGTGAGCAATTTTTCCACAGTGTCCCAGATCCGACCCAGGTCCACTCAAAAATCCCATAAAATCCATTTCCTATCCAAATCAAAAACCAAAAATAGTCCCGGTTTTCTATCTCAGAGATCTTCAACTTTTATGAAGAACTCATCTCCATATTCCAAGGTCCTCCCACCGGTCAACGGTGATTTTCAGAGAAGTCAGAACCTGCCCCTGCAGTTCTGGCCTGTTTACAGCAAGGGTGTAAATTCCATAAGTCAGATATACGTATCTGATTATTTTTTCTGAAGGCCCCTACGTCGAAGTATTTGGAGTCCTCTTTCCAACGGCGCCGAGCTCGTTGCATTCCGACGACGGGGTTGATCACAGCAGCCGATCTCGCCGGACAGCGTGCGAGAAGACAGCAAGTGCAGACTTGTGGCCGGTTTCCCGCGAGCGTCGTCCGAGGGCCGCCCGGCGTCCGGCGGTCGTTCCAGCAACTCGCCATCCTAGGGGAGCGCTTCCCAAGTGTACCCACACCAGAGGAGGCATCAGGTCCCACACGACCCCTCCGGTCCACACGTGGGCCCCACTAGCAGGAGTATGCGCGAAGCCGAAGCCGTGCCCGGAAACCGCCCGTCAACCCGGAATTGGTCCTCCCGGGCCCCCTTGTGTCGCCCGTTACCTCCCTGCGTGGAGTGGGCTTACTTGTATTGCTGTAATCTTAATGTATTAAGTTCCCGGGAGTACGAGTTTCGGCCGGGTGCCATCTTCGCCACGCCGAGCGCGTGGAGGTATCGTATTCGCTCCTTGCTTGGCATTCCGCTTATTTCTATATATGCTTGTTTATGCCGCTGCTAGAGAGCATGTGTAGGGTTATCTAGCTCGCTTTTAATTTATCATATCACTGCTGCGAGTGAGAGAGTGACCGTCCCGTGACCCGATCCGGGCACAATTGAGAGCCGACCACCCTAGCTCACTGCCGGTTGTTCAACCGCGCATATCCGACGCTTCCCTCGCTAAGGGACGACCGCTAGCTTATCGTGTCTATGGTCCCGTCCCGCATCAACATCCTTGCCAGATTCGGCGTCCCAAGCACGATCGTCATAAACAATGGGCCACAGTTCATTTCTCAGGACCTACAGGACCTCTGTAAAAGGTACGCAATTGCATTGCATCATTCATCGCCTTATTACCCACAAGGTAACGGCCAAGCGGAGGCCACCAATAAAACATTGCTCAAAATCATAAAAAAAACCTGCGAGTCTAGTAAGTTTTCAGACTGGCCAGAAAAACTTATCGAATCCCTATGGGCCTATCGCACTTCAATTCGTACCCCCACCGGGCAGACTCCATTTGCCCTTACTTATGGTATGGAAGTAGTAGTCCCGTACGAGACTCTGATCCCTTCTCTCAGGGTACAATTGGACGAGGAATTTCCCCTCGACGATCGTCGTAATTCACTCCTCGCCCAGTTAGAACTCTTGGATGAGAAGCGGCTGGCCGCTGCCGAACACGCACGTGTGTATCAAAATAGACTCGCTCGCTTTTACCAAAAGAAAGTCGTTGAGAGAAAATTCAAAGTCGGTGAGATGGTCGTAAAAAGAATTTTTGTCAAACCTGGAGGGCCGCGTTCTAAGCTCCAACCCAATTGGGAAGGACCATTTGTAATTCAAGCCGTGTACCCTGACAACGCCTACAAGCTAATCAACGCCGAAGGGACCGAGTTATCCCACCCTTGGAATGGGCTTTATCTTAAGAAATACTACCCTTAGCACAAAACAAACAAAAAAGTGATGAAAAGATAAAAACATCAAAAACAAAAGAATATTGAAAACCACTAAAAATATGGAAGATTCAAAATGCCGATGCCCGACAGTCACCATGTAGTTAAGTCCCTGCATCTAACCTTCATGTTAGGATAGGGCCCATTAAGGCTTGGTAGGCACCAGGTCTTGGTTTGCCAGAACCGTGGAGATCCCTGTCCGGCCACGTCAGCCCATGCTCGCTCGAAGGAAGCTAACATGTGCTCACTTATGTATTTCATTCAAAAAAGTCGGTAGCATCACCTACGGTGGGAATCCACCCAGAAGATCTCCGAAAGCTGTAATCTTTATTCTTTTCTCTTCAACCAAATGAGATAGTCAGCGCCCTTAAAACGCTGAGCATGAGAAACCGAAACTCAAACCCCAAAGGCAAGAGTAGGATCCATTTCCTCGAGCATCGATCAGAGCACGAGAAGAGGGCAGTGTCCCCACAGGCACACGAAAAGGGAGCCCACAAATGTCAAACGACTTTATCTCCCTCACAAAAAGAAATACAAAATCAAAATCAAGAGAAAAGCCTGGTCGTGACCGTGCCTGGTGCGATAAACGGAACCCCTCAAAGCAAAAGTCTGAATCCACAAAGGGGGCCGTGGAATGTAAATGCTCGAGATTTGGTCCGAAGTTGTCTGAAAGGAAAGAGTTAATGGGCCCTTATTCACTCGTCGGGTTAACGGCTTTGCCGGTCCTCTCAGGAGGTTTATCCCTTACACTCTTCCTTCTCCCTCTAAAGATGAAAGTTCGATGGAGTTTCTGAAAGGTGAAAACTGCCTAGGGTCTACGACCTTATTTTAATATACACATTTGGTTGCCTACTTTGAAAAGCAAAAGCTATCGCTGCGAAGGAGTCTCCGTGTTTCTGGCTGGTCAAGACCCCTGTTTACCACCTTGACGTCTTCTTGTTTAACCTCGGGCTTAGGCCAATGCAAGCGCGGCACCTATGGGTGCGACGGCGTCTGATTCCGGGTCAGCGTCGCGCGGTTGGTCGTTAGGGTTCCAGGGTGTTCCATCTTATACCATCTAGAGTTGTGAGGAAATAGACCCGGGTCGGGCAAATCATTTACCTCGAACACCTTTTGGGTGAATCCCTGTGGTCGGAAGCGACTGGGAGCCTAAGCATGGCATGCCGGTATTGTCATCAGGGTAAGTCTTAGCCGGCGGGATCATCATTCGAGGGGTCTAGAGGCCCAAATCAACCTAGATGTGCACTTAGGATACCTGGGAGGTTAGTAAGAAACCCCTGTTCTCACGTAGGTTAGGTGCCATTTGGGTGCTTGCCGGGCGTTAGCAAAAAAAAAAAAAAAATTGAAATGATAAAAACAAAAAAAAAGAGGAAAAGAGAAAATGTACATATTTGCAAACAAAAATCTTTTTTATAAAACAACAAAAAAATGCCAAATATTAAAAAGAAAACAAATCAATTTTGCATGATTACATTTGCGTGCAGTATCTCACTTTTAATACCACTTGCATTCGTGTGCGAGCCTGTCGCATTTATCATCATCATATCTTTATCTTGCCTTTATTAATAAAGGCTTGGCCCCTTGACCAATTATCAAGGACAGTCGCAGTGACCATTTGCTTATTGAGCAGGGGGCCAAGTCAGAACATAAATTCTGATTTGTTTGTTTCAGTGATATGTGCAGGGATTCAGGCAACTGAAGCAGAGGTGAAAAACAAACAAACCAAACCTTGTGTTTTATTCCAAAAACTAAAAAAAAATAAATCAAGTTCCGCCCTCTCTCTCTGCATTACTCGTCCCACTACTCTCCGGGCAAAACGCTCTTAAAGGTGCTACCCAACTACGAAAAGCGGTACTCCTATCGCTCTGTACTCCCCTTCCTATTCCCACATCCCGGCGTTGATCCACGGAAGCAGCAGAGAAGCTACCAACATGAAAGCCATGCTCTCGTGCTCTTCGGTAGCGCTCCTCACCATCTCTCAGCCACTGTTCAGCAAGACCAAGGCTGATTCGGAGTTCGAATAGTTGGGCCTCCATGGCCCTTCGTTCCTCCCTTTCAGTCAATCTGTTGGCTCTTTCTCTCTCTGCGTCTCTTTCTCTCTCTGCACGTTCTCTCTCGCGGTCTTCCCTCTCCAACTGGAGAGTGATCCTCAGTTCTACGGCATCCCTAGAGGAGTCGTCATCAGAATGACGCCGTAATTCCCTCTCCAGTTCTGCTATCCTAGCCTCCTTCTGCACAGCCTTGGCAAGCGCTTCTTCCGTCTCCTTTTTCTGCCAAGTGTACCATCTCAGATACACGATAAGGCATAAAAAAGGAGAACTCAACACTGAAACTTTTACCTGTATAGAGAGCATCCCTTCTGCCTCCGCAGCACGCTGCGTGGCGTGAGCAAGTTGCTCATGAAGCAAGTCAAGTTCTGAGGTGGGAATCCACAAGCTGGAAGAGGCACCACCCACTCCCATCGCTGGGGAAGCCGCGCCAATCTGGGCATGCTACGACCGCGTGAATTAGCAGCCAACATCTAGAATCTGGGGTTTTAAATTAGGAACGTACTGTACACCTACCAAGGCGCTCGTAGCTCCACGGGCATCGCCCAACTGTTGTTCCATCTCTGCCAAGCGAGTTCGTAAATTCGCTATCATGCCATCCCGGACATCCTGCAGCCTTACAAGTCAGCATTTTCACCAGAAAACCAAGAAAAGGAGAAAGAAGAGAAGAGAAAAGGGGAAACCTACCTCCACAAGTCCCCGGGGTTGGAGCCGCTCTACGTACTTTGTCCTATATAGACGCAAGTAGTCCTCGCTATCACGTGCCTGTGATTCTACAATCGTGCCACCCCGTTGCCAGTCTTCATACTGATCAGGGAACCGCACGCGCCAGTCAATGCAGGTCACCGGTCCTCGCGTCCTTCTCCCGACACGAGGTGGCGCAGTTGAATCCACCCATTCTTGAGCCAGTCCTAAAGTCCTCATAACTAATCGTAGCCGAAGCGGCTCGATTTCATTCAGGCAGTGCATCCACAGTTCCCGTCCGAATCGGGCACGACTTGCTAGAACCCACGGCTGGTCGGCATCGACCATGTCTGAGTAGGGCCTCCAGTTTACCATCGCTGCAGGGAACTCCTGTAGCTCCCACCTTAGCACCATCAGTTGGTAGGTTAGGGGTGCCGCACTCATGATGGGTTCCCACCGCCTGGCTAACGGCACCACCACGGGTCGCCAATGCCGAGCTCTCCCCATAGGGAGGTAATAATAGCTCCATAGCTGCTCGGCACAGGTCATCAGTACTTTGTAAAAACACAAAAAAATACAAAACAAGCAAAACCAAAAAATACCTGGATGAATGGTGTGAAACCACTCACAGTCATCTCACGATCCGTTTCTTGGAATAGGCCTGCAAACAAGTGTGCCAGCATGGCGGCTCCCCAGGTATAATACCCTACTCTTTCAAGGTCTGACAGCAGCTCCAGGAAGCAACATTGGATACCGTCCCCTTTCGAGCTCAGTACCAATCTCCCCAAAAGGAAGAGGAGAAATCTCCTCAAATCTATGTTGCATCTTTCCCAGTCGCCGAAATCTGTGCAGTACACGGCACGGCATCCTATTTCCATCCTTTCCATGAACTCTTCTGAGGATTCATCGTCCCGCCGACGAGTGTCGGTGAGCCCTAATGCATCCATGAGGGACGCCCTAGCTACCGACCTGTTTTTCTGACCATCTAGGTCCAAACCCAGTAACTTCTGGGCACCTTCTCTATAGTCCGCGTAAGTGATTCCGGTCACTGCCTCGCCCTCTACCTTCAGGCTTGTGATCCAGACCACATCCTCCAAGCTGGGCACCATGTGCCCCCAGGGCATCAGGAATGCCCGACTCACTAGGTCCCATCTCTCACACAAGACTTGGATCAGGACAAGGTCGAGCTGGATCGGCTCGATCCGAAGGAAGGTACCAAATCCCATCACGTCTAGCCTCGCCTTCTGAAAATCTGGGAGGCCCCTGTACGCTGCTACTACCAACTCCCATAAGATTTGTGATTTCATCACAACCTACAAGGAATGGGGGTGAGGTTTGGTCAGAAGAAAGGAAGAAAGAATGGAAAAAAGGGCAAGAAAACTTGGCTTACGAGTTGTGATTGGGCCCTTTCGCTGAAGTGCCCTTCAAGGTCTGAAAGCCTCCTGGAACTACTACCACTGGACCTGCTTCTCTTCGAGGAATGTGAAGATTCGCCCTCCATCCAACCCTCGGAATTTCAAACTCCTCCTCTCCCGTGAGAACTTGTGCTCCTCGAGTTAGCTCTCGATATACCTGGGAAAATAAAAGGGACAAGAATTTATAGAAACGGAAGGAGTGCGGGCTAAGATTGCCTCCATCACCTGTTGATGATAGCCCTCGCAATGAGGCACCTGCCATGCGGTCCCGTGTGTCACTTCACCGCGCGCACAGGGTGATTGACTGGACGAAGAATATGACGAATAGCCCCTATGTTGTCCAGGGATACCCTATCATGATTTGGAGGACGTCCGCAAAATTTGACACAGCATTCGGGAAAAGAAACTAGGGCCGTCATTATTGACTTCGACGGCAGATTCCCATGGAAAATGGTCACAACAAGACGCGATTCTCCGCTCGGGGCGGAGTCTCGGCAGACCCATCACATGGGAACAGTGCAAAGGAAAGGAAGTGTAGGGAAGAAGGAACGCACAAGAGAACAAACAAGCAGCAGAAAATCAAATCATTCCATTCATAATTCTACATAAGCTGTCACAAACACTACAATCATAGAGAGGTGGCGGGTCCACTAGCTCGCCAATCCTCACCATCACTCATCTCTCTGGGCACTCTCCTCCTCTCCCCCGAGGTGAGGGTCCCTCAGAAGCCTTCGGGATCCCCGTGCAGTAGCACCTACCTCGCCTCTTGGCGCCTGCTCCGCAGCAGTGACTCGCTGCTCCTCCCCTGGCGTGGCGAAGAAGCCACTAGTGGCAAAGCGACTGGACTGGCGGAGTCGCTCCCCGAACACTCGTGCTCTCTCGTAGCGCGTCTCCATCCCTCCTAGCCTCTGCACGACGGCCTGAAGGCCCAGCTGGAGCTCCCTCACTTGGGCCTCCAAGGCCCTCCTCTCGGTCAGATCCCGCTGTCGCTCGGACCTTCTCTCGGCTTTCTCTCTCTCTGCCTCTCTCCTCATCATCTGCAGAAGAACCCTTAACTCCAGGATGTCTGGAGAAGGTCTCTCCTCACCACGATGCCGCAGCTCCACTACAGTCGCCACCCAGGCGTCACGCTCCTCTTCCGCCCGGGTCGCGCGGGCCACCGCACCGGCAAGTTGCTCCCGGAGGGAGGCAATCTCGAGAAAAGGGGCCGAAGAGCTGGAAGATCCGCCAGCCACTCCCACCGTCGCTGTCTGCTGGGCACGCTGGAACAAAATAAACAACGGCCGTCAGTGAAACTCCAAAATCTGAAGTTAAAAGTGTAGCACGTAACTTACCAGGTGCGACAGCTCATGTTGAGCGACGGCCAGCTACCGCCTAGTCTCTGACAGTTGGGCACGCGAGCCACCGATGCCACGCGTGTCCCCAGCTTGGGGAAGCCCCGCGTAACTCTCTCTCTGCCGCCGCAGGAAGTTGGCACTGTCTTGAACCAGTACACCCCCTTGCTGTCTAGGGAGACGTACGGGCCAGTCCTCGAGCCTCGCCTTACCGCGACTCTCCCTCCTAACGCGGCTCGGCTCGTCCGCACTCGCCCACTCATCGGCCAGGCCCAGGGTCCTTGCCATGTCCTGCACCAAGAAAGGGGTCCCACATCAGTCAAAAATAACGCATCCCCTGTCTAGGACGCGTCCATCATTTAAGTGCGACACTAGCCGAACCCTTTCCCCCTTCGCACGGCTTGCTTCAAAACTCAAAATGGATCAAAGAGGGAGAAAACCAAGCACTCACCGAGCCGTGTTCACCTCCTCCCGCGCCATCGGGCCCCTCGGATCCCTCGGGGGCCCGAAGCGGCCCTTCCTCCTCCATGGACGCCGTTCCGTGCTCTGGCGCGTCCCTCCTCGGGCGAGGAGTTCCTCGTCCCTCTCCACCTTCACCATGATCGGGCCCACCGAACTCCATCAATCAAAAGAGGAGGAAGACGAAAAAGGGGCAAGCGAGTTTCGGTCGAAGGCGGGCTCGTTTGCGGGTAAGGCACGGGAGAAGAAAGGCCACCCGACGCTTTAAATTTGAATTCAAGGATTAAGACGCGTCCTCGCGCCTGGACGCGCCCAAAAGGGGGAGAAAGGAAACAGAATCCTCCCATGCAAAGCGTAGTTCCCCGCTGTTCAGGGCAAGGTCTCGTGGAGCGTGCCTCGAAGGACAACTCAGTGCAAAGAAGAAAGTGTGGGAGAGAGAAAAGTACACACAACACAAGAAAGCCATTTCCATTTCATATAATAGCCGAAAGTACATCATACAGTGAGAAGGGTGACGTATACAAGCAACTCTCTAACTCTCACCATCACCCTCCTGGTCATCTCTCTCCTCCCTCCTCTGTCGGGGATCCCTAGGGGGCCTCTGCGAACCCTGAGAAGCCGTGCTCGCCTCGCCCTATGGTGGCACTCCAGCCTCGAAGGCGTGACGACGCTCCTCGGCCGAAGAAACCAGATAGCTGCCCATGGAAAAAGAACCGGACTGACGAAGTCGCGCCCCGCGTTCCTTCACCCTCTGGTACCGCTCCTCGCTATCTCGAAGCCTCCCCTCCGTCGTGCCGAGACTCAATCGGAGCTCCAGCAGCTGGGCCTCTAGAGCCCTCCTCTCGGTCTGATCCCGCTGTCGCTCCTCCCTCTCTCTCTCCCTATCCCTCTCCCTCTCTCTCTCCACGCTCTCCCTATCCCTCTCCCTCTACTCTCTCTCCCTCATCGCCTCTCTCCTCGACAGCTCAAGGGTGATCCGCAAATCCACTACGTCGCGAGGGAACTCCTCAGCCTCCTGTCGACGCTCCTCCTCCAGCTCTGCAATCCGGGCGTCACGCTCCGCCACCCGAGCATCGCGGTCCTGCTCGGCACGAACAGCACGCGCCAGGGCCTCCCGAATCTCGGCCACTTGTCAAAGCACGCATGCACCATAAGAGAACAACAGTGATAGAAGGAAAGCAGCCAGAAGAGAGTCAAGGTCAGGCAAGCACTCACTCGAGCCTCGCGGTCACGCTCGGCCTCCTCAGCCCGAGCCACTGCATACGCCAGCTGCTCCTGGAGGGCAGAAACCTCCGGAGGAGGGCCCCGCGAACTGGAACCCGCTCCACCAGCCGTCCCGGCTGCCGCTATCTGGTGGGCCCGCTGAAACACGGGGCAAACGTCAGTCAAAGGCTAAGCATCAAAAATCCAGGTCACAAAAAAATGCATCGCATAAACTCACCAGGATCTCCAACTCCTGTCGGATGGCCACCAACTGTCGCATGGCGTCCGCCAACTAGGCCCGCAGGTCGGCGATCATGGTATCACGAGCATCCTACATTGCACGTAAGTTAGTACCACATGCATATACATATAGAAAGGTGAAGCAGTTTCATTTCACTTACCCCTACCATACCACCCAAGGAGAGGCGGTCCCCGTAGCATATACATATAGAAAGGTGAAGCAGTTTCATTTCACTTACCCCTACCATACCACCCAAGGAGAGGCGGTCCCCGTACGTAGCTCGGTACCGTCTCATGTAGTCTGTGCTGTCCTGTACATGGGACACCACTGGGACCCCGCCCTGCTGCCAGTCCTGGTACTGTGCTGGGAAGCGCGTACGCCAGTCCACGACCTTCGCCTTCCCCTTGGTCTTCCGCCCAATGCGGGCCGGCTCTTCTACATCAACCCACTCCTGGGCTAGCCCCAACGTCCTCATAACCAGCCTCAGCCGAAGCGGCTCGATCTCGTTCAGGCAATGGACCCACACGTCCCGCCTGAAACGAGGAAGACCCGCTACAACCCAGGGCTGGCCAGCATCGCCCATGCCCAGGTAGGGCCTCCACACCACTTGCATCACCATACATACATCATGTTAGTTACCATTCAGTCACATGCATAAACACAAAAAAATCATACGCATCATACTATGGCCTCGGGATACTCGCTCAGCTCCCGACAAAGCGACACCAGCTGGTAGCCGTGGGGTGCTGCAACCACGACCGGCCTCCACCGCCGCGCCAGAGGCACGGCCCTCCTGTTCCCATGCCTAGCCCTCCCCATCGGGAAATAGTAATAGCTCCACACCTGCATCCATCATACATCATTAGTACAATAATTGCATATTTAACTGTGGGAATGCATAAATAAAATGTTTACCTATAGAAAAGGTGCGAAGCCGCTGACTGTCGTCTCCTTCTCCGAAGTCTGGGAGAGATCAGCAATCAAATGGGCAAGCAGAGCCGCTCCCCACGCGTAGTGTCCCACTCTGTCCAGATCTGCCAAGATCCCGAGGAAACGGCAGTGGATGCCATCCCCTTTCGTCCCCAGCAAAAGGTGGCCCAGGAAGAAGAAAAGAAACCTCCGAAGGTCTAGATCCACTAGCTCCCGCCCACTCAAATCCTGGGTAAAAGCAGCGCGAGCGTCCCCCTCTAGTTGAGCCAAGAACTCCGCTCCAGTCTCGCTAACCCGCTGGCGCGGGTCGACGAATCCGAGCGCCTCCATGATCTCCACTCGGCCAACTACCCTGTTGTCTCTATCAGTCACGCTCGTCTCTAACCACAGCAGGTCCAGGGCACTCTCTCGGTAGTCGGGGTAGGTGACCCCGCTGACTGCCTCTCCGTCAACTCGTAGCCCGGTAATCCGAGCCACGTCCTCCAGTGTCGGCACCATGTGCCCCCAGGGCATCAGAAACGCCCGGCTCGGTGCGTGCCACCGCTCCCTCAGTGCCTGGATAAGAGGAAGTTCGAGCCGGAAGGGCTCGATCCTAAGGAAAGCTCCAAAGCCCATGGCGTCCACACGCGCCCTCTGGAAGTCCGGCAGCCCACGGTATGCTGCCACCACTAGGGACCAGCTGATCCGTCCCTTCATCACGCCCTGCACACCACAAAACCAATAGAGAACACATCAGCATCATGAATAGTAATAAACAATAACACTGTATATACTACTTATTCATTTTATTTTATTTTTTCTTTTTAACATATTTATTTTTTGTGGAGGCGTCCAGGCCCCTGGACGCCTCCTTTCCATTTCCTTTATTTTATTTTATTTTTTAGAAAAAACCCAAAAACTAAAACAAAAAATATATTAATAATATATATATTATCATGGAAGCGTCCCAGGCTCTGGATGCCTCCTTATTTTTAATTATATTTATATTATTTTCGTAAACAAATAAAAAGAAAAAGAAAATGTGGAGGCGTCCAGGCCCCTGGACGCCTCCTTCCCTCACACCCGGCGTTCTTCACACAGCCTCTCGTCCGCCCTTTTAACCCAGTGAACCAATAGAATGGAGGTCTAAGGGGCTTATCGGATCATGCTCGTCCTCTGCCGCGTCGCCAGCGTCCACTGCAGCCTCCAAGGCCAAAAGAAGAGCCTCCTCACCCGTGGCAATCTCCTCCGCCGCAGCAGCCTCCTCGGCATCATCCCTCAGCCTCCTCGGACGACGAGCCCGTCATTTCCGCTTCTGTGGACCCTGGCTCGATCCTCCTCGCTCCATTGGGACGAAGAATGGGTCGTCTGGATTGACTGGGCAGTTTGAATGAACAATAATTGAGCAAAGGGGGGGAGGCCCCCCCATATATATAGAATCCAGCCTCTTTGGGGCGTCCAGGCGCCTGGACGCCCCCATCTTTTTTATTTGTTTTTCAAAATTCAAAAACTTTGGGGCGTCCAGGCGCCTGGACGCCCCCAGAACAAAAAAATCAAAAAAAATAAAAAATAAAACATAGGGGCGTCCAGGCCCCTGGACGCTCCCAAGACAAAAAAAACTTAAAAATTCAAAAATATAAAATTAGGGGCGTCCAGGCCCCAGGACGCCCCCACAATAAAAAAATATATTTTCAATATATATATATATATATAATAAAAGTAAAAAAAGATAAGAGTATGTATAATCCATATAAAAAAAACACAAAGAAAAAATAAAAATCACAAAAAAGATAATAATAATTAAGTGGACGGGGGTCCCAAAACATCAATGCCAGATTTTATTCCATCAAAAAGCAGAATGAACTACATCAGGGGCTTAGGCGCCTTAGGCCTTAACTTCCCCAGTTCGGTTACATAAGCCCTCCACGGCTCGCATTCTTCCACCACGTGCGCTAAGGCCTTTCCCGCAACACTTGTCTTCCAAGGAGCTTTAATGGCCTTCGCTTCCTTCGCGTCCGCTTCAGTGCCCAACTCCCTTTTCTTCAAAGGAACGATGCCAGTCGGTGGCGGGAACGAATGGCGTGGGATGCCAATCTGGAGGCAGCACCGATGCGCATTATAAAGGACGAACTCGGTCGCGCCGATCAGTTGAAGATCAACTTCGGGAGAAGGCCTTATGAGGAGATCTAGCGAAAGTAAACATGCCGGTGCGCAAGTAAAGAAGCCTTGTGTCACGGTGCGGAAGTGAGACCGCCAGTCTTCACGTTTCTTCTGCCACGGAACGCGGTTCACTACAGTACCACCGAAGCCTAACACGTCGGCTATGTGATGAAGAGGGCTTTGTTGGAAAAGCTTCGAAGCAGTTGGCATTCCCTCGCGGTGATCAAACTTGAAATGTAAATCCAGCCAGCAGCTCAGGACAAGTGCGCAACCAAAAGGAGGCTTACCCGTGCTCGAGGTAGTAAGGCCACTATACAGGTAGGCGAGGACAGCGGGTCCCACCCTCTTTCCACGCCAGATTCCGCAGATAGCACTCAGTTGGTCTTCTTCCACCATGTTGTCGGTATAAGGAAACAAGAGAGCACCCGCCAGACAAATGGTGAACCCCTTCATAATTCCCTCCAAATAGTCATCGTCCTGTGACCCTCTCAGGGCGTCCATGACCCACTCCGCAAGCTTTTGGAGATCGATCCCCTTTTGAGTACAGACCTTTTTGGCTGCGTCAGGCGGCATGAAGCTTCCAAGGACGCTTTCGGAAGTCCCCCGTGTCAGCATCCACATAGCCTTCACCTTCCCGTCACTCTTGAATTTCTTCAATCCGAGCAGAAGTTCCACCTCCTCGAGGAGGATGGTCACCTCGAAGGTCGGGAAAATAAAAGTGTGGGTCTGGGGATGCCAGATCTCCACTAGTGCGCCCATAGTCGCTCAGTCCATACGAATCTTCTCGTAGTATTTGGCGTGAATAAGGAGCCCCTGCAGATGCCACTTCGAGAGTATGGCCCTCATGCCAATGGAGATATTGGAAGTTAGCTTTGAAAGCCATGGCAGTTTGGAAAACTTCCTCGGGCCTTGGAAGAGTGGATATGGCTGGAAGAGGAAAGAAAGAAGAAATGAAGGAAGTAAGAAGAAGGTTCACATGGAAAATTTGAAATGAATCAGCTTACCATATGCGACATGATCGTTCCACTCAAATGATCCTCGAGGTCAGAGAGTCGCCTGATCTCGCTGCTAGGCCTGCTCCTCTTCATAACGCGGGAAGACTCTCCTTCCATCCTGAAAATCTCTAGATTCTCCTCTCTTTCCTCTCCTGAGCTTCCAAAACCGACCTTGGTGCATTTGAATGAACTAGCCTAAGGGGAGTTCTTATAGGAAGGGAAGATCGCTACTGGACGGAACATGTCACATCAGTGGTCATTGTCAAGATTTTGTCTGGATCTCCTTTGTACTGTGGTGCGATTCTACTGTGATTCTGCTACTTTCTGATGTTGCTAACATTTGCTGGCCTGTGCAGGTTTTACTAACGGACGTCTTTGTCCAGTCTCCTGTCCCACCTTTCAATGGTTGGTCCCACCTTGTCATGCATCATAGTATATGATACGAACACTACTAGAACATGTCAAGGACCTTGCGGCCCGAGCGAATCCAGGATTTGAGTTCCCCTTCAACAAAAACGGTGATGATCCCGGAAGAATTTGGGTTGTACGGATAGGCCGTTAACTTGTGGTAGCATGGGGACGACGGTTCCATTCAGTGAGTTGGTGCGCGGATAAACGGGCCCCAGCCCAGTGTCGGCTCACCGGATCGGTATCCTGACCCGTTCTTAACAAGTTGACAATATTATCCTTGGCTATCTTCTATTTTAGTTTGTTTTAAATTTTTATTTTAACCCAGCATGCATTCATATAGGATTTTGATTTATTGCGGAAAATCATTCAAGTGATTCGATTGCGAAGGCCGTTGTGCTTTAATTCCTACAAATATGAGATATTCCACTCCGAATAAATACTGAGTTTCCTTGAAACGGCTCTACGTTGCTCTTCCAAAGGAGACCCTTGTTTGGACAGACCCTCAGATATTCCTTTGCTTTTTACCTTGCTTGACCCACCTTGGCCGCAGCACTTCCACGTTGGCTGGTAACCGCTCCCCAAAGGTGAAACCTGCAGGTTTATGACCCAGGTACTTCCACACTGAGAAGTTGGTCTCCTTTATTTTCGTGCCTGAGTGCACATTTCACCCTCCCTTATTTGATCTCCGTCCAAGCAACCGTCAAGACTTGAAAGACCTTCTTCAAGGTCGCCTCATTGAAACTTCAGGAAAGATTCCAAACAGTAACGTCAAAAGCGTGTCTCATCACACCTTGGCATCAACTTATCAGTCCGCTCCCACTTCATTTCACTCCACTTCGATACCATTCCACAACGTGTCACTCCCTTGCAAAGCAGACGCCAAGGCGGGACAACTGTAGACACGCCATTCTTGACGTCTCCTGAGAAAGTCTCATATTACTATACGACGCCCCGCGACAGCTTACGCATTTCGAATCACTTGAGTACTTCCTTTTCTTGGGTCTTCTTCTGCCTTTTTCGGCATCCGTAATCGTCTCGTCACGGCATTCGGACGGCATCAACACCAGCCAGACGCATCAAGAGGTTCCGGAACCAAGAAGGTGTCTGCCGGGCAGCCGCTGATTGAGGACCCGGGTGGGTTTTAATGGGGGCGTCCAGGCCCCTGGACGCCCCCATATTTTTAATTTTATTTATTTTTTTTCTTAGGGCCCAAAACTAAATAAAAAATATATATATTAATGGAGGCGTCCAGGCCCCTGGACGCCTCCATAAAAATAAAAAATAAAAATAAAAAATGTGTGTGTAAAATGCCAGTTGGCATAAAAAACAAAAAAAATAAATAAAACTATATATATATTAATGGAGGCATCCAGGCCCTTGGACGCCTCCATAAAAAAAATTATAAAAAAAATCATGCCAGCCCTGGCAAAAAAGACAAAAGAAAAATAAAAAAATAATATATATTTTGGAGGCGTCCAGGCCCCTGGACGCCTCCATCAACTCTCTCACGAGCGCCGCTCACCGAACGACGGTTTGTCGTGTGTGAAAAAATCTAAATTTTAAAGACGTCCAGGCCGCTGGATGCGTCCATTTCTGAATCACGAGACGCCGCTCACAAAATCACGCGTTGTGCCAAACCGCGTGCGGCCGTCGTCGGTTTTCGGTAGACCTGTTTGAGGCGTCCGGAGCCCTGGACGCCTCCACAAAAGTATTCTAAAAATATATATAAAAATAGAATAAAATATTAATTCGGCCCTGATGGAGGTGTCCAGGGTCCTGGACGCCTCCACCCTCCGGAGCTCTATAAATAGAGGCCCACCCCCTCAGTTCTGGAGGAGCTTCGAAGTGATCCGATAGGCTGCCGGAGCCCAGAGGCTACGGAGTCATTTTCTAACCCGTGGGTTCTTTTATAGGTGGAGGTTCTGCCGGCTTCTCGGGTGCTCACGCTCGCGAGAGGAAGGTCGTCTTCATCCACCGCGCTTCCACGTCGTCCCCACGCTGCCGGAGCTCCGCCGGATTTCACGATTGGCACATTCAATAAGCCAATTCTTTCCTTTTCTTCGTAGTTCTTTTACATTCATCATCTTGCATCCCCTATCCCCCTTCATATGGGCGCCTTTTCTTATACACTTCTTACATCCATCATCTCATTTTCCTCCTACTTGAGTCCGAGAGGGGTTTAAAAGATAACACCAACCAGGTGTGTGTCTTGCCATCATGTCGTTATTTTTATCGCAAGGATTTGAATACTACATCTCCATCTTTCTAATCCACTTGTCATTTGTTTGTCGTTGTTTTACAAGGGTCGCCGAGAAAAGCCCTCTCCGTCGGTCGGCCGGAGGGAGAGGAAGAAGCAACCCGCCATCTCCCGCTCTTGAGGTAGGCGCGATCACCTTCTTATTTTTGGGGTCTTTTGGCCCCTAGTGATCACATATTGTTCTCGAGGCCGCGGCGAGTCACTTCCCCAATGGCCGTTTAAATTTTCGTTCTTATATGTTATATTCTTATTTATTCATGTTCTCGAGGCCGCGGCGAGTCACTTCCCCAATGGCCGTTTAAATTTTCGTTCTTATATTCTCTTTATATTCTGTTATATTCTTCTCATATTCTCGAGGCCGCGGCGAGTCACTTCCCCAATGGCCGTTTAAATTCACGTTCTTATACGTTATATTCTTATCTGTTTATGTTCTCGAGGCCGCGGCGAGTCACTTCCCCAATGGCCGTTTAAATTCCCGCTCTTTGTATTCTCTTTATATTCTGTCATCTTATTATCTGCTCATATTCTCGAGGCCGCGGCGAGTCACTTCCCCAATGGCCGTTTAAATTCCCGCTCTTTGTATTCTCTTTATATTCTGTCATCTTATTATCTGCTCATATTCTCGAGGCCGCGGCGAGTCACTTCCCCAATGGCCGTTTCAATTCTTGTTATTTAATTTTTGCACCATTCCCGTCCCCCCGAGGCCGCGGCGAGTCACTTCCCGCTATGGCCGTTTAACCCCCATATCTTGCTATATCACACTTGTCCCGCTTGCCCCGCCGGAGCAATCTCCCATGTTGGCCCCTTCTCTCTCTTCTCTTATTTCTGTGTTGCAGCAAAAAAACACCAAAAAAAGAGGAGCCCGCGCACTCCGCGTCTTCTCCGCTCTTCCCCGAACCGCGTGACGTCGCTCACAGGTCACACCACCGCCTACGGCCGAGGGAGAAGCCGGCGCGATCGTGGCCGTGGAGGAGGTCCCCGTCGCGGATGAGGACGCCAGAGAAGAAGCACCGCCGGAGAAACAGGCCAAGAAACCACGGGACCCTGAGGTAGGTCAAAAAAACTAAAAACCCTCCCCATTTCCATTTTTCCTTTATTTCGAGCCATGCATGCTAGTTTAGGGAGGTTTAGGGGGGTTTTAGATACCTAGGGGCCGGTTAGGGAGGCCACGGCGGCCTACCCGCCGGCATGGGGAATGTCCACCGTCGTCGGGGAAGACGATGGTGAACGGTTCATCAGAAACTGCATAGACCAAAACAAGCGGTCCACACAGGACCGCCCAAACACATACGGCCTAGAAACGGCCGTTCAACATCATTCAGCAAACGAACCAAACCAAACCAGGACGGTGAGGGGATCACCGTTCAATCAACAAACGGGCCATATAGGTCCGTCCAAGCACCCATCCAATGCCCAAACTAAATGGTCCCCATAGGACCGTCCACTATTCATACGGCCCAGGAGTAGCCGTTCTACCCTAGGAAGATGAAAATATGGACGGCGCATGATGGCCCGTCCAAGATAAGAACGGTGGAAAGAAGACCGTTCTTCCAGCTGAGAGTTGAATTCTTGAGGATCTTATTTGAATGACACAAAATGCAAAACTAAATTACTAAAATGCATCTAAAACGAATGAAATGAATGCAGGGGAAACGTAGGACCCGCACCTCGTGGCTATAGGTCCGCGCAGTGTACTTGGCACTGCCAGACTTTCAGAGGGAGCGGTTGACTGCCATGGCGTTCACCCCCTTCCTGAGTATTGAGGTGTGTCACTTCGACGTAGCTCTGCTCTATGCCTTGCACGACCGCTGGGACCCAGTGAGTCGGACGTTTCTCTTCACATGGGGGCACATGGTCCCCACGCTAGACGACGTGGCCAGGCTCACGGGCCTACGCGTGCACGGGTCACCGGTTAGCTGGACTACCTTTCCCGACTACCGGGGGTTGGCTCGGGACTTGCTGGGCTTACAGCTGCGGTGCCCTGAGAGGCAGTCGACCCTCCTACCGCGGGCTGCTCTCCAGGATAGCCTGGGTTTACGACGAGCGGGCGTTGCGGTTGGCGAGCAGCCGGAGGAGCACCTGGAGCGGCTGATAGGGCTGGCACGGCCGAGAGTTGCTGCAAGACCAGGAGCGGAGGCTGACCGAGTGCTGAGGCGGTTTCTGATGCTGATGTTCGGGTGACTCCTATTCTCCACGCGAGCGGACGTGATGAGCTGCCGGTTCCTTCCCTTCCTCCAGGAGTTGGAGCACGTGGGCGACTACACTTGGGGAGCGGCAGCCCTTGCCTTCCTCTTCGACACTCTGAGTTCGACGGCGCGTCGGACGATGCTTGGGGGCTTCTCCCCCTTACTCCAGGTACGACTCTTACCCTAGACTTAATTATGCGACTCTGTGTGTTTCCTACATGCTGACACAGTGCTATGATGCAGGTGTGGGCCTATGTGTACCTGCGTGGGCTGGGCAGAGGCAAGGAGACCCGTCCTGGGCTCCTGCCGATCGCACGGAGGTGGATAGCACCTCGGGAGATGGCAGCCCTGAGACGACAGGTCCGAGAGTTGCAGGATGACCTGGACGCTCTACCGTACACCTCGGTATGCTTCGAGACTCAGACGCTCTAGTTAAATGCAATTCTTATATGGTTATGATGCTGATGAGACTTTTTATTCTATGCAGGTACGGTGGACACCCTACACGGGGGAGAGCCAGGAGGGCCAGCCATGGGTGGTGGAGGCCCTTGCCTTCTCCGGACGAGACGTGTGGCTTCACTGCATGAATGTGGTGGAGCCACTACACTTCAGGTTGGTGATGAGGACCACCGGGGTCCATCAGCCAGCCGTGGAGTTCCCTACGCCTGAGAAGGCGGGGAAGCGGGTGACCAGGACAACACGGGGGCTCGGTGACGCGTACGACTGGACAGCGAGGAACGCCACCCAGATCGCCGACTGGACCGCACGAGGGCGAGTGGTGACCGCCCGAGCTGAGAGCGACAGCGCGTACTACACCGCGTACGCACGGCACGACCAGGACCAGGTGTTCCGGGGTGCTCACCGGCCGGTACAACTTCTAAACTTGAATTCTTTCTATTATGCTTACGATTCCTATATGATGATGTACTGACACATGGGCTTCTAAATGCAGCTCGACCCTGCGGGACTAGTGGCGGAGTTGCAGGGACTTCTGCACTCTACCATCAGGGAGCGGGATGAGGCCCGGCAGGCCCTGGCCTTACTGGTGAGTCTTCTAAACCTTACACTCTTTAAATTATGCAATTCTATATGATTATGATTATGCATGTGACTGACCTGGAGGATTTGGATGCATCACGCCGAGGGTGCTCACAGGGCGAGACCAGACGCCCCTTCCTCCTCTACGACCTGGACTCCGGCCGATCGGGCTGCGAGAGATGCAGAGTTTACTCGGATGGTGACGCGGGCCAAGGAGGCCGAGGTGGCGCTCACTGAGAGGGTACGCAACTCTAAACTTCTTTTACTTACTATGCTTATGAAATGAAATGCTTATGCAATTGGCTAACAATGATGTGTGGATGCAGACGGCCGAGCTGACCCGCCTCCAGGCAGAGCTGGAGCAGAGCCGGGTAGCGGCCAAAGAGGAGGTGGCCCGTGTGCGGGAGGAGGCTGCGCGGAGCCGACCGGCGGATAGATTGGAGACGGCACTTCTCCGGGCAGAGCTAGAGCGACTTCGGGCCGGTGCGGCCGAGGCGGATCGGTGTCGGACTGAGGCGGCTGAGTTACGAGAGGAGCTACGAGCATATAAGGACATTAGCCGACGCTCGTGCAGTGGGACCCCGAGTGCCAGCCACGGTACGCACGGCTCCATTAGGAGTTTCCTCATGGGTTCCTCCGGTCAGCGGAGGAACGAGGAGGATGAGCGGCGCCGGCGACGTCAGCGCGACGAGGTGACATCAACGATGCCTCCCCCGAAGAGGCATGAGGGTGAGGGAGACAGCGTCGGGGGCCAGGGAGAGGGACAGACTTGACTTTGTATTGGGCCCACCTTTTTATTCATGGTGTGATATGATATGATAGTGATATGCATGTTTTTGTTTTGATTTTTTTATGGGTGGCTGTATGTATGCATGAATGAATGAATGTGACTTAGCTACTCGAGAGGGTGATACAGACAGGTGAGATCGAGAGATATGCGCATCCCGAGAGGGGGATGCTCACGCCGACTTGAGTGAGATGAGTGACGCACACGCCGACTTGAGTGAGATGAGTGACGCACACGCCGACTTGAGTGAGATGAGTGACGTACACACCCACTTGAGTGAGATGAGTGACATACACGCCGACTTGAGTGAGATGAGTGACGTACACATCGACTTGAGTGAGATGAGTGACGTACACGCTGACTTGAGTGGGATGAGTGACGTACACGCCGACTTGAGTGGGATGAGTGACGCACACACCGACTTGAGTGAGATGAGTGACATACACGCAGACTTGAGTGGGATGAGGGTGCCAATTCAGTGGGCAGGTGGATAGAAAGGGCGGACCAGATGGGCGGTTCTCATAGGGCCGCTCAAAGTGACAAACGGTTCACAATAGACCGCTCCAATAGGATTTGAACGGTTAAATACTAACCGTGTTGATTAAGAATGGTCTGTACTAGGCCGTACAAGTGGTTGGATCCGGGTTCTCTAGTAGGAGATGAACGGTCAGTTAAGGACCGCTGATGCGGGACGGGACACGGACACGACAAGCTCACGATCGTCCCTTGACGAGGGAAGCGTCGGACGTGCGCGGTTGAGAAACTGGCAAGAGCTAGGGTGGTCGGCTCTCTCTTTCGTGCCCGGATCGGGTCACGGGACGGTAACGCTCTCTCTCGCAGCAGCGGTGATATAAATAGAAAGCGAGCTAATTACCTTATCATGCTCTCTAACAGCGGCATAAACAAGCATATATGAAATTAAGCAAAATGCCAAGTAAGGGAGCGAATGCGATACCTCCACGCGCTCGGCGTGGGGACGACGGACCCGGCCGAAAACTCGTACTCCCGAAAAACTTAACACACAATAATTACAGCAATGGGAACATGCCCACTCCACGCAGGAAGGTAAAGGGCTATACAAATGGGCCCGGGAGGACCGAATTCGGGTTGACGGGCAGCTTCGGGTGTTGATTCGGCTACACGCGTATTCACGACCGTGGGGCCCACGTGCTGTCCGGAGGGGCAGTGTAGGACCCGGTGGTACCGCTGTAGTGGAGACACTTGGGGAAGCGCTCCCCAGACTGGCGGCACGCTGGTTCGCCGGCCGGAGGCCGGGCGGCTCCGTTCGGCACCGGTCGGAAAAACCGATCGGAAATCTGCCGGTTCTGTATTTCAGCGCGCGCTCCGGCAAGAACGGTCGTTACCATCAGCACCGGTGTCGGAATGCGACGAGATCAGAGCCGTTGGAAAGCTGCTTCGAAGTACTACAATCTAGGGGCCTTCATAAAAATTCACCAGATTTATACTTCGTGTTGGTGAATTTTATATTGTGCTATTGTACAGTAACCGAAGACTCAGATCTGCAGACAACTTCCCTGTTGATTGCCTTTGACCGTGAAATAGATGTCCGAATTTGAAGATGTATTCTTCATCAAGGTTGTAGGACATTGAACAAGGAAACCAGAACTATTTTGGGATTTGGATTTGGAGGTGGTGGTGATTAGTTCTGATTTTTTAAGTGGAGGGTGGTCGGATCTGGGATCTGACTAAAAACACTGTATCAGAGGAAGAACACGAATTTCTAAAAATAGCTAGAAGGCTGATAACAAATTAAGAAAATTTTTGGAAATAGAGGGTGATGGACAGAACTCCCAGTAAAATTGGGAGGTCTTGGATAAATTAAAAAGATGGTCGGAGGGGGAGAACTCAGAGGTTCTGTCACTGTAGATAGAAACCTGGCAGATCTGGGATGACAGGTTGGACGAAAATGTAAAAATACTAAAAGATGGAATTTTGGCGTGAAACTTTAAGTGGATCTTGGGATGCAAGGGCTGAATACACCATAAAAAATTCAGATCAATCCATGCTCATGGCTGAGACAGACAATTCTTTGAAGCTTCTGTGGTCGGATGAAGATAGAACTGCAGAGGCGGCACGAACGGCGGCGGCGGCGGCACAGACGATCACCGGAAGTTGAGAGGAGATGGTAGAAGATAGAATACACTCTAGATATGGGGTTGGGGATGGAAGAACAGCAGGGGAAGAGAGAGGGGCGCACCAAGCTTCAAACAACTCAACAATTTTCTGATTTTTTTCATTGAATTTCATATGAAAATACAAGGTTATATATGACTCCAACCAAATCAATTGTGCACCCTAGGATCTATGGAAGCGGATTGAAGGTCTGGGATGCAATGTGAATCAACACACTTAATACATATTTTAATCTAACTTGACCATTTCTATTCAAACTTAGACTAATTCCATTCCAACTCTACCTAAATCACACCTAACAAGCCTAATAAGGCCAAAAGAGAGGGCGCCCCCCTTCATGGGCCAAGGGCCATTCATGGGCCAAGAGCCACCCAATATATCATGCTAGTCATGGGCCATTCCCACTTAGATTGCCCATGGGAGAGTGGAACCCAATTTGGGCCTTAAGTGCCTTAATGACCCATTTAAAACCAAATGACCCAATATGAAGTAGCACCCTTAAGTGGACCTAAACCATGATACCTAGTAATGGACTCTTCCTAGAAATGTAGCCCAATGGCTTAATTAAACCTTACAAAGAGAGCCCAAATGAAAGAAATCAAAAATTACACACTTTCAAGCCAATACAACCCATACTACACACCTATACAAGCCAATACATACAATACAACCCATAAGCTCTTGATGTCCTCATCAATTCTCCCCGGGTGGGAGGAACTCGACCCCGTCGAGTAGGGGTATGGATGCTCGAGTGCTCTGGAAGATCCGTCACCGTGCCAAGTAACGCGGGTATGTCTCACTCCAAGTGATCGTCACCTGCTCATTCCATATATACTCGATATGCGCGAACTGCTATGGGCTAAAGGTGGACACTCCGGGTGGGACACTCTCAAAAGGGAAGAAAGCAGCTCGAAGACTCACTAGGAATCACCGCTGAGTCCCTGTAGGTGACTAGATCCGGGTATAGATATAGAACCGCTCCTATACTCATCGAGTGAGTCGACTCGCTTCACCCTCATAAGGGACTGACATCGACGAGCTTGCACAAGACACATGCAGACAAACAAACTACACACACGTATGCAAACCACACAGATAAAAACACACGGACTCACCTATGACCCTAGACACACCTAATGTTAGTCCGACCCGGACATGGGTGACGGTGGACCAGGACACCCGAATATGTGCCATGCATGCATGTTGGGCAACTGGGAATGGATGGCATGGGGAACACCTATACGTCGAGTGTGGTTATGCGTGGATGGTCTTTTGAATGTGGGTGACTCGGGTGGTTTAGAAGGGCCGAGTGTAGGTGGGTCGGGATTGGTGGATGTAGATGGACCATCCCGAGGGGAAGGGGCATAAAAGTGGGCTTCCTTAAAGAAGGGGAGTACGGGTGGTAACTCGGGAAGCCTAATAATGAAGGGGTCAAAAGGGTCAAAGAAGGTATGACCCCTTGTGGTGGGTTCCCACAAGTCACGGTCCCACATGTAGAAGGTTTGAAGATGTGGGTAGTCACCTTCTTGAATTGTAACGGGTGGGACGGGGATCGTAGGCAAGAAGTATGATTCCTCCCTCGGACAAAAGGGTATGAATTCGGGCTCGTCCGGTAAGGGGAGGAGTAAGAGGACCTCCGTGGTGACACAACCCACGGTGCACTCGGAGGTAATGGACCCTAAGGCCGGATGGGTGAAGCTAAGACTAACGGGTTGGTCAAAGCCTCGGGCCAGTAGGTGCGTCAACTTCCATTGTAAATCTAATCCCATGATAAGATCGTCCAACGTATCAACATGGTGACTAGATCGAAATGTGGTATGAAATGAGTTGACCGGCACTAAAGATAAGGTGGGGTCCATGGATGGAAAGGGATGTGGGACCGAGCCTTCCTTGAGCCATCTAAGAAGTGGCTCGGCTATATATAGCATACCCGTTAGAAACACGGGAGGCTCGGGATGGGGTGACCCCAAGTTTGACGGCTCCGGAGGAAGATCGGAAGTGGATAGCAATGGAGCATCCACGGGTGGTGAAGGAGCACGTGTCCTTTCCAACCAATCCGAAATCAGTTTATCGAACTCCTCGAAGGGGGCACGGGTTGGAGGGGGTGGCAATGGAGCCCTCGTGGAGGTGTCCACCTCGTGGAGAAGGGGCCCGTGGGGTGGCTCCAAGAACATCCGATCTACCCCGGTGGAAAATCGATCTAGGTTAATACTAACCCGATCTAGGCTCGTATTCAACCCCTTAAATGCTCCCATAATGGCTCGGAACATTCCGGCGACTTCATCACCACTATGGACTCAGGGCGTGGCCATGGTGGCCAAGATGGGTTGGGTCCCCTAGGATTGGATATGCAAGGCCATTTTTTTCTGTTTTATAAGCAAACTAATGCAAGCGCCTAGACATGACTTAAAATGCGATGCAAGTTGGAATGTGACTCGACTATGCAAGTTTGGAATGCATGCACACTAAGGACCCTAGACGTAAATCAAGACTCGGTACGTGGCGGAGATAAGCGATCCGAAGATCACTCGCGCAAGTGTGCGGCCTTCCCGATAGGCGTAGCCTAACGTTCGGACAACACCTTCTGAGATACCGAGTAAAGGGATGCAAATGCAACCTAGACTGACTTACACAATGACTTAAATGACACTCTTTTTTTTTATTTTGGACACCCTAGACTCAACCTCGCTCTGATACCAAATTGATGCGGGACGGGACACGGACACGACAAGCTCGCGATCGTCCCTTGACGAGGGAAGCGTCGGACGTGCACGGTTGAGAAACCGGCAAGAGCTAGGGTGGTCGGCTCTCTCTTTCGTGCCCGGATCGGGTCACGGGACGGTAACGCTCTCTCTCGCAGCAGCGGTGATATAAATAGAAAGTGAGCTAATTACCCTATCATGCTCTCTAGCAGCGGCATAAACAAGCATATATGAAATTAAGCAAAATGCCAAGTAAGGGAGCGAATGCGATACCTCCACGCGCTCGGCGTGGGGACGACGGACCCGGCCGAAAACTCGTACTCCCGAGAAACTTAACACACAATAATTACAGCAATGGGAAGTCCACTCCACGCAAGAAGGTAAAGGGCTATACAAATGGGCCCGGGAGGACCGAATTCGGGTTGACGGGCAGCTTCGGGTGTTGATTCGGCTACACGCGTGTTCACGACCGTGGGGCCCACGTGCTGTCCGGAGAGGCCATGTGGGACCCGGTGGTACCGCTGTAGTGGAGACACTTGGGGAAGCGCTCCCCGGGCTGGCAGCATGCTGGTTCGCCGGCCGGAGGCCGGGCGGCTCCGTTCGGCACCGGTCGGAAAAACCGATCAGAAATCTGCCGGTTCTGTATTTCAGCACGTGCTCCGGTGAGAACGGTCGCTGCGATCAGCACCGGTGTCGGAATGCGACGAGATCATGGCAGTTGGAAAGCTGCTTCGAAGTACTACAATCTAGTGGCCTTCAGAAAAATTCACCAGATTTGTACTTCGTGTTGGCGAATTTTATATGCTGCTGTTGTACAGTAACCGAAGACTCAGATCTGCAGACAACTTCCCTGTTGATTGCCTTTGACCGTGAAGTAGATGTCCGAATTTGAAGATGTGTTCTTTATCAAGGTTGTAGGACATTGAACAAAGAAACCATGACTATTTTTGGATTTGGATTTGGAGGTGGTGGTGATTAGTTCTGATTTTTGAAGTGGAGGGTGGTCGGATCTGGGATCTGATTAAAAACACTGTATCAGAGGAAGAACACGAATTTCTAAAAATAGCTAGAAGGCTGATAACAAATTAAGAACATTTTTGGAGGTAGAGGGTGATGGACAGAACTCCCAGTAAAATTGGGAGGGCTTGGATAAATTAAAAAGATGGTCGGAGGGGAGAACTCAGAGGTTCTGTCACTGTAGATAGAAACCTGGCAGATCTGGGATGACAGGTTGGATGAAAATGTAAAAATATTAAAAGATGGAATTTTGGCGTGAAACTTTAGGTTGATCTTGGGATGCAAGGGCTGAACACACCATAAAAAATTCAGATCAATCCATGCTCGTGGCTGAGACAGACAATTCGTTGAAGCTTCTGTGATCGGATGAAGATAGAACTGCAGAGGCGGCTCGATGGCGGCACGAACGGCGGCGGCGGCGGCACAGACGATCACCGGCGGTTGAGAGGAGATGATAGAAGATAGAATATACTCTAGATCTGGGGTTCGGGATGGAAGAGCAGCAGGGGAAGAGAGAGGGGCGCACCAAGCTTCAAACAACTCAATAATTTTTTGATTTTTTTCATTGAATTTCATATGAAAATACAAGGTTATATATGACTCCAACCAAATCAATTGTGCACCCTAGGATCTAGGGAAGGGGATTGAAGGTCTGGGATGCAATGTGAATCAACACACTTAATACATATTTTAATCTAACTTGACCATTTCTATTCAAACTTAGACTAATTCCATTCCAACTCTACCAAAATCACACCTAACAAGCCTAATAAGGCCAAAAGAGAGGGCGCCCCCCTTCATGGGCCAAGGGCCATTCATGGGCCAAGAGCCACCCAATATATCATGCTAGTCATGGGCCATTCCCACTTAGATTGCCCATGGGAGAGTGGAACCCAATTTGGGCCTTAAGTGCCTTAATGACCCATTTAAAACCAAATGACCCAATATGAAGTAGCACCCTTAAGTGGACCTAAACCATGATACCTAGTAATGGACTCTTCCTAGAAATGTGGCCCAATGGCTTAATTAAACCTTACAAAGAGAGCCCAAATGAAAGAAATCAAAAATTACACACTTTCAAGCCAATACAACCCATACTACACACCTATACAAGCCAATACATACAATACAACCCATAAGCTCTTGATGTCCTCATCAACCGCACGATAGGATGGGCGGTCTATCGTAAGACCGTCCAAGTGGATACCCTACAAGCCTTAAAGGGGACTCTCTGGAGAGTCCTCAACCCGAGGGTAAGGCGATTTGAACCTATCCACACCTCATCCTAATCCATCCTGAACCTATCCAACCCTAATCCTAAGAGGCCTAGGCTTCCTAATAAGCCCTATAAGTGGGGGAGGAGTCTAAATTCACAACTCACACATCCCCTTCCTTCCAAACCTTGAACCTTTGATTCTCATCACCAATTCATCATGAAGAGGGCTCTAGAGGGATGTTCTATGGAGGGAGCATCCTTTGAAGGGCCAAAGCCGGCCAGAAAGGAGCGGGGAATGCTCCAACGGCTAAGCTCAATCCCTCGGCATCTTAGTGCCACTCCTATGAGAGAGGTAAGCTCATCATGGTTCATTCAACTTCTTTTACGCCAACTTCACTTATGTGTCCTCTCTCTCTTACGTTCTCTCTCTTCTTCTTTAGCTCCTTCTGGGCCCGAGGCGCTATTCTGGTTTGAAATGGGTGGCTGCCATGATCTGCGCTTTGACCCTAGGGGTGACTTATCTTCTCAAATCCTGGCACCTAAACTCCCTTTTAGTCTTAGGCCAGAACTACCCTAAGCTCTCATTAGATTGGCACATCATCTCAGCTTTGATAGAAACATGGCATCCTCAGACCCATACCTTCTTCTTTCCATCCTTTGAGGCCACGATCCTATTAGAGGAGGTAGAGACCTACTTCGGGTTCCCTAGGTCCAAGGTGGGAGAGGAAGACTTGATATGCCATACTGTTGCCCCTATAGACCCAAAACTCATCCTAGGAGGGTTCATACCAGACATCAAAGACATTCGTACCTTTGTAGGTCCTCGTCATATTTACCTCCTTCCTCTTAGTCAGTGGGTAGTAGAGCATTGCATGAATAAATGTGGGTGGACCGAGGCCATAGCCAAAGCTGCATCTATCTGCCTGTGCGGGGCCATCCTCTTCCCTTCGGCTGACCATGTCTTAGAGATTCCCTTACTTAGCACCATCAGCGGCCTGTGGCAGGGGCTTTCCATCTCCCTGGCCATCTTAGCCTACTTGTATGAGGGTCTCAGCTCTGCGGCCCTAGGAGGTCCTCTCTTTGGCTCTATGATTCTATTGGAGTGCTGGATGGGATTCAGGATGAAGTTCATCCTGAGAGAGGATATTACTTCTGTCAGCCGAATCTTCGGGAGCCACCCCCTTTACTTCATAGGAGGCGCCTTCAAGTTTTCTCCACAGGTTGAGTGTAGGACGGCCGAGATGAAGACCAGGGACGAGTGGTTCCCGTAGCTCCACAGACTGCCCCTGGATAGATTTGTGATGCGCCCGAACTTCCTCCACGACACCACTATCAGACTACCTCGGAGGGCAGGCTTGGACTTGAGGCTCATGAGCGATACTACATTGGCGATGTACAGCCCACACAGGTGCTACCTATAGGTTGGACTACCCCGGATCGTGCTACCGACGCTACCCCACCTTCCCATGCTACAAGCGAGGAGGATCAGGACAGAGGAGGACGAGCAGGCGATCAGGAGCGCGCTGATTATGTGGGAGGTGAGCAGAGTGCGCACCCTACCAGCAGAGGTTGAGGAGGTTCCAGAGACACGATAGGCTTATCTTAGAGAGCTGAGAGAGATACGTCCCCGCGGGGATGCCCAGCGGCGGACAGAGTGATTCTTTTACCCTTTTTATGATGATATGGATATGGATGTTTAGAGTTTGATATGAGAATGAATAAGATTGATGTTTGAGATGTTTTTTGAGTTTGGATATTATGATTACGTGTGTCCACGGCTTGGCTGTATCTTCGATCTTCTGTTTGCCCCTGTGCTTACACAAAATGAATAAAGAAAAACATGTTAAATCTGTTTTAGGCTTAACCCCTTACCCGCAGCAAGTTTAGAAAGTGACCAATCCTTGATTTTGGTCAAGGGGGCAAGCCTTATCAACATAGGCAAAAAAGAAGACACAATGACAAAGTGCAATGCATGCGATGCATATGAGAAACCAAAATCTTTTTTTGGAGGTTTTTGAAATATTTGATTTCTTTGAGTTTTGAAAATATTTGATTTTTTTGGGTTTTGAAATATTTAATTTTTTGGGTTTTGGAATATTGGATTTTTCTGGAATTTTGAAATATTTGATTTTTTTTGGGGTTTTGAAATATTCAATTTTTTTGTTTGGGTTTTGAAATACTTGATTTTTTGGGTTTTGGAACCAGCTCAAGCTTAAATAATAGGGACCCTCTTATCTCGCTATGGACTTCCCGGACCCAGCACGTGCGAAAAAGGGGGCCGCCCGTGGCCGGGGTCAACTTTGCTCAACGGTGTTTCTGCCGAGGCCATACCCGGGGTGGGATTCGTTCCTTGGAAAATTGAAAAAGATTGAGTAGTGAAGCTGGTGGTAGTTGTAGAGGTTTTAGGGCTCGAGTTCTTCCCAAGACACTCCCCTTTTCAAAGAATCCGGTCTGTTGCGCCGGGGCTTTGTGTCCGTTATCGAACCTACATCCGCTCTAGGCACGCATACGACCGGGCTCATGATGTCCCGCGGGGAAACTGTACTGCCACTCTTGCCATGCCTAGTTGTATTATTTGGGGATTTTGAGAGCTTCGAGCTTTGTGCTCTCAGCCTTGACTTTTGATTTTGCCCCTCTTCTTTCCCCTTTTTTTTTGCTTTTCTTTTTCCTTTTCTTTACGGAATATGGTCTTAACGGGCTGCCCCTATTTGAGACCTCTTTTAGAGGGGGGGTCCAGGTCAGTTCTCGCCCCCTTTATTCACCACTTGCCCCTATTTTCAGTCGAGAGAGGGGAAATACAAGGACCTTCACTTTCCCCAGGCATGGCCAAAGGAGAAACGGTGTCGGGCAGGAAAGCAGGAAACCGAACCACGGGCGGCCGTGTAGTGTGTGAGATGCTGGATGAGGGTCCTCCTTTCGCGGTCAGGTGGGGTGCACCCCGCCATCGAGCCGTTGCTGGTTTTGACTCTATGGATAGAAACGTTTTAAATACAGCCCATTCCACGGGTTTGGCAATTCTTCACCCTCCGCGTTGATTAGACGATACGCGTTACCCGGATAAGCTTCCTTGATTACGAATGGCCCTTCCTAGTTGGGTTGTAGTTTAGACCTGGGATCTGCTGATCTGATGAATTTGCGTTTCAAAACCATATTACCCACTTGAAATTTTCTTTCAATGACCTTCTTTTGAAAATACCGTGAGACACACTTTTGATAAACCGAAACATGGTTGGCCGCATTAAGCCTCTTCTCGTCCAAGAGTTCCAGTTGGACTAGCAACGCCTCTCGACGTTCGTCGAGATTAAGTTCTTTGTCCAGCTGCACTCTTAGGGAAGGGATCAAAATCTCATACGGGAGTACCGCCTCCATCCCATAAGTGAGAGCAAAAGGAGTCTGCCCTGTAGGGGTGCGGACGGAGCTGCGATAGGCACATAGAGCTTCTATCAGTTTGTCGGCCCAATCAGCAAATTTATGCGATTCGCATGTTTTCTTGATAATTTTGAGAAGGGTTTTATTTGTGGTTTTAGCTTGGCCATTACCTTGAGGGTAGTATGGTGATGAATGATGCAAAGCTATATTGAATTTCTTACAAAGGTCCCGGAGCTCTTGTGATACGAATTGAGGGCCGTTGTCGGTGACGATGTCGCCTGGCACTCCAAACCGCGAGATGATGTTCTTCATAATAAAGCGGCATACTGTGGTGGCTTTGATCTCTGCATAAGCTTCAGCTTTCGCCCATTTGGTGAAGTACTCTGTAGCCGTCAAAATGAAGGATTTCTGTTTGACTGCGGAATTCGGGTCACCGAGGGGTCCGATGATATCAAAGGCCCACATGGAGAACGGCCAAGGAGCGAAAAGAGGATGAAGATAAGAAGTAGGAGCATAGATTTTGTCAGCATGGAGCTGGTACTGGAGACACCTACGGACATAGGTGGAGCAATCTTCTTCTAGGGTCGGCCAGTAATAGCCTTGCCTAAGAATCTCCTTTGCCAACGCCTGTCCATTCACATGCCCTCCACATTCGCTGGAGTGATCTACTTCTACTACTTTCCAAGCCTCTTCGTCATATAGACACCTCATTAGAACTCCGTTCAGAGCCCGCCTATATAACTCACCAGCAACAATCGTATATCTTGCAGCGACTCTTCTAATGGCCTTTCTCTGTTCAGCATTCACAGCCTCCGGAAATATGCCATCCCTGCAATATTGCTCAATTTCATAGAACCATGGCAATTCTTCTTCTTCGATGATTTCCTCAAGCTCAGTCAATGATACTTCTCTCACCTCCTCCCTTTCTATCTTCTTCTCTACAGACTTCCTAAGGTTGTCGAACCAGGGATCCTGCGGGGAAGGAACATCTAACCGCTGGACCACAATGGTCTCAGTGGCACGACTGAGGGGGAATCGAGAGGAAGAAGCGAGTGATGCAAGTGCGTCAGCCAAGATGTTCTGAGAACGAGGAGTATGAATATAGATAAGTTTCCGGAACTGCCTAGCCAAGAGTGTGACCAGATCTTGATAGGGCTTAAGCTTAGGGTCACGGGTGCGGTAAGTTGACAGAACTTGACGCAACACCAATTGAGAGTCTCCTATGATGTTAAGGTACCGCGCGCCCATGAGGTAGGCGTGCTTCAAACCGGCAAGGAGAGCCTCATACTCGGCTATATTATTAGTGGCAGGGAATGAGAGTTGATAAGCAACAGGGATGGTTACTCCCTCCAGAGTAAGAAGAACGGCGCCAACTCCGCTGCCCTGGGAATTGAGAGCACCATCGAAATGAAGAGACCAGAAAGGAAGATGAGTGATTACTGCCAAGTGTTCATCAGGGAACTCGTCCTGGATTGAATCAGTACGAGGGATAGGAGAATGAGCGAGGTGCTCAGCAATAGCATATCCCTTAATTGCTTTCTGAATGATGAAGGTGATGTCAAACTGGGAAAGAAAGCTCTGCCAGCGAGCTAGTCGGCCAGAAAGGATAGGCTTTTCCAATAGATAATGAATGGGGTCCATTCTAGAGATCAGCCTAACCTCGTGGGCGAGGAAATAGTGCTTAAGCTTCTGAGCACCTCACAGGTCTTCTCCATGGTATTATACATAAATTCAACGGGATTAAATAACCTCGAGAGATAGTATGCTGCCCTTTCCCTTCCTTCATCATCTACCTGTGCCAAGACAGCTCCTAGGGAGTCCTCAATCACAGAAATGTACAGTATCAGGGGTTTCCCAGAGACGGGTGGTTGTAGAACTGGGGGATTAGAAAAGTAAACCTTAAGCTCCTCATAGGCCTTTTGGCATTGTTCATTCCATTCAAATTTCATGCTTGCCTTTAACAGTTCATAAAATGGGTGGCATCTTTGCGAGTGTTGAGATATGAATCTCCTAATAAATTGTAAACGCCCAATCAAACCTCGAAGTTCAGTAATGTTCTTTGGCGGTGGCATTTCCATGACGGCCTTTGCTTTGTTTGGGTCGATCTGAATCCCCCGTTTACTAACTATGAACCCAAGCAATTTCCCTAACGTAACTCCAAATACATATTTCTTCGGATTCATTTTTAACTTATATTCCCTAGCCCTTTGCAACACTTTGGCTAGAATGGCGGGGTGTTCTTCTTGAGACCTCGATTTGACCAGAATATCATCCACGTAAGCTTCCAAGTAGACATGCATCATATCGTGGAAAATAGCCATCATCGCCCTTTGATAAGTGGCACCTGCATTTTTCAATCCAAAGGGCATGACAACATAGCAGTATGTGCCCCAAGGCGTAGTGAACGAGGTCTTTTCTTGATCTTCCGATGCTAGAAGGATTTGGTTATATCCAGAATAACCGTCCATGAAAGAGAGGGCTCCATACCCAGCTGTGTTGTCAACTAAGACATCGATGTGAGGAAGTGGGAAATCGTCTTTTGGACATGCCTTATTTAAGTCCCTAAAGTCAATACAAATCCAGATTTTACCATCCTTCTTCATTACTGGGACTATGTTTGCCACCCATTGTGGATATAGTACAACTCTAATGAACCTGGCCTTGTGTAATTTATCAACCTCTTCCTTAATCCTCAAGGCCATCTGTGGGTGAAATCTTCTCGCTTTTTGCTTAACGGGTGTTGCCCCTGGTTTTAGGATCAATTGATGTTCAACCAGTGTGGGATCAAGACCTGGCATGTCCTCATAGGACCAGGCAAAAGAGTCGCTGTACTCCCTCAAACCCTTGATAAGTTCCTCTTCGACCTGAGGAGGGAGGTTAGCAAAAATAAGTATGGGCCTGGGATCTTCTTATGTTCCGAGATTAATCTCCTTAGTGGGTTCATCCACTGTCGAGGAAGGTTTGTCAAACTTATTTAAGCCTTGTGCGTATAAATCAGCAGTGTCCCCCACCTCACTTTCCTCATCATCAGCTGGGTCCTTCTCGTTCACGATTTCATATACCCCTAGTTCATCATTGCTCCATACCCCCTCCAATTCTTCATCATCTTCCAAGACGATCGCGGCTTCTACAAATTCAGGGCACTTCAGAAGGGCGTGGCATCTTTCAGCCAGATCTTGCAGAAACCTATCGGGAATGGTTTTGGGATGACGCGTCACGGGGCGCGCCGCAGACGTGGATGGGCTGACTAGACTCGAACTAGACTCTACTCCCACTGACTCGACTAACCTAGAAGACTCTGCACACTTTACATCTACCCTAGGAGAGAGGAAATCTACTGGAAGAGAAACAGGGGTCTCGTGCCCCTGGGAACCTGAGCAGAACATAGCGTAATCTTCCATTGAGACCTCCGTTTTGAAATTGACATTATTTTTTGAGGCCGGAGGTGATCATGCAGCAGGAGGAGGAAGAAGGCGGAGGAGGAGGTAACTGCATAGGGAACAATTCCGGAAATATGCAGTCAAAGAAAAGATCGGAAGAGGAAAACCACATTTCATGGAGCTAAGCTCCGGGGGGAGGAGGAGTAAATAGTGTTGACAGATCAATAGGCGGGCAGTGCCCGCAAGCACAGGGAACGAATAAAATTTCAGGCCTCTCCGTGAAGTGTGGTTCGACCAGGATCGGAGGAGAACAGGGAACAAACCCCAACTGTTGAAACCAAGAGGTGAGACGAGATGGGGACATAGAATAAGTAATGACAGAGCTCCCCACTTCCCGTGGCCCCTGGCGGACCAATGGCATCGGAGGCCACTTCACTAGCTGCGTCTCCTTCTTCTTCGGCTGGCCTTCTCTTTCATGAAACAACTTCTCAAAACAACTAAATAAATCTTCTAGGTCACCAACCCGCCCTTGCAGCGACAGTGGTGGATCAACAACAACACAGGCCTCATCTGCCTTTTCTTTGAGACTGGACGGCGATTCCTTCAAGGTACCCAGCTGTAACGGCCCTTTTACAAAATGTTGCCGGTAGTCCCATGTTAATGGCCCAGAGTCTCCAAGTACTGACATTGAGGATTCACGGTAGCCGAGGCCTCGGCGGCCCATCTTCCTTCTTTTGGGAACGGGGATGGTCCGACCCTGTAATTGTGTGCCGAGACACAGACCCGGCCGGTAGCCTAATTTTAGAATCATGTGCCACCCTTTGGAATCTCTCATTTTGGACTTGACTTTCACATTGACTGGTGTCGTGGTGGGCTTGCGTGACGCATATGCCCATGGATAATTTAAGTCCATCACCGACAGAACGGGCCTATTACTCGGCCATAATGTAGGCAAAATCTTGACTGCTATCGCATCAACATTCTGGACTGTAGAGATGCTCTTTACCTTGACCACCCGCCCTTGGAAAGGGAGCTTCAAGCATTGGTGGGCGGTTGAGGGGACGGCATTTAAACTGTTCAGCCATGGACGACCCAGAATGGCTTTGAACATCGGGTCTATATCCAACACATAAAATTCTACGTCCATAACCAAGGGCCCTAGCTCGGCCGGTATAGTCACGACCCCGTGACAAGCACGTCTGGAATTATCATAGGCTGCTATTGTAGTCGGTGTTGGCCTGAGCATGTCTTCTGAGATGTTGTAGGCGCGGAGGGTACTTAATGGACACACATTTATTGAAGCTCCCATGTCCATAAGTGCAGATTCTACGGCCATTTTGTTCAGAGAAATGGTAATGCATAATGGCATCTGCCGTGCCTCCGGGGGTGCTAGTTCTGATTCAAAAAATGAAATGGAAGGCCCCTTGGTGATTGTTGCCAAAACTGACGGCAAACTATCCACTGCCACGTCCTCACTCACCATGACCTTCTGTAGGAAAGTCTTTAAGGCATCCTGGTGTAGTTACGACCTCTTGATCAATTCCAAGAATGATTTTTGGCCGGCATCCGGTCCAAATGCTGCAATAAATCATATTTTGTGCCCGACACGGGGTCTACCTCTTCTGTCTCAACTGTGGCGGAAGGAATTTGGAGGTTAGGTGCCGACGCACCGGAAGGAGGAAACATTCTCTGAAAGGGACGCCCGCTCCGAAGGGCGTAGTTTGGTGCCGGCACGGCCTGAGATGGACCCCCGCTTGGCCCTGTGGGGTAGGTGAAAGGAGTAGAAATGGGGGTAAGGATGGCGGAAGAGGGTTTAATGGGCCCTGGTGGAGGGGAAATGGGTGAAGGGTTAAGCGGGGAGGTAATGACGGAGGGTGCAGTGGGTGGTGGCGAAAGGACTGGTGGAGCGGAGGGGAATGTGACGGGTCTAATGGGCGATGTGGAGGGAGCAATGAGTGGTGTAGTGGTTAGAATGGCGGGCCTAAGGATGGCGGGAATAGCAGGTGCGGGGGAATGATTGTGGTGGAATGCCAAAAGGTGTGCGGGGGTTTCATCATCAAAAGTCCACCCAGCGCTGGGGGCTGGGTGCTGGATGATATTCACTTGTGCTGGAGCCGGTGCCGGCGGCTGTTGTTGTTGCTGAGGAGCGGGTTGATGTACTGGCATGGGATTCTGATGGATCCCGAGGTCTTGTTGCTGTTGCTGGGGTTGCTGTTGCTGCTGGGGTTGCTGCTGCTGCTGCTGCTGTTGCTGGGGCGCCGCCTGCTGCGGCCTGGCCTGTCTCTGTCTCTGCTTGATATCCTCAATCAACTGGTGCATCTGGGCCCAATCAATCCTCTGGCCCTCATGCAAGTCATACACCAAGTCTCTGAACTGATAGCACCGTTCTATCGTGTGCCCGGGTTGCCGATGGAATATGCAGTATCGAGACTGGTCGGCGGCCGGATTCCAATTCGGACGCTCAGGAGGCAACAAAAGATCACCAGTATACATTAAGGTAGAGAAAATATCGGGCAAAGTTTCAGGAAGAGGAGGGTAATGGGCCCTCTTTGGACTCGGTCGAGCAGATCCATAGGCGGCGGGTGGCGGAACATTGTTGTATTGTGGCGGCCGCTGAGGCTGTTGGGGTGGCGGAGGTGCTTGTTGCGGATATTACGGGACTTGGAAGGCGGGCTGGGGAACTTGTGGAGTGGCAAACTAGGGGTTGCGTGAAGGCTAGGGGAAGCGAGGTGGAGCTGCTTAGTGGGGGAACTGAATAGCCTGGACCTGCTCGTTAATTTGTACTCCCTCAGTGACAGGGCCTTGGGATTTTCTGGGAGCCTTGGGTTTCTGGGCCTCAAATAAGGAGTGGATGGGGGAGTCTTTGAACTGGGTTTGTATGAACCGAGCTCTGCTATATAACTGGTGCATGCTTGAGATATCATTCATTGCCAGGATGTTCTTGAATGTTGGCGTGGCGTTGGAGATTAGCAATTTTACTTTCTCTTCTTCCGGGATCTGCCCGGGCACACGTGAGGCCATCTGCCTCCATCGGTCTGCATAGGTTGCAAAGTCTTCCTCCGGCTTCATCTTCTCGGCTACCAAGTCAGTAAAAGAATATTCGGGTCTGGCCCGATCTTGAAATCTCTGGATGAACATTTCCTTGACGGTCTTAAAATTCTCGGCCTCCTCCATGGGCAAAGTATAGAACCATTCCAGGGCGACCCCCTCCAACGATCGGCGAAATAAATAAGCCATTAGACGGTCATATTGCTGGAACTGTGCTGACTCATATAAGAACTCTCGAACATGAATGAACGGGTTACCATTCCCGTCATATTTGCAGTACACGGGGAGCTCAGACTGAGAAGGAAAACAAATGTCCCTAAAGTTAGGGATAGGGACCTCAGCAAGAGATTGTGGGCCGACCCGCTTGTGGACGAGATCAATTTGTTGCTACATAGCAGCCCATTTGTCAAGAATTTCCCGTTCCCGGGAAGGAGGAGAAGGAGCAGGAGGAGCAATACCTGGATAGGTGGCCAAAGGATAAGCTGATTGAGGGGGCGGCCCGTAAGATGGATAATGGGCTGGGGAAGGGCCCATATCCGCATGAGCCAGCTGGGCGGCCCCTGATTGCAACCTAACGAAATTCGCCGGGGCTACGAGGGCCTGCGGCGATGGAGCAATCGTGGCGTATGGATCAAGGTAAGGAACTGAGGGGATTGGAGACTTTCCCTTATCGAGCTGCTGATGGGCCGAGGTGGAAGCCTGGCCCATTTCCATATTGGAATAGCGAAGGGTCTGAGGGCGGACAGGAGTAAGGTCGATGGGAGCCACAGAGGTGGTCCCAACAACAGGAGATGTGGTGACAACAGCAGTTATGCCATGAGGAGGAATTGAGGTCGGGGCATCGCCCCCTTGCAAAGCTTGCCTGATGAGATGGAGTTGAGTGGGGTCCAGCTGGGCCATCATGTCGAGGATCATATTGGCTGAATTCTGATTGGACGGATTTGAAAGAGAGGGTCGGGAACCCTCGCCAAGAATGGTCGGGAGGGGAGGAGCAGTCTCCTCTCCTCCCTGCAGGTGGGCGACCCTGGGTGGGTCCTCAAGAAGGCCACGAGGAAGGGAGTCCTCGTGGGACTGAGAGAAGTCGTACGGCGACATGGAAGATGATGAATCAAACAAGGGGTTGGAGTATGAATGGAAATAAGAACCAACCCTAGGAGGTGATCGTGAGGGAAAGAGACAATCCCACATACACCAAGACACCTAGGACTAGGACCAACAAAACTAACCGACCAAACCTACAAAGCAAATAACAAGCATGCAATGGAAGGAAGAGATGAGAGCAGAATCACCCAATTATGCAATCAAGTTATTAAATGATGCTCATCAATTTCTTATGATTTCCTCTTCGAACCTTAGTGAGTTAGCGAAAATATAAATTCTCTCAACCACTAGGTGCCTAACTAGGGTAGGAAATGAGGAACTGTATGACTCTACAAGGACCTCTCACTCGCGGATGCAAATCCTAGACTCGGGGTGGATGTGGTACAACCTGCCCGGCGTCCGTGTGGGAATCCACGGCTCACGGGGGCTTACAGAGGTCCTCGGCAAGGTCCCTAGTCGGCTCCAAGGAATATGGAGACGACTACCTCGGTAGGAATGCAACTACTATGAGAAGAAATGGATGCTCCTATGCGCACCGGAGTGCATGCACAATCTAGCCTAGCAACTATCAATCAATGAGCAAGTATACACATGAACAACAAAGAGAATGATAACGCAACAATGATAAGAGAGTAGGGGGGAAATCAACAAATAGCACCAGGAGCAGTAAATCGCATAGAATATGACAATTAACATACACCGTAAGCGCACTGTGACAGCAGATGAACGGCCCTTCTGTGACCGCTCCACCAGTAAAACGGTCTGTCTAGGACCGTGTAATCCAGGGAGAAAACAGCAGAAGAACTATGGAATAATCACAGGATACTGCGAACATGAGGCAGCAGTGGCAGGAAAATACCGGGAGAACGGTCTGTACTCAACCGCGCAGTCCTTTGCACGGTCATCCAGCAGCCGCGTGCCTACAACCAAAACAGAGCGAAGCGTACCTGTGCTGAAGCGATGGACGGCTAGATTAAAACCGCTCCAAATGCTTGACGGCGTGTCAGGAACCGTCCAGAATAGGAAAGAGGAGAGAGGCTGGCTCTGGCCGCAGGGGACGGACAGTGGAGCATCAACCACTCCTGAGTATGGGCGGCTCAGGAGGAACCGCACACGTCCCAGGGGGCAGAAAACACATCCAACCTTCAAATCACTCTTAGAAGAAAACTTGCACAACAAAGAAGGGGGGTCAGCAACTCAAAAGCACAATGGGCGTTAGGGGTCCCACCGTGATCGCCACAAAAGGGGATGTAGATATATTTTTCTCCTCCTACTAAAGATCAATATGCGTCATGAATAGAACAATATGCGATGAGCAAATAACAACGTTCAGAGGAGAACAGAAAACAAAAGACCGTGATCGCCACCAGGGTGCCGTACGTGATGGACACGACGTACCTTGGAAAGAGGGGGAGTACTCGCCTAAGTTGCAGCGCTGGAGAAATGAACGGCTCCTGAAGAACCGCCTTACGATGTATGGTCTTACGATAGACCGCCTAAGTGCGCTGTAGAAGGTGCGGGAGGAACTACTGCTGAGAGATGAACGGCTTTATGCTGACCGCACTAACAGGAAGAACGGCCCTCACTGAGCTGCACGTACGGTTGAGCGACGAGAATGAAACCGCATAGATCTACCACGCAGTAAGTTTCAAGGGGTCCAACCTCCACCCTCTCCGGCCGGCCAGAGGGGATGGGCCTCGTGCTAATGATTGCTGACCTGCGAAACAACGTAAGAAACACACAGAAAAGACCTAGATTAGAACTAAACAGTGTAGTAAATGCTAAAATGATAAAAGATGAACATTAACGAATGGAAAGGAGGGTACCTTGGGGGTTTTAAACCCCTAGGGTGACAAAAATGTGGGTGGATGTGTGCATGGTAATGAGGAAGAAGGGAACGCAAAGAAGAAGTGATGCATGCAATGAAGGGAAAGTGATGAAAACTATAAACGAAAAGACTCAAAACCAAACTACTCCTTGAACCGGAGGCTTGTGTGGATGTAGAAAGCCTCCCTCCTTGGTGCTAGGTAGCTCAAGAATGCGGCAGGGCTTCGCTGTTGACCAAAATCTCCCCCCCTTTCAAGTCCGGCCATTAGGGTCTATTTATAGAGCCTAGCAAGCCAGCCCCGAAACTAGGGTTTAGAGCCATTTTCAGGTCGGGATTATAAAAGATAAATCATAGATAATGTCATTATCTTTCATCCAGTCGAAACGGCATCAAAAATGGTTGATTATCCATGGAGAAATTGATAAAAGAAGTTGGGGATAAAACTATGCATAAAAGGGATAAAAATCTCTTAAACATCACCAATCGAAAGGATGAACGGTCTTACGATAGACCGCTCCACCTGATGGACGGTCCAATCAAGACCGTCCAACACTGTAGGTGGAAATTCAAAAAACCAAAAATCTAACCCAGTTATCGCTCGAGATGACCGAAACGTCCGCCGTCGGACCCTCCAATGTGAACGGTTCTAATAAGACCGTTCAAACGTAGGGTGGCCAACAACTAACCGTTTTAACCCTGTCGCTGATAATTCAAGTGATTGGATAATTATCTGAGAAAATTGGCACTCGTAGGACTCTGAGATATAGGCGGTTGGAATAAGCCCATCCATTGATTTGAGCGGGCCTAATAGGGCCGCACAAAAGCCTGTCGGTGAATATTCAGAAAATCCTCAGAATTTAACCAAAATGCATGAACGGTCTATCTTCAACCGCCCTAGTCATGAGCGGCTGATGTTGGACCGTGCATGCTCCTGGACACTTGATTTTCATAAAACACGTTCAATTAATCAAGGCCAAGGCACAATAAGCCCTGAACCGATACGGTCTTCACCAAGGAGGGAGGCTACCCATAAAATGGGCCCAAGATGTGCCACAAAAAATGGCCCAATAAATGATAGACAACTTAGGGCATCAACTAATGGGAGTAAGAGAAACGACTCAGCTTATCGGTATAAAACGGGTGTCAACAGAGCCAAGGAGGCCGGAGGACCTGAAAAGAAAAGACAGTCCGAGATTCTGCCCCTACCATCAGATGTTGGGGCATCCAATCGAAGACTGCTATGTGTTCAAGGACATCATCGAAGGGATGGTGAAGAAGGATGAAATTGAGCTAGGAGAGTACAAAGTGGACCCTCCTCAGCCACATGAAGCCCCTCGAAGGAGGGCTGGAGTCAATATGATCTCCCTATACCAGGCGCTGCCCGAGGAGATCTCTGAAGCAAGCACGCGGAGCACCTACGAAGCTCATTTCTTGGAGCCCGTGAAAGAACAGTAGGGATGGCAGCGGATTCCTATAAAGCACAAAAAGAAGAGGGCACCCCGCCCGAAAGAGGGGGCACATATCCGTGGTGTTACACCCCGGCCTGCTCCGCCAATGGCAGCACCCGCATGGGTCACTCCACCTATAGCTATCAGGATACATACACATAATCGGAGGAGACAAACTCAGCTACCAGTGATTAAGGAAACCAATCCTGGGGTCCTTCGACTGTAAAACCTCATTGAAGGGCTAGATGAATATGTGCAGCCCGAACAGAAACCTCTACTGGTGCGGGACCACGTCCCGTGGAAAGAATTAGAGCAGCTCTCACTTGAACAAAAGGAGGAAGCTAAAGAGACACCCGATAAAGAGGGCAGTCTATTCTGGGGGCACCCGCCCACAGAAGCAAAAAAGAAGAAGAAGTAAAAGAAGAAGAAAGGAAAAGCCGTTGGGGCCAATAAAACACAGGTTGTCTCCTGTAATACCCTATCAGTGCTCTTCAACCTACCCAGAGAGGAGGAAGAAGAGGAAATTTGCTTCACACCCCATGCTGGGGGAGGCAAGACCGAGGCCGCAACTGCTGCACATGCCACCTAGTCAGGCCGAAAATGGGGGCGCCAGCCGCCACCCAACCACAATATCATGTTCAGAGGGGAGCAACCCTACAAGACACCTCCGCCAGAGGTCGAGGGAGTCCAAATCCCTCCTCCGTCAGGCCTATACAACAAAAGTGGGGGCAAGGGGGTCCCTTCATTTCTTAAATTTATGAAGATGTCCAAGGGGAAACAGCCTTGCCAGGAGGCTAACCCTACACCCGGGACCATTCACCCGCAGCTCGCACAATCTGCTGAAGAGCCAAATACAGATGGAGCTTGCCCTACAGCAACTAACAAAGAAGACCCAGAAGTCGGCACCAGCCAGAAAGGCGTCGAATCTGAGGAAGATGAAGCAGGTCCATCAGGGCCTGCAAATCAAAACCTCCCCAAGCCCAGATGGGCCAAAGAGATGAAGCTCTCCAATGTCCGAGCCGGGAGCCAAATAATGAAGCTACTCAAGAAGCTCCCTGCTCGATTTACAATCTGGGAGATCCTTTCTTTGAGTGAAGAAACCCGACAGGCAATTATTACTGCTCTACAAATGCCTACTCATTTCGAAACCTGCATAGCTGAAGCCATACCGGAAACCAGTATGACCTTCTCCCCATAAGACATGCAGCTACCTACCGCCAGCCACAACAGGCCGCTGTATATGAAGGGGCACCTGAATGGAAGGGAGCTGAACAGGATTCTGGTTGATCCTGGTGCAGTAGTCAACATCCTTCCATATAGAATATATGAGAGGCACCACTTTAACGTGCATCTCAAAAAAGTCAGGGATATGTGTATCGCCGGCTTCAATCAAAAATGTGAAGTGTCAATGGGAGTGGCAGAGTTCACACTGACCCTGGCAGATTTTACTACAATAGTGCAGTTCCATGTCATTGACTCCCGCACCTCTTACATGGCGCTGTTGGGCCGCCCATGGCTGCATGAAAATATAGTGGTGCCCTCCACGCTCCACCAATGTATCAAATACAACCTCCAGGGAAAGGAGGAGAGGATATTTGCTGACCTCCACCCGTTCGAGGTGTTTGAATGTCACTTGGCGGACGCCAACTTATATACGGGGCCTCCCCGGAAGATTTCTGAAGCTAAGACCCCTCTGGGGGCATCTAAGAAAATATCCGACGACAGTTGGTATCCACCACCGCCGCGCGGGTATGTCAAGCCCAAGGTGGTCTCCCATATCACAGCATCCGGGGACGTGGGCAGAATAGCACCTCCAGCATTCTACCACGAAGCTAATGAAGTGCAGGTCAATCGGCAGCATAATTACATCGGAGTCCCAACTGGCCTTATCAAGCCAGTCCTCGGCCTCGATGACCCCACTGTTGTGTCCCTATGATTTTGATGATGTCTCACACTATAAGTCATTTCTTTATCTCAAGATAATCTCATGTTTCATCATGTAAGTGAATGGATTAAACAGTAAGGGAATGTCCTGTTCAATTGAACAATTTGACCAAATGAATTTTAGTGTTGCCATCATCAAAAAGGGGGAGATTATTGTGTCCCTATGATTTTGATGATGTCTCACACTATAAGTCATTTCTTTATCTCAAGATAATCTCATGTTTCATCATGTAAGTGAATGGATTAAACAGTAAGGGAGTGTCCTGTTCAATTGAACAATTTGACCAAATGAATTTTAGTGTTGCCTGAGTCTTAATGTCTTGATGGTTTCAACACTATGAATTTCTTGTGAACAAAAATGTTTCTCTGTGTTAACATAAATCCTCGAGCCACTTCAGGTAATTTTGGGAATTATTTTCGTGTCACTTAAGCCACACTTCGTGTTGCTTTCCCTCACCAACACGAAATGATTTCGTGTCGTCTGAGCGTACAACACTCCATGTTGATTTCCATGCTTGACAGGAAAACTTGTATGAGGTAATGCTTCGTGTTGTTTTATCCTTGTGCTCTCAGTCTTCGTGTCGTTTCTCTTTGTAACTTTGTGACTTCACCTCGTGTAGGTTTCAGTTTTCATCTTCGTGTTGTTTTACTCTTTAGACTTCGTGTCCTTCTCGCCTTGACCACACTCCGTGTCAATTCCTGTGTCTCGTCTTCGTGTTGTTTTCATCTCGTGTCATTTGTTCTCTCTTCTTGTTTAACTTCGTGTCACCTACTGTTGCTCCTCGAGTCGTTTTGTTTTAGTGTCACTACTTCATCACGTGTCGCGACAGCCGTGTCACTCTTCTGACTTCATGTTGTTTTCTGTACCACCCCGTGTTACCCTTATGTCTTCGAGTCCTTTGTATTCGTGTCATTTATAGTTATTTGTCTTCGTGTCGTGGTTAGCCCATGTCGCCTCGTCTTCGAGTCGTTCATTGGAGCTATTTTTTGCTCGAGTTGTTTTTCTTATGTTTTCAAGTGTTGTTTCACTTCGTGTCGTCTTTTGTTGCCGTTTGTTAGTTCGTGTTATTTTTCTGACCCAGTGTACTTTTTGCCCTGTGACCACACCTAGTGTTGGTTTCTGTTTTTCATCTTCGAGTTGGTTTCAGTCCGTGTTGTCCTCGTCTTCATATCGTTAGCTGTTTCTTCACGTACTGAACACTGCAGCACCTCGTGCTGTTGAATGTACCACCTCATGTCGCCCTTATGTCTTCGTGTTACCTTTCCTAGACCTCGTGTCCTTCTTGTTTTATAACCTCACTTCGTGTCGTTCTCCTCGTTATGTCTGTTCTGTTACAGTGTACCTCGTGTCGTTCTTTTCCTATCTCGTGTACTGGTCACGTCGTGCTGTTATCATATACCTCATGCAGCTTTAGTTTTAGTGGCCATACTGCGTGTTAATGGTTTTTATCTTCTTACAGGTACGAGGAAGATTATTCCCAAATAAAGGGGGTGCACGTGATCCAAGATAAAAGGAACCAATCCAATAAGGTCACGTGGCAGGAAGGTTCTGGATCGAGCGTGGGAGGCACACGCGTTTTGTGCCCTATCCACCTGCTGCCGCTATAAATAGAAACCTTCGTCCACCGATGAAGGTGATCAGAGCCAAGAAAGAAAAGGCAGTATTGCAGAGAGCTCGATCCACCAGTAAAGAGAAAGAAAAAGAGAGAAAGAAAAAGAGAGATAGCAGTGAAGAGAGAAAGAGAGTTTGCAGTATCGGGTTTCTGAAATTGCTTCCCAGGAAGCTACATTTGTATTAACTCTCAGTATCGAATGTTTTCTCGATCAGTCTTTAGTTTCTTTTCTGATTTTCTTTATGTGTTCTTCGTCTATTTCTGATCTGTTCCCCTCCGGTGTGTGGAGGAAGGGAGTCTAACTCCGATTTCCCTCTAGGTTGCAGAGGAAGAGAGATCGCTGATCTTTGGTGTTGCTAGTGACGGGTTGTCATTAGCAGGTTCCCTCCGGTGTGTGGAGGAAGGGAGAAGCACTCTCCGATTCTGTTCATGCTGGGTGCTAGAACAGGTTACAAGCTCTGTGGGTAGCAGAGCTTGGTTGAGGGATTTGTCTCCCTTGGGTTTTCAAGCTGTTTGGCAGCAAGTTGTTCGCAGACTGAGTCTGCTGTGCTCTAGCAGTGGCTAGTGGAATCCTCACTCTAGTTGGAGTGAGGGGTGGATGTAGATTGCGGACTGCAGTCGAACCACCTTAAAACCGGTTGTCTTCTCTATGGTTTACGATCTTTATCAGCGCTCTCTGTCTGCTTGTCTCTTCGACTAGTTGTGTGTTCAGCTCTTAATCATCATTTTCTTATTCGATCTTGGTTGGTACCTACATTTGCAATTCTCTGTGTGCTAGTTTAGAAGGGGCATAAGCGGTAGATTTATTTTCTCGCCTAAGCTTTGAAAATTGGGAGTGATCTATTCATCCCCCCCCCTTCTATATCACTCTCGCTGCGCTAACATTTGGTATCAGAGCAGGTTTACGCCATGTGGACGAACGGTCAAGGAAATGGTGGTGGTCCTAGAACCTTCATGGCCGAAGGTCAATCCATTAGTCGCCCTCCTTATTTCGATGGTAGTAACTATCTATTTTGGAAGAACAGGATGGAAGTGTTCATCAGAGCTCAGAGTCATAAATTGTGGAGAGTAATCACGGTGGGGCCATATGAGCTGCCACCAAACGAGGATGCTTGGACAGATGATCATGTGAAGCTTTCGTCACTCAACTGGACGGCGCTGAACATAATCCAGTGTGCTGTTCATCCAGAGGAATATGCTCGTATATCTGCATACAGAACTGCCAAGCGAATGTGGGATGAGCTACAATTAATTTATGAAGGTACAGCTCAAGTGAAAGCCTCGAAGGTAAATCTCTACACCTCCAAGTATGAAATGTTTAAGATGAATGCAGATGAGAATATAACCGAAATGTATGCCAGGTTATCCTTGATCACTAACACTCTTAAAGGGCTAGGGAAGGATCTTGCTGAGGCAGATATAGTCAGGAAAATCCTTAGATCTTTATCCCCGGCATGGCACACTAAGGCCATTGTGATTGAGGAGTCAAAAGATTTGACTGTCTTAACTGTGAATGAACTCATAGGATCCCTGATGACTTATGAGATGAACTTCCAAGGAGGTGGAGAAGGTACTGAGAGGAAGGGTAAAAATGTAGCTCTAAGAGCTTCCCGCAACAAGGGTAGTAAAAGTGGGAGCAGCAGTAGTAGCCCCGAGTCTGAGTCCGAGCTTGAAGGTCTTTCAGATCTCGACCAAGGGGAGCAGGCTATGCTCACTCGTCAGTTCAGAAAGTTTCTAAGGACAAAGGGGAAGACCTTCAGGAAGAAGAACCCACACTCTTTTAACAAGAATGCTGAGTTTACTAATTACAGGGATAGAAATCCTAAGAAACTGACTTGTTTTAACTGTAACAAACAGGGACACATGAAAGGCGAATGCCCAGAACTCCAGAAGAAAGGTCCCTATCTTCAGAAGAAGTTCACAAAGGTGCAGAAGAAGAAAAAGCCACAGGCGATGGCCTGCACATGGAGCGAGGAAGAAGAAAATCCCGAAGACACTTCCTCGGAGGAATACGAAGAAGGAATTTGTCTTATGGCAAACAGTGAAGAGGAGGTAATAAATGTTTTTGAAAATTTCTCAATTGATGACTGGGAGGATGCTTATGGTGACTTGCTAGATAAATTTAATTCACTTAGCAAAGAGCACAGAGTTCTGAAAAGAAAATTTAACACAAATGTTGAAGAACAAACTCTGGTCTGTGAGGAAAATGCAAAGCTAAAAGAACAACTAGAAGAAATGACCTCACAAAGGAAAGAGAATGATAAGCTTAGGGGAGAAATCCAAGAAAGTAAAAAATAGCTCAATGAATTCAAAACTAAAATTGAAGAAAGCATGAGTGAAATCAGAATGAATTCAGAGAAATATGAAGCTGTGAAGAAAGTAAATGCTGAACTTCTAAAGAATTCTGAGTTTCTTCAAAAGGAGCTGGAAGACAAACAGAAAGTCTTAGAGAAGTTTGTCCAAGGAAAGACTAGCCTAGATGCTATATTAGGAACTAGGGTCAATTTCAATAAGGAAGGTCTAGGCTATGACCCAACCAACAAGAGACCCTTGTAATTCAAGACCATCACCTTCTGTCCAGAGAAGGGAAACGAAAAGCTGGACACACCATCCAGCTCAAACCGCTCTAAGAAAACTCAAAGTCCTAAAGAGAACACAACAACCAGTACTGGACAACCATTCAAGATTGGAATGAACTCTATGAAGAATAACATTAAGTCCATTCACCAGAACACAAATGGTAGCTGGACCAAGAAAACAAATCAGAATAAGAGCTGGAATTATAACAATCAGATGGGTCCAAATAAGACCTACTGGAGGAACAACTTTCATGGTCAAAGATATACCAATCAACAAGCCTACAGGAAATTTCCTAGGAATAGGAAGACCAATGAAAGGAATAGAACTCATTTCCCCAGTTCAGATGGATTGAACTTTAATAAACCAGAAAGGAGGGTGCCAGAGAAAACCATGCTGAAACAAATCTGGGTACCCAAACACTTGATCAGAGATTTAAACAATGTACTTGGACCCAACTCATCTTGGGTTCCAAATCACTCTGCTTGATAAACTTGTGTAGGTCGGCCTGGCAGCTGAAGACAACAAGTGGTACCTCGACAGTGGCTGCTCCAGGCATATGACAGGAGACCGATCCAAGTTCAGCAAGATAGAGATGAAGCTAGGAGGTCTGGTCAAGTTTGGAGGAAAGAACAAAGGTAAAATAATTGGAGTTGGCACAGTAGGTAAGTCTTCCACAAACTCCATTGAAAAAGTCTTACTTGTGGAAGGGCTACAACATAATATGATCAGCATCAGTCAGTTATGTGACAAGGGTCACAAGGTTGTTTTTGATGATACTTCATGCAAAATCTTTGAAATAAATTCTGATGAGGTTAAATTTGTAGCCAACCGGATTAATAATGTCTACATTGTAGACTTAAATGAGAAATCTGAATCTACTATTTGTTTGTCTGCTAACTCTGAAACTGATGCTTTTGAATGGCATAGACGTCTAGGTCATGCTAGCTTTTCTACTTTAAATAAACTGGTCAAACTTGATTTAGTTAAAGGCATGCCTAGAATTAAATTTAATTCCATTTCAAAATCATGTGATGCCTGTGCTCTAGGCAAACAGACCAGAAACTCTTTCAAATTAAGATCTGAGCCATTGTCTTCTAGACCAATGGAACTTCTTCATATGGATCTCTTCGGTCCAACCAGAACTCAGAGTCTTAATGGTAACAGGTTTGGCTATGTCATCATAGATGACTTCTCCAGATATTCATGGATATTTTTCTTAGCAAATAAGAGTGATGCATTTCAAAAGTTTAATCTATTTTTCAATAAGGTCAAACAAGAAGGAAAGTTCAAGGTTAGTTCTATTCAATCTGATCATGGAGGTGAGTTTGAAAATTCCATGTTTACTGAACTTTGTGACAAAGAAGGACTAACTCACAGGTTTTCCTCTCCCAGGACACCTGAACAGAATGGGATCGTGGAGAGAAGAAATAGAACAGTGGTGGAGATGGCCCGAACCATGTTGATTGAAAGTAAGTTACCTAGAAGGTTTTGGGCAGAAGCGGCCAATACAGCAACCTACATAATCAACAGGGCCATGGTAAGACCCATACACAAGAAAACACCCTATGAGCTTCTAAAAGGTAAGAAACCAAACTTGTTTCATTTCAGAATTTTTGGAGCAAAATGTTTTATTCATAACAATGATAAGAAAGATTTAGACAAGTTTGAAGCCAAGAGTTCACCTGGAATATTCTTGGGTTACTCAGAAGTGTCAAGGGCATATAGGGTATTTAATGTATCAGATCAGAAAGTGGAAGAATCTCCACACATTCTTTTTAGTGAAAAGAAAGATGTTTCTAATGTTGAAAATCTTGACAGGGACTCCAATCATGGTGGAGATTTTCTGGAAAATCAACAAGAAGAAGAGAAGACTCAGCAGAATGGAGAAACAAATTCCCAAAATCAGGAAGGTCAAAAAGAAACAGGTGAGTCTTCAACAAATATTAGATTCCTTAAAGGCCATCCGTTAGATAATGTCATAGGCAATCCTGAAGAACCTCTAAGGACTAGATCTCATTTTAGAAATGTGAATAATGACGACCTAATTGCTTTAGTCTCACAAATTGAACCCAAAACTGTAGAAGAGGCCTTAGCTGATCAAGGTTGGGTAAATGCTATGAGTGAGGAATTAGGTCAGTTTAAAAGGAATAATGTCTGGAAGCTTGTCCCAAGACCAGATGGTATTAATGTCATAGGAACCAAGTGGGTGTTCAAAAATAAGATGAATGAAGATGGAATCATCTCGAGGAACAAGGCCAGACTAGTAGCCAAAGGCTACTGTTAGGAATTCGGTGTAGACTTTGATGAATCTTATGCACCAGTTGCTAGGATGGAAGCCATAAGATTGTTGCTTACCTTTGCATACTCAAAGAACATTAAACTCCAACAAATGGATGTTAAAAGTGCCTTTTTAAATGGAGTTATTAAAGAATAAGTCTTTGTTGAACAACCTCCTGGATTTCAATTTTCTCCTCAACCTAACCAAGTTTTCAGGTTAAACAAAGCCTTGTATGGTCTAAAGCAGGCTCCAAGAGCTTGGTATGAAAGATTATCTGAATTTCTGATCAGCAAGGGCTACAAAAGAGGTAAAGTTGATCAGACTTTATTCACCAAGGGCATGAGTAAAGATCTCATCATAGTTCAGGTATATGTAGATGACATTGTATTTGGATCAACTAGGCATGAACTATGTGATGAATTTTCTACCATGATGTCTGCTGAATTTGAGATGAGCTTGGTTGGTGAACTAAAATATTTTCTTGGATTGCAGGTACAGCAGCTAGAAGATGGGTGCTTCATCAACCAAACCAAATACACAATGGAATTGTTCAAAAGGTTTGGCATGGAAAACTTAAAGCACATTACTACACCCATGGGCACCAATACATCATTGGATGTAGATGAGACAGGTAAAGAAGTAAATGCCAAACTTTATAGAGGTATGATTGGATCACTTCTTTACTTAACAACCTCTAGACCTGATATACAATTTAGTGTAGGAATGTGTGCAAGATATCAGTCAAGACCCACTGAACTACACTTAGCTACAGTTAAAAGAATCTTCAGATATTTGTCAGCTAGTCACTCCCTTGGTTTATGGTTTCCTGCTTCTCGCACATTGAATCTAGTAGCATACACAGATGCTGACTATGCAGGCTGTAAACTAGACAGGAAAAGCACAAGTGGCCATTGTGAATTCTTGGGTGGGTGTTTAGTATCTTGGGGCTCCAAGAAACAACATTCTGTGGCCCTCTCCACTGCAGAAGCTGAATATGTGGCTGCAGGGAGTTGTGGAACACAAGTAATATGGATTAAACACCAACTTCAGGACTACCAAGTAGACCTGGGGTGCACACCTATTTACTGTGATAATACAAGTGCCATCAATCTTACTAAAAATCCTGTTTTGCATTCTCGAACAAAACATATAGAGATAAGACATCATTTTATAAGAGATGAGGTGTCTAAGAATAATTTTGAACTAATTCATGTAGGAACAGATAATCAGATTGCTGATATTTTCACAAAACCTCTGGATAATGAAAAGTTCACTACATTAAGAAGAGAGTTAGGCTTATACAAAGTGTCTTAATTATGAAGCCTGTTCCTGTTGTGAGGGGGAGGTTTGTCTATCTGTTGGTTAGCCTTCTTGCTTGCTGGTTTAAGGGGGAGTTCGGAATGCTCACTGGTTAGCTTTCAGGAATGCTCTAAATTGAGGGAAGCCTTGAGATTTTGCTGAAATGTTTTATTGAGGTATGCTTTGTCTTAGGGGGAGCTGAGTTGTAATGTGAGAAGAGAAGTTCTTTGACAAATTCAAAAGGAGTGTCCAGATGTGTATCTCTGCTAGTTTTTCATGACTAATCTAGTGTAGTTCTCTCAGACAGTAGAGTGTCACTTATCTCTTAAGTCAATAAGTCAGTGTCTCTAAAATCTAATTAGAATCTTTCCTTTGGCACTCACTCAGAGATCTGGACTAATTGCATAAAGTATATCTTCCTACATTGTCATTGATTATGGTTCACGCCAAAAACACGTATGTCTTGATATCTGACCCAATCAACTTGAAATCTAGACTTCAAGACTCAATATAAGAAAAGTCCTTCTCTTTTGGTATTGTCTTCAATCATTCTATCTCTTTAACTCAAGAGCTTAACTGAATAAACATGTTCTGTTTTTTGATCACTGAGAAACTGGGAGCTTTATCAATGAAATGAATATTTCTCCCAAGTCATGAGGTGTCAGATACTTAAAATAAATGAAAAGTCATGACAGAGCAATGGTGGCTTGCTGGTGAGTAACTAGGGACTCTGGCCTCTAATCAAGGTGTCTCCTCATGTCAAAAGCCACAGTTACTAACTCTGTTCCTTAAAAAAAAAAAAGGGAAGTAATGAGGTACTCACTCTGAGTAACTGGGGATTCAAGCCTCTGATCAAGGTGTCTCTCTAATGTCAAAAGAAGTGAACTACTAACTTACTCATTGATCTTCTTGGAAATCATCTCCAACAAACATTCCTTGTTGTTATGCAACTAATGGATTGCTTGTCCTCAATACCTTGAGAACACCTCTCTAATTTAGACTCTTGCTGTCTTGTGGAATAGTTGAATGATCAGCTCTATTTGGTCATACTTGTCAACTCCTGCTCTACATCATACACTATGTATGCTGATATACTTTTCATAATCCTATTTCTCCATTGTGTACTAAAGCTTAAAGAATCTTCTCTTGATGTTAGAACCTCACTTATTTTCTTAAGACCTACTAGTGACTTTCTACACTAAGAACGTTGCTGCACTTCTTCTTCATGTCTCCAGCATTGTTATGTCTTCTGCATTTCTTTTTGCTGATGTCAAAGGGGGAGAGAGGTTCTGCTATAACAGTGAATTAATCAGTTGGTTCAGTTGGTTGTGGCTAGTTGCCTTGTGGCTAGTTGCCTTGGGGAAGTTCCTATTTATGAGTTGTGGGGGAAATGAGAATGAGTTGTAGGGTATGTTTAATTCATTTGCATGAGCATGCCTTGAAGTTAATCTGTTGTTGCAGCTGGTATTGATTTCATGTTAAATCTTGATAAACCTTGATATTGCCTGATTCATAGTGTTGCCATCATCAAAAAGGGGGAGATTGTTGTATCCCTATGATTTTGATGATGTCTCACACTATAAGTCATTTCTTTATCTCAAGATAATCTCATGTTTCATCATGTAAGTGAATGGATTAAACAGTAAGGGAATGTCCTGTTCAATTGAACAATTTGACCAAATGAATTTTAGTGTTGCCATCATCAAAAAGGGGGAGATTGTTGTGTCCTTATGATTTTGATGATGTCTCACACTATAAGTCATTTCTTTATCTCAAGATAATCTCATGTTTCATCATGTAAGTGAATGGATTAAACAGTAAGGGAATGTCCTATTCAATTGAACAATTTGACCAAATGAATTTTAGTGTTGCCTAAGTCTTAATGTCTTGATGGTTTCAACACTATGAATTTCTTGTGAACAAAAATGTTTCTCTGTGTTAACGTAAATCCTCGAGCCACTTCAGGTAATTTTGGGAATTGTTTTCGTGTCACTTAAGCCACACTTCGTGTTGCTTTCCCTCACCAACACGAAATGATTTCGTGTCGTCTGAGCGTACAACACTCCGTATTGATTTCCATGCTTGACAGGAAAACTTGTATGAGGTAATGCTTCGTGTTGTTTTATCCTTGTGCTCTCAGTCTTCGTGTCGTTTCTCTTTGTCACTTTGTGACTTCACCTCGTGTAGGTTTCAGTTTTCATCTTCGTGTTGTTTTACTCTTTAGACTTCGTGTCCTTCTCGCCTTGACCACACTCCGTGTCAATTCCTGTGTCTCGTCTTCGTGTTGTTTTCATCTCGTGTCATTTGTTCTCTCTGCTTGTTTAACTTCGTGTCACCTACTGTTGCTCCTCGAGTCGTTTTGTTTTAGTGTCACTGCTTCATCACGTGTCGCGACAGCCGTGTCACTCTTCTGACTTCGTGTTGTTTTCTGTACCACCCCATGTTACCCTTATGTCTTCGAGTCCTCTGTATTCGTGTCATTTATAGTTATTTGTCTTCGTGTCGTGGTCAGCCCGTGTCGCCTCGTCTTCGAGTCGTTCATTGGAGCTATTTTTTGCTCGAGTTGTTTTTCTTATGTTTTCAAGTGTTGTTTCACTTCGTGTCGTCTTTTGTTGCTGTTTGTTAGTTCGTGTTGTTTTTCTGACCCAGTGTACTTTTTGCCTTGTGACCACACCTAGTGTTGGTTTTTGTTTTTCATCTTCGAGTTGGTTTCAGTCCATGTTGTCCTCGTCTTCATATCGTTAGCTATTTCTTCGCGTACTGAACACTGCAGCACCTCGTGCTGTTGAATGTACCACCTCGTGTCACCCTTATGTCTTCGTGTTGCCTTTCCTAGACCTCGTGTCCTTCTTGTTTTATAACCTCACTTCGTGTCGTTCTCCTCGTTGTGTCTGTTCTATTACAGTGTACCTCGTGTCATTCTTTTCCTATCTCGTGTATTGGTCACGTCGTGCTGTTATCATATACCTCATGCAGCTTTAGTTTTAGTGGCCATACTGCGTGTTAATGGTTTTTATCTTCTTACAGGTACGAGGAAGATTATTCCCTAATAAAGGGGGTGCACGTGATCCAAGACAAAAGGAACCAATCCAATAAGGTCACGTGGCAGGAAGGTTCTGGATCGAGCGTGGGAGGCACACGCGTTTTGTGCCCTATCCACCTGCTGCCGCTATAAATAGAAACCTTCGTCCACCGATGAAGGTGATCAGAGCCAAGAAAGAAAAGGCAGTATTGCAGAGAGCTCGATCCACCAGTAAAGAGAAAGAAAAAGAGAGATAGCAGTGAAGAGAGAAAGAGAGTTTGCAGTATCGGGTTTCTGAAATTGCTTCCCAGGAAGCTACATTTGTATTAACTCTCAGTATCAAATGTTTTCTCGATCAGTCTTTAGTTTCTTTTCTGATTTTCTTTATGTGTTCTTCGTCTATTTCTGATCTGTTCCCCTCCGGTGTGTGGAGGAAGGGAGTCTAACTCCGGTTTCCCTCTGGGTTGCAGAGGAAGAGAGATCGCTGATCTCTGGTGTTGCTAGTGACGGGTTGTCATTAGCAGGTTCCCTCCGGTGTGTGGAGGAAGGGAGAGGCACTCTCCGGTTCTGTTCATGCTGGGTGCTAGAACATGTTACAAGCTCTGTGGGTAGCAGAGCTTGGTTGAGGGATTTGTCTCCCTTGGGTTTTCAAGCTATTTGGCAGCAAGTTGTTCGCAGACTGAGTCTGCTGTGCTCTAGCAGTGGCTAGTGGAATCCTCACTCTAGTTGGAGTGAGGGGTGGATGTAGATTGCGGACTGTAATCGAACCACCTTAAAACCGGTTGTCTTCTCTGTGGTTTGCGATCTTTATCAGCGCTCTCTATCTGCTTGTCTCTTCGACTAGTTGTGTGTTCAGCTCTTAATCATCATTTTCTTATTCGATCTTGGTTGGTACCTGCATTTGCAATTCTCTGTGTGCTAGTTTAGAAGGGGCATAAGCGGTAGATTTATTTTCTCGCCTAAGCTTTGCAAATTGGGAGTGATCTATTCATCCTCCCCCCTTCTATATCACTCTCGCTGCGCTAACACCCACTGTCGAGCCTTTCAAGACTTGGGAGGTGACATAGGAAGATGGACCCAACAGCTTGTTCTATACAGCTGAGGAGCATCCCACTCGGGAAGACACAGACTGTAGCCTCCCCGAAGATATAAGCAACCCGCCAGTTCCTGTCCAGGGTCTGACATTTACAACTGATCGGATTGCCAGGATGTTTTAGAAGCAACACATTCCTCCCGATCAGTCTCAAAAGTGCAAGGAAGCTTTCCAGAAGATGTGGTATCCCGCAAATCTAGACAAGGAAATGAGGCGTGTCTCTCAACATCCAGGGTTGGGCTTCACCCTAGAAGAATATTATTACAGTGGGCGGTACGAGGTGGACACCATCTCCGCCTTCTATCCTGCTGAAGATAGCCCGCTGGGGGCAACCTTCGATGAATACCCGGTGGAAGCCGAACATATTGAAATGGCTCAACCCGAAAATCAAGAAATAGAGACCTCGATCCCCTGCCGATGCTGAGAGCAGGTCTACCTTGAAGAAGCGGCCCTTCATGCCAGATTTGACACGGCTAGCAATAGTGAAGCCGAAGATATCGAGGAGGCAGGAGTTTCTCCCTCCAATGGAGCCCTACTGATGATAACTTCAACACCCCTTCTACCAATCAGGGAAGCCTTGGTCAACTCTAATCAAGGGGAACCAGCTACCAAGAAAGGAAATGTCACTTCCACGGAAGATACAACTGCCCCAGAAGGTGAGATTTCCTCAACTTCTGCTATAAAATCAGGGTGCTTTCCAAGCCCGATAATAAACGGCTACCAGCCTATCACGGTTGCGACCTTATCTACAAGCACTGAAGCTACTCTCTCGCCCTGGAAAGCTGCGACGGCAGGGGATTTGCTAGCAGAACAATCCGCGCAGCTGCTAGCACAAGAAATAAAGAAACCTCAAGAAGCTCTAGTTATGTCTGACAAGGAAGTCGAAGTACTCGACCCTCAAGACGGTATTCTAGATTTCGTTGACCTCCAACCGGCACCTCCGGAGATAGAAGACGGAGGCCAAGCCACGGTCGATGAACTGATAGAAGTCAACTTGGGACATGAGGAGGACCCTAGGCCTACCTTCCTCAGTGCCCAACTATCCCCAGAAGAACGGGAGCTGTACATCCAGCTGCTATTAGAGTACCGGGATTGCTTCACCTGGACTTACAAAGAAATGCCAGGTCTAAGCCCCACTGTCTCACAACATGAGCTGGCAAGCAGCCTTGAGGCCGAACCGGTGAAGCAACCACCGCGGCGCATGAGGCCAGAACTCATCACCCAAATTTGTGCTGAAGTCGACAAGCTCATTGACGTGGGATTGGTTGAAGAAAATCAGTACACCACATGGCTGGTGAATATCGTCCCCGTGAAGAAGAAGAATGGATAGATCCGGATATGTGTCGACTTCTGAGATCTAAATAAAGTCTGCCCCAAAGATGACTTCCCAATGCCAAAAACGGAAGTCATGATAGATGCTACAACCGGCCATGAGGCCCTGTCATTCATGGACGGGTCGTCCAGTTACAATCAGATTTGGATTGCGGAGCATGACCGAGTCCATATTGCTTTCCGAACCCCTAAAGGCATTTATCATTATAAGCGGATGCCGTTATAATCGGGTATAATGAAGTGGAATATGAAGCCCTGATAATCGGGTTACAGATCATTCTGTCCATGGGAATTCAAATGCTGGAAGCATTCGGGGACTCCCTGCTTGTTATAAAAAAGCTAGAGGGAGAGTTCGATGTGCGAAAGCAAGAGCTTCTCCCCTATCACCAGCTGGCAACCCGTCTGATGTCAAGATTCTACTTCATCAACATTAAGCACATCAACCGAGGCCGAAATGCTCAGGCAGACGCCCTCGTTAAGCTGGCCAGTTCATTGGCAGTTCTGCCAGACACAAGCCTGAATATAACAGTGATCAACCGCCGGCAAGTCCCCAGCGTAACAGAAGTCTTAGCCGACGAACAAGAGATTGAGGTGGCAGTCATCGAAGAGGTTCAGCAGCCCGATTGGCGAGAACATCTCCTGCAGTGGTTTCAACACCAGTAGCTTCCAAAAGAAAAAGAACAAAGAATGAAGCTCCTGAGGGTCAAGGACTCTTACGAGATGAGAAGCGGAACCCTATTCCAAATAATGGCAGATGCCCGAAGGAAAGTCCTACTTCGTTACTTGACTTCGGCGGAAGCAGGGCAGGTGATGCAAGAAGTCCATGCGGGATCAGCTGGAGCACACCAGGCTTGCCCAAAGATGAAAATTGAGATAAAGAAACTAGGCTACTATTGGCCCACTATATTTGATGATTGCTACAAGTTTGCCAAAGCTTGTCAGAAGTGTCAAGAACACGCTAACGTGGCAAGGAGACCTCCAGTGCCATTACATCCGACCCTACCAAGTTGGCCGTTTGCTCAGTGGGGCACGGATGTGGTAGGACCGCTACCAGCATCTTCCTCAGGGTGCAGATATATCTTAGCAGCTATAGACTACTTCTCCAGATGGGCAGAGGCGGTAGCACTAAGAGATGTGACGGGAGAGCTAGTTGCAAGATTCTTCTGGCAGAATGTAATATTCTGGTTTGGGATCCCCAGCCGAATCATCTCTGATAATGGCAGCTATTTTAGGAACCAGAAGGTTTATCAACTGGCCGACAAATATAAGATCGACTGGAGGACATCGTCCCCCTACAACCCTCAAGCCAATGGACTTGCAGAAGCCTTCAACAAAACACTATGCACATTGCTGGCAAAGACTGTCAAGTCTAATAAAAAATATTGGGAAGAAAGGATGTACGAAGCACTCTAGGCCTATCGTACTGTCTACAAAACCCCAACCGACTGTTCGCCTTTCTCCCTCGTCTATGGGTCAGAGGCTTTGGTTCCAATTGAACTGGAAGTTCCTTCGCTGCGAGTTGCCATCCAGTGTGGACTAGTCGACGGTGAACAAACCAATGCAGAAAGAAGATTAGAAGAGCTCGCTGAGTTCGAAGGAAAATGCCTCCGGGCACAACAAAACATCCAACTCTACCAAGCTCGCATGGCCCATGCTTTTGACAAGCTGGTCAAGGGTCGAGAATTCAAGAAAGGAGACCTGGTGATGGTCAAAAGAATAGAAGTGATGGCCTCCAACCCCAAAGGAAAGTTGGTCAAAAACTGGATCGGACCGTATATCATCCGCCGAGTATATGAAGGGGGTGCCTACGTCCTTGTAGACCACAAGGGAGTCATCAAGTTCTCTCCCCTCAATGGAAAGTATATAAAGCTGTACCATGCAGCGCAACTGACATTCCCCGAGTCATCGGTCGGAATACCCTCATCTTGGTCTAGTGGCATTCCGCCTCGATCGAGCTACCCTTATCTTAGTCTAGTGGCATTCCGCCCTGATCAGGCTACCTTTCTTTGGTCTGGTGGCATTCGGCCCTGATTGAGCTACCTTTCCTTGGGCCAGTGGCACTCCTCCCTAGCCGAGCTGCCCTTATCCTGGTCTAGTGGCATTCCGCCCTGATCAGGCTACCTTTGTTTGGTCTAGTGGCATTCCGCCCTGATCGAACTACCCGTACCTTGGTTAGTGGCATCCCGCCCTGATCAAGCTACCTTTCCTTGGTTAGTGGCATTCCGCCCTGATCGAGCTACCTTTCCTTCATCCGGTGGCATTCCTCCCTGATCGAGCTACCTTTCTTTGGTCTAGTGGCACTCCACCCTAGCCGAACTACCCTTATCTTGGTCTAGTGGCATTCGCCCTGATCAGGCTACCTTTCTTTGGTCTGGTGTCACTCCGTCCCAGCCGAGCTACCCTCATCTTGGTCTAGTGGCACTCCGCCCCGATCGAGCTACCCGTACCTTGGTTAGTGGCATCCCGCCCTGATCGAGCTACCTTTCCTTGGTTAGTGGCATTCCGCCTTGATCGAGCTACCTTTCCTTGGTTAGTGGCATTCCACCCTGATCGAGCTACCTTTCCTTGGTCCGGTGGCATTCCTCCCTGATCGAGCTACCTTTCATTGGTCTAGTGGCACTCCGCCCTAGCCAAACTACCCTTATCTTGGTCTAGTGGCATTCCGCCCTGATCAGGCTACCTTTCTTTGGTCTGGTGGCACTCCGTCCCAGCCGAGCTACCCTCATCTTGGTCTAGTGGCACTCCACCCCGATCGAGCTACCCGTACCTTGGTTAGTGGCATCCCGCCCTGATTGAGCTACCTTTCCTTGGTTAGTGGCATTCCGCCCTGATCGAGCTACCTTTCTTTGGTATAGTGGCATTCTGCCCTGATCGAGCTACCTTTCATTGGGCCAGTGGCACTCCACCCTAGCCGAGCTACCCTTATCCTGGTCTAGTGGCATTCCGCCCTGATCAGGCTACCTTTCTTTGGTCTAGTGGCATTCCACCCTGATCGAACTACCCGTAACTTGGTTAGTGGCATCCCGCCCTGATCGAGCTACCTTTCCTTGGTTAGTGGCATTTCGCCCTGATCGAGCTACCTTTCCTTGATCCGGTGGCATTCCTCCTTGATCGAGCTACCTTTCTTTGGTCTAGTGGCACTCCGCCCTAGCTGAACTACCCTTATCTTGGTCTAGTGGCATTCCGCCCTGATCAGGCTACCTTTCTTTGGTCTGGTGGCACTCTGTCCCAGCCGAGCTACCCTCATCTTGGTCTAGTGGCACTCTGCCCCGATCGAGCTACCCGTACCTTGGTTAGTGGCATCCCACCCTGATCGAGCTACCTTTCCTTGGTTAGTGGCATTCCGCCCTGATCAAGCTACCTTTCCTTGGTCCGGTGGCATTCCTCCCTGATCGAGCTACCTTTCTTTGGTCTAGTGGCACTCCGCCCTAGCCGAACTACCCTTATCTTGGTCTAGTGGCATTCTGCCCTGATCAGGCTACCTTTCTTTGGTCTAGTGGCATTCCGCCCTGACCAAGCTACCTTTCCTTGGACTAGTGGCAATCCGCCCTAGCCGAGCTATCCTTATCTTGGTCTAGTGGCACTCCGCCCTGATCAAGCTACCCCTTTGGTCTAGCGGCACTCCGCCCTGATCGAGCTACCTTTCCTCAGTCTAGTGGCATTTCGCCTTAGCCGAACTACCCTTTATCTTAGTCTAATGGCACTCCGCCCTGACCGAGCTACTCCTTATCTTGGTCTAGTGGAATTCTGCCCTGATCGAGTCACCCTTCCTTGGTCTAGTGGCACTCCACCCTGGCCGAGATCTCAAAAGAATACACCATATTGCCGTTACGGGCCTCACGCTCGAACCGGCGAAAGATCATTCCTTTGCGCTAGCATTTAGCCCTCGCTAACGAATGAACCATTTAGCTTGGCACAAGGCTCGGTGCTCTGGTCAACAGCCATCTACTACCAACCGAGGGTCGGATATCACGCTTCGACCCACCACCCTTCATAAAAAAATAAAAAAGAAAAGGAAATAAAGTGGGGTTAAAAATAGAGATACCCCGCCAGACTTGCTCCTATATTAGGACAAGTGCAAAAATGGCTATAACCCAGCTGTGGCGAAAACCCGAAAGGGCGTCACAGGTAAAATCGGGAACCCCGCCACGTGAAAACCCGAAAGGGCGCGTGGGTAAAAGCAAGAGGGGGCTAGCTTCGGCGAAAACCCAAAAGGGTGCTTAAGTCAGTAAAGTGATAATTTAAAAAGAATTCCTCTTTTTTCCTCCACCTGATGAAACTCCACAAGGGACAATCATCGAAAGTCCCACCGGAAATCCTTTAACAAGCCCATGTTCGACCCTCGTCATCATCGGTGAGATCGGTCAATCTCTACCCCTAACTTGGACCTTCCGTCCTTGTTAATAATCCCACCTTTGTTTCGGCATATACCCTATGCTGATTAACAAGCCCATGTTCGACCCTCATCATCATCGGCGAGATCGGTCAATCTCTACCCCTAACTTGGACCTTCCGCCTTGTCAATAATCCCACCTTTGTTTCAGCATATAACCTATGCTGATTAATAAATCCGTGTTCAACCCTCATCATCATCGACGAGATCGAACGACCTCTACCCTTAACTCGGATCTTACATCCTTGTTAATAAACCATGTCCTTTGTTTCGACATTTAATCGGTGTCGACGAAATAAACCCGGGACCAATCCTTGTCATCATCGACGAGGCCGGTCAGCATTCTAGCAGTCAAGTTCTTCTGTACTTCGAATTCGAAATCAAAAAAAAAAAAAGAAAAGGAAAGAAAAGAAAAATAGGGTTAAAAATAGAGATACCCCGCCAGACTTTCTCCTATACTAGGACAAGTGCAAAAATGGCTATAACCCAGCTGTGGCGGAAACCCGAAAGGGCGTCGTAGGAAAAATCGGGTACCCCGCCACGTGAAAACCCGAGAGGGTGCGTGGGCAAAAGCAAGAGGGGGCTGGCTTCGGCGAAAACCCGATAGGGCGCTTAGGTCAGTAATGTGAATAAAATAAAATAAAATAATAAAAGAATCAATGATGAATAGTGACGACCCATCCTCCATCCTGAAGACCCTTTGCAAGGTCAAGGCAGAGTCGTCATCTGATGTCCCATATTTATATATCTGTTTCCGGAATCTTTTTGACCCTTGTCACCATCGAAAAGATCGGTCGCTACCCTACCCGGTCCTTGTCACCATCGGCAAGACCATCTACCTTTTCGACCCTTGTCACCATCGGCAAGATCGGTCGCTACCCTACCCAGTCCTTGTCACCATCGTCAGGACCATCTACCTTTTTGACCCTTGTCACCATTAGCAAGATCGGTCGCTACCCTACCCGGCCCTTGTCACCATCATCAGGACCATCTACCTTTTTGACCCTTGTCACCATCGACAAGATCGGTCGCTACCCTACCCGGTCCTTGTCACCATCGACAAGACCGTCTACCATTTTCGACCCTTGTCACCATCGGTAAGATCGGTCGCTACCCTACCCGGTCCTTGTCACCATCGGCAAGACCGTCTACCTTTTCGACCCTTGTCACCATCGGCAAGATCGGTCGCTACCCCTATCCGGTCCTTGTCACCACTGGTAAGACCGTCTACCTTTTAGACCCTTGTCACCATCGACAAGATCGGTCGCTACTGTTAGAATGTAAGGCCCGGATACAGAGGAGGGTGAATGTATCCCTCTACAAATATGGCCTAATTAAAACTCTAATGCTCAGTAATACGGAATTAAAACTGTTGCAGAAATAGCCTAAGGAACCTTAGAAGGATCAAAGCAAGACAGCAACTCAAGAAGCCCTCAAACGATCCTAAGCAAGCATCTAATGCGCAGCAATTAAGTGAACATATAAGAAACTCAATTAACCTCTAGGATATAGATAATCAATTAAATCACGGTCCTATCATGCATCTAGCGAAAGCAGGAAATCAAACAAACCACTGCACGATGATTTTAGGTGGTTCAGTCAACAGACCAACGTCCACCCCTCACTCCAAACCAGAGTGAGGCTTCCACTAGTAACACTAGCACAGCAGACTCAGTCTGCAACAAAGGCTGCCAAACAGCTTGACCAGGGGAACAACCTCCCGTCTTCCTCCCAACCGGAGGGACACCCCAAGTGACTCCCAGCCACTTGGAAACCAGAGACACACGGTCTCTCTTCCTCCAGACCAGGAGGGAACACCTAGCCTTGCAACCCACAAGACCAGAACCGGAGATGAATCTCCCTTCCTCCAAATCAGGAGGGAACCCACAAGTGACTCCCAGCCACTTGGAAACCAGAGACACACGGTCTCTCTTCCTTCAAACACGGAGGGAACCCCTGGACTTGCTACCCACAAGCCCAGAACCGGAGGAACAAACCTCCCTTCCTCCAAACCGGAGGGGAACCTAAAGACCCAAGTCTCTCTTCCTCTGAACCCCAGAGGGAAGCACAACCGGAGATAAATCTCCCTTCCTCCAACCCGGAGGGAAACAACCGATGACACCCTGTCAAAGGCAACCAGAGACGCAAGTCTCTCTTCCTCTACACCTGAGGGAACCAACCACAAGTAGCACCCAGCTACTTGCAAACTGAAGACACAAGATCTCTCTTCTCCTGAGTCCACAGGAGGAACCCGATCCCCAACAGGGCAATCGGAAGAACAACAAGTGAATAGTTCAAAAGAAAATCAAAACCCAGCAACAGAAAGCTGAAAAGATAAAATCAAATGTGGCTCTCGCAGGAGCTGGCTGGCCTGGATTTGATCCACGGTCCAGCAGGAACTTCTTCTACTGCTTCTCTCTTTCTCCCAGCACGAACTCTCTTTTCTTCTTCTTCTTCTTTCTTACTTCTTCTTCTTCTCACAACTTCTGCCTTCACCTTCTTCTCACTCTCTGTATCTCACTGTCTCTCTTTCTTTTTCTTCTTCTACTCTCTCGATCTAGCTCTGAGCCTTCTCTATCTCTTCTTTCTCTTCTGCACCTCTTCTTCTTTTTTGGCTGCTTCTACTTCAGTCACTCTCTACCCACCCCACTTCTTCAGAGGAAGAAGACACATATATATAGCAGCAGCAGATTAGGGCGGCGTGTGCTCTCCACGATTCCCGCCCAAATGCTTCAATCCACGTGGAGGCTCCTCTGCATCTCGGATCACGTGCCAGATGCCAGCCTTGTATCACGTGCCCACTCTGCATAGGCTTCACGAACAGTACTTGTCACACAGTCATAGGAGATTAATCAAAAGGATAGAATGTATAGACTTTGAAGACTTAGCCAACGAGTGTATTGACTTGAACAGCTAGCCACGAGTGTATAGACTTAAGATGTGATAACAAGTGTGTAGACTTGAACTTAGAAATGAATGTATAGACATTAGAACAGCAAAAGGTGCACTATACTGAAAACGACACGAGGTACATAAGATGACTACAGCACGAGATAAAAAGAAAACGACACGAAGTGCGTACAGTAATAAGGTTAACACTACAAAGAGAACGACACGAGGTCAGATGAGAATAACACGAGGTGAAGAAGGAAATAACACGGAGTAAAACGGTAGTAAAACACGCGATCAGAGGAAACCTGGATGAAGATAGAAAGAAACAACACGAAGACATAAAAACAGAACTAACATGAATACTCAAACATAAAAATAACACGAAGACACAGAAAAACGACTCGAACACGAGGACGACACGGGCTGAAAATAACTCGAAGATGAAAACAAAAACTGACACGAAGTGTAATCACAAAGCAAGAAAGACACGGGGTCTTGGAAGAAACAACACGAATCCAGAAGACTCGAAGACATAGGAGTGACACAGATGGAGCGACACGAGGTGGCACAGAAAGTAGCACGAGGTGCTACAGTGTTCAGCACGCGATGGAACAAATAACGACACGAAGACAACTGGAATGATGTGTGTAGCAGTTCGTTGTACATACTTCCAATGTACATACTTTGAAATAAAGAGTGTACAGACTTGAGAGATCAAGGCACGATGTATAGACTTTGCCCAAGGAAACGAATGTGTAGACTTTGGCTTGGAACGAAGGGAAGGATGAGGCTGTAAAGACTTGGCCAATACGAGACACTGTACAGACTTTGTCAAGTGACTGGCTGTACAGACTTCAGAAGATGAAGACTCTGTATCGACTTGAAACAAAGGCAGTGTATAGACTTAAGCATTCTGAGCATAACAAAAGCTATGAATGTATAGACTCCATGATCAAAATGCAATGTTGACTGATGTATACACTTGGCAAATAGATTGATGCATGAACTACCCTGTACAAACTTTAAGACTTAATGAGCAACAAAAAGTAGACAAAGCAGCATGGCGTCAACCCAGCTGATCCACTGCGTCAACGCAGCCATTGCATCGAACCCATATTAATGAAAGACAGACATGCAGACATGATCTATGCCATGCTCACAGTTAAACTGTGTACCAAGTTCTGAATGAAGTAAACACATATGACATGAGACGGACGCTGTACATACTTGATGCATGTGAACAGTGAGACGGATGTATAGACTTGATGAACTGCAACATGAGCATTATCAGCAGAGAAGCAATGCACAGAACAGAAATCAAGCACAAACCAATTTATCACAGCATGACTCAAGCATACACATGCATTCTTCACAATTCAGACATGGCACACTCATGCAATCTCCCACAGAATAGATCAGACATATTCAAGACAAAGTGGTGACTCAATTATGTTGCTATCATTAAAACACCACATCATCAACAAAGCACAAGGGGCACAACAATCTCCCCCTTTTTGATGATGGAAACATAATGAGTCACACTGACTCATCAAACTATTCTCCTCCTTTGACATAATCAAAAAGAAGGGAAATGGTTTGATAGTCAACTGTAGCACATAAATGCAGCACACAAAGACAGCACATAAATGTAGAGAATGAGTCACGATTCTTTAAAATGAAGATCACCCTTATGACAATGAAACAGCTCTCCCCCTATCAACATGCATGATTGACTACTCTCCCCTTAGATGTGAATAAACCATAACTCCCCCTGAAGCACAGGAATGGACTCTGGTTATCCAATAAATCAATCTGAAATCAGCCATTACAAAGAATCTAAATTCTGGTGAAAATACCACAGAATCAGTACTTATTGCAGAACAAGATGGAAGATTCCAACAGTGTGGAGAGAAATGCATCTCAGGAATCAATCTGAAATCCACCACCATAAGGATTCTGAAGTTCAGAAGGCTGCAAGTGAACAAGATAATAATGGGAGTGGCACCTCATATTTGTATGGTCAGAAAAATGCAGATGGAATCAGTCAACTGATAAGAGAGAAGTTCACTTTGTTGATCATGCAAGAATCTGATCATGAGGGATTTGAATGCATACATCACTTCAATAAGTCTTAAAAGATGTAGACTCTTCTATCATAAAGAATTATGAAGTGGCAACTTAATCAATCTGATTTAATTTTGATGTATACCAACTTTGCCAAATTAAACTCAATGCTCATATCTGAATCCAAGTTTTAATAAAAGTGAACCAAATAGTCAGAAAAACACTCAAAAATAATCATCTTTTATCTTACACATATGATCTCAATTGCTCCTTTGAAAAATACACAGGTTAGTACTGAAATTAAACATTTTTTCAAGAACATGAGTTGACAGATTTTTCAAGATAATTTTATTTGAAGCACATTATATTTTTCCTGAGTAATTTAAGTTGATCAACACCTTTTTACATGAGGCACAACAAGTCTTAGTTGAAGTGACCCAGTTACTCAGTGTGATAACTGGCATTGCCTCTCACTTTGAGAGCAGAGTTAGCAATATGAGTGTCTTTTTACATGAGAAGACACCTTTATCAGAGGCCAGACTCCCCAGCTACTCAACACAAATAAGCTATTGCTCTGTCAGGTTTTGTTTCACTAAATTTTTATCAGAGATAACTGTGGCACCTCATGACATGAGTTACTTTATTTCATTGATAAAGAACTCAGTTTCTCAGTGACCGAGTCATTGCTCTGAATTCATAATTTTTTATTTAGTCAACTTTTTCAAGTTAATGTTTAACCAAACCACTCACTCTATGTATCTCTACCAAAGTAGCCTAGATTTCAAATTTCAGATATCAGATGAGAGACTTTAAGGATTACATGACACAAGAGGTTAAAGTTTATTAAACCTCATCAACATATATTTTCAATTCATTTAATTACAAAGCTGAGAATACATTAATCTTATATCAGTCTGATTCAGTGATAATTCTTAAATCCATATGATAGGAGTTTCTGCCAAAATCTCAGACTGAATTGCATGACATGCAGCTTAAGTTCCTCAGATCAGAACAATAAATTTAGCTGACCAACAACTCAACAATGAAGCCAAAGTAGTCACACCAGCTAAGAGGTATATGAAGGAAGAGTACAAGCTGGTGGAAGAGTAAATCAACAATAGAGAAGAGCATCAGAAGATATATTTATCATCAGACAGTAGCTGAGTCTGGAATACAGACTGATCAGCTATTTTAGAGATATCAGCAGAGAATACAGTTGAATAGCGCATAGTCAAGAGAATGAATCAGGTTACTTAAACAAAAGGAGTTCATGAGGTGAAGAAGATATGAAATAGGAATGCTCCCCCTGACAAAATGCATGATGTGCAATGAATCATTTCTTTTTGAATTTTATTTTCTTCAAATTTATGATATGCAATACACTGCTCTATATGAGAACTAGACCCATGGTATTAGGCGGAGGACTCGGTCCAAGGACCACCTCACACATGGCAGTAGCATCCAGACATACTCCATATGCCCTTCAGCACTGTTCCATTTAATATATCATGATGGTCATGCAAATGTCATATGCAGTGCAAAGCAATCTCATTTGTTTAGTGCAAACAACAGCATGAGAAGAACATCAAAAATCAATCAAGCAAAACAACAATTTCAGATAATGAAATTGAAACAGATTTCAGAACTGACCTGAATTGAGTCCTGGGGTTTTCTTTTTGAGTGCCTTGGTTAACCCCTTTTATTTCTCCCTCCAAGGCACACCTGCAAAGTATTTGATCATCTTGATCCTGCAGGGACCCAAGCAGCTTTGGGTCCTGCGTTAGCCCTGATAGGTTTTCTAAACATGTTCATAGCAACATTATCATCAAATTTCATCAGTGAACAGTCATCCATAGAATGTCCAAATTTTCCACAGTATCTACATGAAATGGCTGGTGTTTGATTCTTATGATGCATATTGACAGCAGGGTGATGTTTATAAACATGTTCATAAGATTTTTTGTTATATGCATGAGCAGTTTGATGCTTGTTCTTAACCATCCAACATTCAGCAGATTTATGGCCTGGCTTCCCACAGTTATAGCATAAAATTTTCACAAAAGATTTTGCAGGGAATTTCACAAAATGGGGTTTAACATAGTTCTTTTGAACATACCAACAGTCCTTGACTGTATGCCCATTTTTCCCACAGTGGGAGCAAGCAAAAGAATTTCTTCTATGAAAACTATTTTTACCCCAAGTAGATCTAGACCAGCACTCAGCAGCCTTGTGCCCAGGCTTATTACAGTTGAAGCACACAATGTGCTGACTAGAATTGTGTTTAGATCCACATGGATCATGAAAGTGCATGGAAGACCTGGCTTGTAGTTTGTTGTCTTCTTTCATGATAAAATAATCATTCATGAGATGACCATGTTTCCCACAATAATAACATGAAGCATCAGGCTTCCTAGCAACATGGTTTCTATCAAAAGAGTTTCTAGAATGTAAAGTTCTACTAGCATGCTCATCCTTTAACATCAATCCACAATCCTCCATTATGTGACCTCCTTTCCCACAATAATAACATGAACCCTTTTTAATGTGAGTGTGTGAGAGATCATGTGAATTGTGTGTAGCCTTCTTTATAGTAACAGGAGTGTCTTTATCATTCTTCTGTGAAGTTTCATCCTTTTTCAGTTTTTGATTTTGTTCCACAGTTTTGGGTTTTACAGTGGATTTTTGTGCAGTGAATTTGAAAACAGAAGGAGCAGAGGTTGTGTTCTGATTGGTGGCTTTGACAAAAACAGTAGATGTTTCATTCCCATTACTCTTTTTCTTTGTCGGACTATAGCCCAGTCCCTTTCCCTCAAAGTTATCACTCTTTCCAAGAAGCTTATTCAGATTGTCCTTACCTTTGACAAATTTTGATAGAGAATCTTTCAAATCTTTAATCTCAAAATTCAAATCAGCAATTTTAGCTTCATATTTGGACAAATCTGTTTCACAGGAAATTACTTGTTGATGCAAGGCATCATTCAGACTTTTGAGTTTTTCTACTTCCTGTTTTAATTCTATTTCCTTGTCAGCTTCAGATAAAGACTTGTAAAGATCATCAACTTCTTGTTGAAGGGATGTGATAGTAAGCTCATATCCAGCTATTTTCTGTTCACTGCAACTGACATTTCTATTTAACATTAAGTTGATGGTTTTTAGACTCTCAATTTCTTGTTCAGCATTCATCAACCTATCAGAATTATCCACACTCACACACTTGCCTTTTTCCATTGTTATTAGCCTATCTGTCAACTGGGTGTTTAGATGTTTCAACTCATTGATTTCCTCTTGCAGTTTACCATTCTGCTCTAGGAGATCAGCATCAACCACCCATTCATCTGAGAGAGACTGCCATTCATGAAACATTTCCTGTTATTTTTCAGAATCTTTTTGTAATTCTATGTTTACAGATTTTATGGCATTAAGCTTTTCAATCAGCAATTTGTTCTCCTGTCTAAGTTTCTCTGATTTTTCATCATTTTTATTGGAGAACTCTTTAAGAGAGTCATTTTCAGATTTTAGCTTGTTTAATTCAGACTTAACACATTCAATTTCTTTCAGCAAATCCTTGCTCTGAACAGAATCATGACTAACTAGACTAAGCTTCTTTTCAAGTTCAGAGATTTCTTTCACATGATCTTGATTCTCAGTTTTCAATAAAGAAATTTGTTTCTTCAACATTAGAGAATCAGACATACAGGCATCATGAATATTTTGCAATTCAACACACTTTCTAGAAGGAGAACTTGAACTATCTAAACCAGTACCCTTCTTCAATTTTTTATACTATTTTCTTAATAGTTCATGAGATTCAAATAATTCAGCATAAGCATTCTCCCAATCTTCTAGAGAAAAATTCTCGAAGAGATTTACCTCATCATCATCACCTTCAGTCTGACTGCTGCCTTGATTGCTGCCAATTGGATTACTTCTGTTAGCCATCATGCAGTTGTCCTCGTTTACCCTGTGAAATTGCTTCAGCCTATCCGGGATGTCCTTTGCTGAGCTGCAATTATGAAGACAAGACCATAAGGCTCTGTCAGTAGCTGCTTTCAACAGGTTAAAGGCTTTCTGATTTTCTCCATCCTTTGATCTGTGTCTGTCGGTCCATTTGGACACTTTCGTTGGTAAGGTGTGAGGACCTTGTGAAATTAATTTCCACAAATCAGGATAAGCAGAATTTACATAGGCATGTAAAGCAGTGTACCACTGACTGAAACCAGAACCATTAAAGACGGGTGGTAAAGCCATTGAAAAACAAATAGCGAATAAGTTCAAGGCAACAGGAACAATTATGCACTAAAAACAAATTAGCACCTAATATAGCAAGATCGAATCTGCAGGTCGCTGGACCTTGTATGCAGACACCGCTCTGATACCAATTGTTAGAATGTAAGGCCCGGATACAGAGGGGGGTGAATGTATCCCTCTACAAATATGGCCTAATTAAAACTCTAATGCTCAGTAATGCGGAATTAAAACTGTTGCAGAAATAGCCTAAGGAACCTTAGAAGGATCAAAGTAAGACAGCAACTCAAGAAGCCCTCAAACGATCCAAAGCAAGCATCTAATGCGCAGCAATTAAGTGAACATATAAGAAACTCAATTAGCCTCTAGGATATAGATAATCAATTAAATCACGGTCCTATCATGCATCTAGCAGAAGCAGGAAATCAAACAAACCACTGCACGATGATTTTAGGTGGTTCGGTCAACAGACCTACGTCCACCCCTCACTCCAAACCAGAGTGAGGCTTCCACTAGTAACACTAGCACAGCAGACTCAGTCTGTAACAAAGGCTGCCAAACAGCTTGACCAGGGGAACAACCTCCCCTCTTCCTCCCAACCGGAGGGACACCCCAAGTGACTCCCAGCCACTTGGAAACCAGAGACACACGGTCTCTCTTCCTCTAGACCAGGGGGGAACACCTAGCCTCGCAACCCACAAGACCAGAACCGGAGATGAATCTCCTTTCCTCCAAACCAGGAGGGAACCCACAAGTGACTCCCAGCCACTTGGAAACCAGAGACACACGGTCTCTCTTCCTCCAGACCAGGGGGGAACACCTAGCCTCGCAACCCACAAGACCAGAACCGGAGATGAATCTCCTTTCCTCCAAACCAGGAGGGAACCCACAAGTGACTCCCAGCCACTTGGAAACCAGAGACACACGGTCTCTCTTCCTCCAAACACGGAGGAAACCCCTAGACTTGCTACCCACAAGCCCAGAATCGGAGGAACAAACCTCCCTTCCTCCAAACTAGAGGGGAACCTAGAGACCCAAGTCTCTCTTCCTCTGAACCCCAGAGGGAAGCACAACCGGAGATAAATCTCCCTTCCTCCATCCCGGAGGGAAACAACCGATGACACCCTGTCAAAGGCAACCAGAGACGCAAGCCTCTCTTCCTCCACACCGAAGGGAACCAACCACAAGTAGCACCCAGCTACTTGTAAACCGAAGACACAAGATCTCCCTTCTCCTGAGTCCACAAGAGGAACCCGATCCCCAACAGGGCAATCGGAAGAACAACAAGTGAATAGTTCAAAAGAAAATTAAAACCCAGCAACAGAAAGCTGAAAAGATAAAATCAAATGTGGCTCTCGCAGGAGCTGGCTGGCCTGGATTTGATCCACGGTCCAGCAGGAACTTCTTCTACTGCTTCTCTCTTTCTCCCAGCACGAACTCTCTTTTCTTCTTCTTCTTCTTTCTTACTTCTTCTTCTACTCACAACTTCTGCCTTCACCTTCTTCTCACTCTCTGTATCTCACTGTCTCTCTTTCTTTTTCTTCTTCTACTCTCTCGATCTAGCTCTGAGCCTTCTCTATCTCTTCTTTCTCTTCTGCACCTCTTCTTCTTTTCTGGCTGCTTCTACTTCAGTCACTCTCTACCCACCCCACTTCTTCAGAGGAAGAAGACACATATATATAGCAGCAGCAGATTAGGGCGGCGTGTGCTCTCCACGATTCCCGCCCAAATGCTTCAGTCCACGTGGAGGCTCCTCTGCATCTCGAATCACGTGCCAGATGTCAGTCTCGTATCACGTGCCCACTCTACATAGACTTCATGAACAGTACCTGTCACACAGTCATAGGAGATTAATCAGAAGGATAGAATGTATAGACTTTGAAGACTTAGCCAACGAGTGTATTGACTTGAACAGCTAGCCACGAGTGTATAGACTTAAGATGTGATAACAAGTGTGTAGACTTGAACTTAGAAATGAATGTATAGACATTAGAACAGCAAAAGGTGCACTATACTGAAAATGACACGAGGTACATAAGATGACTACAGCACGAGATAAAAAGAAAACGACACGAAGTGCGTACAGTAACAAGGCTAACACTACAAAGAGAACGACACGAGGTCAGATGAGAACAACACGAGGTGAAGAAGGAAATAACACGGAGTAAAACGGTAGTAAAACACGCGATCAGAGGAAACCTGGACGAAGATAGAAAGAAACAACATGAAGACATAAAAACAGAACTAACATGAAGACTCAAACATAAAAATAACACGAAGACACAGGAAAACGACTCGAACACGAGGACGACACGGGCTGAAAACAACTCGAAGATGAAAATAAAAACCGACACGAAGTGTAATCACAAAGCAAGAAAGACACGGGGTCTTGGAAGAAACAACAGGAATCTAGAAGACTCGAAGACATAGGAGTGACACAGATGGAGCGACACGAGGTGGCACAGAAAGCAGCACGAGGTGCTGCAGTGTTCAGCACGCGATGGAACAAATAACGACACGAAGACAACTGGAATGATGCGTGTAGCAGTTCGTTGTACATGCTTCCAATATACAGACTTTGAAATAAAGAGTGTACAGACTTGAGAGATCAAGGCACGATGTATAGACTTTGCCCAAGGAAACGAATGTGTAGACTTTGGCTTGGAACGAAGGTAAGGATGAGGCTGTAAAGACTTGGCTAATACGAGACACTGTACAGACTTTGTCAAGTGACTGGCTGTACAGACTTCAGAAGATGAAGACTCTGTATCGACTTGAAACAAAGGCAGTGTATAGACTTAAGCATTCTGAGCATAACAAAAGCTATGAATGTATAGACTCCATGATCAAAATGCAATGCTGACTGATGTATACACTTGGCAAATAGATTGATGCATGAACTACCCTGTACAAACTTTAGGACTTAATGAGCAACAAAAAGTAGACAAAGCAGCATGGCGTCAACCCAGCTGATCCACTGCGTCAACGCAGCCATTGCACCGAACCCATATTAATGAAAGACAGACATGCAGACATGATCTATGCCATGCTCACAGTTAAACTGTGTACCAAGTTATGAATGAAGTAAACACATATGACATGAGACGGACGCTGTACATACTTGATGCATGTGAACAGTGAGACGGATGTATAGACTTGATGAACTGCAATATGAACATTATCAGCAGAGAAGCAATGCACAGAACAGAAATCAAGCACAAACCAATTTATCACAGCATGACTCAAGCATACACATGCATTCTTCACAATTCAGACATGGCACACTCATGCAATCTCCCACAGAATAGATCAGACATATTCAAGACAAAGTGGTGACTCAATTATGTTGCTATCATTAAAACACCACATCATCAACAAAGCACAAGGGGCATAACAGCTACCCTACCCAGTCCTTGTCACCATCGGCAAGACCGTCTACCCTTTTCGACCCTTGTCACCATCGGCAAGATCGGTCGCTACCCTACCCGATCCTTGTCACCATCGGCAAGACCGCCTACCCTTTTCGATCCTTGTCACCATCGGTAAGATCGGTCGCTACCCTACCCGCTCCTTGTCACCATCGACAAGACCGTCACTTTTTCGACCCTTGTCACCATCGACAAGATCGGTCGCTACCCTACCCGATCCTTATCACCATCGACAAGACCGTCTACCCTTTTCGACCCTTGTCACCATCGGCAAGATCGGTCGCTACCCTACCCTATCCTTGTCACCATCGGCAATACCGTCTACCCTTTTTGATCCTTATCACCATCGGCAAGACCGTCTACCCTTTTCGACCCTTGTTATCATCGGCAAGATCGGTCGCTACCCTTTTCAACCCTTGTCATCATCGGCAAGATCGGTCGCTACCCTTTTCGACCCTTGTCATCATCGGCAAGATCGGTCACTCCCTTCTCGACCCTTGTCATCATCGATAAGATCGGTCGCTACCCTTTTCGACCCTTGTCATCATCGACAAGATTGGTCACTACTCTTTCGACCCTCGCCACTATCGACGAGCCTGGTCGACTACCCTCTAACCTGGGCCTTCCGCCCTCGTTGATCAACAAAGCATCATTGCATCGACGTTTAACCCGCGTCGATAGTCATAACGCACTTTTCATCATCATTGGCAAAGTTCGCTAGGCACATCCGCCTACGATACCTGTGTCCTACCCTGGCAAAGACCCTGCTCCGGGAACGGCTACGCCGCGGTGGAGCGAACACCTCACCCCTTCCCTGAAGGCGTGAGTGCTCTCCTGCGCCATCAGCACGTATCCCCAGGTTCAGACGGTCAGCCAAAAGAAAAAAAAAGGGGAAAAGAAATCGCGACTAAGGCAACAAACAGAGATGTTTTCATTAATAAGAGCTGTCAGAATACATTCGTGCCCGGGGCATCCCCCGGGGATACATAAGCTCCGAAAGTAAAAAGGAGCAGAACTCGATGCAAGGAGAAAGGAAAAGTAAGGCTACAGCAAGGAACGCCGGAAGATATCTGCCAACTCCAAGAGGCCTAGTGAGGGGTATTGGGTCAATTCCTGTAATCGAGCCTCGGTGGCTGTCAGCTGCGAAAACCTCTCGTCCAGGGAGACGAGTCGTCCTTCGGCCAGATCAGCTTCTTCCGTTGTCTGGGCTTCTAGGTGCTCGCCTTCCTGCAGTTCGGTCTCGACCTCAGCAAGTTCAGCGTGCAACTCTTTCATCCGTGCTGTGAGGAGCAGCCGGCGTTCTGAGATATTCCCGACAACATCTCTCAGCTGTCCCACGGTCACCCTCAACGAAGTAGCGATGGCGTGGCAATCCGCCCTCTGCAACTTCACAGCCATTAGCTGACCGGATACCTCTCGACTGAGGAAATCTCGCCTGTTGGAGTGCTTTAATAGCATTACAACCTGCGGAGTCCAATCATCCATTGGGCAGCCGAATGCTAATAGCGATCGGGAGAGGTGGTCTACCAAGCTTCTCAGCTGCACATAGGTCAGGCCCGGGGAAGCTGACATAGCTCGCTGGAGATTGTCCAGAGACTGCCACACCATGTCACCAGAGAATTGTAGGCCTAGTGGCGAAGTCTCAGGGAGCTGAAAGTCCACCCCGCTATCTATCTCAGCCCAGATGTCATCGGCCACCCCGAGGGAGGTCGACGGCATGGTCTGTACGGCACCGACGCCTGGCCCGACAATTGTAGCTACAGCAGCCGAAGGGCTCTCCACGATAGCAATTTCCTTGCCTGCCCTTTGAGGTGAGGTTATGACGGCCGTCTCAGCAGCTGAGGGCGCTTGCTCCTCCTGAACAGTCTCACCGGCCGTTAAAGGAGGGGAGCTTTCTATGACAGACAAGGCTTTAATAGCATCGGCCTCTTCTGCAATAATTTCTCCTGCTTCTATTTTCGGGGGACCACTTGGCTTCAGCAATAACTCTTCGCCTGCAACCTCGGTCAGGCCGCCGGCTTCGACAGTTATGCCGGGCTCCTCTAATGCCGCTGCAGCTGCATAAGTCCGTGGAAGCCGTAGGGCGATGGGCCGCACAACAGGTGGAAAGGTTGAGTGGCTCATGCCCATGTCAGGAAGGGGTATGCGGACCATCACAGCTGGCGGTACCACCTCAGCCTGCATCACATACATGTACATCAGCCAGTTGGCTTGGAAAAAAAAGAAGTGCTGCAGGCGAGAATCAGAACGTTTCCTACCTCAACCGGCACTATATTTAGGCCTCCAAAAGTGGCCTCTGAAGATTCTGGCCCTTCTCCTGTAGTCGGGTATGATGGCCCGTGCTCGGCTCCCAGTAGTCTCGGAGGGCTAAATGTTAAAAGATCGCTTTCATAGGCTGAAGAGGCCCCGACATCCTCAGCCTCGGTGTCAACCGGCAGGAACCCCTCGTCATCTTTGGAGCCTCCGCCGTAATCAACTCTCTCAGAGGAGGAAGACTCTTCCGCCTGTTCCCGAATCTCCAGCATCTGAGCGGGACTCATGCTACTAGGAGGAGGCCCTTTAACCGAAGCCTCCTCGGCGGTCTCTACCTCGGAAGCACCCATTGGCTGAATATCCAGGGGATTGTCCTTTGGAAGCCCCTGCTCTCCAGTAATAGCTCCTGCCATGGCACCGACCCCGGGGAGCATCGTTGGCCGGACATCGACTGGAGTTAAAAGATAATAAACAGTCAAGACCCGACTGAAAGCATAATAGACCGCTGAGCTCCACAGGGCAAGCTACAAGTTACCTTCTATCTCTTGATGAGGTGTCGGTGAAGGCAAGTCACCCTCAACAGAGGCCGAGGGGGCTTCCTCCTCTCTCTCCTCAGCCGTGGCTCCGATCACTGCCTCCAAACCAACAACGGCGGAGGTAGTGCCAGTAGCTAATAAAATGAAGGATGATCAGCCAAAGTGGCAAAAATAAACAAACAAGCCATACAGGAACAAGAAGTCACCTTCGCCCTCAGGCCCTTGCGTCCAAGCGGCCTCAAACTCGGAGAATGATGGAACCCGAGGAGGGGTGGCTATGGGCTCCTCTTCAGCGGCCTTCCTCCGGCGCGCCCGGGTAGCGCGAGAATCTGCCCTCTCGGCCTTCTTGGCCCTACTAATAGCCTCCCTAACCTGGGACATGGTTCGCTTCTGCGAATCCCCAGGGGGCAGCGGTGTGGTGGTCGGAGCTGGCTCTGGGATATTAAAATATGAAGGCTACTGCGCCTTAGATATCAACTCCCTGTAACACTTGGTCGCCTCCACAGAAAGGTGAGCTGCAAAAGCGCGTAGGTGAGGAAGATGCATACTAACTATAAAAGAAGCAATTTCAAGGCTGAAAGAAAAATAAGCATTACCTGGCGGCCCTGTGTATCTAGGGCTGAGCGACCAGTAAAGCAACACAGGCGCCTTGTCCCGGGAACCTGCTTCGCATACAAGCCAGCATACATCACCAATCTTCTCACTTTTCTCTGCCAGCTGCGCCAAATCTTCATGGCCACAGGATGACAAGTGATGATATAAGCCCAAGTGGTCGAATCCCCAGCCGTCGACATACTTGAAGGATACTAGGAGCTGATGGTCCCAGACGGCTTCTAATGGACCAGAAATTGAAAGCCCGTGAGAATGAAGCAGGGCGAATATCCAGGGGGTACTGGAGTACAAGTCAGCCCGCCTATCTTCCCTCCTGATGAAGGTCTGGTAGGGATGAAAAAGGTCAGCTTCTGGGCGCCAACCCGCCACTGCAGGAAGAGGTTCTTCCACCGGAAGGGGGATCATCTGAAGGGCAATCCGGTCACTGCTAACCCAGCACAGCCCCCAGAGAGTCTTGATATAGTCATCCTTCTGGATCTCTGGCATCTTCGGGTCGGCCCAGGACGACCTACCCTTCGCAGCTTTCCTGGCCTCCAGATATGCCATCACCTCAGTGTTGGACTAGGACTTCAACTTCTTCAAACAGGATGGATCAACATCCAAAACAGGCTCCCGTTGTGAATCTAAGAAACAACGTTCGGTACTATGCCAACAGTCTTTCCGAAAGTTCCGATAGAAGCCCGTCCGTGCATTCCACCACTTGATGAAGTCCGGAGTCACTCGGGGCAGACTGGCCGGGGTTGGCACCCTGAATGATACATCCTCCCGATGATGGAAGTAGTCCCACCATGCGCGGGCTTCATCCGTAGATGTTTGACCAGCCCGATGTCTATTTGGGAGGTTTAACCGGGCCGAGGAAGAAGGAATCTGCTGGTCGTATCGAAAATTCCGGCCAAAGCGGAAGGGATAGTACGGCTCCAGCCATAGTAAGCCACTTTTCCTAAATACAAGGACACTGGGGCGAATGGACAGTGCCCAATCAATCAGCTCTGGTTCCAAGATTGGCCTCGTGCTCTTGGCCCTAGTGAGCTGGTGAATGAGCTCCTCTGTCTCGAACAACCGGCATTGCCACATCCTGTTGACGAGGGGACTAGAGCTAGCAGCCAAGCACCAAAAATGCAGAACCCCTGGGGAATATGTCGTAACTGTAGTCAGCTTCCCCCGAATGGCAAAGAGCTGATCTGCCAGTGAAGATGATTCAGCACTAGCAAATTCGATCATCCGCGGCAAAGGATGATCTGACTGCATCGACCGGGGAGCTGCTTCAGGGAACAAGGTGCAGACCCAGGCGTTGAAGAAGTGGATGGGACCAACTGTCCGTGAATTTCTGGGGATGCGTGACTTGTGCAAATCCCCTAACATCTTGTATGTGAGGCATAGAGGCACCGGGCACAGGGATAACTTTGACCCCCAAGCCATTAAACAGGCGGGGTAAATGGCCTCCGGCCTGATCACCGTCTCGTCCCCTTGAGGGAGGGCGAACGAACAGAGCCAATATGTCAGATACGCAGCACAATGTGTGACTGCATCAACTCCTGTGGGATTCGGGCCCCCTTGCCGCCCTCTCCCTGAAACAGCAGGGTATGTCGCCTGGCGTCGAGCCCTGTTCTTCCGCTTCACCGCTGTCGGGACTACCGTGGGGAAGTTCTCATATTGTTGCTCCCCACCAAAGAAATATTGAAGCCAAGTGCCCATCCGCACGCGCCTCTTTTCGCCAGGCTTTTGCGCTTCCCGCGAGTCAAGCGTCAAGCGCAGCAGGGTGCGGTATGCCTTCATCAGATAGCGATAGGGGAAGCCCGTGAAATATTTACCTTCACCATCTGTCTGGTCTTTCAGCCAGTCCGGGAAACAAACTTCTTCATACGGCTCCCCGTCTATCGGCAAGCCGCTCAACTGGGAAAGACTCCAGAGATCCAGTGAAGTCTCACCCTCTGCAGTATAAAAAGTGTTGTATTCTGGGCAGAAGACTTCAATCATCCCACAGCACAGACCTCGGAAGATCGGATACCTGTACCGGGAAGCATATACACGCTGATAAACACCGGCATTTACCAGGAGGGGAGCATATTGCCGCAATACAAAATCTGTAAATTCGACAGCGCCCGGTCTGAAGGCGTGAGCGTCGGTGTCTTTGAGTTCTCCAAACCACCCCACTGA